>CAMGYJ010000008.1:67996266-68596266 GCA_946122785.1 Linum tenue | reverse complement strand
TCCTAGGGTTTACATGATCCGAACAATCTAGTGTTTATCTACTCATGCAAAAAGAGAAATAATAAAAGAGAAAGGTATAAGGATGACCATGATGGATTCCCCTTTATTCTTCACTTCTGTTTCATGGTGACAGATTTGGTTTCTAGAAATAAAAAATGCGTCCAGACCATTAAAAACCTTTGCTGATTTCATCTTCTGCTTAATGGTTTTGTGACCTAGTGTTTAGCTACTCATGCGAAAAGCGAAATCATAAAAGAGAAAGGTATAAGGATGACCATGATGGATTTCTCTTTATTCTTCACTTTTGTTTCATGGCGACAAATTTGTTTTCGAGAAATAAAAAATGCATCCAGACCATCCTTTTCATCATCCTGACAACTTATTGATGTCTCTAATCCAAGTGGGGTGGCTCCCGAAGATGCTATGACCTGAAATCGCACAAAATTACTACCTAAAAGGTGTATCAAAATGGAAGAAGAAATCATAAAGTTGCATGATTTGCCTTGTTTGAATACTGAGCATGTACAAGTGATTATGACACTAGAAATATGATATTCATACTGTTTTGACCATCAGAATTAGGTCTATGAAGGTGCTTTTTACGAGTCATTAGATAACCCAACGATTAAATTTTGGTTGTTCCCAAGCAAACCTAATTCACAACCATACAGCTCGCTAGATCTTCAAGATGACATGTGACTTTTGATCGTAGGAAGTGGATCATAACCAGCTTGCAAGTTCAACCCTTGCACTTAGAGACTAGACCATTTACATGAAACGCATGTCTCGTAAGGATAATCTTGCTTATCTTTATCGACTGCAAGTTTCCTTCTCATTCGAGTCTTTCAAGAATTTTTCAAGGAAAACCTTTGTAGCTTTACTTAGGCGTGTAAGAACATATCTACCATTTGACAATTTAGAAAAGTTTCTCTTTTTTGTATGTAGAATGCCATCTTTGTACTTTTTGTAGCACAGGGGGTTTCTTCTGCTTGTGTACATTGGTACATAGTAGCCTTGATAGAGGAAGAGTAATTTACGCACTTTGGACCTTGCATGAGTATGTACGTTTAACTCATTTTCCTTGATCATGTGGAGGGTAAGTGCGATTGCACACAATCCTCAAGTTGGCACTTCAAGAGGGAGTTGTACTAGATGAGCGACATTGTACAGGCACGACCCGATGCTCAATTGAATCATTCTAGTCCCTTAGGTGTTATTTAGCCCTTATTCTTAAGACATTTGCATGTTAAATCACTGTGTCTATGCCACATATCAAGTTATTTATGCCTATTTTAAGTTCATATTTGCAAAACATGTATTTTTGCATAGGTATTCTTGATATGACTGCGCCTTTTTAACAGGCTTGGCAAAGGGGCGGATCAGGGTCGGGTACCCTGGATCCATTGCCCGCCTACAATGGGCTTTGGGTTTCCTCGTCCCTGCCCCGAACGGACAAACGGTTCTGGTAGGATAACCAACCCCGTCACCAGTGGGTAATCGGGTGCCCGCGTGTCAGCTATACACGCTAAGAATAAACAAATAAGAAAGATCTGAATCTGAAAACTTTATTCATACTGATATGTCAGAAAGACTTGAAATCAACAAAGGAAAGCTTGCCAAGCTGCAATTACGCTAGCAGTTCAACAACAACAACAAAAAACAACATACTTGTTTAGTGTTTATGCTAGAAATGATCAAATGAACCACACAAGACACAACACATTACACATAATTCGATGCTCAACACGATGAGCTGAGTCTTATTCTCATCCAAAGACATTACACTGAAATAAAATCAAGCAACAGCAGCAGAGCAACATTTCATCCAGATTCCAGCAACATTTGATCCACCCTTGGCCCCCATTCCAATTGAAGTAAACCATCAGACTAGCAGACATCAATTGAAACTAATGTCTGCGTGAAAAACAAAAATGAACCAAACAAGAGGAATGAATCAGTTAGTAAAGAACCAGTCAAGCCTCTCTAGAAGGAAGAAAGAACACGTATCCATCAACAAATAAATAAGGCATTTACCTTGGCTCAACAGTAGATAATGCATCAGTCTTCATGGGCTAATGGTGATCTCATTAAGGCGAGTTCTGGACCTGAAAAGGGAAACAATACAAATTTAATTATGCGTCAATGAAGTAATACAAAAAACTATTACAACACACTAAGGAATAATGATCTTACCACCAGGTTCTGTCTCTTTCACAGTTGTATCTTCGACTGTCATTACTGAGAAGAGTCCCTCTATTGCCTCCACAGCAGCCTCCGAATATGCAGAAAACCAGTTAAAACTTAAAAAAATAAACTTGCAATGAACTTGAGAGGTTTAGTTGCATGTTACCTCATTGCATGTCCTCCATTCTCTAACTTTAACTGCACGTCATTGCTTCTACAGACGAATAATGCAGCCTGCTCCGGTGAGGGTCTAACAACCTCCCACTAGAACTAAATGCACTCTCAGAAGCCACATAAGTAATTGGGATTGCCAGAAAGTCTCTTGCAATTGCTTGCAAGGTTGGATACTTGAGACGATTCAGTTTCCACCATAAGAGCAAATCAAACTCTGTTGTCCGAGGATAAATATCCTCAACAAGATACATATCCAACTCAGTTGTAATCAAGGAAGTCCTACTCTTTTTTCTTTGATTTACAAAGAGTTCAAAGTCAAGTTCAGTGGCAGAGGAAAATCCATAACTAGAAGAAGAAGTTCCCGTTTCAGATTCAGATTTCTTCTCCGCTTTAGTTTGATAATCACGAATCAAATCACATATAATTTGCTTGATATTCTCAACAACCAAATCAGTTTCCGTATTCCCAAACTTACCGACATAGTATTCAATCATATGGAGCTTATATCTATGATCCAAAACAATCAAGACAACAAGCACAAGATGTATATCATCCCAGTACTTATCAAACTTCAATGACATTTGACTGGGCATTCCAAAAATCATATGATTGGAATCAAGACCCCACTCATTCAATTTAAGTCTGAGATCACAAATCTTGGGGAAGAAAAGATTGCCAGTCAGATACTTGGAACCAGAGAACAACTTAGTAATCTAGAAAAAAATTTGAAGCTTGTCAATCACAATAGAAGCAAATTCCCATTCTTCGCTAGAAGGAACTGATGTGTAATGATTGTCTCTCAAAATCAAATGAAATAAAACATCCTTGTATAGAATAGCCACAAAGTGCATATGATAGGTGGAATCCCCTAGTTGGACAATCAAGGGCTAATGTTTTTCTCAACGGAAAGCTTAAGCTGCTTAGCAACTTCGAAGAAGGTTTGAACCCTATTAGGTGTAGAATTCCACTAAACTACACTCCCCCTAATCAAATGTATAGCATTCTTGATTGCATCCAAACCATCCCTCACAATGTTAAAATCGTCTAAATTAGAGAACAAGAAAAGAAAATTTTTCAATTGAGAAAAATCAAACAGGGTGTTACAAATGTGGACGACAGGGTCACATCAAGGCAAAATGTCCTCTCTGGAGGAAGGAGAAAGCTATGGCTGCAACCTGTAGTTGCAGTGAAGATGATGAGGATGACTACGAAGAGCTTCCTCACAAGAAAGATGCTTGTTTGATGGCCATTGATGATTTGTCACTCGATCCTCATAGCAGAAAATCCGAGGTAAGTAAACCTCTAGACTTTAATGAATCTGATTATTACAGTGATGATTACCCTCTAACAAACACCATTAGAAGTATTCAACTTGAATTTGCGGTGGTAAAGGTAAAATACAATAAGCTAAAAGATGAGCATAATCAAACAAAAATCAAATGTGAAATTTTAAGTGAATAGTCTGATGAATATAAAGAAAAATGCAAAATTCTGGTTGACACAGTAGCAAAACTAGAAGAGTTGAAACTCGAAAATTATAGGCTTAAAATAATTATCATAACGAAATGACAAATCATGAAAGTCCTAAACTTAAACTAGAGAAGTGGAGATCTAAAAACAAAAAGCTCAAAGGAAAAACAGTTGAGTCAGAAATAAACAAGAATGAAGTCAATAGTAACAACGAAAATGAAAAGGAATCACATATACCGAGTAATTGTGATTTCCCTAGCAAGATTAATAAGAAGTGTAGTGATAGTGAAAAATCTGAATACTTGAAAAAGATAACAAGGCATTAATTCAACAAGTTGAGAGTTAAAGACTGGAAATCTGTAAACTCATGGATAAACAAAAATATGAATACTATTGGAATAGAAAGACCACGAATAATGAGTATTCTCGTTTTCATAACGTAAGATCGTGTTTCACTTGTCACAAACTAGGACATTTAAGTAGGAATTGTTTCTGGAATAAAAGTAACTATGTTAAATTCCATAAAATAAAGGAACCCAAGTTTATCTGGGTTCGCCAAACAACATGATTGTTAAGTGTGCCGGTTTGTTTCCAAGTGAGCCTGGGGACAAAATCAAATGAATTCTCGGGAATTGGTGCTCACAGCATTTGCAATCCTTCTAGAGTCTCATTCATATTAGCTGAAACAGAATGAGAAAAAGAGAGTGAGGAAATGTAAAGAATGATGAGCAAAAGATCAGGTTAAAGAAATTTCACATCTCATAGTCACATTCTCACTAGAGTAGGCATCAGTTTGTTGTCACAGGCAATCCAGACTAAGGTATGGCCTTTAAATCGTTTGAATGACTTTAGTTATTCAAAATCGTTCGAGCCGTCTGGAATGATCAGTAAAAGAAGCAGATCAGCTTTTATGCCTAGCCTGGTATTTCATTATTTGTCTCTCTGCATACTAAGACTCCAGTTTGGATAAGACATTCAAGATTTAATCTATGACTCTAGTTTGGATAAGACATTTAGATTTAATCTACCAAAGGCTGGTATTGTGATAGCATATGTGGCTCTCATATGGACTACAGCTAAAGCAAGGTTACTCGTAATCATACCCTACACAAGCTAAGTACTATCTTCAACTCGTTGCTAATAATTTTCATATGTTGATTTCTTTAGAACCCAATAATCAGAGGGTCTATTTCAATATGAATATAACTTACAGTGCCTGCTACTCAAATCTTTTGTCCTATATGACCTTTGTGTTGCATTCAAGGTTTTTAGTATCAAGCAATTAATCTGGTAATTGTTAAGGCTTATACCCCATGATTATATTTGATACAACTTGTTGACACGACCACTTGTCTTTCGAAGTTATACATGTTGCTTCTCATATATGTTGGATTAGGCGGGAGGGTAATGCTAAAGGGGGAGAATGGTTTGACTAGTTCCATAGGTTGCCTTGGCTATTATCAGGCCTCGTCTTTTATTGAAAATAAAGGGGGAGAGATAAGTAATATCCTCAATAGGTTATTAGCTTCTTCTTGTTGGGTTATTAGCTTCTTCTTGTTGGGGAGCAAGCTTAAGTAATTGAGAGCTTCTATTAAAGAAGTTGTTATGCCCACATAAAGGATGTCAGCTAGAATTGAGGGGGAGTAAGCTCAAGTGATTAATGATTTTGAGTCTAGAAGATACGGTCACTTCTTTACTATGCTGATTACTTGCTGCAATCTTTCTGTGACGTGCCTAACAAAGTTTTATCAGAGACTTTATTGCTAATGAAAATCTTAGGGGGAGATTGTTGGGAGAAAAGCTTCTCATTAACAAACTGGAGAGATCCCATAGTGTTTGGGTCAAATATTAAGTGGATGTAATGTGCAATTAAGTCTTATGATAATATTAAGTGTAATGATTGAGGATGCAGGAAGAAAAATATCATTCGTAAAAGGAAGGTAGCTTGATGTCAAAGCTATTGGAGCAACGTGACAATGAAGAAAGGAGAAAGCTTCAAATCACACTCAAGGCCTCACAAGATTCACAGCTAGCACAAGCTGGGAATATTCAGCAGCTTCAAGTACAACGACCATAAAGCACAAAAGGAAAGAATATAAATTTGATTGCAGTGAGACCAATCAAGCGAGAGCAAACAAGGAAGATTCCTGAAGCAGAATGGTTGAAGAAACAATATAAATAGAAGAGACCAAATGCTAATTACTGTAGACTTTTCGGGTGAATCAAAATCAGAGTGCTAAGGGGTGTGAGCAAGATCATGAATGAAAAGCTGGCACAAGTGTCAGGGGAGATTTCTGGGTCTAGGTATTAGGCAATACCAAGGTTCTATCAGATGGGTAGTTGATAGGTTAGTTTCGTCGATTCAGCGGGGAGCTAATCGACTAGGTATTTGAGAGTTTTTTGTAAATTTGTGAGCTTCATCGAATCATCCTTAGTGCATTGTCTGAGATCACACAACGTGGTACTCGGATCGTGGAATAGTCAGTGTTGAGATCCTTATTCTCTCACCACTGGAAACCACGTAAAAATTCGTGTGTGGTGTTCCAAGTACAGGGGAGCTCTTTGATCTTTCAGAACCAAACTTACTCCACTCAGAAGGTTTGTCAATACAGTGAGTTTTTATTAAAGTAATTGTGGTGGGCTTTGGGAAGTGATTTCCGTCGTTCTACTTTTGTAAGGGTTAATCAAATAAAAGAACAAAGGTTTTGGGCCCAAGGGTTAAAAGCCCAATTCATGTGTGACGGAGAAGGAGTATCTGCTGGTTTCATTTTCGATCAAACACAAGTTTCGTTGTTCTCTCTCACTTGTTCTTGGCTGGAACGCAGAAGGTTGATTTACAGGTACCAAAATCACAGACGTAGAAGAAGAAAGAGGCAAAACCGTCTCGCGCTCGACGACCAATAGTTGTCTGCGCACCCGTTGCTCTACCATGGGGTATTTCATCATTCTAGGTGGCAGCCTGATTTCTCTGGTTACCACTTGATACGACCCTGGAGGGTGTTGACCTCACTAATCGAGCTTGAAACACCGAAGATAGCAACTTGTCGATGAAGCCAAGTTGCCAATGAGAGTTTAAACGAAAACGGATGGAACCCCTATGCAATCCTACACCTGGAGGAAGGCTCAATGAGTTTATGTCGAAGCTCGTCCACGATCAAGGCGGTATTGATCGATACAAGAGCAGGTTCGAGCTTGGTTTTCTCGGCCAAAGCTCTCCAACCAAAAACTAGCAACGAGACTTAGTTTAGGGTTTTGATTTTCTATATTCAACTAAAAAACTGTGTTACAAAACGTGGGTAAGCCTTAAATAGAGATTACAAGTAGTCCGGAAAGTGAAAGAAACCTAAACTAACAAGGTAAGCCAAAACATTCCCAATTCTAATATAAAACGGAAACTTAAAATGCAAGAAACTAGCTGAAGTTGATACCAACTTTGAGACCCTCGTTCTCCATTCTCCCAACTCCAATTGGATCACCCAATATCTTGTTTCTTTACTAGAAAATGCGAACTATCATGTGGGCTAAACTTCGAAGCCAGATTCCCAGCCGTTTGTCGTGCCCTGAGCTTCAAAGTGGCGTTCTCGAAACTGTCCCATGCCTTAGGCAAAAACTGGCAGTTTGCCTGTGTTGGGACAGACTTTTGATGAGCTCGAAAACCACTCTTCCCAGCATCAACTCGACCTTCCAGACACTCCATGTTACAAACAAAGTTACCATATTCAACATAAATCAACCAATTCCCATTTTCATCCATCCAGTAAAGAGGAAGAGGCTCGCAAAGAGTGCTACCCGAAACAGCTTCCATACTTAACCAAAAATCCAGGTTTTTAAAGTGTGTATGATTAGCTCCTTTGGCAACCAACTTGGGAAGATGGAGGAGGGATTTTGGGATCATATCAGGCCCTCCCTCTTTTAAAAGCTTTGCCCTCAAAGCTGGTTCTTTCCTCCTCTCATAATTTTCACAAAACTGACTCCAAATAGGGTCGCAAAACGGCTGCTCAAACCACGTTTTCTGAGAAATGCAGGCGCTGTTCTTCGAGCTGGAAATTGGGGATTCTTGATTCCAGCATCGTCGTCCCAATTCATTGTCTCCAAAGCATCCTTTCACCCTCCAATCGAACTCCTGAACCTGCCCCCACCTTCGATTCTGCCCATCGTCGTCGAATCGACGATTCCATTTTTCCCGCCGCCTGCCGAGTTCAAATTCTGGTCACCCAGAATTGTCAATTCCGATTTGGGCGTTTCGTTCTCAGCTTGCGGTGGTAGCAATTGAAGCTGCCTACAGCTTTCTAGGGCTTGACCCAATGATTCCACGTCAACCGATTCGACCGATTCGTGGCCAACTCTCCCACCCCATTCATGCCTGTTTCGCTCGTGCTTGTGCTCCAACAGGGGGATTGGCGCTTGAATGAGATCCTGCAAAACAAAAGGAGTCGACTCAAAAGGAACAAGGGAAAAGCTTCCCTGGGCATGGTCGAACACGTTGGACGCATTGGTCTGGTTCGGCGTGTTCCCAGGAGCCCCACCCAATAATACCTCTCTCCTGCCCTGCCTCACCGTCGACGAAAAACAGGGGTTGCTCTTGAAGCTTGGTCGTCGGAGCTTCTCCCGTTTCAACGCCGTTAACATGAACCGACTAGAGAACAATTCCTTCCTGGACTTGCCTGCTTGAGTTCCCTCGCCATTCTTAGCCCGGCTTGCAGCCAGCTTTTGTTGATCACTGCGAACTTCGGAAGGGGGCAGAGGTTTCAACACAATGTTCTTCCCACCAAACTTGAATTTATGACAATTTGTGCCGCCGTCGTGGGTTACCGCTCGGCCGAACTGCCAAGGTCTCCCTATCAATATATGGGTAGCTTGCATCGGCACCACATCAAACAACAATTCATCCTTGTAGCCGCCGATCTCGAACGTGACTCGGGCTTGATTCGTGACCTTGATCGACCCGTAATCGTTGAGCCAATGCAATCCGTAAGGTTCAGGGTGTTTAATCGTTGCCAACCCCAATTGTTTAACCACGTCGTTGCTAATTACGTTCGTACAACTCCCCCCATCGATGACCATTGATAGGCACTTACCATCGACCAAACACCTCGTGTGGAAGAGGTTGGTTCGTTGGTCGTTTTCGGCATCAGCTTCCACCCTCAAAGCTCTGAGGTTCATGCCAGACAGAAAAGGACCCTTCTCGGCTTCAATTTCTTCATCGACTTCATCGTCTGAGGAGCTATCTTTCCTCTTCGTCTCATGTCCAACTTCATCGTCGGAGACGTACTCACCATCTCGCAAAATCATTGCCTTCACGTTTGGGCATTGATTGGCCTTATGGCCCCTGCCGTAGCATTTAAAACATTGAATCGAACTACTAGAGCTTCCTGCTCGTTCTTGATGGCTCGGAGCACTTCGTGAAGCAAGTTTGGATGCCTCTGGTTTTGGTTGGACGAGAGTAGCTTCGGCAGGAATCTCAACAACAGATTTGGCACTTGTAAATCTTTGTCCCGTTGAGGATTTTTGTTGTTTCTCCACTTTAATTGCGAGGTGAACAACCTCTTCAAGCTCAACAAAGGGTCGTAGCTCAACCTCATGTCAAATTTCACGATTCAACCCGTGAAGAAATCTGGAAATTGTCGCCTTCTGGTCTTCACGCACATCAGCCCGCATCAAGAGCAACTCGAGCTCTCGAAAGTACTCTTCAACGCTCCTCGTTCCTTGTCGAATGCCCTGTATTGCGTTATAGAGGTCTCGTTGAAAATATCCCGGGACAAAGCGATCCCTCATCAGTCCACGCAACTCGTCCCATGTAGTTACAGGGGCTTGGTGATTTCGCCTTCGACGGAGCTGAAGTTGTTCCCACCACTGCGCGGCGTATTCAGAGAACTCGTACGTCGCCATAGACACCTTCTGTTGTTCGGTAAATTGGCCGCATTCAAAGAACAGGAGAATTTTCCTCTCCCAATCAAGGTATGCTGCTGGGTTCAGGGTCCCTTGAAATTGAGGAACAAAGAGTTTTATTCCCGGAGGAATCGTCGACTCTGTTTCCGGCTTCCTTCCCCGATGCTCACGTCGTCGTCGTCGTCGTCCCCGCTGAGGATCATCGACGACCAGCTGTTCCAACTTCTCAACTCGGGCCAGCAACTCTCGATTACCAGCTTCGGTTGAAACAAGGCCACGGTCCCCTGTTTGGTGCTGCAAATTCGCGGCCGGAGTCAGAGCATCAAGTCTCTGTCCTTGCTGCTCCAATTGGTGCTCAATTTTGTCAAACTGAGCTTGAAACAGCGTCCTCATCTGTGCCGTAATAGTTTGTAGGAATTCCATTGTATTAAACTGTCCCGACATCGGGATTACTGCCTCCTGATTTGGCTCGTCGGAATCGACACTTTCCTTCTATCGAACAGCAGGGTCTTGTTCAACAGGACCTTTGGACCTCGTCCAAATCGTCTTTACCGCAATGTCGCCCTCCGTCCTGTCCACTGAGGTGAACCGGGCTCTGGTTACCACTTGATACGACCCTGGAGGGTGTTGAGCTCACGAATCAAGCTTGAAACACCAAAGATTGCAACTTGTCGATGAAGCCAAGCTGCCAATGAGAGTTTCAACGAAAACGGATGGAACCCCTCTGCAATCCTACACCTGGAGGAAGGCTGAATGAGTTTATGTCGAAGCTCGTCCACGATCAAGGCGGTATTGATCGATACAAGAGCAGGTTCGAGCTTGGTTTTCTCGGCTAAAGCTTCTCCAACCAAAAACTAGCAACAAGACTTAGTTTAGGGTTTTGATTTTCTGTATTCAACTAAAAAACTGTGTTACAAAACGTGGGTAAGCCTTAAATAGAGATTACAAGTAGTCTGGAAAGTGAAAGAAACCTAAACTAACAAGGTAAGCCAAAACAATCCGAATTCTAATACAAAACGGAAACTTAAAATGCAAGAAACTAGCTGAAGTTGATACCAACTTTGAGACCCTCGTTCTCCATTCTCCCAACTCCAATTGGATCACCCAATACCTTGTTTCTGTACTAGAAAATGCGAACTATCATGTGGGCTAAACTTCGAAGCCAGATTCCCAGCCGTTTGTCGTGCCCTGAGCTTCAAAGTGGCGTTCTCGAAACTGTCCCATGCCTTAGGCAAAAACTGGCAGTTTGCCTGTGTTGGGATAGACTTTTGATGAGCTCGAAAACCACTCTTCCCAACATCAACTCGAGCTTCTAGACACTCCACGTTACAAACAAAGTTACCATATTCAACATAAATCAACCAATTCCCATTTTCATCCATCCAGTAAAGAGGAAGAGGCTCGCAAAGAGTGCTACCCGAAACAGCTTCCATACTTAACCAAAAATCCAGGTTCTTCAAGTGTGTATGATTAGCTCCTTTGGCAACCAACTTGGGAAGATGGAGGAGGGATTTTGGAATCATATCAGGCCCTCCCTATTTGCAGCCATGCTGCACGTCGGATGTAAGTTGTGCAGCAAGAACAAAAATCCTAATAATACTAAACCGAAGGCTCCTTGTGTGAGCCTTCTGTGGACTAGTCTTGTTCATATGAACGAGGATACCACATAAATCTTCGCGTCGTTGTTTTTTGTTTCTTGAGTTTTAGCATAGGTTACCATCAATAATGGTATGATATTTACCCCTTTCAACCCATACAAACTCAAAATATCCTTTTTCACAGTGTTTCTACTAGGAACAGCGAAATGAGGTTGCAGAGAACATAAAATTCGTTTGAAACCCACATGATCAACAAGACTAATGGGGTACTCATGGAACAGAATCATGGAACAAAGTTCCTTTCTAGAAACCTCATAATTGTATTGAGAAGCAGAGAGTTGAGAATTTCCAGTAGGTTGATAGTTGGGGTCAAGTATTTTTTGAGAACCATTATGTATCCTCTTATGGATACATGTTTTGATATGGTTTATGATCTCCCATAACTAACACAGAAAAAATAGGCAAGAGTACCTATCGTTCTAGGGCAGTATAGCAGGAAGCAAGGTCGTATCCATAGAGACTATGTGTACTAGTACTTGGCTTTTACCTATTATTTAGTGAATCATTTTTAGTGATTTTGTTTAGATATAAAAATAAAATAAAATAAAATAGTTTTCAAAGTAAAATCAAGTAGAGAAGGCGTTGTCCCGGTAGTGAATCCCCCTAATATGCATTTTACAGACAAATTGAATTTAACATAGATGAGTGTGCATATCTTAGACTGTGAATATATTTGTATGTCCTGAACTTTAAACATAATAAACACCTTGCCAATCTTTTCGATCTATAGCATCCTGGCCCAAAATATACATCAAAGTAACGAAATTGGCCAAACCCGTTGACTAACGGTCAACGCGCCACATCACTGCCAAATCAGCAACTTTCACTTAAATTTTTCTATAATTTCCACCTATTATCATTTTTCTTTTTCATTTTGAACAAAGCAAAACAAAAATTAATCAAAACAAAAAAATAAACCCTTCCACTTTCACTCCCCGCTGTCGTCTCCTCTCCAATTCCCTTCCACTCCCCACTGCCGAACAGTCCCACTACCACCGCCCAACGGTGAAGCCCACTCTTTTAGGTGATCTCTCTTCACACTCTCAAATCTCTATCCCCTCCCTTCTCCTCCGTTCCTGCAATGGAAACTTTCACAATCCTTCTCACCCTCTCAATCTGCCTCCTCTGCGGCCTATACTAGTTTGTCTGCCTTTTGGACTTCGCCGAGCAAAAGGGCAAGCATGCCACCCAGATCTCCAGTGGCTCAATCTCCGCCGAGAAAGTCCAGGACAAGTACCAGCAGTATTGGTCCTTCTTCCGCACCCCGTCCCAGATCGAAACCTCCGAGAAAGTCCCCGCCATTGTGAAAACCGATTAAAGGCTTATTAAGTTTTAGGTTTTTGATTTGCAGAAATGGGAAAATAATAAACACCAAAAAAATTTTAGGTTTTAGGTTTTTGTTTGTTCAAAATGAAAATGAAAAATGATAATAGGTCAAAATTATAAAAAAAATTTAAGTGAAAGTTGCTGACTTGACAATGATGTGGCGCGGTGTATGCATTTTACAGACAAGTTGAATTTAACATAGACGCGTGTTCATATTATATACCGTGAAAATTCCCAATTTAGTGTTAACCCGTTCGCACATGTATTAACATCCTTTCGACTTAAGAATAAAGTGAAACGGTGGCTTACAAGACTCTTAAACCAAAGCATTAAGCATATTTTTGAATTTTTGTATAAGGTTTTTAAGCCAATCCAGAGGAACTATGTGACCCCATTGTCGGTTGCTCCAATCAATGCCTTCTTTTCACGAGAGATCTAACATGCAAAATTGCCTCGCAGTTTCATTTACATGTATTAGACCAAATATACAATAGACCCGTACTATTGATACTTGCACATTATAAGTCGAGAAAAGATAGTAAGAACGAGAACAACACGTCTATATCAAAGATACCACACAAACCATGTAAAACATATTAGGGTTCATCAAATCCAGAACAATTAGAAGATTAGCCGGACATGATGAGATTTAGAAAGATGAAGGTTGAGAACATTACCATGATGATGATGGCGAAGGTGGAGGGGTCGATAATACGGTATACATATTGAGTTGATAGACTACACCTATCAAACTTCCGACAGGAGAATAATTGATCGGTGAAGATAGTGGAAACTGACCATTCTACCACCATAAATGATTATCAAAACCCCACAGAACAGGAGCTTACTTCCGTAATTTCAATAACGCAATATACCACGGTATTCCCAAATACAAATACGAACATGAGAACCACGATGGATGAAATACAAGATATGATTAATAAAATGAAAACATTAACAAGAGTTTGGAATCGAAATGGATAGAGTTTCAGCTAACTTCAAACACAAGAAAGAAAGAAAGAAAGAAAGAAAGAAAGACCAAATTCTCAAAGTAGGGGTGTGTAGTCTATCTTTCTTCTCATGCAAGCTTCTATTTATAGGCAGCATGGTCTAGGAACACGCTCGTGTTTAAGGCCGTGTTTATAGCTGGACGCAGATCGATGTGTCAGCATTGCAGAGATTGACTGGCTGAATCTTTGACTAACGTGGTCGGTGAACACGACTGTGTTCCAGGGCGTGTTGACTAGTTGGTGGACAAAACTGTCGGTTGATCACTTAAAACATGCAAAAAAAAGGTAGACGTGCTGAAGTAACACGGTAGTGTTCCTAGTCCGTGTTAGATCCAACGATCGGCGGTCGTAAAAGTGATCTCTGCGTTCAAATGAATGCGAAATGTGATTCTGACAGTGAACACGTCCTAGAACACGGCCGTCTTCGTACCCACGTTACCCCTTTGCCAGCTCCTTGAATTTTGTTGACGTGGTCGGTGAACGTGGCCACGTTCCAGGGTGTGTTGCCCTGAACGTAGTTTGTCAACATGGCCATGTTTCTGGGTGTGTTGATGTTGACGTGGTCTCGGACATGGCCATGTTTATGCCCACGTTGACCCTTTGAAAGCTCCTTAACTTTTGTTGACCAGGTCTTCAACATGGCCACATTCCAGGGTGTGATGCCCTGAACGTGGTATGTGAACATGGCATGTTGCTAAGTGTGTTGATATTGACATGGTCTCGGACATGGCCATGTCGATGCCCACGTTGAAACTTTTGAAAGCGCTTTAAATTTTGTTGATGTGGTCTTCAACGTGGCCACGTTTTAGGGTGTGTTGTCCTGAAAGTGGTATGGGAACATGGCCAATATACTCCCACGTTGGCACTTTTGACAACTTTCCTTATGTTTAGCAGGAGGCAGTATGACTTGCATTGTTAACTACCTCTCGCTCCACGATTCATCAGCATAATACATTGCAGGTTTCGTATATTGACACCAAAAGGGGACGCGGCTGGAGTGGTACGGCTCTTTGCCCTCTTCTGAGACTTCGTAGGCTCGAGTTCCACCGATGCCAAATTTCAAACCCTAACCATCTTTTTGTTGAATTGGCTCATTGTTTCGTTCTTATTGGATAGAATACCCTGTAACATCACTCAAACACAAAACCAAGCATAAAATTCAGAAATAGAATGAACTTGGTACAATTTAGGTCATTTTAGGATGTAAAAGTGTAGGTGAATATATGTAAAATTCATGTGTTATCAAAGTTCCCCACACTTAATCTTTGCTTGCCTTCAAGCAAAGCATGAAAAATGTAAGTTAAATCAAAACCAATTTCACAAGAACTCTAACCGTGAGTTGGAAAAATGTAAATCACATGTGATTGCTAAAGATGATGCAATATCTAGCTGATAAAGATGCTTTCAACCACCACAAATGACATTTGATCTTAATACTCATGTGACATGGGATACTCTGACTCTGATTAATAAGAATAGTCTAGAGTAATGATTGGTCTTTCATCATATTCAACTGTTCAAACATAGGAATTGAAAACCATAGCATGAGAGATCGAGCAAATAGATCTTACTTGGATTTTAAGAGATGATGGAAGTCTCTCTCACTCGACCAGTGGGTTCAGGGTATAAAACATATCCAAAAGCGTGATCTACTTTCACATACATTTAGAAACACTCACCCTATCATCCCTTTGTCATGAGCTTGTCGTTCGAGTCTCAAAGATTGTGCACCACTGACTTGTCAGGTAGGACACGTGGAAGGATTTTTGTTTGGTGGTAAGTTCAAGTTACACAAATTTTTATACCAATGACGATGAATTTTCTGCTTTTATTTGTAAAATAGATAGGGAGAAACATTTTGAGAATTTTCCATGAGCTTCAAAATATCCAATGTGGCTTTTGAGATAAAAATGTCCCCCTTTTTTGTAAGTGCATAAAAGATGGTGGCCAACTCTTATAATTTTGTTTTCTTCTTTTCATCTATATTCCTTTGAAGGGAATGGCCAAGATTTTAATTTTTGCACATAAAGAAGTAGATTCTCCCTAACTCAATTGGTGTTTGAATTTAAGCAGAAAGTCATTTGTTTAAACCAATCAAACGGAACCTTTGAAAAACTCTCTAAAATATTGGAGTTTGAAGGGTAGATGGTCGGTTTGAAAACAGGTTGTTATCGAACAAATAGACTCATCTCAACAGGGTTTGACTAGGGGATATGGTGTTTAGGGTAGTCATTTCGCTTTAGGGGTAAACCTATTGCCTCTGTCGTCCTTATCAGTGGTGTCACGACTGAATATGTATAAATCAAGCATATCATCATGCACAGAGAATTACCTATCACACAAGAAAGAAACGATCATGCTCAAGTCTCACAGGGTCTCCTATATGCTCGGTTTCTCATGCTATGTTTCACAAATGCTAAGCAACAACAATCAAAGATGACGACTAACTTGTTCTAGATTTCAGAAAGTTCTTTCTATAAAATGAGAGTAACATGAGACACATTGATTTAATCCCTCAGTCATCATTATAGGTTGACATGCATCAAAATTGTATTATTCGTGCATCAAATTTAGGCATTCATGAGACTCAAAACCAAACACTCTTTTTATCTTTTGAATTTTTTTAAAAAAAATTTATGGTTTTTTTAGACACTAATCACAATGATTCTTTGTCAGAACACATGAAAATATAGGGAGTAAGGATTCGAACTGTTACCATTTTCCTTGTCGTGGGATGTAGTGGCATGATGTACGGTGATTGTGGTTCCACTTGGCGAATTCTTTGGTCGATGTTTGGTGATGGATTTTATTCTCGACATTGAAAAACTCAAAGAAATAGAAAATAAAAGAAAGGAAAGGAAATTGCAAACTGAGAATTAGGTTACCACCCAATAAGCACTTCTTTAACATCATGCTCGCTAGACGTTAGTTTATTGTGATAGGGGCTCGCAATTGGATCTGGGACCAGCTCGTAGTGTTCTTCAGAATTAATGTGATTGAGCTCCCTTTTCTTTATTTTTGGTCGCCATTCCTCTTTCATCTTTGCTTTGGGCGACATAAGGCGCCTAGTTGGTGATGGAGTTGTGTTTTCCTTAACCTGCAAATTAGATGGCTCCACAAATTTCTTGCATATGTGGTGAGATATAACATTGAAATTTGCGAGAATGCGAGAATCATTCACATAATCTTTGGATTTCTGGGGAAAATGCTCAGGAGTAGGGGTGGGAAACGGTGCGGTTGCGGTTAACTGCACCGCAATTTGCGGTTAACTGCAACCGCAAAACATCCATATTGGTCAACCGCGACCGCAACGGTTAGCGGTTAACCAAAAACCGCAAAACGCGGTTAGCGGTGAACCGCGGTTTATGGTTGTGAAAACCACAACAAACGAAACACCATATGAAACCGCAGTTAGCACTCTAACCGACAATTAACCGCGAACTAACCGCAAAAAAATCATGGAAAAAAAACATAGCAGCTACTGTTTTGTCGCAGGGGAACGCCGGACGGCCAGGGACGGCGGCGACCGGATGGCAAAGGCGCAGCGGGAAGATGAAGGGTCGAAGCTCCGAAGGGTTTTGGACTTTTGGTTTTCAGACTTCAGTTTCCGGTGGGAACTGTGAAGGGACGAAACGAAACGAATTAAGTCAATTAACGAAGGGTTTTGATTTTTGTTTCTTCAAAGTTCAAATCATAAGTCACTCAAAACGATTAAACGACGACGTCGGCAGGGAGAAGTGGGGAGGGCCGGGTCGGGTTTGGGGGTTTGGGCTGCTGCCTGCTGGCCAGGCTGGGCTGGGGTCAATTATGGGCTGGGCTGGGGGTGAATTATGGGCTGGGTTTGGTTTCGCGGTTAGCTATGCGGTTGTATGGATTTGCGGTTTCGGTTGCGGTTAAACCGCAAACCGCAAAACAGGCGATATCTCCAACCGCGACCGCAAAATAGGCCAAATATGCGGTTTGCGGTTAACCAATAACCGCGCGATTTCGGTGCGGTTGTCGGTTTAACCGTAAACCGCCAACCGTTTTCCCAGCCCTACTCAGGAGGAAACAACACAAAAATCTTAGCAGATTTGTTGGTTGAAATAAGCATGGATTTATCAAAAAGTTTTTTTGAAGTATTGTATTCATTTGGTGGAAGGGTTGTTTCAGACATGTTAATGGTGAATTCTTGATCTTCCATTCGCAAAATTATTTTATTTTCAGGAATATCTATCAAAGCACTAGAGGTTGATAGAAATGGACGACCAAGAATAACAGATAATTCTTTTTCTTCTTCCATTTCCAAAATCACAAAATCAATAGGGAAGAGGAAAGGTCCAACTCTGACCAAGACATCTTCGACAATTCCTTTAGGAGTAACCACAGAGTTATCCACTAATTGTGAGCCCAGGCAAGTTGGTTGAGGTTTTCTTAAGCCTAACTTTTTAAAGAGTTTATAGGACATGACATTAATACTTGCTCCTAAGTCAGCCAAACCATTAGAGTTGGAAAGGTTACCAAATTGACATGGAATGGTGAAGCTGCCATGATCCTTCATTTTTCGTGGTAAGCTATTTTGGACAATGGCAACGCAATCTCTGGTGATAGTAACCAAATCACACTCATCAATTTTCCTTCATTTTTTAGAGGATCTCCTTCAAGAAATGAGCGTACATCGAGACTTTGGACACCAAATCCATGAACGGCATAGTAAAATGGATTAGATTCATTATATCCAAAACTTTCTTCCCAAAATGTTCTTTTATCTTGTCGCGATGTAGGTGACACGCTAAAACACAACACCAAACTGCGACCAAGTGTAATCGCAGTCCGGGAATGCAGTAAAATGGCAAGTTCTATTATCAACCCGGGGTCTAGATTTACTGCTTACTCCGTGATTATCTATTATCTAGCCAACTAAGTCGAGTGATTGTTGTTTAAAGTAAAAGCAGTAGAAAGCAGGAAATGGTTCGGTTTTCTAAAGCAGTGAAGAGTCACTCGGGAATGAGTCCCCCTAGCTCCTTGGTTAGGTTTCAATTGTAATTACCCTGGATTGATTTACTGTTGATTAAACTGCGGAAGATCCGACAGTAGCTTGGAATCTCTTAAGCTGACCAAGCCCTCTCAGTCAAACTACCCGGCAGACGACTAGTCTTCACCGGGATAGAAAGCTGAGGCTATGAACACAGAACTCCACTACTGGAATTGGATTCCAATACAAAGCAGTAAACTGACTAACTCTCGTATAGCCAATCCACTACTACCGAATGATGTAGCTCTAACAACCTAATCAGATTCTATCTATCTCAGGTTGCAGCAGAAATCAAGAAAAGCTGATCAGACTTCAATCAATTCAATGAATGATGCATCATTCGATTAAAACCAAACAGTATAATCATCCCAAGTCATTACAATCAAATCCCTAACACATGGAACTAGGGTTCTTCATACCCAAGTGAGAGAAGGGTTCTACTCCATAGAGAGAGAGGAAAACAGAAATCAGAGTAGTCATACTCATAAAGATGAGGAAAATCTGCTCTGGGATGATGATTTCCACTCCTATGACGATCTCCAAGCTCGATTTGATGAAACCCAGCTCCAAGATAGCTTCTAGGATGTGTTCTTCGCACTTCCTCTCTCTAGGGCTCTGTTTTTTGCTCTGAAAATTCGATTCTCTCACTTGTGGCCCGAAATTGGGTAAAAACATTAAAATCCCGATCACACGGGCAGGCCACACGGCCGTGTGGCATACCAAGTTGACCGTGTGAGACACAAAATGTCGCGTTTCCAATCATTGCACTTCAGGCTACCTACACGGCCAGGGTCACACGGCCGTGTATCTCACCCAGTCTGCCCGTGTGAAGCCTCGTAGAATTCCACACGGCCACATTGCTCCTTCACACGGACGTGTGGAATTTATTTGTGCCCGTGTGAAGGCTCGCAAAATCCCACACGGCCACATTGGTCACTTGCACGGCCGTGTGGGTTTTGTGTGTGCCCGTGTGGCTTCCTCAGCGACTTGCCTCGCGCCCGATCTTCGTCCAATCGACCCCGAACTCGATCCTAAACCTTCATTCACTTACTAGGACCTGAAATATCACAAACAAGCACAACCTAGCGTGAAATCGGCCTAAAACACGAGAATCAACACCTCAAACGGCTCAAGAATAGGGGTGAAAACATGTGCAATTAGCAATCTATCAGTAGGCGTGATGGGAATGGCACCTTCGGCTGATACGGTTGGACAAATAGTTTTGGTGGTACTTTATCCATGTCTCGTTCCTCGGCTTGTGTGGCATGTGGTGGTGGAGTAGTTGATTGCACCACTTTTTTACATGTGCACTCCACGACCTTGCATGATTCCTCCAAATTCGAATTTAGAGAGTTGAGGACGAAGATGGTATTGCAATGTTGCTTCTGCTTTGAATTTATTTTGGTGTCGCTTGGCAGACTGCTTGTGGTCTCTCTAAGAGAAGCTTAGAGATTTTCCCAACTTGTGTCTCCAAATTGTGCACCAAATCTTGTAGATGTCGTTAGCCCGCCTCAAGATTTTGAAATCGATCCTCGGAGATGGAGATAAACTTGTCCAAAGCTTGAAACTTAGATTCCGAGTTGGCAAAGAACTTGCCAATCGTATCCTCGAGGTTGGATTTCTTCTCTGGTCGCGACAGTTGTTGATTTTGTTGATGAGAATTGCTCGATGATGCTTGATTGAATTCGAGTGGAGATTGGTGATTCCCTTGGTTGGACCAAGAGAAGTTTGGATGGTTTTGCCATCCAGGACTGTATGTCGCTGTATGGATTCTCGCCTCTCTGAGGATTGTTGATATAATCAACATGTTCGGTGGTGGATGATGAGGAGATAATCTTGCACTCAACAGCATTATGGTCACCGGCACACCATTCGCACTTTTACACCTTGCTGGATTGTAAGTTGGTCGAACTTTTTGTTGAGGTCTTCAACTTGTGAGGCCAAGGCTGTAACGAGGTCAACTTGGTGTAGTCCGACACGTCTAGTTGGCAGTGGTCTGCATTTGTTTTGGGGGAAATACAATTCATAGTTGTTCATTTCCATGTCTTCGATTAGCTGCTCTATCTGAGGAGGTTTTTGTTGTTGATGGTGCCACCCCTGCTCCATCAATTGATTGTTTCGTCTCTATATTTAGCACATTATAGAAAGTTTGCATTTGCAGCCAATGGGAAATGCCGTGATGTTTATACAAAAAAAAAAGGAAATGTCGTGATGAGGGCATCTCCTGAGGGTGTTCTTGAATCTCTCCCAAGTGTCATAGAGAGTTTCGGAGTCTTCTCGGTGGTAGGCGGCGATGTCGTTCCTCAGCTTCGCCGTCTTGCTTGGTGGGAAATATTTGTCTAAGAATTTTTCAGCCAAACCGTCCCATGTAGTAATGGATTTTCTTGGTTGAGAGTCAATCCACTCTTGTGCTCTGTTGTCGAGAGACAACGGGAACAGTCGAAGGCGAATGACATCGACTAATGCACCATTAATTTTGATGGTGTCAGACAGCTCGAGAAACTTCCAGAGGTGAGTGTTGGGATCTACGTCGGGCATCCCATTGAATTGCACCTGATTTTGGATCATTTGCAGCATCCCAGTTTTGATTTCGAAGTTATTGTCTTCGATATTGGGCCTTCGGATGCATGAGTGAGTTTCGTCCAAGTTAGGACAGGCATACTCGAACATTGTCCGATTGTTCACTTCGTCGTGTTCTTCTGCCATTGATGTGGCTGTGCTTATTCGCTCTCTCCTTTGTTGATGAAAGGTTCTCTCAATCTCGGGATGAAGGTTGACTATTCCACTTGGGTTGTTTTGGGTCATGCACTATTTCAAGCACAAAACAAGAACAACCTGTAAAAGCAACAAGTGTGATATATAACAAGTAACAAGAAAAATAAGGAGACTAGATTAATAGTTCAAAGCCGTTTCTAATAACTTAGTCCCCGACAACGGCGCCAAAAACTTGATCGCTCGTAACTAACATAGGAAAAATAGGCAACGGTACCTATCGTTCTAGGACAGTATAGCAGGAAGAAAAGTCGTATCCACAGAGACTATGTGTACTACTACTTGGCTTTTGCCTATTATTTAGTCAATCGTTTTTAGTGATTTTGTTTAGATATAAAAAACATGCAATTATAATAACACATTAAAATATCTTTCAAAGTAAACTTAAGCGGAGAAGGCGTTGTCCCGGTAGTGAATCCCCCTTATATGCATTTTACAGCCAAGTTGAATTTAACATAGACGAGTGTTCATATCTTAGACCGTGAAAATTCTCATTTAGTGTTAACCCGTTCGCACATGTATTAACACCCTTTCGACTTTAGAATCAAGTAAAACCGTAGCTTACAAGACTCTTAAACCAAAGCATTAACCAGATATGTGAATTTTTGTATTAGGTTTTTAAGTTAATCTAGAGGAACTACGTGACCCCATCGCCAGTGGCTCCAATCAATTCCTTCTTTTCACGATAGGTCTAACATGCTAAATTACCTCGCAGTTCCATTTACATGTATCAGACAAAATATACAATAGACGCGTCCTATTGATACTTGCACATCATAAGTCGAGAAAAGATCTGTAAGAACGAGAGCAACACTTCTATATCAAAGATACCACTCAATCCATGTAAAACATATTAGGGTTCATCAAATTCGGAACAACTAGAAGATTAGCTGGATATGATGAGATTTAGAAAGAGGAAGGTTGAGAACAGTACCATGATGATGACGACGGAGACGGAGAGGTCGAGAATACGATATATATAGTGAGTTAATATACTACATCTAGCAAACTTCCGACGAGGGGATAATCGTTGGGTGAAGACGGTGGAAACCGACCAATCTACCACAACAAATGATTATCAAAACCCCACAGAACATAAGCTTACTTCGATAATCATAATAACGCAATATACCATGATATTCCCAAATACAAACACGAACATGAGAACCACGATGGATGAAATAATGGATATGATTAATGAAATGAAAACATTAACAAGAGTTTGGAATCGAAATGGACACAGTTTAGGCTACCTTCAAACACAAGAAAGAGGGATAAATTACACGTTTGGTCACCCAATTTATATAAATCTTTCACGTTTGCCACCTGAATTACTTTTCTTTCATATTAGCCACTAACTTTACGATTCGTTTCACCGTTAGTCACCGGTCGTCAATCTCCGTTAGATTCCGTTAGCTCCGTTAGTTTTGTAATGACGTGGCAAACGGAACTCCTGACTCTACCATTAACTTAAAGACATGTAAATTAAAAAAATATAATAAAATAATAATTTACCATTCATTCTCACCGAGCCTCACCCACGCACCCTCTCCAATTTGTTCGAGTAAAAACAAAACAACAACAACAACATAATCCACTGCCACCACAAGTAATCATCATAGGCAACAAGAATCATTAATCAATAGCCAAACAACAATATAATAATTAGCCCCACCATTATCCATCTTCACCACAAATGATCATCGTCACCAACATAATCTTCATCGCCACCAACAATTCAATCTAATTATCCAGTTCAACCAAAAAATCCAAATCAGAACAGCGACAAGATTGAACAGCTTCACTTAACTGAAAGCTTGGGGTCCACCGGCGGGGAGCAGTTCAAGCCTATAGTTCGAGCCACAATGGTCTTTTCTTCTACCCAGAACTCCCAAATTGACGTTTGGACTTCGAATTCGACTTCGCGTCGTAGTCAAGAACAACTCAGATAGGGTCGACTCTGCATTTTCAGACATCTCCGCGGCCTTCAATTCCCATGTACAACGACGGAAACCACGGCCGCGCCGCTTTCGATTCCCCTTGCCTCGCCGCTTAACTTACAGTTCCCCTTCCCCTTGAAGTCGCCTCCAATAGATAGAGGAAGAAACTAGAGCTCTCAGATCTGGCCGGCGATTCCAACGAGGGTCGGAGCCAGGTGGGAAAGGGAGTCGCAATAAGACGGCGACGGAATCGAGGATGAACTCCTGACTAAGGTAATTCGCCACTTGTGGTGCTTTTCGCCACCGTTCTCCTTCTGCCGATTTTGGGGATTTATGTTTCGAAGTAATGGATTAGGGATAGGGATATGGAAAGGGAAAGGTTTTACTAATAATAGAGGAAATCGAGTGTGAGAGGAGAAGAGATGTCGGATTCTATGCCGGCAAGGCAACAGTGGCGGTAGAACAGGGGACACGACTCTTAGATTGGAAATCTCAAATCTGGGTTGGGGATAAGGAAGGAGGAAGATTTAGGAGATGAGTTGGGTATTGAGGCTAGGGATGGCAACAAAACCCGAACCCATGGGTACCCACCCGACCCAACCCGGTCAACACGGGTAAAACCCGTGTTGACGGGTTTTGGGCCGGGTTCGAGTTGAAACCCGCTACACTATTCACTGGGTCGGGTTGGGTTTGAGTTTAGGTAAACTCGACCCATGGGTACCCGCCCACACACATATAATTACTTTTCCGGTATATTTAATATTCTAAATAATATATCTTCCTTAAACAACTAATATTCTTTATGTTTGTGGAGACATGTATAATTTGTTCGTTTAGAATGAAGTTGATATTATGAAGTGGAGAATGAAGAAACTTAGTTGACGATGAAGAAGCTTTCAATTAATCTTATTATTTATAGATATTTATCTTTATTGAACAATTTGTATTGATCATTTGCGGTTTGCTTGTATGCTCTAGATTGGTGTTTTTTGTATGAATAATTTGTATTAGAAAATTTATGTTAAACTTTTATTTTGAAAGAAACTTGTTATTGTAAATTTTTTACCACAAAAACCCACGGGTACCCATGAACCCGCGGATGCCCAGCGTGTTGGGTTGGGTTTGAGTTTTTCAAACCCAGCGGGTTTTACCCCGGGTTTTTTTGGCGGATAAACCCATGGGTTTGGGTTTGACAAAACCCGCCCCAACCCGACCCATTGCCATCCCAAATTGCGGCTGACTAGATGGTCAACTTGTGTGACTTAGCTTTTTGTTAGTCCATTCAGCACTCTCTTTTGCCATGTCATCAGATAATTGACGGTGTTAACGGAGTTTAACGAATACTGAAGGTTGGTGACTAACGGTGAAACAAATAGTAAAGTTAGTGGCTAATATGAAAGAAAAGTAATTCGGGTGGAAAACATGAAAGAATTATGTAATTTGAGTGACCAAATATGTAATTTAGCCCAAGAAAGAAAGACCAGAGTCTCAAAGTAGGGATGTGTAGTGTATTGATGACTCGATATTTGCACATGTTTTCCCCTTTGTTTCTTGATCGTTTGAGCTTTAATTATCTCTTCTTTGGCCTATTTTACGCTAGGTTGTGTTCCTTTTTCACATTTCAGGTCCTAGCACATAAAGTGAAGCATAGGCGCAAGTTTCAAGTCAATCAGAGATCAATTGGCGATTCGGGAGAAGAAACTCGGGCATGACCTGAAGAAGAATGGACTTCTACCTCACTTTATGGACAAAGAATTATGCAAGTTTGTCATGAAAAGAAAGATGACAAGACTACGAGCGCCTGGGATCAAACGGAGACTGATTTGGAGTCCGGACGAGGGAGAAACGAAGCATTGAATATAGGGGAACAGGTTCGGCAGTAAAAACACGGGCGCGCCTAAATCAAAACACGGCCGTGCCCATATTTAGGCACGACCGTGTTTTGGACAATGCGGGCGGGCGTGTTTTTAACACGGGGCAAAACACGGGCGGGCAAAAGCAAAACACAGCCGTGTCCGCGACAGTGTTTTCCCCAGAATCGGGTTTTTTAGGCAGATTGAAGCCAAAGGAAAGTGAGAGCTGGGTTTTGGATCCCAAACACCCAAGGGACAAACCAAAGAGAGAGAGGGCGATTTGAGGGCATTCTTGGAGTGGAATTGGGGGATTTCTTCGCCTTGGAAGCTCGAGGAACAAGCACGGACTTGAAGACTGATCATCTGAAGATTCTTACTGCAGTCTCTCTCTTCTCTATGGAGTAACTTCCCTTCACTTAGGTTTTGAGGAACCCTAGCTATGGTTGTTTGATTGGATGATTGTATGAGTACTCCTACTTGATAATCTTGAGTTCATATTCAATCTATGCATGTTTTCATGATTCAATTCTGCTTTATTCGAGATTATTGATTCTGCTTTGATCCTATGAGAGCGAATACCTGATTAGGTCAATAGAGCACCATAGATTGATAGTATTGGATCGATTGCTTTAGTCGAGGGTTAATTCACTGCTTTGCATCTATTGAGAACCTCTTTCGATAGAGGGAGTCTAGTTCAAAACGCCTTGATCGATTGTTCTAGAGAAGGATACGTCCCTCTAGGCAATTGACTCAAGAGGGCATTGTTCCTTTAGTCGAGACTCAAGGTCTAGTCAAGGATTCTCCGCATTGTGAATGAAAGTGAAACAGGTTAGAGATCATCAATCATTAATCTGGCTAGTGGCTAGGGGGAATCATACCTAAGTGAGTTCCCAACCTGTAATTAGATTAACTTTAACTGTAGTTTGCTAGAGTAGTTTTAGTTCTTTCATCTTAGTCTGGTTTGCTAAATAATAAACTGAAGCTAAGTAATAGTAACTCTAGAGACCCGTGGATTCGATATTTATCACTTGAGCCACTATACTGCAGTCCCTTTCAGTGGTTACACTTGGCCTTTGTTAGGAGTTGTGTCATATCGAGTCAAGTTTTTGGCGCCATTGCAGGGGACTTTCTAGAGTATTAGGAAAGACAGAAGTTTGTTACTTTAGCGTTTTTCTTTTCTTTTCTTTTCCACCCTTGCTTTTCACTTGGGTGTTTTTGTTTCTGTTTGTGCAGATTTGAATCATGGATCCTCATGGCTTCTCCAATCATTGGGGGTATCCACCACCATCCGAGTGGTATTACCCCGAGACTCCCTGGAGCAATCAAGGAGGAGAAGACTATGGATTCGGGTTCCAGTACCAACCCCCTTACTACGGAGAACAACCGGACCCCTGGGCATATGAAGAACAACCTCATTATCAAGAAGAATTTCTCCCACAACCAGAAGGGCCTTCGGCGCTGGAGTTACCCATGGCGGCCTTCACAGGCCATTCTGCAGAGCCATGCTACACTCCACAGCCAGATCCAAACTATGAATTGAGGCTTTTCATGGAGCAGTTTGCTCGAGATTGTGAGAGATCATGTTCCAGGATGGATCATTGTGTCCAGGCCTATCGTGAAACAGAGGAGATCCTCCTGAGCCTTAAGAAGAGCGCCGATGATCTTGAGTGATCTTTCACACAACCTGCTCCAGATCACCCTTCTGCTACCATACAAGAAGAGGAGGAGGAAGAAGAAGGCTACAAGGACATAGTGGAGCACACTGAAGTTGTCACGGAGAGCTCCCGTGATGATCATGATCAGGAATTTCATATCATAGCCGACCAAACCTTCCCACATCCCAAACTGAGCTTTGAAGAGGCGGGCATGAGTGAGGACATGCAAGAAAATCTCATGAAAGAAATTGCTTGGCAACTTGCTCTCCAATCCGTGCTAGAAGAAGAAGAGCGAGAAAGGGTGCAGAAAGAAGTTGTGGAGGATGATGAAAGTGAAGCAGAAGGAGTTCTTGATCATTTCCCAGGGGTGATACCACATGAAGTAGAAAGGGAGGTTGAAGAAGCAATTGGCGTCCAGGATGAGGGCGAAGTTGAGGTGGAAGAGGCTTGCACCGACCATGAGTTGCATGTGATATCTCCACCAAACTTCGAGGAACTGCTTAGCTAGGACCCATTTGCTGTGTCTCTTTGCCACACCAAGGCCACATCGACATCGGTTCCTCTTGGTGGACGCGATGGTGGCCACGTTCCAGGGTGTGTTGCCCTGAACATGGTATGTGAACATGACCATGTTGCTGGGTGTGTTCATGTTGACGTGGTCTAAGACATGGCCCTATTGATGCCTACTTTGACCCTTTGAAAGCTCCTTAACTTTTGTTGACATGGTCTTCAACGTGGTCACGTCCCCGGGTGTGTTGCCCTGAACGTGGTATGTGAACATGACCATGTTGCTGAGTGTGTTTATGTTGACGTTGTCTCAGACATGGCCATGTTGATTCCCACATTGACCCTTTTGGAAGCTCCTTAACTTTTTTTTACGTGGTCTTCAACGTGGCCAAGTTCCAGGGTGTGTTGCCCTGAACGTGGTATGTGAACATGGCCATGTTGCTGCCCACGTTGGTCCTTTTGATAGTTTTTCCTTATGTTTAGGAGGAGGTAATTTGACTCTGCAGTTTGCGGTTTGACTCTGCATTGTTAACTACCTCTCTCTTCGCAATTCATCAACTTAATACACGGTGGGTTTTGTATATTAACTACAAAAGGGGACGCTGCCGGAGTGGTACGACTCTTTGCCCTCGCCTGAGACGTTGCGGGCTCGAGTTCCACCAACGCGAGATTTTGAACCCTAACCATCTTTTTGTTGAATTGGCTAATTCTTTCATTCTTATTGGATAGAAGACCCTGAAACATCGCTTAAACACAAAACCAAGCGTAAAATAGGGAAATCAAATGAAGTTGGTACAATTTAGGTCATTTTAGGATGTAAAAGTGTAGGTGAATATATGTATAATTCACGTGTTATCAGTTTCTCAAGTGTGAAGTTCCATTACTTGTTTCACCACCAAGGTGTTTACAACAGTACTTACACCTAGCCTTCATAACCCCATTAATCCTAACTCAGTTGAAGTGAGACAACAAATTAGAGATAACTTACATTGAGCTTCCATCTCCTCATCATTACCATTAAACAGATTAATTACATCAGGAGCAGGTTGTTCACGTTGAGGTTGGACACCATTTTCAAGGACATTGGCATTAGGAGCAGTTTCAGCATTCATAGCAGTAGCACCTTCCATCAGAACATAATCAATATATGTGTTACTAACTAGGCCGTAACTTAATTTAGTTATATTCACAATGGCAAGACTAAACTAGCAAACAAGACATCATTTGTAGCAAAATCACCATTACAATTTAATTCTTCTTACTTCTTAGCATTATCAAGCCATAGATTGTCACAACAAGTCGTACAACAATGAACAAACACAGTGGTTAGACTTAGGAGAGGAGAACGAGATTACCTTCTCGACTTTGAGATTTTTGTGGATAGTACCCAATAACAGTAGATTGATGATCACTGCTCAGTGATCACTCACTGTGTTGAGCTTCAGTCCTTGAATACTGATTCAAACGTGTCCAACCTGGCCCAAAAAAGAGTGAACAACGAACAAAAATCAAGTTAGAACTGGATTTCATGCATGCATGTCTGTATTGACACCACTATCCCAGAAAAAGTCGACACGAGTTCAAGATCCTTACCCTTAAGGACTGGAATCTAATTGGAGGCACCTCGGCTTGTCGCAATCCCTCTAGTTCTGGATATCAAAAGATGGTGAGATGGTGATAAACGACCTCTGAAAATCCCCCTATATATAGTAGTACAAGAATTAGTAGAGATTTTGGGGAAACAAGGAAGATAATCGAAAGAAAATAAAAGAACCCATAATTAACTTATCTGCTATTGAAGAATCAACGATTTGAACCCAAAACGAGTCATTTTTGGGTTTTTCTCTAAGAAATCATCGTCAGTTTGGAGCTCCCTTGGGTTATCCCCCTATTTCCGACCTTTGGATCGATGTTGAGTATCCTCCTAGGAGATGAACTCCCTCAGGACGGACCCGGAACGGTGAAGTGATGGATGGGTAGGAGCCCAATTCAACCTGGGGCACCCCTATATCGTAGGAGATTAATAAAATCAACTCCCTCGGGGATTGCCCGGACGATATGGGGTGAGGAGTTGTTTCCCTCCTAGGTCAAAAGCTCGATTGACTCAATTACTCTACCGTTAGGAGATAGACTCCCTTGGGAATAACACAGAATGGCGAATTGATTAATGTGGTAGGCTATCTTCAACCTAGCGCAACCCTATATCATAGGAGATGGAATCGACTCCCTCGGGGATTACCCGGACGATATAGGGCGAGGAGTGACCCAAAAACGCCAATAATGGGCTCAAAGGGGATTTTCTCCCTCCTATGTCAAAAGCTGAATACATGAAAATGGAAACCCAACTCATGTCATTAATGAAAACATCCATCAATTAAGTAAATCATCAATCAAACATGGAAAGTGTCACATACATCAACATTAAACCCAAATCTAGACATAGGGTTCTTAAACCAAGAGAAGAGGGTGAGTTTCTAGAGAGAGAAGAGATAAATTACAAATTGAAGCCCAAGATCTTCTTCTTCTTCTAATTCTAGGCTTGAATCCTTGTCTACAAGATCAACCCAAGCCTCCAATTAAACTCCAAGATCACTCAAGCACTCTCTCTCTCTCTCACTAGAACTCCCTTTTGGTGTATTGGGTCAAACTCTAGATAAAGAAACTATTCCCTCTCCAAAAAACCATCTCCCCCCTTCTTCTTCCTTTTGATGCCTTTTATACCCAATCAAAGGTTATTCACGGTCTGAGTTCACGGCCGTGAACTCAAAGCCTGGACCGTGAACTCGAACCAATTCGCGTCGTTTCCCTACATCACTTCATGGTCAGGAGTTGAAGTTCACTGTCTTACGACCGTTAACTGACTTGGCTTCAGTAACATCCGAAAATCCTCTGGACGCCCTTCGGTTCACGGTTTATGGTTCCATTTCACGGTCCTGGCGACCGTGAACTTGCTGGTTGGATCGTTAACTGCAGCTGCTTTCAAGCACTCGCTGCTTGGACATTTTTTCACTTTTTGGCGCTTTTCGACCTCCGGTCGAACCGAAACTCGTCCTAGACCTTCCCATACGTGCTAAGACCTTAAATGTAACAAAACAAACACAACCTAGCATAAAATAGGTCGAGGGATGGTGATCTACTAAATAAAATGTGTACATTTGGACCCGAATCAAAAAGAGATCACTCATCATATTCTTTTAACCCTACATGACGACCATATCTAGGAGGATTTGACCCAAGGCAACCGTCTCATTTGTAGTGATCTCCCAACCACTTGGTTGGTTGTTTCGGATTATGTTAGGTTAGATTCTTCACCAAAATTTTGATTCGATTAGATAGTAGTTTGAAGCGAAGTAATAGTAAGCTTAGGGTTCCCTCTGAATAGGACCGAGCCACTTTACTACAACCCTAACTAGGTTATGTTTAGCTTAGTTAAGATTGAATAGAGAGTGTGTATCGACTTATAAATATAATGCTCAATCATTCAAGCGATTAAGTTTTTGGCTTTGTTGTCGGGGAGTCTTAAGTTATTAGGAAAGCAGAGAACTACTAGTCTAATATTTTGCTGTGTTTTGTGTTTTGTGCCAAGTTGTCCTTCGTATTGTAATGTTTTGTGTTTTTATGTTTGTATAGCATCAAATCTTTGGTGCCATTTTCTTGTGTTTTGTGTTTGTGATGTCATATTTTTTCTCTCTCGTATTCTTCTTTCTTTTGTTATGTTCCATTTAGTTATCTTGTGTTAAGTGTTTGTTCACTTTCTGTTTTCTTCTCTTTTTACACTTGTGCTTTCATAGGTTGTTTTTCAATTTAGGAATATATATAGTGTTTAGGTGTAGCTATGGATCCATATGGTTGGCTTAAGAAGTGGGGAGATCATCCACCACCGAATTGGTGTTATCTTGAAGCTTCTAGTTGTGGTGCTAGCCACTGAAAAAGAGCCTCTTTGAGGTCGAAATCGAAATATCACGGTGAATGTAAGAGAATTTCACCCGCTGTGGAGTCGTTAATCGATCCAACTCCTACACCTAAACCCTACCGACTCTCTAAAACACAACTCCTAACAATGTCCAAGTGTAACCAATGAAAGGGACAACATTATAGTGGCACAAGTAATAAATATTGAATCCACGGGTCTCTAGAGTTACTATTACTTAGCTTCATTTCATTATCTAGCAAACCAGATTAAGATAGAAAAAACTATAACTGCTCTAGCAAACTATAGTTAAAGTTAATCTAACTACAGGTTGAGAACTCACTTAGGTATGATTCCCCCTGGCTCCTCAATTAGGTCTAACTTTACTGTAGATTAGACTTCGGAAGATCCGAAAATAGCTTGGAATCTCTTAAGTGTACCAAACCCTCTTAGACAAATTATTCGGCAGGCGATTAGCCTTCACCGGGATAGAATTCTAAGGCGATTGACACAGATCTCTACTATGTAGAACGAATTCCAACACAAAATAGTGATTTATCTGACTCGTACAATCAATTAACTACTATCAATCAAGGAAGCTCTCTTAACCTAATCAGATTCTATCTGTCAAAGGTTAAAGCATAAATCAAGAGAATTTGTTCAGGATTTAATCGACTTAATAAATCATGCCTCAATCGATTATAATCAAACAGTATAGCATCCAAAGGTTCATACAAGAAAGATCCTAACACATGGAACTATGGTTCCTCAAAACCTAAGTGAAGGGAAGTTACTCCATATAGAAGAGAGAGAATGCATAAATCTAATCCAGATCTCAATCTCTATCTTCAAGCTTGATTCTCGAGCTCCAATGGAAAAGAAATCCTCCAAAATAGCTCCAAGAATGTTCCCAAGTTGCTCTCTTACTCTCTCTCTCTTAGGGTTCATCCCTTGAGTGTTAGGGAGCCAAAACCCAGCTCTCTCTCTCTCTCTCTCTCTCTCTTAAATCGTAGAAATCAGACTTATACCCTAGCAGGGGGCAGAAACGACATTGTTTCTCAGGTCAAGTTTTAGCCCTTCCCTAGTTTCTTCTCGGCACTAAAAACATAAGCACATGAGGACAAAAAACGACTGTATTTCTCATGCCCGTGTTTCTCCTTCAAATCTTGTTCCACGGCCTTTGATGCTTCGTTTCTCCCTCGTTCGGACATCGAATCAGTTGTCGTTTGATCCATGACACTCGTAGTCTCGTCCTCTTTCTTTTAATGACAAGATTACATGATTCTTTGACCACAAAATGAGGTATAAATCCATTCTTCCATGGTTCATGCCTGAGTTTCTTCCCCCGAATCGCCAATTGATCTCTAATTGACTTGAAACTTCCACCTATGCTTCACTTTACGTGTTAGGACCTGAAATGTGACAAAGAAACACAACCTAGCATAAAATAGGCTAAGAAAGCACAAACTCGAGCCAAAACAATCAAGAAACGAGGGTGCGAACAGGTGCAAATATGATGCAATCAAATTCCCCCATCACTTAACCGTTTGCTTGTCCCCAAGCAAACATGACTCAATCCAATACAACTCCCTGGACCTTCATAGCAACATGCAACCCCAATCGTCGGTAGAGGACTTCCTAAGTCATGTAGCAGCTTGTGAGGTCAACCAATGCACAAGACACCTCCCCACTTCTTCGACGAGAACTCTAGTCCCGAGTCGGGATCACGCCAAGTAGTGGTCTTAGGAAAAATGATCCATGGATAAAGCGACTAACAAAAACAGAAAATCACGGACTCAACTTTTAGTTTCTCTTTTTTTAAGGTGGTTGGAACCCTTTTTTACTTTCATTTCCTTGTTTGTTTATTGTTTTCGTTGCTTGCAAGGGTTCCAACCTTTAAATTCCAGAAAACGGGGCTCCCACCTAGCAAAGGTTTTGAGGGAGCCCAGCTCTTACCGGCCATGATGGGAGCAGATTTCTCTAGCCTTGTGATAGGGAAAGAGGTGTATGGGGGGATGGAGGTAGTAGGTGGAAATTGGGAACAGATTCTCGTCTCCCCTTACACACTTTCACCAATTTCCACATGAGAGACATTATTTTGAAATCACAGTTTACAGAACCTTTTTCAAAACATGATACATAAGTCCATGATCGGTAGAGAGTCATTGATACTACACGATTCAAGTGTCCTAAGATCACTAATTCACACAATCAGCCAACACACTATGAAGAAGAAAGAAAACTTCTCAATGCATCAACATCCTCCATAGTGCTAGACTAACCTCCCTAGGTTGCATATCACTCTAAAGACTGGTGATTCAAAGCATACTAAGCAGGCAATTTGCAAGGAGACAAGTAGTTGGAGCCCTCAAATTTAAAATTTTGGACAGTTGACTAGGCTCCAAGCACACACATACATCCAAACATTCACAAGCATACATAATCGAACACACCCACACTTAAGCATGAAATTTCCCTCAATGGAGGAAAAATAAGGAGGGTAGAACGAAGTTACCAGATAAAGTGTGAATGATGTTGGATGGGATAGGCGATGAATCACATGGGAGAAAGTAGAGAGAGAAGTCGGAACACAAGCACCACACAAAATCTTATGAAGGTTGAGTTATTGACTCTAAAATCAAAGAACAAAAATGACTCAACCGAAGAGAAATAGGGAAAGAAATGCAAACTGACTGGTTGGGTTGCCTCCCAACAACCGCTTCTTTCATGTCTTGGTCCGGGAGGTGGATCCTGAGTTTCAGTCCACCCCAAAACCTCTTTGAATTTGAGGTTCTCATCAATGAGTTGGAGTCTCAAGTCAAGAGCACGTGGTATGACAGGTGATAAAGATGGCTCGGACACTCGAGGAAGATGCAATCTCCATACGCAAGACCTCTACTTTGTTTCTTCTCTTGTCTCATTGCCCAAACCAGATATGATAGCATCGAATGACCACCATCACGTTCACCAAGAGGGACCAAATGATGATATGGCCTTGGTGACCAAAAGAGACATTGCAAACGGGTCCTTGCCAAGCAGCTCCTCAAAAGTTTGATGGAGATACCACATGTAACTCATGGTCGGTTCAAGCCTCTTCCACCTCAACTTCATCTTCAGCCAGGTTGCCGGTTGCATCTTCAACCCCCTTCCTTCCTTAGAATTTGATTCCTCCGCATGGAAAAGATAAAAAAAATCTCCTCATCTTGGCTTTCTTCCTCATCCTTCGCAACTTCCTCCCTCAGCCTTTCCCTTTCTTCTTCTTCCATGACAGATTGGAGAGCAAGTCTCCAAGTAATTTCATCGATGAGATCATCTTGCACCTCCTTACTCGGGCCCAACATCTCAGAGCATAAATGGGGAAAGTTCTTATCTGCTGCCAGCAGACATTCCTGATTATGATTATCATTTCAGCTCTCCATGACAACTTCTGTATATTCATCAACATCCTCGTGATTGGCTTCTTCTTCATCCTCCTCTACTTGTATGGTAGCATAAAGGTTGTCTTGAGAAAACTATGCACAAGCTTTCTCAACGACCTCTATGTGCTTCTTTATGCTCAGGAGGGTCTCCTCTGTTTCACGGGTTTAAGGGGGAAATGAGAAGTCAATTTGGGCAATGATTTGGATATAAAGGTCCATCTTAGAGCATGATCATTTGGTGTCTCGAGGAATCTGATCTACGAGAAGCCTCAACTGTTTGTTCGGATATGCCAGTGGAGTGTAGCATGCTCTGCAGAATGGCTCGTGAAGGCCGCCATGGCTAACTCCATCTCTGATGGCCCATCTAGTTGTGGGAGGAATTCTTCGGAGATTGTTCTTGAGATGCCCAAGGGTCTAATTTTTCTTCATAGTAAGGGGGTTGGTATTGAAACCCAAATTCATAGACTTCTCGTACTTGATTGCTCCAGGAAGTCTCTGAGTAATACCACTCGGGTGGTGATGGATACCCCTAATGGTTGGAGAAGCCATAAGGATCCATGATTCAAATCTGCAACAACGAAAAAACAACCAAGTGAAAAGCAAAGGTGGAAAAGAAAAAAAAGAAAAGAAATAGGTAAAGTAACAAGCCTAGGCCTTTCCTAATAATCTAGAAAGTCTCTGGCAATGACGCCAAAAATATGACTCGCTAAAACACAACTCCTAACAATGTCTAAGTGTAACCAATGAAAGGTACTTCATTATAGTGGCACAAGTAATGAATATTGAATCCACGGGTCTCTAGAATTACTATTACTCAACTTTAGTTCTTTATCTAGCAAACCTAATTAAGATAGAAAAAAACTATAACTACTGTAGCAAACTACAGTTAAAGTTAATCAAATTACAGGTTGGAAACTCACTTAGGTATGATTCCTCCTGGCTCCTTAATTGGGTCCAAGTTATAATTCCTTTTGGTAGTTTTACTATAGATTAGATTGCGAAAGATCCGAAAATAGCTTGAAATCTCTTAACTTTACCAAGACCTCTTAAATAGATTATCTGGAAGATGACTAGCCTTCGTCGTGATAGAATGCTAAGGTGATTCACACGGATCTCCACTACGCGGAACGAATTCCAACACAAAGCAGTGAATTAACTAACTTTCATACAATCAATTCACTACTATCAATCAAGGAAGCTCTCTTAACCCAATCAGATTCTATCTATCAAAGGTTAAAGCAGAAATCAAGAGAATTTGATCAGGATTCACTTGACTCAATAAATCATACCTCAATCGATTATAATCAAACAATATAGCATCCAAAGGTTCATAAAAGAAAGATCCTAACACATGGAACTAGGATTCCTCAAAACCTAAGTGAAGGGAAGTTATTCCATAGAGAAGAGAAAGAATGCAGATATCTGATCTAGATCTTCAATCTCCATCTCCAAGCTTGATTCTCGAGCTCTAATGGCAAAGAAATCCTTCAAAAAAGCTCAAATAATGTTCTCAAGTCTCTCTCTCTCTCCTTAGGGTTCGTACCTTAGGTGTTTGGGAACCAAAACCCAGCTCTCTCTATCTCTTAAATCACAGAAATCATACTTATACCCGAGCATGGGGCATAAACACAGCCGTATTTCTCATATTTCTCAGGTCGTATTTCAGCCCTAAGCTTGTTTCTTCTCGGCACTAAAAACACGGGCACAGGAGGACAAAACAAGACCGTGTTTTTCCGGCCCATGTTTCTTCCTCAACTCTGATTCCACTGTCTTTGATGCTTAGTTTCTCCCTCGTCCGTAGTCCGAATCACTCGTCGTATGATCCCTAACGCTCGTAGTCTCATCATCTTTGTTTTAGTGACAAGATTACATGATTCTTTGTCCATAAAATGAGGTAGAAATTCATTCTTCCGCAGGTCATACCAGAGTTTCTTCCCCCGAATCGCCAATTGATCTCTAATTGACTTGAAATTTGCACCTATGCTTCACTTTAAGGGCTAGGACCTGAAATGTGATAAAGGATTACAACCTAGTATAAAATATTCGAATAAAGCACAAACTTGAGCCAAAAAAATCAAGAAACGAGGGTACAAATATGATGCAATCACCTACCAAAGGGAAAAGGAAGGAAGCTCACACACTCCAACAATGAAGAGATGTTTCATCCCCCTCTATCATCAAAGGTCAAATCCTCGGATAAAGAACACATAAACAAGATGATATAGGAGCAAGAACCCAACTTGCTAAATATTTCAAAGGTCTTGCTAGACTTTACCCCCTTGTCCGGGAATTCTTGGAAAAATGGGAAAAGGGTGAGGCCAGCAAATATGAAGAAAACAAAACCTCCAAGGATGAAGATGTACTTCATCCTTCATCACCACCTACACCCAAAGAGGTGGAGAATGAAGGGTCACATTCAATACGAGAGGATTTTGAGTTTCCTCTTCAACCCTTCCTCATTGAACAAGAAGAGATATCTAAGAGGTTGAACGCGAATAGGAGGGATCTCAAGCAACTTGGTTTGAGATCCAATAAAGATCACCACTTGGATGTAAGTGTCAAGTCGAAGAGGAGGTGGAAGAAGAAGAAAAATTCTCCACAGTGGTCGATCAAGCGTACACCGAAGATCAACTTAATGAAGAACTTTCTTGGGGAAACATCATAGCTCCCGATCAACAATGAGAAGTTAACACCGAAACAAGTTTTAATGTGTAGAAAAAAAGAATTTAAAGAAGAGGATGAGCTTGATACTTAATTTGGGGAATATATGAATGAAGAAGAGAGAGAGAGGAGTTAGAAGAAAAGGATGAAGATGATTTGGGGTTGATTCGGGTTGGTTTAACCAAAGGGGCTACCTATTTTGGACCATGGAAGGTTACGCGACCTTGAAGAACTCCTAACATCAGACCCTTTTACATCAACTCTTTGCCAAGACGAGGCCACGCCATCATCTATCCCTCTTGGTGGATCCAGTGATGACCCTTCAAGAATGCTTCATTTGGTTCGAGGCAAAGAGATCAAAGAAAATTTGAAGAAAGGTTTCGTTGGAGGTGTCTTAAGCATTTTCGTCTACATGAGCCTTCACCGAATGATCGAGAGATCGGTCAAGACTTGAGACTCTACTTGACTGATGAAAACCTAACTTCAATGAGGTCTTAAGTTGGACCGAGAACTTGACGGCAACAGTACAGTGAAATGACATAAAAGACACGCTAGTTGGGGGGCACCCCAACATTGGTTTGACTTTTCTTTCTCTTACATTTCAATAAAGAACTTGCATGTTTGAATTCAGTTTTTAGGATTATTTGTAGTGTAAGTAGTAGTAAATGACCTTGCCCTACTTAAGAATGAGCTTTTATGGACTACAGTGAAGGGAAAATGGTGAAATGTTGATGTGTTGTTGTGTCTTGCATGTTTATGAATGAATGCATGTGGTTTGGAGGCCATGGTAGGCATGAATTGCATGATTATTTCGATTTTCGCCCTCCGAGTGCTTGATGAAATGCCCAAACCTTGTGCTTTTTGATGAATGATAAATGAACTTTAATGCTTATGTTAGACCCCTAGAAGCATGTTTGAGGGGTAGTTTCGAATCTTGATCGGTTGGTATAAGGTGAATGGCCCCTTAGCTCAACAAAGCTTACCACTTTCATATGATTTTTGAGCAATCTCTCCATCCTCCTCTTTTCTTGTTGTTTTCTCATGGTGTAATCCCCTTTGTGCTTGGGTAAGAACCTCTAACCTTTAGATGGATGATTAGGGTTTTGAATGTGAATGGTATGAATTCTCTCCCACTATTTTATGGTCAATTGATATTTTATGTTGCTATTATTTTGCTTCAGTAGAAGTGGATAATGTTAGTTCTTGGCCTAGGTTGAGGTGGCCAATCCCCTTACGCCAAGCCAAAAACTCATCAATTAACAGACAATTTGAACGACATCACCAGTGAGTTGAAATCGTGTTTGTCCTTGGGTTTACTCTCGCAAGAATCCAGTCTTACCGCCCTACCAATGTTTTGATTGCATGACCATTGAGCCTAGAAGCCTAATAGGAGTGCTCTAGGTGACATGACCATTTCCCTAGTAGAGAAATAAGAGAAATGAACATCATGAAAGGAAAGAACATCACATTCATATTTAAGCCAAAGTCTATCAAGGTTTGGGGGAGCTAGCCCCAATTATATCTCCTATACTCGAACCAAACTCCCGATAGTTGCTCCATTAGTTTAGAACAGCACCAATCATCGTTAGGCTATATAGTAAATTATTCTTAAAGTACCAGTCGATCCAAGGCCTCTTGGAAAATAATTGAGTCGTTGTACTACTTTCCTAGCTTTGTCATACTTGGCAAGGTTAGGATATACGAGAGCGTCCTTCATACTAATTAAATCACCTTTTTTAGATTTAAAAGGTGATTTGCTACCTTGACGATGACATAGTGGTGGATGAGGTGATTTGTTACCTTGCGCTTTCTTCTCACCGGTGAGGAAAGCATGTTGGCTTTGGTATTCATTTTATTTTAGTATTGATTTGGTTATATTTTGGTATTTGTTAGTGTTTTAATGATTTGGTATTGGCTAAATCTCTTCTATAGAGAAGCGAGAAATTGAGTTACCAGAACAATAAGTACCAACATATCATTCTCCCTTAGTAACCACGATGGCTACAAAATTGAGTTACCACCATAAAAATGTAGCAAGTAGATGAAAACAATTTTTAATTGTTGGTTCCAAAAAAATCCAACAAGTCCAAGGAGATTAAGAAGGGTCCAGAGCAACGAGAAATTGGATTCTAGAGTTGGACATCTCAAGTGGAGGTCCTACCTCGATTGCTCACAAGTATTCTTCATCTCGGTTATTTCTAAACTTGTAATCATTAGCAATAATATCGCCAGGAATTCACTTATGGTAGATCAAACATGAAAATAAATAATGTTTCGGGATGTATTTTCATATATTGAAAGTTTATAAAATATATTTATCATGCAAATTATGAGGGATATCATTGTTAAGGTACTCAACTGAAAAATTATTTATGATTTTATCATACATTTGATTTTGAAGTTTTTTCATGTATTCATTGCAGAAGTGTTCTTCCAACACTTCTATAAGAAAATGCCTTCTTTCAACACTTTCAATGACAACTGCTAGCCACTGCATTTTGATATTTCTTTTATATCAAACTTAATTATATAATACATTAATTAGAAGTTAAATAGGGATCACTAAACATTACTTTTTTAGTAAAATTGTTTACAATCGAACGTAGATCTTATATTTAATTAACAATCACATAAATTTGTCACTACATTTTATGGCCAAGCTGGTGCTAAGTGCCTACCTTGGCCTAGGTGGCCCTGCAACTGATCATGAGGTTCTTCTATTTTATGCGAGGTAGAAAACCCTTTGTTGTTTAGATTAATGGAACCTAGAGTGGTTCTAGGTTTTTGGATTATGCTTTAATATATTTTTGTTAATGCTTCATTCCTTTCTTCTTATTATTCTTGCTTGTTTAAATCGGATTTAAACGGACGGAGAAATCTAAGTTTAGCTATAATATAATCTAATGAAGAAATTTAAAGAAAAATTAGATTTAAAGGCCATATGAGATGTCACACATTAGTCTCTTCAATCGCCCAGTTAATAAAATATTTATACCAATAGGATGATTATTCTATCCATGAATTCATGTTTTTATCTATGGTTATAATAATGTGTATCCTTATCTTCATAATACCTTAGAAAGTGGCAGGGTGGAGGCTATTAGTTCTACTCCAAGATTTAAGTTCAATTCTGAGACGTTGTTGGAAATTCTTATATTCAGCCCCTCCTTCCTCTAAGTCTAGTCTTCATCACATTTGGAGAGGATGGTATAGAATGATGACTGTAGCCTAATGGTCTAGCGGCTTCTTTAAGAAACGCTGGCACTTCTTGTGTCTTGTTGGACATGGTCGTCGCCTGACGAATACATAACATCGGAAATGCCAGATTGCTTCCCAACATCACTACCATCAGTGTCAAAGCGCGAATGATATTATGGATTTTGTGTTATGACCATGCCCTTACGTCATATCGATGTAGAGTGGGTGTTATCTGGTTCAAGGAGATATTTTTTATCAATTACCCTTTTCGATTGCTTCACTCATCCATGTTTATGAACTGTTCCTGCCTGTCAACTTTGGCGTAGATTGCTAGTACATCTGGAGTGCTTTAAATGATTACATCTTCTCCGGCTAGTGGAAGCTCCGAATAACATAAGCCACAGGGCCCTGGTCACAAGCGAAATCTCAACTCACTGATAATACGATATTTACACATGTTTACACCCTCATTTCTTGATCGATTTGGCTTTGATTAACGTTCTCTTTGGCCTATTTTATGCTAGGTTGTGTTATTTTGACATACTTCAGGTCCTAGTACGTAAAGTGAAGTATAGGCGCAAGTTTCAAGTCAATCGAAGATCAATTGGCGATTCGGGAGAAGAAACTCGGGCATGACCTGAATAAGAATGGATTTCTACCTCATTTTATGGACAAATAATCATATAAGCTTGTCATGAACAGAAAGAGAACGAGACTACGAGCGTCTAAGATCAAACGGCGACTGATTCAAAGTCCAGACGAGAGAGAAACGAAACATCAAAGACAGTGGAACATGTTCGGAGGAAGAAACACGAGCCGGAGAAACACGGTCGTGTTTTTCCCTCCTGTGCCCGTGTTTTCAGTGTCGAGAAGAAACACGGGCAGGGCTGGCTGAAACATGGGCTTCAAAACACGACCGTGTTTCTACCCCCTGCTCGGGTATAAGAATGTTTTCTGCTATTTTTGAGAGGGAGAGCAGGGTTTCAGCTCCCAAACACCCAAGGGACAAAGCAGAGAGAGAGGGCGATCTAGAGCCATTCTTGGAGCTATTTTGGAGGATTCTTCACCATAGAACCTCATGGAAAAAGTCTAGACATGAAGATGGAAGATCTGGAAAGTTATAATCTAATCTCTCTCTTCTCTATGGAGTAACTTACATTCACTTAGGTTTTGAGAAACCCTAGTTCCATGTGCTAGGATCTTTCTTGTTTGAAACTTTGGATGTTATACTTAATTGTTTTAATCAATCGAAGCATGATTGTTGAGTCAATTGATCCTGATCACTTTCCTTTGATTTCTGTTTTAACCTATGATAGATAGAATCTGATTGGGTTAAAAGAGCTTTCTCAATTGGTAGTTGAGAATTGATTGTACGAGAGTCAGTCAATTCACTGCTTTGTACTGAAATTCATTCCATTAGTGGAGATCTTTGTGTATTGCCTTAACTTTGTACTCCGGTGGAGGTTAGTCCCCGTCAGTTATTCTGTCTAAGAGGGCTTGGTCAACTTAAGAGATTCCAAACTATCATCGGATCTTCTGCAGTTTAATCAACAGTAAAAAAAACCAAATGAAATTACATATTGGACCTAATTGAGGAGCTAGAGGGAATCATACCTAAGTGAGTTCCCAGCCTATAATTAGATTAATTTTAATTGCAGTTGGCTAGAGTAGTTATAGTTATTCTATCTTAATTTGGTTTGCTAGATAATGAACTGAAGCTGAGTAATAGTAACTATAGACAGCCGTGGATTCGATATTTATTACTTGTGCCACTATACTGCATTCCTTTCATAGATTACACTTGGTCATTGTTAGAAGTTGTGTCATAGCGTGTCACTCACACTATAAGTCCAACGCAATGCAACATCTATAGAGGACTGTGGAATGTGATATAGCGTTGAGAAGTAGATGTGGGGTAGAGACCGATACCACATGATTGGGTCATAGTTAATTCTGATAGTTCGTTCCTACCATCGACCCGACAAGCAACCATCGAGGGAGTTGTGCGAGATTGAGAAGGTCGCTTGCAAGCTTGAAAATCGGACGGTGACCCTACAGATGGATTTGACTTCAACACTACCCATTCTACAAAGCAAGGCGCCGTTGCACTATTACGAGAGCCTTGTGCTCTAGTTTTGAGGTTTTTTTTTTTTTTTACAAGAGTTTCGAGGTCTTCTTCAGAGAGAGGGAATTGTTCATCTCTCCCACGTGTTCAATGTGGGTAATTTTGTAGTTGATTATTTTCATAGGGGGTTTTCTGTTCCCTTTGGTTTTCACCATATTTAGGGCTGTTAATGAACCGAGCCGAGTCGAGCTTTGTCTTATTCATGTTCGGATCGTCTATAAATGAACCGAGCTCGAGCCCGACACGTATATAAACGAGCCGAGTCGAGTCGAACACGAGCTAGCTCATTTATACAATCTTGACATATCATTAAGATCGAAAGTTCGACTCGAGCTCAACTCTAAGATAATTTATAATATAAATACCCTAATATTTATATGTCATATGTGATACAAGTGATTACCTAATGTTATGACATATATGAGACGTATTTGCTTACATATACTCAATGTATTAAACACCATATGAGGTGATATATACAATTTAATAATTATATGCATCATTTACAAACCAACTCATAAAATATAGATTGATTTTCTCATAAGCTGTCGTCGAGTTGGCTGCCTAGTCACAATATTGGGACATCTCATAAGCTCAAAATGAGACAGTTCATGAGTTGTATTAAATGAGCCACATAATCGAGCTAGTTCACGAGCTTCACGAGCCGAACAAGATAGAGCTTTTTTTTTAATCAAATGAGTTTTTATCGAGTTAGATACCGAGCCGCTCACGAATAGCTCGGCTAATTAACAGCCCTAACCATATTACAGAACATGAATCTGAGGTTCGTTACTGGACCTAGTATGAGATTCTTGAGTCTTCTGTTCTCCATTGTATTCATATCAAGAGATAATGATATTATCCACCTGTTTTTTACCATAAAGAGTTGAAACCAAACTTGTGATTATTCGAATTGGGCTTAAGATTTAAAAAAGCCCACGAATAAAACAAGTAGCCCAATATGCTTTTTTGGTAGAAAGGCCCAACATATTAAACTGCAAACAAGATAATCTGACATTGAAACTAGGCCCAAAACTTAAGCGTGCTTTGTGAGTGGTACTGGTGACCAATCAAATAGAGATTACTTCTAGTAGCTCCCCCCTATTATCCTAAGCACAAGTGTATTACTTCTAAATGGTTCTGATATGATGAGAGTTCCCTTCTTTTTTGTTTTTAATTTTTCCCCTTCATTTTAAGGGAGATATGATTAGAGATTTAGAGTTCACTTTTGGCAGAATTCTAAATAATCAGCCGGTGAAAGTACCACTTGGCATTTTTATTTTATTTTTGGTATTAGAAACAACATCACTCTCTTTTTTAGTAGGGATAAGTCCTGCGACCTAAAAGTGAAGGGGAAACATTGAAACACAACAATTGAACCTCCTAAGTGGAAGATTGTGGGTTAGGACTTGGGATGAATTGTAAGAGTGCCATTATAAAAAAAAATTACTAGCAAGAGTGGATGGCACATCAGCAGTAATGATTACAGAGATCACTCACCAGCTTAAAGTCCAAAAGAGCCCCTCTACCTTACGACTTTTACGTTTGTCAAAAAAAAAAAAAAAAAAAAAAAAACCTTACGACTTTTACAAGAACTCCACTTCTTTTTTTCCCATTCCCTCCTATTTTTATTTCATTCTCAATACTTTCTTTCCCTCTTCTTGTTTCTCTTTTTCCTATTTTCATTTGCTGGCCACTGCCACTGTTGCTTGACTCTTTTCTATTTGACACTAATGCCCTACCCCAAATGTCCCCTCTGCCTCTGGGGGCCTCTTTCTCATCTCTTCCACTAGTTTCACTCTCCAACTACCTATCCGACTCCAAACCAACAAATTCTTTTACCACTTCCTCAATACTCTGTTCTTCCAACCAACCTCACCATTCCCCTGACTTAGCTTCAAAGATATACTTTGCTGCTTCCTGTGCACAACCAAACCACCTGTGATTTATGCATAAAATTGAACAAGAAGAAGAAGAAGAAGTAGACAGAATAGTACTGGTGTTTTGAGTTTTGAGCATATGGGCTTTGGTAGAGTTCTCTGCTTTCTGATAATCTTCCTGTGTGGCACTTCCTCTGTTTCTACAGGTCATCTCTCATTGATCTCTTCAATTTTCCCCCTCTTCTCTTTCGAAATGTTCAACAAGCCAACTGCCCAAATGTGTACCCGGCTTCTGCTTTCTGCCAAAAGTCGGGCTGTTTTGAATTTCGACAGCTTTTTCTATCCGGTTTTACGTACGTTGTCCTCTTTCTGTCTCTCAATAATGCCTTTCTCATATTGTCGTTTGCTAATTCAGGTTTGGGTTTCTCGAGAATCGCAACGACGACAATACATGAGCAGGCCAATTTCAACTTTCGCGGCGGTCGGAAGGACATCATGGCTCCAATCACCACAGTCCCGAGTACCAATCCAGCTGTTCCAATCCTTAACCCGGATTCACAGCCGGATTCCGCGGCCCCGGCCACCATTGGTGGTCCGACGATAACTCCGGCTGCTGGGGCGGCGACAACAGCTGCAGGCACGTCTCCGCCGGGAGCGAGCTGGTGCGTGGCGAGCCAGAGCGCGTCGTCGACGGCTCTGCAGGTGGCTCTGGATTACGCGTGCGGGTACGGCGGCGCTGATTGCTCCGGGATCCAGCCGGCGGGGAGCTGCTACAAACCCAATACGCTGAGGGACCATGCTTCCTATGCATTCAACAGTTATTACCAGAAGAATCCTTTGCCCACCAGCTGTAATTTTGGAGGCACCGCTGTTGTTACCAGCACCAATCCAAGTTAGTTCCCTAATTTTTGTTTTCTTCTTCTGCCATCCTTTTTGCTTCACTATTTATTTGCTCAATTGCGCCAGGGTCTAGGGTGCTAAAGCGGCACCCGGCAGCGTAACGGTATTCATTAAAAAGTATAAAGCTGCATTTGAATAAAATGATCTGGGTTTAATATTTGAAAGTGGGAATTTGCAATATTAAATCATTTATTAGAATATGTATATATACGGGTGAATTTGAAATAACTACTATTTTGAAATTCCTCGTAGCAATAATTAGGATAAATGCTAAAATTTTAAGTTTAGGTACTATAAAAGTTTCAAAATATTATAGATATTAAAATATAATTTTACCACCAAATTGATGGAAGGGTTTCTAAAGTAATATAATTTTATATACTAAATTGGAATGAAAATAATTTTTGGTACAAAAATGTAAAATTTAATAAATTGTAATGTGTGACTAGAAACTCAAGTTTGGGTTCCACCAAAAAAAATAAAATAAGAAACTCATGTTTGGAAGAAAGAAACAAAATATCAAATATCAAAATTTTAAAATAAATATGCGAACAATAAATTTGAATTACATATATAATATTAACAATGTTGGAATGGAAAGGATATTGATATAGAAAGGATAAACATAAAAAGTTGGTTGATCATCAATATCGTAGATAAGAGTGTGGTTCTTCATATTGATGGCATATAAATATAAAAATATTAGACCGGTTTGGTTTTGTTCGGATCTGAGAAACCCAAATTCACATCTTATAAATCGTCACCACGGTTATGAATTATTAGTATAATGTTTGTTTGTTACGGGAGTTTTGGTATCCAACTCAAGTTTTAGATAATCAAATTTTGGCCAAATTTTATTTAGTTTATAAAATTGAATATTTGATCCTTTCGTAACCAATTTACTTTGATCAAATGCATATCAGGCACGGGGACATGCCAACTTCCCTCAACTAGGTGAAGTTTACTTCCTCTGCCTTTTGCCCTTGTTCTCTCATCTTTATTTTCATTTGTTCACTTAACGTTTGAATTATTACTACAGCACAAGCTCGTCAATACTCAACACCACGAACTCAAATGGTGCAACAATTTTCGGTGCAACGCCTTCTGGTCCTTCTTCCCCGTTCTCATCATCATCATCATCACCTGGTCCTTCTGCTCGCCTTGCTGTTTCAAACCAGCGTCTCATCATCGTTCTCTGTTCCATGGCAACCCTTTTGATCTGTATTTTAGACCAACAGTTACAATGTTTTATTTGTAGCTCTGTGTTGAGTAACACACGAGGAAGCGTAAAGTGAAAATTTCATTAACGGACTTTCTCTTTCTTTTTAGTCTTTCCCGTATTTAATTAATTTGGATTTTTTTCCTGCCGGATTGAATTGCTCGATTTTAAGAAATCAAAGAGATTAAAACCGGGGATGAACCAATTTCTGTCATCAAAAATTGGATTTCTTCCCCTTAGTGTTTTTTTGCAACAATCTGCCTCCTAATTGTAATACGAGGTCGTTTGTTTATTGCATGTGATGAGGGAATTCCCGTACATCATGAACATCTTTGTATGGTTCACGACAACACGCTCACGTTGACTCTCATATTCTCATTACATATAATTAGCTTTCCTTTGCATGTCACTATCTTCTCTCTAACTCTCATCAGCTTTTATGTTAGGGGAATTCTTGAATTTTTTTTTTCATGATTGAAAGTTCAAAGGCGGATGAATAAAAATGACCATGTTTGATGATTCATTTATGAAGAAAAAAAAAATTCATTATGCAATAGTATGATCAATGGTGGATATACAATTGTTGGCGCAATTCATTCTTATTAAAGTTGCATGGATAGTTTGTAACACCCTACCCTATGGCCTATACGTATTATCTAATCATATTGTTCATACAATTGCAGCGGAATTAATCTCGGCTGTTACATTAATTATCAAAATTTACACAAATAAAATTTCGACATGAATTACTCGCGTAATGGGCTAACAGTTCTTGCAACTTATCCTGCAAAATAATTCATCACAAACATATATACTCACAACCATATGCATTGGCTTTTCATAGCCATAGTCACACTTTTCATACTCCACAACTGCATACCATACTTTTACATACCATAATCGTCACAACTTACACAGTTACACAACATATACACATATCATCAACTTTCCACACCTGTGGATATCTCACACTACATCAGAAGCTAGTATGCACATGAAAAACGTTCTCAAAACATTTTTACAAAATGGTGTGGATCACTGGCCAAAATCCCGAGTAGTAGTCCAAGCACAGAATAGTTGAAGACCATACCTCATCCTGGCTTCAACTCTAGATCCTCTCCCACCTAACACTTATCTACTACTGCTGATGACGCGCTTACACATAGCATAAGCAGAGAAGAAGAATAAAAGAGGGTCAGCTCATAGCTGAGTGAGATAATCATAGCATCGTGAGTTCATAACAAAGCAAGGTTGTCAAACCGGTTTATGCCAGTGTGCCGGTTTAGCAAGTGGAATGGTTCAACTGGTGGCACATACCGGTTTGTGTCAGTTCATGCCAGTCAATATTACAAATAAAATTATAAATACTCATATTTGAACATGACATTTAACGTCAATACCTAAACATTTATATTTGAATCCAACAAATAACATCAATATTTAACTTTTATACTCATAAAATAAATAATAAAATAATTTTTATCCATTAAATTCTCTAAAATAAGGTCATTTTACTTAGAGATTCGTATATCGATCATGCCAGTCATACCGGTGATGTCACGCCATTTTTATGACCGGTACCGGTTGAACCCGGTACAACCGGTGGCATGCCGGCCGGCGTGACAACCATGTAACAAAGCATACCAAAAATACTAGGATCGGACCTCAGCCATCCGACATCCCAATAGGCAAAAGACTCAACCACCTTGACTTATGCATATGCATCTTATCATGTTTTACTTATAGGCGCCTGGCTACTCCCATGCTAATAACTCTCCCGGGCAACATACCCCACATCCCGTCAGATGTAGTCATACATACCCCAACATCCCGTCGGATGTGGTCATACATACCCCACACCACTATGGGTGTAGTCATAACCCGACACCACTCTGGGTGTGGTCATATCTCGTAAGAAATCTTCAGTCACCACCACATGAGAGGTGTGACTATCATACTTATCATAATAGAGTAATAGCGTAGGGAGCCCTAATTACTATGTAGTTGACCGTGAGACCACAACACTCATATTTGGTATCCTGATACATGATTCATATCTCATCTTGCTTAATCATAATTTGTTACTTGCACATGTACTTGACCTGGCCATAATTGGCTCAACATAGGTAAATCAGAAGTCGTATAATTGCACTTCCTCGGGATGAACCCTCGTGCAAGTCATCCTCCTTAAACATCATAATATCACCCTGGGAAGTTTATTTCCCCCACTTGTGAATCCAAATACAACCACAATACCACACCATGTCAAAACACCTGATCGAACAACCATGAAGTCATATCAACGGTTAAGCCACAAATGGCAACATGTATGCAATCACCAACATAAACAAGGTCCATATCGGATAGGGCAAGTCAATAATATCATACAACAATCCATGGTTCATCATATAGCATAAAAGTCCATACAACCCTAATCATGCCATTCTAATTCACCTAGGTCAATTCTAAGCATCAATATAATTATCGTGATACGACAAACCCGGTATGTCGTGCTAATCCCTCACCAGTTCTGGTCGTTCAAACACCGGTTCAACCTTCCCGTACTAAAACGTCAATTTTCACGAACGAACCCCGAATTAAAATCCGAGACCGTCCTAATATCCCCTACAGTATCCCTGTCAATATTAGTTCTAGGCTCCGGGTCAAATTCTTGATAAAAGCACATCAAACCCTGGCCGGAGCTAAATTCAACGATTAGGACCCCGACCTAAATAATTGCCGAAATTCAGGGATTAGAACTAGAAGATTGATTACCTCGCTGCAGGAAGCTCGTATATGGAATTTGGGCTTAATCCAGCTTCCGGATACTCCGAAACCCTAATTTGGCTTATCGGGAATTCAAGAAATTCCTGAACCAAAAACTTATTTTAAAACTCTAGATCGATAAATCACGATGTATAGATGAATTAGGCATTACTTACGGGATTTTTTGATCACTAGGGCTAAAGATTGGAGCTTTGGAATTTCTCTCCGAGCTCCCCTGTTCTCACCGCGCGCTGCTCTGCTCTCGGTTTCCTCTCGGTGGAGAAATGAAAAAAGAAAGAACATAATGGAAAAGAATGGTGGGGGAGGGGATTATTCATTAAAAATAAAATTGGACGGAGCAGTTGATGACACAACTCATTCTTACAAATAAGTAATTAATCTATAACCATCTGAACAAATTCTTATGTTTACGTTATTGATAACAACATATTTAATAATAAAAAAATATATGTTCAAATTAAAAAATTATTAAAATATTTGTCTTAATAATTATACTACCTATCTAAATAAAATGAACCAATTGTCTAAATAAAATGATAAAATTTTCATTACACTATATTAGAGCAAGAAAAAATATAAACTAGAGATATTTGATAGTTTGACTCTTCCTATTGGAGCAAATCCCATTTTAGTGTAAGTAAAAGGCCAAATATAGCACCAAAATTTGACATTATAGCTATAATAACCATTGTGGATGATCTTAGCGTAGGGGATATGATCAGGTGACTAAGGAGAGGAGTCACTTGACTATGTCTATCTTTCATAGAAGGGCAAAGGGATTGGATCCATAGATTGGTGGATTCATGGATCAATATGGATTGAGGGATACATGGATTGGAGAGCAAGCGTGTTACTAATAAGCAAAGAAAACCTAAGTGATATGGTTATTCAAAGTTCTAATAATACTTATCATTCAATTAAGTAGTTAGTTTGGTTAAACTCATTAATATACTTAAATTAATTGTATATGTTGACCGGCGAAAACCATTTTCTTAGCGGATGCCAAAAAAACATTGTAAGTTAAATTATTATTGGGATATACTTCAACATTCTTCAAAGTTATGGAACAATTTCTTTCCCCCGTACCACCGGACACCAGTTTAACCAAGGGATGGTGTTACAAGCCAAATCCTGCTTGTGATTATCAGAGTTACGTGGCTTGGAATCAATCGAGAAGAACTAGATTGATTTGTGCAAATTGAAAAGATAAAACGAACCAAAGGTGCAACTTCTCACAAGGGAAAAGACTCGATTGGGTTATGATCGAAGCTCGACCACGATTGAGGTGGTTTTCAATCGATAAGAAGCACAAAATGATGCTTGAGCATGACCAACAACGAAGGGTTTGCTGAAAAGTCACTTTTCTCATTCAACTCAAAACTAAGTTTACATCAAGGTTTTCAAGTCTTTAAATAGCAAACAACAAACTAAAATTTTACTCTAATCTAATAAAGAATAAAAACTAGTTCAAATTCTAACAAGGAAACAGTAATCCAAATCAGAAAAAGAAAGAAATCTCGGTTGCTTAACACAGAAGTAGTTGACTTCCTGCGCAAGTAATGAACTTAGCCTCCATAGCCACTTAGAGGCTCTCGTTCAAAGCTTTCCAAGGAGCGTCGAGCCAATTAGAATTTAGTCGTTTCTTCAACAAGTCTCCAACTTCATTCTCCAACTTCGAACTTCCTTTGATTGTACCCCAATCGTCTCGAATAAGCCCTCAAAGTAGGCATCCCGAACTGGGCGAATTGGGCGTATCCAATTCAAAGCATTTTGGCCTAATTTTCTTGTCTCCACGCATTCTTCGGTTGAAAGCAAAAGTTTTGGCATAGCTGGCTTGACCCAGGTCGTTCCCCAACTTTCCGACCAATTCACTCTCTTTCCTCCCCTGCCTCATCACGGACTAAAAACAGGTGACGACCTTTTCGATTGGTCGAGGAATCTTAGTCCTTCGCAAGACGGTTAGCATGTTGATTGTCTCTAGTCACAATTTCTTGATGGCTTCGAGACTAATCACGTTTGTGCAGCTTCCACCGTCGAAGACCACCGACAAACACTTATCGTTGATGAGACACTTCGTGTGAAACAGGTTGGTTCTCTTATCATCATTCGTCTTATCTTCCATCGTTAAGGCTCTGAGGTTGGTTCTTGATAGAAAAGTTCCACACTCCACCTCAATTTCCTCATCTACTTCCTCCTACGACGAGTCAGTATGCACAATTGGACCTTTGTTTTCATCATCAGAGACGTACTCAACATCTCGCAGGATCAAGGTCATAAGATTTGGACATTGATTGGACCTATGTCCTTGGCCATGACATTTAAAGCACTAAATGCCTCCAAATAGCTACGTTGAAGTTCGAGCAACATTCCTATGAGTTGTTTCATAGTTTTCCAGCCGTAATTGAGATGAATTGGAGTTGAAATTCGACTCTGCTGCTAGTTTGACTGTCTGAGAGAATCTTCTGACAGTTGCCATCTTCTGCTGCTTCTCCACCTAGACGAGAAGGTGCAACACATGTTCCAGATCGACAAATGACCTTAGTTCTACTTCCTAAGGAATCTCGTGACTCAACCCATGGAGAAATCTTGTAATGGTGGCCTCCCTGTCTTCCCTGACGTCAGCCAACATTAAGAGCAACTCTACCACTCCAAAATCATCTTAAACGCTCCTGGATCCTTGTCGGATTCCTTGAAAAGATTTGTGAAGATCCCTTTGGTAGTATGCAGGGACAAACCGGTCTCTCATCAATCCTCATAGCTGCGTCTAGGTTGTAAATTTAGGTTGAAGTTTCTCCATAGCTAAAGACAAACCTGCTCCACCATTGAGCAGTGTAATCAAAAAACTCGTAAGTAGCAGTGCTACTTTCTGCAGTTTGCTATAAGTTCCACATTGGAAGAAAAGGATGAGTTTCCTTCCACAATCCATGTATGCAATAGTGTTCGTCGTCCCCTGAAATGGTGGAATCGAGAGTTTAATTCCCCGAGGAATTGCTAGCTCATTTTCAGGTGGTTGATGGTCACGCCTATCTCGACGCTGCCGGTCTTGATTGGTTCGACCACAATCAACCGCCGTTCAAGCTTTTCGAGTCTCCCAGCAAATCAAGGTCGCTTGCTGGGATTTCCTAATCATGAGGGCCCCATGTTTTCGGTCCAGTCTCCGGTGGCGCAAGCACGTCAAACTTCCGCTCATTCTACTGTTTGAGTTGGTCGAATTGAACCTAGAAACTTGCATCGACTTGAGCAATCATCGTTTGTAACAAATCCGTCATATTAATTTGCTGACCCGCCATTGGTTGATCATTCAATATAGTCTCAAATTCAGGCTCTACTTTTGATTCTGATTCTGACTCTGGTTGTTGACGATCGATGGGGTCTTTTGATCTTGTTCTCAAGGTAACTGGTCCTCGAGCCTAAGGTCTCGCCACTGTGTTTGAACCAGGCTCTGATGCCTCTTGTTACAAGCTAAATCCTACTTGTGATTATTAGAGTTACGCGACTTGGAATCAATCGAGAAGAACTAGATTGCTTTGTGCAAATTGAATAGGTAAAACGGACCAAAGGTGCAACTTCACATAAGGGAAGAGGTTGGTGCAATAGGTTTTATCCGTCACCCACTAAATATGGCTGGTGCCAGTTGGGTTCAATTTCAATTCTCATCATCAAACTCTTGGAATATTTTCTAATTCACTCAACATTTGACTTGATACGGAAGCCCTAAGATTGAAGAGTGGATGAAAGATCAAAAAGTATTCTTCAATTATGCAAAACAAAAACATAAGGCTCGATAACGGGCAATGATGGAAAAGCCAACTATAAAGAGTAGGCTTTGGTTTTGGATTGCCACTAACAAGATGACGTTGCTTGATGTTGGTGCATGATAATTCCGTACATCATGAACATCTCTGTACGTTCGCGTTCAAGTTGGCACTTATACTCTCATTTTTAATCATCAACTTCTCTTTGCCTCTTATCATCTTCCTTATGCACTCATCAGTTTCTCTAACAGGAGATCCATGAACGCAAAATAATTTTGGGGGGCTAGAGAGATATATGAAGGTAGAATGATTTTATTTTCAAGGAAGAAGTTTGAATGGTGGATGAGTAGAATGACCAAGTTTATGAGTTCCTTTTTAGAAGCTCAAACTGATTCCTTATGCAATAGTATGGTTAAATCTTTATTAACAATAGATGACACGGCTCATTCTGATTACTGAATGAACACTGAACTGTTAATAACACCCCTCATTATGATTAAATTTGGAAGAATAGATGATGGAATAACTCAATGTGATATACATGTGATGAATCTATGGTTATCTAAACCAATTATTTTTTTTTCTTGTCATAGATAACAACATAATTAACAAAAAAAAATATTATAAAATATTCTTTTTAATTAATTACTAGTACCTATATTAAAATAATGAACATATTATTTAATTAAAATGATGAATTCTACCTAAAACTAGATTAGGGCCTTTGATCAAGAAGATTTGAAATTTTCACACTCATTATTGAAGGAAGATCACTTTTGATGAGGCTATTATGTCAAATAAAAATTCAAAATTTTGAACTTGGAAACAACTTCTTAAAGATGGTCCTAATTTTAAAAAGGAAGAAGATTGTATTTGTTATGGATCTTCGTAGTGTAATATTGTACTTTATCCAATCTTTTTTTAACACTATGAAATAGGCTTGGCATCCTTGGGCCTGCCATTCTCAAATTACATCCACTTGGCGACCTAATATGTCGTTCCCCAATAATAAAAAAGTTAACCGCACAGGCTGCATTATCCACACTAGGGTTGTTCAACGGTTCTGTCTGGACCAAACCGAATTTTGGACTAGATCACACCAAACCGAGTATAATATAGTATTGATGTGACTTGAATCGGACTATCAGCCGCTACGACTGGTAATCGGAGGTCTCGCTGTTATTTGGGTTCGGGTTCTGGGCCTGGTCTGTAACTGTTTCCTTTGTCAGATTGGATTAGGTTTAGACCCACAAGGAGAAGTACTATAAATACTTCTCATACTCCTCTGTAATCTGTAATCTCTTTGATATAGTGAAACTGGCTCTCTCTCGCCCGTGGACGTAGCTAACACACATCGTGTTAGTGAACCACGTAAATCGTGTGTCTGTGTTTTTTGATTCTCGCTTTCGTATTCTTGCTTTGTCGATTCCAGCGATTTCACGATCCGTAGCAGCGCGTTTATAACATATAGTTTGGTCTTTGGTTTTAAAAATTATATAATACTTGAAAAGTGGACCAAAGAGGACCATATGCATTATCGGTCTGGTCCTTGGTCCATAGAAGTGTCTTACTATTGGATCGCGATTCTCCTGAATTTGGTCCGATCTGAATGCACACCACTACTCCACACAACGTCGTGATCTGAGTTCCACTGTAATGTGATATAACGTAAAGTGTCTTGTGTATTGCTTAATTAATAAAAAAATTAATTTCTCATAAAGAAAAGGGAGAACAAATGAAGAATTCCCCCAAAGAATATGAACCGTAAAAGTGCCAGCTTGTCTATACAAGGAGAGAGAAAGAAACAGTGTAATAAAATTATTACGAGTGATTTGAAATTCCTTTCATAATAAAGATACTTTGATAATAAATATTAATAAGATTATGTTTGTCCAACATATTGTTTTCGATAATTATGTCCACCATAATTCAAAACTATAGTGGTAATAAAAGTTTATCTTGCCTGTCCTAGATTTCTTCTTCCCGAAACCCTTTCTGGATTTGCGTTGCTTTTGATTTTGGTTTCCAGTTTTCCTTTCGAAAATCATATATGTAATCGATTGGATTAAAAGGAAACCAAACCAAAAGGAACAAGTCATTTGAATTGAATGCAAAGTTAAAACAAAAGAAAGAAAGGAGAGGCGTGGTAATGGCGTACAAGCCTACCACCACACAAATCTCTGATAAATTATTGCTTCCATGCTTTCTTCTTCATCTACCTTTTTGCGTTGAAGAATCCTGACCTGAACGGTGAGTCCTCGTTGATCTTTTTCCCGCGTCTTTTTACGTCAACCATATTTCACCATTTGTCGTTTTAGCGATTCGCTATTTTGTTCTTGAATGCTCGTTTCTCGATTGTGGAATCTATGAGGTAAAAATGGGTTTTGAAGGGCATCAATGCTCTTATTTGGGCTCGTGTGCCTAGTAATAAGTGATTTTGTGTTTTGGGTAATGGTTGACAAGGATCTTACGTGAGAACATGAACGAGAGGGTTGGAAAGGTTTATTTAAGAATTAGGAATTTTTTATTTCTCTCCACACTTCGCCGAAGTACTATGAATTCTCCCTGGATTTTGGTCGACGTTCTTTCTTGGGAGCCTTAAAAACTGTGTTAAGTAGAACTTTTTGCAATGAGGATAGTGAAGGAAATTTGTACTGTGACAAAAGTGGAAGACAACTTTGATCATTTGGTTTATTCTTAATATGAAAAATTTTCTTCAGTGTCAAGTGATTGTGGTAGGGTGATGAAATTTTGTAACTCTGTGCAGAATAGTAGTTGAGTATGGACATTGCCGCCCTTTTGACTTCGGCGGGAATCAATATAGCTTTGTGCGTGTTGCTTTTCACACTCTACTCTGTACTAAGAAAACAGCCCAGCAATAGAATTGTCTATTTCGGTCGGAGGCTCGCGTCCGTGCAGTTGAGAAGCAATGATCCTTTCTCCTTGGAGAGGTTTGTTCCGTCCACTAGCTGGTTGATTAAAGCTTGGGAAACAACTGAAGATGAAATTTTGACCGTTGGTGGGTTGGATGCTGTTGTTTTTCAGAGGATACTTATCTTCAGGTACATTGGACCTTTCCACCAATTCTTGATTTTTATAGTATTGTATGATAGTATGAAGTTTGAAGCATTTACCAAATGAGCACGCAAAGTTCCTTTTATTTTCCTATTGATTTTAAATTATTTTTTATCATTACCAATTCAAGCAAAAAGTTTCATCTGATTGCACCTAATGCTTATCTTCTTGTCTTTCTTCTGCAGTATCCGGATATTCTCTATTGCTGCTGTCATTTGTATGTTTCTAGTTCTTCCAGTGAATTACTATGGGAAAGAAATGGCACATAAGCGGCTTGGAGCAGAATCTTTGGATGTTTTCACAATCGGAAATGTCCAGGAAGGTTCAGTATGGTATGATCTTTATCTAGATACTACGACATACTATGATTAAATTTTTGCAGAAACCATACCTACCAAAAATATTTTGTCAAGCTTGAACTGTTTCTTCCTAGTCTTTAGCTCGTGTGACTGGGTCCAAAATTACACAACAAAGTAGAAGCTTTTGTTCTTCTGAACAATGCTTTTGCTTGTCCAAACAAATCTATTGATTTAGTGGCATGTGTTACCCATATTTCTATTTGAAGAACATCAAGGAGTGCATATACATGATATTTTTACAAAAATGAGTTGCACGATATTCCACTAGGAGAAACCAAGAATGTTTTTATCTTAACTTGAGAAAGTTTGGCTTTCTTTCCTAATTATCATTGGAAGTTTATGCAATTGATTACTAATATGATTTTACAAATAGGTGGTTTACCAATTGCCCTCTATTGCATTTTCAGGCTTTGGGCTCATTGTCTTGCATTATACACAATATCTTGTACAACTTGCGCTCTTCTATACTTTGTAAGGAATCCAACATATGGAATTTCGCTATTTTCTTTTCTGGTAGTAGTAGGCAGTTTCCTTTCCTTCACATAAATTTATCATTTAACCATTGGCCCTTTTATCCAGGAATATAAGAGCATCACGAAGATGAGGCTGACACACCTAAGAGGTTCACCGACAAACTCCAGCCATTTTACTGTGCTAGTTCGATCAATTCCATTTGTTCCAGGAGAATCATATAGTCATACACTGAAAAAATTCTTTACAACTTATTATCCATCAAACTACTTGGCGCACCAGATGGTACACCACTCTGGTGTTGTCCAAAAATTGATGGTGAGTATGTACATTAAATTTTTGGACTTTGCTACAATGACTTGTAAGTCACCATAACTTGCACTTTTCGGTCGATCTAAGTTAGAATTAGGTCGACCTAATATGTTGTTTCAGTGTAAAAAAAGTTTCATGGTGCGTACTTTGGAGATTCATATATTATAATTGGTTCGATGAAAATTGGAGATTAATGGCTTGTTTTGAAGCTGGAGTGTCCCTCTACATATTGAAGTGCTTGGGAGCTCTATAGGAAGTCCAGAAGACCTTTTTTGAACATGATCAAAAGGCTATGCCAAAACTGAGAAACTGCCTGAAAATGGCTAAGTCTGGGAACGTGTTTGTGAAGGCTAATTTGGAGCTTAATTCGAGTCTAGGGGTCTCTACCACGTGTTTGTGAAAATGGCTTGTTTTGAAGCATATATGAGAGTCGAGTCCAGGGGTCTCTACCACGTGAAATTCGGTATGTTTGTCTACAAAGGCAAGGCATTGGATGAAAGATTGGATATCTGGAAGGCTTCAAGAAAAGGCTAGAAGTTGCTACGAAGGGTGTTTTTGTGGTAGCTTGCTTGTGCAAGAAGGCAACTTACTTCGTAGAAACTTTGAGCCTTTTGTTTAAAGCCTTACATATATCAAATATTTCATCCAATGCCTTGCCTTTGTATTAAACATAGCTACTTTCATGTGGTAGAGGCCCTGAACTCGACTCTCATCCATGCTTCTTGAATTGAGCTCCAAAGTAGGCTTCACAAACGTGTTCCCAGACATCCATTTTCAAGCAGTTTCCCAGTTTTGGCATAGCCTTTTGATTAGGTTCAAAAATGGTCTTCTGGACATCCTATCAAGTTCTCAAGCACTTCAATGTTTAGAGGGACACTCCAGCTTCAAAATAAGCCATTAATCTCCAATTTCCATCGAGCCAATTTTACGATATGAATCTCCAAAGTAGGCACCATGATTCTGTTTTTACACTGAAACAACATATTAGGTCGACCGTAAATTGCAAGTTACAGTGACTTGCAAGGCACCATAAATGCACTCTTTGGTTATTACTATTTGCTTTGTTCCCCGACTATTATACACTCCGTACATGTATTTCATGGTTTAACTGTATGTTCTCCTCATCTTCTTTTAGTTTGAAATCGTTGTTGGTGGATGGCAGCATCATTGTTGGCATTTATATCCTTGGAATGAGTTTTTTGTTACTATTCTGAATACTTTGTTTTTTTTATCATGTATAGATTATTTGCTTTAACAAGTGCTTTGTTTAATATCTCTAAATTCTTGATTTATTGTGCCTTTTTTTATATCGATGACATGTATAAGATTTCATCTTATTCCTCCTTTCAATACTCTTTATATTATTACAATCTAGCACATTAACATTTGTGCAGGTGGAGTAACCACACTTATTCAATATGTGATGCATTCTGTGTAAATTTTTTTATGCTTTCATGGTATGGAAGGTTTACCCACTTAAATTATGATGATAAAAAACTGTCCTAAGAAAATTTCTAATCCCCAAGGGGGTATGTTGAGTAGTAACGAGGGATAAAAACATCTACCTACTTTGAGTTTCAAAGGTTGGGCAACATTTTTTGAAATAGAAAACATACATGTCGTAGGGTTTCCCCTTATGTTCAGCTGCATCCGGTTTGCTTCTTGTGTGAAACTGAATTCTTTCTTATTTTCGTTCGTAGTTTTCATTCAAAAAAAGTACAATTTAGTATGTATGCATCCGACATCCGAGGTCTTGTGGGTCGTATTTTTTCAGCTCGGTTTAGTCTAATATGCAATTGTGAGCACGGGTTACATACATGTGTTTTAGACTTTAAGCTTTGTGTTCCCCTTGCTTAAATCGGTTTCACTATTTAGTGCCATTTTGTGATTTATGGGGATGATCTCTTTGAAGGATGAGGCGGAGAAGATGTGCAAGATGCTTAGTGCTGTTTCATCTGATGGACGAAGTTTAAAGCCATTTTGTTTTTGTACCTCAAGTACACTTTCCTTTCACATTCTATCTGACCAACCAGAAAGTGGTGATGAGAGTATCAGATATTCTGATTTTGAAATTGCTCCACCAGATAATGTAAGAATCTTGACACTGCATGCACCTGTTTTGGTATTCTTTGCCTCAGACTTTCCACCTAGCTTAACCATACTTGTACCTCGTGGCATCCCCTCAATTTAACAAAACAAGTTTATTATTCGTTCTAGTTGCCTCATGATATATTCTTCCTGATTAGTTGATTAGGTCTATGCATAAGCACACTTATTGCCTAAGATTCTCATTTCAGATCTTTTAGTTGTTACATTCCCTTTTGAAATTATGTCTTGCCATTTACGTATCCCCATTTTTCATAGATTTATCATAATAATATCGTTCATGCTGCTAATTGGCTTCTCATATACTATTGGGTAAACCCTGAAAAACAATCCCTTCAAGATGGGTGCTAAAATCTAGGGATGAATAAGTTACAATTGGGGATCCACTCATGTGATATAATATAGAAATGTCTCAGACTAGACAAGATCTCATGAATTTCGTAAAGTTTAGATTGTTTGGAATCCTAGTAGCTGTAGATATTCTTCTGTTGATTAAGAAGGTATACAAAAATGTCACGACAACCAGAATCTAAGGCCACACTGCTTGTTTTCCTTGCTTTCAATATTTGTTCTCTTTTTTATTTCTCTTCTATCTGAGTATTATTGTGATAATAGATACATGATTTGCTTAAATAATTTTATCAGTGAACTCCATGACTGGTAGAGTCCCAAGGGGGTCCTGTTTGGTACGTTGGCACTAAATGTTTGCATAAGTGATGATTTCTATGCGTAGGTGAGATTTAAAATGGATAGATTTTATAATATTCATCATGATCATTCATCTCATAGGAGTTTGTTGCGCGTGCACCTCTATCATAACGTAACTAAATGGATGTTTCTTTATATTCATTGTTATTGGTTGCATACTTACATATGCATATATCTTATTATCTTTTTTCATGAAATCCTTCTGCTATCACTTATCACTATTTTCAAAACCAATTGCAAATTGGCTCATTTATGTTTTGGTGGTAAACACAGGAGTGCCCTGTTGCTTTTGTCTTCTTCAAAACTCGTTTTGCTGCTGTCGTCGCCACACAGATGCTTCAGACTACAAATCCAATGTTGTGGGTGACAGAACAAGCCCCCGAACCACATGATGTTTTATGGTCAAGCTTGTCTATCCCCTACAAGCAGCTCTGGCTCCGAAAGATAGCCACACTTCTAGCTGCAATAGTTTTCATGTTTCTATTTCTCGTTCCAGTGACATTTGTTCAAGGCTTGACTCAACTAGATAAACTATCAAAGACTTTCCCCTTCCTGCGAGGTCTTTTAAAAAAGTAAGCTTACATGTGGCATTATTGATGTTTGTAGGCCATTACAACTTCTTTGTACTACTTGCATTCCCTTTGTGGAATGAAGTGATTCTTTAGCTTAACCATTTTGCTCTCTTCATGCAGAGACTATATAAATCATGTGGTGACAGGTTACTTGCCTAGTGTGATCTTAACGCTATCTCTGTATACTGTGCCACCAACAATGATGTTGTTTTCGGCAATAGAGGCACCCATCTCCAGAAGTGGACGAAAAAAGAGTGCATGCTTGAAAATCTTGTACTTCACCATTTTGAATGTGTTCTTTGTCAATGTTCTCTCAGGTTCCGTTATTAGTCAATTAAGTGTCTTCTCCAGTGTAAGAGACATACCACTGGAACTTGCCAAAGCGATACCCACTCAGGTGACTTTTGTATTCTTAAGAGTTCAGTGGAATTTATTTTTCACTTCTGATTTTTGTAGTTATTTTAGTTATGAATGTCTTAATGTTACTGATGCTAACATACGCTATTTCACATCTCTTGATTTTACGATGCATCTATCATTTGGAACTTAAATATGTCGAGATTATTTAATTATGATGTGATTGAGCGGCGTAAGATGGCTCTTATGGCATGTGAGTCATTGATGTTGTGATAATTAAGCATGTAACTCCGATGGGAACACATCCAGGTCAAATTTGTAAAACAACTTAGTATTGGGACTATAAAGGCCAACAACTGATTACCTATTTTTTCAGCAATAACAATTCCTATTCTAGCAAAATCCAAATTGGGACGTGATATTTCCATATGTAGTTCATCATGTTATAACTTCACACGATTTATCCTTATTTTACTTTGTTATCGCCAAAATATATATGCAGGCTAGCTTCTTCATGACCTACGTTTTCACATCAGGGTGGACGGGTTTGGCTTGTGAACTGATGCAACTCTTCACATTTGTTTGCAACCTGGTCAAGAAGTTCATCCTCAGAAACTATGAAGATGCACATGATTGGCTTATGGCCTTCCCCTACCACACAGAAGTCCCAAGAGTTCTCTTATTCGTACTCATAGGCTTCAGCTGTTCGATCATGGCACCTTTGATACTGCCATTTTTGTTGTTCTATTTCTTTATGGCTTACCTCATATACAAAAACCAGGTAACTCTATGCGTCCATTTGACCTGATTCCATTTGTGAAAATGTATCTTTTATCTAAAAGATCTTATTCTTTGCTATCCAGATTCTCAACGTTTATTTAAAGAAATATGACAGTGGTGGACTGTTCTGGCCTATTGTGCACAATACAACAGTGTTTTCGTTGGTGTTGACCCAGATTATAGCTCTTGGAGTTTTCGGGATCAAGGACTCCCCAGTTGCATCAGGATTTACCATTCCCCTCATAGTTTGCACACTTCTGTTTAGTGAATATTGCAGACAACGGTTTCAGCCTGTTTTTAAAAAACCTGCTGCCCAGGTAGACTAACCAAGTTGATTAGGCTCATAGTGTTGTGTTTTCTTTTGTGGGGTTTTCTCCCATAACATTTACATTTGACTAAGTTGGTTAACACCTACACAGGTTTTGATAGACATGGATAGAGAGGATGAGAATGGTGATAGATTCGAAGATATTTACAATCGGTTACGTACAGCTTATTGCCAGATCCAATTGACTTCACATGAACTTCGACCAGGTTTAGCAGTAACACGGGTCAATGATGTGGCCGAGACCATCCCGTGTTCAGGAGGCCCCAAACCAGGTTCATTTCTCTAATTAGTTCTTCCCTGGGTTAGGTTTATTTGTCCTTTGAGACATACAGAATCCTAATCCCATGCTTTCTTTTTGTTTGTTGTGTAATATGCATAATATCCAGTGAAGACGAGCAGTGGGGTAAGTAAAGCTTGGGCTGTCTGCAATTTTGAAGATAACTAAGATCCTTTTGAAGTGGACTTCTTTAGTGATGAAGTCTTTTTTTGTTTTCTTTATATTTTTGTGTACATATACTTCTCTCAATTGTTTTCTGCTGCTTCACATTGGGGGATGGCCATATTTGACCCCATCATCTAGTAGTAGTGTTGGAGTAACAGTTTGAGGGGTTTTCTTTGTACAGGGTAGAGGTAATTGTGAACTTGGCGAAGTGTAAGTTTAAAGTATATATATGCCAATATAGAATGTACTCAGAAACTAAGTTATACAGACATACATATTGATCTGTAACCTTCTTCCAAGCATAGTCTTTCGACTTACATCGTGTTTGATACGACGCTCCAAACCCTTTCTATCATAGTGCCCAATTTCAGATTTCGACCATGATTAAGAAGGGATCGATTAAGGGTCTGGAAGCAGTCTTCAAGTCTCCATGCAGGCCCTCATGTAGAATGTTAAGGGGTTTAATGACCCATGTAAACGAGTGGTTTGTGGTACAATTAGTAAGATCTGGGTAAAACAACTCTTGTGGGATAATGGGATGTATGTGAGAGTTCTTGAAACTTTCATTCAGTTTGTACATCGGCGTGCAGGGAGGGTCCAGACTCTTTCTTCCTTTCGTCAGGGCTAAGGGTATCATACTATTCTATCAAGATCTACAGGGTTGAGAGCACAGGGAGTGATGACTTTCTCGAAATTCTTCAGTAATGTTTTTCATTAATGGGGAGAACAACATCAAAATATAAGAGCATTTTACAAAAAACTTACTAAATTAAAATTGTTTACATATCTAGCCAATTTTCCATCTTATTTACCAATCAAACCACTTACACTTAGATTTTATCAACATAGCCATTATTTGAGAACATAGCCAAAATTTAAGTGATATAGCCAATTTTTGGCTCAATTGAGCCACTTCTCAGCTATTCAAACTTTTTATTTACATTTTGGTCCTTAAAAGTGTTTTAAGTGCCAATTTTTATCAAAAGACATCATGGTATCCAAAGATGAGTTATCTAACTCAAATGCTAAGTTCAATTTGGCTGATCTTGTTGACCTTCGTACTAAGCTGCAAGTCTTGGTCGAAAGTTTTGATGAAACTGCCCTAGAAATGTCTGAATATAATAGACAAATGTAGGAGGCAATGTCCAAATCTCCTGAATCAACGGCTAGATGCAACTAAGAATGAGAGAAAATTAAAACAATTTTTTTTAATATGATGTTGTAAAACTTTGACAAGAGAAAATGGTTACATACATACTAACCCTAATAAGATAACGACTACTGCTAATACTAGCCACTTAGCAAGCGATCTACAAAAATTTATGAGTTTAATGCAAGAAGCTTTATTGACGTAGATGATAGAACGTTTAATGAACTTGTTGCCGCTAAGAGGCATGGGTGTAAACCAAATTATCCTCATAAGACTATGAAATATATTCTTCCCAGAGATAATCCTTTAAGATCGGTCATAAGTTCAAGTGTTTTTCTCAATATTAATTGTTAAAAGCATGTATACAAAAGAATATATGAGTAGATTACAATGGTTAGGATAACGGCTAAAGCCTGCAACTTTATGTTGGATCAAACCTATGAGTTATGTAACGGTACCATGATAGGGAATGCCCTAAAAATTTTGTAATGTACTAGCATCCAATACCGTAATTAACGATGAAATAATTTAAGAAGTTTTACATGAAGGAGTTTTGAAAATAGTAGCTAGTAGCCTGAAAAGAGAGTATTTTGGATTTGAATTATCAACAGAAACTTTAGAAAAAGATCAATCAGTGATGACCCTCACGAAAAATCAAATTTTTTATATGTGTTATTTTGAAAGATATGGTTGTGAATTTCAAAAGTATTATTACAATCTAAATTTAGTATCTCAAGAATACATGAATCAGTTGTTCTTTTATGCTACCAAATCCCTTTATAGAAGTAGCAAAAATAGCTTTTGATCTCCTCCTCAATGAAAATTAAATTGTTGATGGAATAGGAGGAATAATACAAGAAGTACATTGTTGACTCACTAAAATACAACACTTCTCACAATGGCCAAGTATAACCACTGCGATCAACTTCAGTAAAGTGGGTTGACTTAAGTTTGTCAACCCGAATCCTAGGTGCACTGCCTACTCCATGAATATTCTATTATCTAGCTATCAGATTGTAGTGAAGAGTTTAATATAACGAAACAAGAAATTAGAAAAGCAAATGGTTGTTCTCAAATCAAGAAGGGTCACTTAGGTATGAGTCCCCCTAGATTGTAGTAGGTGAAGTTGTAATTCACCCAATCCAATTTGATTGATATTTATACTACGGAAAGTTTTAAACAGTCTGGAGTCTCAACTAAGTGTTCCACACCCTCGTGAATAGATACCTAGTGGGCTACTAACCTCCATTGGAATAACCTAACCAAGGCAATAAGATTCGAACTTCCTCTCATGGGTTTTTACACAAGTACAAAGTACTGAAGTAGTGAATCGATTGACTCTCGCACAATCGATTCACTACCTCCAATTAAGAATGCTCTACTGAGAGAGAGAGAGAGAGAGAGAGAGAGAGAGAGAGAGTGTGGAAAGCAAGGCTGGATGTAGACATCATCGTGTAGATGGAAGAAATCTGCTCTAGGTCGTCAATCTTAGCTCCTCGAGGCTTGAATTGAGCTCCAATGGTAGAAAGAGTCGATCTAGGGCTTCCAAGGGTCACTCTTTGTCACTTTCTCTCTCTAAATCAAACTTTTGTTTTTGCTTCAGAAACTTTGATCCCCCTCTCAAACACCCGAATTTCGCTTTTGAACCAACAACAACACGATTACACGGTCATCACACGACCGTGTAAATTGGACTCATGACCGTACAAAAGGAAAACTCTCAATCTCACTTTACTTCGACGAGGAAGAATACAAGGTCATCAAACGGCCTTGTAAACCCCGGCTCTGCTCATATAAAACGTCTGGTAACGTGGCACAAACGAGGTACCATTCACAAGGCCAGTGCGCTCATGGTCGTGTGAATTATGTGCGAGACTGTGCAAACTTCCTCTGCCTTGGTCAAAAGTCCCAAACTTCTTCCAATCGTTCCCAAACTCGTTCGGCGAGAACTCCAGTCTCAAACCAGGATCATGCCAAGTAGTGGTCCTAGGATAGATGATTCAGGGATGAAGAGACTCTCGAAAACACACTAAACCATGGACTCATCTCTTTGAATGCTCTTTCTCCCCTAATTTCCATTTAAGATCCGTTGGAACCCCTTTTCCTTCCTTTTTATTTCTTCATTTCGTTCATTTTCATTTGTAGGGTTCTAACCTGCAGTTCCATAGTCGACCCGTATTAGTTGAGCAAGAGTTATTTTTGTATCAGACTACTATATTAAATCCTTAACCTCAATTCATGTGGAGGATCTATAAATTTAAGGGGTGTCAGAAGTTTTATCCGTGCCCTTAAAAATGCATCCTCGAGTAGGCGATCAGTTCTACGGGTGGAGCTTTTACTTGTACTAGAGAGGAACTAGCATCACTTTGTATGAATTCCCCACTAAAGATCAGATAGTATCTCTTCCAAAACCCAATTTTTATGAATGATGTCCACACGTTGCTCCTACACCATGCTTCAAAATTTGAACATGGAGGACCAAACTGGTTTGTATTAAACAATCTAGAGCACCAAACATGATACAGGACTCCAAAGCAAACAGGAAGTCACCGATACCTCACGAATCCAATGTCTTAAGACCACAAATTCACATTGTTGCTCTTGATGTACAACTTTATATGGTGGCCATACACACAGAGGGCGTGACCATCAAAGCGGGCTAACTCCACCTAGCCATCTAGTAGGATGCAAGCAAGTGAATACTCGAATGGCCAGGCCGGTTGCGACTTGGGGTATGGGTTTAGCTCATAAAGGTCTGCATCAGTTTTTTTGGAGGAAATTTTTCCTTTAACGTGTCATCTGGCCTTTCACGGAGCGTCATCGACGTAGCCACCATGCCAGGATGCATCTATCTATAAAATATTTTGTGAAAGTTTAGGCTCTCACCAAAACGGTGAATATGGCACCAATTTCCTACCTCCATACGGCGATTCGAGTGCCATTTTTGCGCATTGACTTGGTCGGATTACTAACTTGTCCAGGCCTTTTCACCCTCATAGTCTTGTCGTCTTTTAACTCGCGCTGATCCTTTTTGGCTACATGATCCATCGTGTATTGTATACCAAATTTAGCTGGACCTAATGTAGGATCGTGTTCCCTCGGCCCTCTCGCAGAACCCTTACTTCGGAAGAGAGGTACGGTTCTATTAGGAGGATAAGGTTCCTGTAACATCCCGACATTTGGGTTCATGGTCAAAATTAATAAATGAATGGTTGGATCAATAGTTATGAACGAAAAACCCAAATCGAAGCAGACCAAGTTAAGGACCAATGCCTAAATAATTGATGCAATCCAAATTGATCATTGCCGACGGACGGGTTGAGACCGTGGATAATAATTATAATAATAATAATAATAATTACTATTATAAATATTATTTTTATGTCCACAAGTTCCAAGAGAAGATGATCGTATCGATGGGTCAACGATTGGGTACGAAAACTCTAATGGACCAAATCAAAGCTACGATATTTTTTAAGCATTTTAATTAGGTGGATAGCCTAATTGGTTAAGTACGTTAATTACGACAATTTGTAATACCCGGTCGTAGGACACTTATGAAATACCTAAACTAACCTCTTACACATTGCACGTTTTGGTAATCTACACAATATATAATAGCATGAAGGGGAAAACTGTCGCTCCATTTCAAATTTCTTGCAACGAAAGTGAAAGTAAAAAGAACATTTTGGTCTTCACAATTACTTTTTTTTATTCATTAAAAAGACATGTACTGGGATTTGAACCATGACCACTTAAAAAAAAGCAAGAATCATAATCAATCTAACTAAGTATATTTGTTGTATCTTTTTAAATTAAAAGCATATAATAGCAGGTAGGAAAAAACCCTTCCCTCATTTCAAATTCTCTTCTCCAGGAGCGTTTGTACGAAGGGTGAATAGGGAGTGTCAATTTTTTTTTAACTTTCCACTATAGAACAGGCCAACTTACCGTACACATGCAGATTTAAACGGTTCAGGAGTGTCCATTTTTTTCTTTAAGCCATTTTATTTCTCCGTAGTGGTAAAATATATATGAAAAGGCAAAAAAAATAATCCTTTTTATTCCGAAAAATAAAAATTTAAAAATAAACTAATGCAGGGATTCTAATGGGCTAACCGCTAACCATAAAATAAAAGAGTTGAATGGGCCTGACCTACACGAGATTTGACCATCAAGTAAAACAAATGAACATCATGATTTTTTCATTCTAAAACAAGCTATTTTCTCTAGCATAATATATATTATGTTATTATTTTATATCTTAGTGGCTAAAATATAATTTATTTTAAAGTTATTCAATGGTTCAACTTCGACCAAACTAGTTAGTCCAATTTTTATCATAATGATTAAATTATAGTGTATTTTATAGGGAATCGTTTGGTATTTGTTAGTAAAATACTAAACATAAAGATCTATTTGGTTATTCTTAATCTTAAAACGATCCTAAACATTTTCAGTTTCCTTTCGAATTATTATGATTTTATTCTCGAATCGGTGATGTGCAAATGGCGAATTGCAGCCATGTCTTTTATTTCACTATTTTTTATTTTCAAATAGAAAGTTTAAAAGTAAAGAATAATTAAAGTTTGGCATGAGTCGGTCAAATATGTTGAATTTTAAGTTTTGACCTGTTTTCATCAAGTCTAATTTATAATCACATGGTTCCCTGATACCCGATAAAAATCTCAATCCAAACCAGTTTAGCAGATTAGTCTGTGTTTACCACCATTTTCCAGGGATACAGGAACGGCGGTTCCTATCCCAAATAGTGAAAGAAAAATCTGAGTCTGTAATGGTTCGAACCCACATAATATATACATAACTAAATTCAGCAAACCATTCACACCATCGAGCTACAATATCTTTATTGAAACAATTTAGCACAAGCGCATATTAGAACAATGTCTTACTCTTGAGAACCATAAAGTGTTCCTTGTAAAGAAACCGAGATTTCTTCTTCTTCTGGGGTGTCTTAATTTAATTTTATGTAATGACGAACAGAACAACAACACGTTGACTGCCTATACTTATGAATAAATATAAGTGACTTCATTTGTCTTCCCAATACATTAATAATTGCGCTCATATTGATCTTGATTGTTCTAATATGTGCTTGTGCAAGATTGTTTCAACAAAAATGTTGTAGCCCAGTTGTGTGGATGTTCTGTTGAATTTAGTTATGTACATATTATGTGGGTTTGGACCACCACAGCCTCATATTTTTCTAAGTTCTGCTAAATAAAAAGATTAAATATGGGATGATGGTGTTTCGAACATAGGACCGGTTTGAACCACCACAACCTCATATTTTTCTAAGCTCTGCTAAATAAAAAGTTCAATTATGGGATGATGGTGTTTCAAACATAGGACCTCTTGCACAAAGATAAACAACTATGCCAATTGTGCCAAGGAACACTTTTGAATTTATGCGGGAAAAAAAAAATATTAACACAAACCACTGGGTGGCGCAGCGGTTTAAGTAGGTGAGTCCGTGTTTACCACCATTTTCTAGGCAAAACCCTATAAATCACCGGCCACACTTCTCCAACTCAATTTCCGCTAGTAGCCAAATCCCAATCCCACTAGCGTGACCCCGGTCATTTGGCCGGAGGAAGGTGAGGTATGAAAGTTGATAAAATAATTGGGTGTATAGCTTACTGTTGTATAGATTTTTTGAGGAAACACGTGATAAAAATAGCGAATTTTAGTAGGAAAGAGACATGAATGATGCAACGAATCAAAAAGCAGCCTTATGAACCAAAATCAAGTACCTGTTACCTTGTGAAACAATATTGTTTCTGGTAATATGATGAGGTGGAGTAAGTTTTATAGAAACCGAATTCTAGAAAATCGAATAAAAAATCGCCTATCCAGCCGGTTTTTGGGAAATGAGTATCTCACAATCGTTGCTAGCTTTTACTCGGCCCGTTGGCCGATTAATTTGCTTTATAAAACTTTCATCTTGTCATCATTGTGCTTTCTGGTTTTTTGCCAAGTTATGATAAAATCTAAAAATAATGAAAGAATAGATGACTGCAATTCGCCATTTGCACATCACTGATTCGGGAATAAAACTATAGAATTTCGAAAGGAAACTAAAAATGTTTAGGATAGTTTTAATGTTAAAAATAACCAAATAGACCTTTATGTTTAGTTATTACCAACAAATACCAAACGATTCCCTATAATATACACTATAATTTAATCATTATGATATCAAATAATTACATAATATATATTTGAAATGATAAAAATTGGACTAATTAGGTTGGTCGAGGTTGAACCATTGAATAACTTTAAAATACATTATTTTAGCCACTAAGATATAAAATAATAGCATAATATATATTATGCTAGAGAAAATATTTGTTTTAGAATGGTAAACACATGATGTTTATTTGTTTTACTTGATGGGCAAATCCCGTGTAGGTCAGGCCCATTCAACTCTTTTATTTTATGATTAGCGGTTAGCCCATTAGAATTCATGCATTAGTTTATTGTTAATTTTTTTTTCTTTTTAGCAATAAAAAGGAGTATTGTTTTTGCCTTTTCATATATATTTTACCACCATGAAGTAATAAAAGGACTTAAAGAAAAAATTTGACACTCCTGGACCCGTTTAAATCCGCATGTGTACGGTAAGTTGGCCCGTTCCACAGAGGAAAAAGAAAAAAATTGACACTCCATATTCTACCCTTCCTACAAACGCTCCTGGAGCAGGGAATTTGAAATGGGTAAATGGTTTTTTCCTCTCTGCGATTATATGTTTTAATTTATAAAGATACAACAAATGTATTTAGTGTGATTGGTTATGATCTTTGTTTTTCTTTAAAGTGGTCATGGTTCGAATCCTAGTAAGTGCCTTTTTAATGAATAAAAAAAAGTAATTGTGAAGACCAAAATGTCCTTCCTACTTTCACTCAGGATGCATGAAATTTGAAATGGAGCTTTAAGTTTTCTCATTTGGCTTTTATTTATTGTGTAGATAAATATAAGTGACTTCATTTGTCTTCCCAATACATTAATAATTGCGCTCATATTGATCTTGATTGTTCTAATATGTGCTTGTGCAAGATTGTTTCAACAAAAATGTTGTAGCCCAGTTGTGTGGATGTTCTGTTGAATTTAGTTATGTACATATTATGTGGGTTTGGACCACCACAGCCTCATATTTTTCTAAGTTCTGCTAAATAAAAAGATTAAATATGGGATGATGGTGTTTCGAACATAGGACCGATTTGAACCACCACAACCTCGTATTTTTCTAAGCTCTGCTAAATAAAAAGTTCAATTATGGGATGATGGTGTTTCAAACATAGGACCTCTTGCACAAAGATAAACAACTATGCCAATTGTGCCAAGGAACACTTTTGAATTTATGCGGGGAAAAAAAATATTAACACAAACCACTGGGTGGCGCAGCGGTTTAAGCAGGTGAGTCCGTGTTTACCACCATTTTCTAGGCAAAACCCTATAAATCACCGGCCACACTTCTCCGACTCAATTTCCGCTAGTAGCCAAATCCCAATCCCATGCCATTTTCTCGCCAAAAACTTGACACGCTAAAACACAACACCTAACAATGGCCAAGTGTAACCAATGAAAGGGACTGCAGTATAGGCAAGTTTAATTATCAACCCGGGGTCTAGATCTACTGCTTACTCCGTGATTCTCTATTATCTAGCAAACTAAGTCGAGTGATTGTTGTGAAAAGTAAAAGCAACAAGAAAGCAGTAAATTGTTCGGGTTTCTAAAGCAGGCAAGAGTCACTCGGGATTGAGTCCCCCTAGCCCCTTAGTTAGGTTCAATTGCAATTCCCTGGGTTGATTTACTGTTGATTAGACTGCGGAAGATCCGACAGTAGCTTGGAATCTCTTAAGCTGACCAAGCCCTCTCAGTCTAACTACCCGGCAGACGACTAGTCTTCACCGGGATAGAAAGCTGAGGCTATGAACACAGAACTCCACTACTGGCGCCAAGAACACCAGTACAAAGCAGTCAACTGGATAACTCTCGTATAGCCAATCTCCTACTATCGAATGAAGAGGCTCTAACAACCTAATCAGATTCTATCTATCTCAGGCTGCAGCAGAAATTGAGACAAGCTGATCAGACTCAAATCAATTCATTAAACATGCGTCATTCGATTAAAATCAAACAGTAATATCATCCCAAGTCATTACAATCAAATCCCTAACACAAGGAACTAGGGTTCTTCATACCCAAGTGAGAGAAGGGTTCTACTCCATAGAGAGAGAAGAGAAAACAAGAATCGGATTAGTCATACTCATAACGATGAGGATAATCTGCTCCGGGACGATGATTTTCACTCCTATGACGATCTCCAAGCTCGATTCGATGAAATCCAGCTCTTAGACAGCTTCTAGGATGTGTTCTTCGCACTTTCTCTCTCTAGGGCTCTGTTTTTGCTCTGAAAACACGATTCTTCCACTTTTGGCTCGAATTAGGCTTTAAAACCGACTTTCCCGAGTTGCACGGCCGGGTGCACGGCCGTGCACAACACCATTCTGGCCGTGCACCCTCAAAACGCGCCGTTTCAATAAGTTATGTCTTCGTCCATCTTGCACGGCCAGGCGCACGGCCGTGCAAGCTTCAAGCCTGCCCGTGCATGGCCTCTACATGAGGTGCACGGCCAAATGGCTCAAGTGCACGGCCGTGCAGCCTCCTGGTCTGCCCGTGCACTCCCCAAAAAGCTCGCCTTTCGTCCGTTCTTCGTCCAATCGACCCCAGACTCGCTCCTAAGCCTTCATTCACGTACAAGACCTGAAATAACACAAACAAGCACAACCTAGCGTGAAATCGGCCTAAAACACGAGAATCAACACCTCAAATGGTGTAAGTATGAGGGTAAAAACATGTGTAAATGACGGTCTATCAAACTCCCCCACACTTAACCGTTTGCTTGTCCCCAAGCAAACCAAGTCAGACACTAGGTAAGCTTACATATTTAAATCAACCAACATTGGGGACAAGTCATAAAGGCACAAAACACGTGAATCGCACTGGTTTTCAAACATCAATACATGCACAACCTCAATAACAACCTGGACAACCACCCCAAAGGACATTCGAGTGCAGCAAGTCGAGTAAAGGAAGAGTCTCCCTTCTGTTCACTGGCCAACCTAGACTTGATTCAACCACTTACTCAAAACAGTCAACTCATGCATCCAACTCAAGACATCAGAATAGAGACCGAGCAATCTAGGTCCTCATCGGGGTACAAGAGCATATAGAAAATGAAAATGAATCACTCACTCTCGACCAGTGGGGTCAGGACAATTTGATGCGAAAGATGCGCATGCTATTTCTCTCAATCCCTATCATCTCTTCACCATGATGGCAGCCTCTAAATGCTAGAGTTCACATATGGGGTGTCACCACTAACTAATCAGGAGGTCTTAGACACAGGTTCAAATGACTGGCTAGGGTCTTGGACATGGGGAAAAGGCCTTTTAGGTGGTGGAAGTATTCATAGCAAAAGGTTCCACATTTTCCAAACACACAATCACAGTCAAACAACCCGGTATTTTCTTTCTGCTATTCTGCATTCTCAATATCTTAAGATCACAAAAGCGAAGGAGGCATAAACATCAGCATTTCCAAGCCAGACTGCTAAGAAACACTACTTACTGGGCATTATTCAGATTTTTGGTAGTGGCTCTCTTTTGCTTTCAATTTTTTTTCTTTGTTTTTCTTTTATTTTTCTTTTCATTTCTTAAGAGAGCCACCACTTCTGCATAAATTTCAAACACCTGCCCAACTCTTAAGCACTACCTCCAACACTCACATAGAATGTAGCAGAAACAGCAGAGAATATGTAAAAACCACTCTGTGGAACCTTCTAAAAGATGCAACAAGGGTGATTTTTTTCATTATAGACCAAAAGAAAGGATAACACACGGCTCAAAGGGGCTGACTAGGGGATATGACACATCAGGACAGTTAGTTTTGGGCGTGGGCTAATCCTATGCCCCCATCATCTTAGCTAGTGACAACGTGAATGCTACACATCATGGAAGAGGGATCTATCGCACAAGAAAGAAACGAGCAGGCTCAAATCTCACATGGCTACCTATATGCTCTATCTCACATTCCAATACCCTGAACTAGATGCATAAACGACTGTCAAGAACAAGTAATCAGATCAAGTCAGATCAAGTCACAGTTGGCAAGCAAACAGTTGAAAAACTGAACCCCTACATCGTTCCACTGCACATCTCAGTCCTCATCATAGGTTGTCCCAGTCGCAAACAAGTTGTCATGCATTAATCCGAAAACTAATCAATTCATCCATCAAAACACAGTGCCAATATGATCAAACAACAGTACTTGGAGCCCTCAAATCGTAAGATTCGGACAGTGGACTAGGCTCCAAGCACCATCAAAAATATTCCAACCGATACAAAACATCCCCCCACACTTAAGCACGACATTGCCCTCAATGGAGTAGAGGGAAAGATAAGGGGAACGATGTTACCGGGTAAGAACACTGCTGGGGGACTGGAAGTGGACCAGTCAGCGAGAAACAAACGAGGAAGTGGTCAATGCTGCACAAATCGAACATCAGAAACACTAGCACACTGGCGTTAGGGATAAGTGTTAGCCCAGACGGCTACATCAAACCACAAAGGAAAAACCAAAAACAAAAACAAACGACAAAAAGTTCAAGCTCCGCACACATGGAGCAAACACTAAAAAGTCTAAAAGAAACAAACAAAAACAAACACACTGAGACGGGCAACGAGTACAGCCTACTCGTCGCCAAGATTGTCGAGATCGATGTCGTTCATGAACGCATCATCATCAGCAGCGCCAGCCGCACCGTCATGTGGAGGGGAGTCATCCCAGGGAGTCCTCCAGACAGGTGGATCGCCCGGAACCAGCTGAAGCAGGTGCTGCTGAACCTCCTGCATGCGCCGGGAGCGGCGCTTCTCCCGCTCGATATGGGCGAGAGTCACGCCCTGCTGAGCCTGGATCGTGTCCAGCCTGTGCCGGTACTCGTCCTGATCTGCCGCGTACTGCTGCTGGAACTGCATCTGCTGGTCAAGGAGCAGCTGGTTCTGGATCCTCAGCTGCTCGAACTGCTGGGTGAAGTAGTCCTGGCCCTGGAAAGTGGAGCTGCCACCCCCAAAATGGAAGTCAGTCTGTGGGGGATCATCAGCAGCATCCGCAGCAGCATCCACAGCAGCATCCACCTCATCGGGGTCCACCTCCTCGTCAGCCTCCTCCTCGGGCTCCGCGGGGACAGGAGGCTCCGGAAATCCCTCGACCCACTAAACACCGTTCCTCTCCCGCAACAGCAGCATCTTCCCGATCGTGGCGCTGCCAAAGATGGGGGTCTCCCCCTCCTTGGTGCACCCCTGCAGTGAGAGGCCGAAGAAGGTAACCAGGCGGGTGATGAGGGGGGCGCAGTGGAGGCTCTTCAGCTCTGTGGCCGTCTTCTCGAATGTCTTGGCCACCACCGAACCCAGGTGGAGATGATGGCGGCGCTGGCGGATCGAATCGAGGAAGTACAGGGGCCTCTTCGTGATGGCGCCGGCGCTGTCATATGCAGGAGTGTAAGACTTCGTCAGCAGGAGGTGGAGAAGTCGGTACTCGATCCGCAGGGTAGAGGCCTTCGTCCTCCCAGACTTGAAAGGACGCGTCTGGCCAGACTGAGCCAGGCTGGTGTACAGCCTCTTGAAGTCCACCTCCGATGGCTCATTAACCTCGGTGACGTAGTCCCGACTGTCGTCGAGGTCGAGGTCGAGAGCCTCAACCAGCTCGTGATAGCTCAAGGACCGGGGAACACCACCCAGCCGGAATTGGACGGCTGTACTGTCATGGTATCTGGTCGTGGAGTTGTGCTTGAAAGTGGTGTAGAACTCCCACACCGGCTCGTAGTAGACCGTCTCGCAGATCTGGAACAGACGGCGCCATGCAGTGTTGGCGAGCACGACAGAAAGCTGCTCGTAGCAGTGCAGTCGCCGAAATTCCCGTTTGGACCAGCAATGGTGGGCGCCAAACGGGGTTTCCACGACCTTCTTGAAGCGCTCTCCGGTGGAACCCCTCCTGAGATCCCTGATGAACGGGTGCTGGAAATTAGGTTCTGCCATCGCCCTGCAAAACAACAACCCAAAGTGGAACCACAAGAGCCAAAGAAAAGGTCAAGCCCACCCCCACACTTAAGAACAGGAAGCAGCCGAACCATGGTTTCATCCATAGTTCGGGGGTCAAAAACTCGATAAATCAAGCATAATCTGGGTGGGGGTGCAAATTCACAAGAAAGTAGGCATCTCAAGGTTCACATCCATAGCAAATACACCCACAAACTACATCATTAAGGGCCCCAACCGGTGGCCACAACATGGCATGGAAAACAGGCATTTCATCGAACACCTTGTGTGCACTATTAAGTGAAGCACGAAATTGGCCAAATTCTTGCACACAAGGGCTCAAACAAGCAAATGGGACATTGCCCAACATAATTCAATCACATCCCATGCATTCCCCTCAATCAATTTCACACAAATCACATGATTCAATAGGATTCTCTAACATACACCCTACACACTCAATTCTCCACAATTAACATAGTTAGGGACAAAATCAAACCTGGAGACTCAAGTAGAGGTGTAGGGGATGATGAGGGGAAGACAAGGGAATCGACGAACTGCCGAAAATCTGCCCGGAAATGCTCGTCGGAGCCTCGCCGGATTCTCGCCGGAAATCGCCTCCGGCGACAAAAATGTCGCCCAAACTCGCTCAAACTCGGGGGATAGGCCGCTTTGGGTGTAGAAGGAGTGGGTTTGGTGTTGGTTTGGTGAAAAAAGTACCCAAAGTGGCCGGAAAAGTCGAAAAAGGTGGGTTTGGCGCGGTTTTCCTGCGAGGGGAGAGGTTTCCGGCGAAGAAATTTGGTTTTCTGACCACAATGGCCGTGCACGGCCATTTATATAGCCCGTGCCTCGGCTGCACGGGCAGAGGCGCACGGCCGTGCACCTTGGGTTTTTGCCCGTGCAGGCCGACACGGCCTGGCCGAGGGTGTTGCACGGCCGTGCACAAGGCACATTTGGCCGTGCAACTAACGCCGAGAGCTCGCCAAAAACTTGACACGCTAAAACACAACACCTAACAATGGCCAAGTGTAACCAATGAAAGGGACTGCAGTATAGGCAAGTTTAATTATCAACCCGGGGTCTAGATCTACTGCTTACTCCGTGATTCTCTATTATCTAGCAAACTAAGTCGAGTGATTGTTGTGAAAAGTAAAAGCAACAAGAAAGCAGTAAATTGTTCGGGTTTCTAAAGCAGGCAAGAGTCACTCGGGATTGAGTCCCCCTAGCCCCTTAGTTAGGTTCAATTGTAATTCCCTGGGTTGATTTACTATTGATTAGACTGCGGAAGATCCGACAGTAGCTTGGAATCTCTTAAGCTGACCAAGCCCTCTCAGTCTAACTACCCGGCAGACGACTAGTCTTCACCGGGATAGAAAGCTGAGGCTATGAACACAGAACTCCACTACTGGCGCCAAGAACACCAGTACAAAGCAGTCAACTGGCTAACTCTCGTATAGCCAATCTCCTACTATCGAATGAAGAGGCTCTAACAACCTAATCAGATTCTATCTATCTCAGGTTGCAGCAGAAATTGAGACAAGCTGATCAGACTCAAATCAATTCATTAAACATGCGTCATTCGATTAAAATCAAACAGTAATATCATCCCAAGTCATTACAATCAAATCCCTAACACAAGGAACTAGGGTTCTTCATACCCAAGTGAGAGAAGGGTTCTACTCCATAGAGAGAGAAGAGAAAACAAGAATCGGATTAGTCATACTCATAACGATGAGGATAATCTGCTCCGGGACGATGATTTTCACTCCTATGACGATCTCCAAGCTCGATTCGATGAAATCCAGCTCTTAGACAGCTTCTAGGATGTGTTCTTCGCACTTTCTCTCTCTAGGGCTCTGTTTTTGCTCTGAAAACACGATTCTTCCACTTTTGGCTCGAATTAGGCTTTAAAACCGACTACACAACTCTACTGCACGTCTCAGTGCTAACAACCAACCGATTCACCACATAAACCACTGTGCCAATATGATCATGCAAACATCCGTACTTGGAGCCCTCAAATTGAAGATTTGGACAGTGGACTAGGCTCCAAGCACACTAACACATCTAACTAATCAGAGATAAACACCGCCGCACCCCACACACACACAATTAAGTTCAACATTGCCCTCAATGGAGAAGAGGGAAGGATAAGAAGAACGATGTTACTTGAAAACAGACTGCGGCTGGACTGGAAGGTGGACCAGTGAGGAAAGGAAGACCGGAGCGCGACCATTCTTGGGCCATGAGATATTGCTTTAGCATTGGACCTCAATGCAGAGAGGATTTTTGCTACAAACATATCCCATACCACCATCCATTCCCCCATCTTCAACATTGATTCCGTGCCCAGGTTAATCCCTATGTCGACCATTGCAAAACCTTTGTTTGATTAATATAACGCCATCGCCGATTTTCACCAACACCACCCACCTTGATATGACCCTAATTCGAGAATCCTCCCAAAACTCAAACCAAAACACCAGAGTTGCACACGTCGAACGTTTGAGGGTTTTTTTGCTTTATTCAATAGCACGGAAATAAAAGATAAATTCAGAAATCGATCAAACAAATCCGAACTCGTGAGAAGGGCCAATTGGTATATGAAACAAATCAAACAATCTCGAACCCGTGGATAAGGATAACCGATATCGTAGATACTCGCCACAACTAGATGTGATCTTCTAGTTAATAAGAGACACTCAAATCTCCCAAATTCTCAAAGGAGAATTTAAGCAAACGCTAAGGAATTCGAGTAAACACTCTATAATTTGATTTATGAATATTGAGTACAAAATTCGTAGCTCATACATCCTCTATTTATAAAGTCATTATTCTTCCTTCTTAAAAGTCAAACCTTGACTTAAATATTTTGACTGACATGGGGATCCCTCACTAGCTAATCTGGTTGCCCAACGCATACGTATGAAAGCCTGTCCAGGCTTTCCTTCAACTTAAACTTATAGTGAAAGGCTCTTCGTCCATGATTCTCAAGAGCATAACTGCCACTCATCTTAAATGTCAAGAGCATAACTGCTGCTCATCTTAAAAGTCTCAAGAACATATTACTGCTCTATCTCAAAATTTCAATGGCAACGAACTGGCGCTAGTGACGAAAAACACTTAGAACTATTTCACCTTGTTTGAAGGTGAAGTACTTCATAAAAAGAAATTTATTTCTTTAACTTTAACAATAACTCATATGCGTAAATCTTAAACATAAATAATACACATTCACCTCAACTCATAGCTCAAAGAAAACACATATATCAACCATAATCAAAATCAAACAACGTCAATCACTTCATTAAAATGCTTAAAACTCGTTATACTTGGAAGATTGCATAAGGCGTATAATTTAACCCCTTTACACTCACCTCTCAAGTGCTGATATTTTAATTCGTTGGACGCGGAGTCCCTTAACTTGATCGTTTCTTTAATCCTATAAATTGAGATTAATTATTCTTAGTCGATATTACATAAAATTTTCCATCCTCCTAGATTAGTCTCAAAATTCTTTAAAAAGGGCTCCGAACCTCTTTAAATAATTTTCTCAAAAATTAGAATTTTTTTCAAAATTTTCCAAAACTTGAATTATTACTATCAACTCAAAATTTCTTTAAATCGATCTCATAAATTTATAAAAAAAAAACTATTTTCCATCTTAAAATCTCCAAATTCTAACTTGGAATAACTCAAAACATAATCCAAAATTATTGACTATAATTTACACCTTAACTAACTCCTTCCTCTTAATTAATTATATCAACAACAAATTATAAATCTATACTACCAACGCCTAGAATTCATGATATTAATTTTAAAACATGCAACCAATATTCAAGTTTTTCAAAAAATTAACAAACTAATAATATATACGTACAATAATTTAATAAATTAAGCCAACAACTTCTCAATTTTTGTAAATAATAAACGATTTCAAAAATCCCCAAATAATTCATGGGCAAACATACGCGTATTATGCCTTGACTAAATTATCAAATCTGAAAAATTACTTGAATACTATATTATTTAATTAAAATCGTGTTTCTGACTATTTTTATAATTACAAAAACAGCTCCAATAATTCACAAAATAATATAAAGACATCCTATTGATTTAATCAAATTTATACAATTATCACACCACGAAAATGCATACTGTATAGTAACTAAATAAATAATAATCTCGAGAAAAATAAATTTTGGCCAATCTTCAATGTTTTTAAAACAACAGGGACTAAACCGCTCATAGTGTAAACATAGGGGAAAAATCAAGATATTTCTCAAAATTACCAAGTCAGTCTTTATATTTTTCGAATATATAGTATTGGTACCTGAACTATTTGATATGCGTCTCACACTTTTGGAGCTCGTATCTCCCTCGTTTGACGTCGAAATTCAATTCCGTCAAAACCGGAATGCTCCTGGGATCGTCCTCTTCGCGATGATACCCACCACTCAAAGAAGGATCGAAGTCGTCTACGCCGGGATCCACGTCGGAGCTACGATCATCGTGTGCATTCATCGGGTTAAGGACAGACGTGATCGAGAACCTTTCCCTACAAATGATGTTGACAGTGGTGATGGTGGCATTGAGGTTGGCGTCCAGGGAAGGGATCGTCGGCGGTTGGCTGTTGCTGCTGTCGTGCGGGTTCTGCTTTTATTGTTCGTTTCTCGTGTGGTTTTCATTTGTTTCTTCTGCGACGCTAGGTGAGAGTGGGAGTGGGGGATTTATTTGATGAATATATATGTGTTTAGGTTGGGGGGGGGGGGGAGTAGGCGACGGGTGAGGGGCGACGCGAAATTCATTATAATAATAATAATTATTATTATAATAATGTTATTACTATTATTATTATTATTACTTCTACTCTATGGTCGAACCTTTTGTACTTAATCGTCGATCTAACTGTTCTGCTGAACCTAGAGCCAAATGTCGGGGTGTTACACTGACACCTTCGCACACCGGTGCGACCGATGCTAGATGTTAGGAACATTTCTGCCTCGGATGAGATGCCCTAGAATGGTCCCGCTCCAGTCTCTCTTTCTTGACTGGTCCACCTTCCAGTCTAGCCAGCATGAAAGGGCTGCAACCACTCGTTGTGTTGAAGCATAAGGTTGCGGAATATGAGTGTTTAGGAATACCTTTACATGGAGAAGTAGGAATTGCTGCCATTTTGCCGTCATTCCATGATGCATGGGACTAGGTACGACCCATAACGCTAGGGTCGACCAACTTTGTTGGTGATAAAGTCGAAAACCAAAATACGATTATGCAGAGTGGTTTATTTTGTCCTTTTTGTCAGGTTTATGAAATGCGATAGAAAGAAGTAAGTATAGACTTTCCAAATTTGGAATCATGGTGCCAAAATGAATCCCAAGCTGCCAATTTTGCGGCCTTTTTAAATGATTGTGCTAAAAAATGCACTTAAGTATGGATAAGCCCCTCTAACAAAACGCAGCAAATTTTTTTATTCAATTTGATCAAACCATCTTAAAAAGGATCGGATGCAACAAAAATAAGAAACTTAGGTCATCTCCCATTGGTACCTTTGTTTAACGTTTTTAAGTTAGAAGCCAGGCATGAGCTGTTTCCCATGGAGCGCTCTATCTTTAATGACCTTGAGCTAGGCGGCCTGGTTGGTGTAAGAAAGCCAACAATCAACCCATTCTTCCTCCTCTTCCTCATGCTTTTGGAAGAACTCCTGAGAGAGAGCATGGAATGGTGCTTCAACACTTGCCGAGATCCTTCTATCTGGGTGGTGATCCCCCTACCTGCAATGTGATCCTTATCTCTGGCATGTCAATGGTGGCCCTTGCTGCCTCGTGAAGGTGCGATCTAAGAGTGCTCCATTCTCCTGGTGTCGCTGAATTTCGACTACCACGAAGTTGAAGTCGAAGATCAAAGGTTCAATGATGACCTCAACGTTTCAGAACACCCCATTGCATCACGGACAACCTATATGCCAATTGAAGGTCTAGAGGCTCGCCTTCTATTTCTCCCCCTCCCCTATTGCTAGGTGTGTAGAAATGGAAATAACATTAGCTCTAGATAGATATCAATAAACACATATGGTATGTAATACCCATTTATGTGCACGAAATGCTTAACCTCCTAATCACACCATATTTGCACATGTTTGTATGGGCATTTCTTGATTGTTTCGCTTGGCATTTGATTACTTTTTGGCTCATTTTATGCTCGGTAGTGCTTGTTGATGATGTTGCAGGTCCTAGTATGTGAATGGAGGTTGAGGAGCAAATCTGCGTACAACTGGAGAGCATATGGGAATCGGAGGAAAAAAGCAGTCAAATCCACGGTCTAGTGTCTGTTTCCCACGACCAGGGATTTATCTGAGCGATCGTGAATTTTGCTATGGGGGCCACTTAGGATACGCATCATTTTGTAAATCCACGGTATGGATGCCGCATCCACGACAGTGGATTCCAACCATGGATTTCAGCCATGGGTCTTATAAGGTTGAAACTCGGTATTTTGACCACATATATGGTTTTGCAAGTTGTGAAACAGCGAGAGAGCACCCTAGAGAGAGAAAGTGATGAAGACCAATCTTGGGAAAGGATTTGAGCGATCCAAGGACATTGTATCTCCATATGTGATCCTCACAGTGATGATTTCTATCCTAGAGCAGACTCTCATCCCTCACATGATTATTTCTCTTTCAAGCTTTGCGATTTCTCTTCTCTCCATGGAGTAAAATCTCTTTTTATCTGGATTTTGAAGAAAACTAGTCGTGTATGTTAGGAATGGTTGTATGAACCCAGTTTTGTGAATGATTGACTTGATATATTCAATTGAGGCATTATATCCGAATAGCATGAGTCCTAATCAAATTCTTGTGATTCCTGATTTAACCTAGAACGACAGTCTCTACATAGGTTAATAGAGAAACCTTAATTGAAATTACTGGATCGATTACTTTAGTCAAGAAATCGATTCACTACTCTGTACTAGAATGGAAACCAGTAGTGGAAGTTTGGTGTGTCAGTGCCTCGGTTAGCTTACGCCAGTGGAGGTTAGTCGTCCGTTGGGTATTTGAACTGAGATGGTCTGGCATTCATTACTCGAGATTTCGTACTTTTCAAGAACTTCCCCCAGTATATCGGTCAATTGAAATGGATTGTGAAATTATAATCTGAACTAACAACAAACTAGGGGGACTCATATCTGGATGACCTTTTGCATACTTGAAACCAAAACATTTTCTGCTTTCTGTTTAGTTTACTTCTGGACACTTCACTCGAACTCAACCTGTTGATAATATATTTGCATGGAGTAGTCATTAAACCTAGGACTCGGGTTGACAAATACAACCTGAACCCTATACTGCATTTCTATACTGTGAATACACTTGGTCATAGATTGTTTGTGTTGGTTTTAGTGAGTCACCTCCCCGGATCATACTCTTTTAAGGTTGACTTTATGAGTAGGTCATGTGGTACATCTCCGGAGGTGAGCACTCGTGTTGCAGAGTTTGGGGGGGTGGGCGGTTCTTCCTTAATGATAAGACTCCTTAATGACTGAACATGTTTTGGCGTTTTTAATATTTCTTCCAGTAGAGCAGAATAAATTCTTCACCGCCCAAGATGGCGAGGATTTCACGATTGGAGTTTGGAAATTTCAATTTTACATCGTTCTTCCCTTCTTTAAAAAGGCGCATGGGGCACTTTTTTCTGTGAATTTGCATCATCCGGACCTCCAATTTCTCTACACCTATTCAGACTTATTGGTTCATCCATACTGACTGAAGCTCTTCCTTAGATCTCCAATTCGATAAAGTGTGCAATAGGGATGGAGGAAGAACCTTTCTATAGGGGTGAGAGCCTTTTCCACAAGGGTTAAAGAATTTGAATGCCTCATCCTTTGCATAGGGGAACAAGTATTCCTTTTTCAGTTTCTTATGGATAAAGGAATTCTATATGAGGTTAGTAGGTCGCTTAGGAAATCATAATCCAATCAATCGGTGTTTTTCTGGGCCTGCAAAAGTTGGCAGCCTAGGCCCAAAATTGGCTCTCTAGGCTGCCAAATACAGTGTCATTTTATTGGTTGTGGATTGGGTAGAAATTCACCCTGCACATCTTTCGGGAGATGATTACCCCGTAATAATATGTGAAAGTAAGATATAATCAGAAGAGGACACATTGCAAGAATGTGACCCACCCGCGGGTATTGCATTTGTGGTCATTCATCTTGCAAAGATGTGCCCAATTCTTGTTAAAGAAGAACTGTTTTTCTACCTTCACTATGGATCCATCGTTTATGGTTTTATCCTCATTTGGAGTTTTTGTTTCAATTGAGGAGATTGAATTCAGTCTCTGCATATGGTGGTTGGGTTATGGACGCCCCATCATAGGTGGGTCTTTGAGTATCCATACATTGAGGTTAATCGACAATCCTGTTAACAGGGTTACAGTTTCCCCACCATTTTGACTGCCAGAGCAACACTAAAAGCAATCTAAAGTTGCCCATCGCACGGATAGCTCCTTCTTGTATGGTCTAGTACACTCCTCCATCGGGATAGCTTGATGACGTATGCAAATTGCCTCATTGTCTAGTGCTTTGGAACTTCACAGATTCTCCCTCAGAGATAAAAGTGTAAGAATTGCTCTGAGTCATCAGTCAATCCATCGAAAAACATATGTGTGAGTTTCATGGGTTTATATTTATGATTGGGGTGGTCATCGATGTACCCAATGTATCACTCCCAAGCTTCATAGAGAGGCTCGGAATCCACTTGCTTGAAGTGAAAGATTCGTTGAGCTAGCAGATAATTTCTCCATGGAGGGGCATAATGCTCGTGAAATGTTTGAACAAGCTCTTCCTAGCAAGGGAAATTCATACCACAAACTTTTAAACAATATCTCAGGGCTACCTTTTAGAGTATAGGGGGGAAAGCCCTATAACTCCATACGTAGATGGTGCTTCGAAATCTTTTTCTGATCCAAACTTATCTGTAGCGTTAATAAATCCTCCTAGACACTATCCCACTGCAATAATACTTGCTAAGAAGAATGCCCATGTTATGGCAATTCCGCCCAGAAGGTAATGGGTTACCCATACAACACGTCCTTGTATAATACTCAAGGCTCTAGGCTGACTAGCAATAGAAACTTTTAATTTATTATGAGCACAAACGATTGATTCAATAAGTTCTTGGGTAAACATGAAAGACCTTAAGATCATTTGGGAGCCTTCCAGACGACATCATAGTTGGGTAAAAGCGGCCAGTTTCTTAGGTGTAGCGACGAAAGGCTGCGACTTCATCAAAGGCCAAATATTGAAAATCTGAAGCATCCATGATCTCTGAACCATTGATGGGGATCCCAAGCAGCAGCAACAACAGTTTCATGTTGATCGTGATCAGGTAGTTGAACACGATACTGGTGAAGGAGGAGGGATGGTATTGAAACAGGGCTTCATGTGTGCATAGAACATGCGAACGGCCTGTGGACGAAAGCTGAAGTGCTGGTTGTGAAGAATACCAGACCAGCCAAGGTTATTGATGAGTGCAGGGTTGTTCATGTCGTACCTATTGAAGCACGACGGATCAAGGTCATTGGCAGGACAGAGCTCTTGATCCTGATACTTGAGCAAGTATCGAGGGTAATCCTCAGCAATGCCAAAGCATTTTCCATTGAAAATAGCTGCTTGAGCTAGCTAAAGCGCCACATGGGGATTAACAGCAGCCATTGGGAGAGGAAGTTTGGTGATAACTGAATAATTTGAGGAGGAGATGAGGATTGAAGGTTAGTGAAGACGGGTTTTATAGAAGGGAATAGTAAGGGTCAAGCTAACAGGAATAAGGAAGGTGAGCCTAGTTAATTAGAAAAGATCGAGAATCAAGAAGTAAACAGGAAGAAGAGATCAATTAAGGCTTTCCTTGATGCTAAAGATCAGGGAAAAAGAATGGATTTCTTTATTTGAGATTTTCCACCTCAGTCCAGGTAAACATCCCTAGTTCTTGACGAATGGTTAGAAAAGTTTCAGAACCTAGGGCTTTGTGAATATGTTAGCCCACTGACATGAAGTGGGCACAAACTCAAGGTCAATCTGACCCTCCTCAACTGAATCCCTAAGAAAGTGACACCTAATGTCTATATGTTTGGTTCGAGAATGTTGGACTGGGTTTTTGGACATGTTAATGGTGCTCGTTTTATCACAAATAATAGGCACAGATCCTAGGTGCAACCCATAATTGAGTAAATGAGTTTATCATACCAGGCTCTAGGGGCTTGTTTTAATCCATACAGAGCTTTGTTTAGTTTGTAAACATGATGAGGATATCTGTGATCTTCAAAGCCGGGGGGTTGAGATACATACACTTCTTCTTTTAGATCCCCATTTAGGAAAGCACTTTTTACATCCATTTGATATAGTTTTAAATGTTTTGAGCTCGCAAATGAACATAACATCCGAATAGCTTCAAGACAGTCAAATTGAGCAAAAGTTTCATAGTAATCTATCCCTTCCTCTTGATTATACCCTTGAGCTACTAGGCGAGATTTGTTCCTAAGCACTATTCCTATTTCATTTGATTTATTTTTATAAATCCATTTGGTTACTATGATTGTTCTTCCTTCTAGTTTCGGGACTAATTCCCACACTTTAGCTCTTTCAAATAGGTCCATTCCTCGAACATGGGCTGAGTCCAATATTCGTCAAGTAATGCTTCCTCAACATTTCTTGGCACAATTAATAACACTAGAGCAGAGACGGTAGGTTCAGCTTGGGATCGAGTATTCATACCTTGGTATAATTCCCCAATTATCTGAGTGGGGGAATGTCTTTTAACGATGTAGGTAGGAGGTAGTTTCTCTGCAGTCTCAGACCTATCCTCAAGAGCAGTATTCGAGCCATTTGGTTGTTCCTGCATAGATTACTTCTTGTTTTTTCCTTCGTTATCCACCGTATCTGTGATCTCAACAGTAGATTCATCAAATATCATTTTAACGGACTCCTTAACCTTGAGATTCCGTTTGTTAAATACTCGACAAGTCTTGCTGGATTCAGAGTATCCCAGAAACACTGATTCATCCGATTTAGCATCGAATTTTCCAAGATTGTCCTTAGTATTTAGAACAAAACATTTGCAACCGAAGGGATGGAAGTATCCCATATTTGGTTTATTTTCTTTACATAGTTCGTAAGGGGTTTTCTTGATGCATGATCTAATCAGGGCTAGGTTTGTTATATAACACGCAGTATTTATGGCTTCTGCCCAGAAGTACTTTGGTAAACCGTAGTCATTTAAAATGGTTCTGGCTATATCGATTAGAGTTCTATTCTTTCTTTCTACTACCCCATTTTGCTAGGGAGTCCTAGGAGCATAGAAGTTATGAAATATTCCCATTTCTTTGCAAAACTCCTCGAAAAGATCAGAAAAGAATTCTACCTCGTGGTCACTACGAATACTATAGACCTTAGATGATTTTTTATTTTCCAGTCGTTTTACAAGAGTTTTAAACTTTGAAAATTTTTCATCCTTTTTAGACAGTAAAATGACCCAAGTGAATCTCGAGAAATCATCAACTATGACAAAAGCATACGACTTTCCACCGTAGCTGACAATATCTGTAGATCCAAGCAAATCTAGATGCAAAAGTTCAAGTACCCTAGATGAAGAAATGGTAGTTTTACTTAAGAAAATAGATCTAGTTTGTTTATCCTTGGCACACTTACATTCACATGCCCTAGTTGACGATGCCATTTTTCTTGTTCACTTTCATCCAGGCTTACGAGACATGTCTCATTGAAACTATTTTTGCCACTAAGATCAAGAGTATAGACTTTTCCAATTCTACTCCTAGTGAGCATTAACTGGTTATTCTTAATGTTGTCAACATAGCAGAAATTAGGTTCAAACACAACTCTATAGTCTTTTCCACACATCTGACTTATGGAAAACAAATTGTGTTTTAGTCCATCTACGAGCATAAAATTTTTTATTGAGGATTTATCCCCAACTTGACCTTTTCCTATGATTTCATCAGCAGTGTTAATGTCACCAAAAAATACTTTTCCAAAATTGCCTAGTTTAAGACTCGAAAAGAGAAGTTTGTTACCTGTCAGGTGGTGTGAGCACCCATTGTCCTTAATCCACTTAGATGTCTCCATGCTCACTTGAAGACATTTATGCCGAAACAGAATTTATATTTCTTTTTTACCCAGATTTTCTTGGCCTACTTTTGGTTTCAAGTATGCAATTACTACTGAAGTGACCTATTTGGTGACATGTAAAACATACAGAATTGCGTTTTCTAGTTTCTTATTTCATTCTTTTTCTGCAATCCCGAATTATATGCCCTGTTTTATGATAGTAGTACACCCTGTTTTATCCAGATTCCTTCCTTCTTATTGTGTCTTATTTTGTTGAGTTGAGAGCTTCTTTAGTTGCTCCTTAAGATGAGAACATTCTATTCGAATTTCATTAGCTTCAGTTGAGCCAGGCTTAGTTCATTTTTAGAGATTTCTTCTCTTGTTGGCTAGTGTCTAGCAGGGTTCTTAATTTTTCTGTCACCTTTAAATTCTGTTCATTATCACGTTTTAACTTGGTATACTTGACTTTAACATTCTCAAATTCAACCTGAACTTCTCTAATGATCTCTTCTAGTGGATCATGACTATTGCAACACTCGGACTCTATTAACTCAGAATACTGAATGCAATGCAATCAAAAGCGCGATTCTACCTTAAAGTAGAAAAGGGGTAAAATCGTAAAGCGTAGAATCAAAGCGTAAAAGCGTAAGTTTTTTACGCATACTGTAAAATAACTAAAAATCTGTTGAGTACGATATATATTATGTAAAATATGAGTGCACAGAATTTGGATAAGTTAATAAATACTTGTAATTCCCATCTAAAGTAGAGCAACTCACACCAGCTTAACAAAAAGTTCATAAACATGATCTTAACAATAAGCCACCTTCCCATCTATGTTAATAAATTTGGGAAAGGCCTAGTTGGTGAATTAGATTACTCAACTAGAGTTGAGAATGCATCCAAGTACCTGGTATGTATCTTTTAATCTAAAATCTATCATACTGTTGGTGTTTTACCTTTAAAATATACTTTTTATAATTAATTTCATGAAGAGAACACCCATTTAGTGAACTAAAATCATAAAAGCATAAAGAGTTTTGGTGAACTAGTAACTTAAAAGCGTAAGCTTTTAAGCTTTCAAACGCAATTTAGTCCGATTTTACGCACTTACGATTTTACATGGAAACGCAAGTGTTTTAGTGACCTAGAAGCGTAAAACCGTAATATTTTAAGTTTTAAAGTGTTATTTTGATTGCATTGAGTGAAAGAGACTTACTTGTTCATTTCTTATGGGTGTCTTGTCCTTTTCCTCTTCAGCGATTGCCATAAAGGATCTATGCACGGTCACTTCTTCTCATCATTGCCTTCGTCTCCAATGCAGCTGCAGGTGGCTGCTCGTGCTTGTTCTTTGCAAAGTTGAGGACATTCTGCCTTTATGTGTCCTAATCTCCCACACTTGAAGCAACCGGTAGAGCTTATTCTCCTTTAGTTGGCTGAGTTTGATCATTCCTGCCCCTGAAGTATCCCTTGGAATGAATGATTTTGTGCCTTCCTTCATTCTTTTCATCCTCCTTGTTCTTGAATGTGAGATCTCCACGACTTCTTTCCTGACGAGCTTTGAGCATTATGCTGATTTGTTTGCTGAGCAGAGCAAGTTCTTCACCCTCCATTTCAGCTAGTTCTTCCGGTTCTTCAGCACAACTAATGGCTCTAAAGGCGTTCCCCTTTTTTCCTTTGTCGTTGCTATGTATAATGGAGCGTTTCTTGTAGATCCAGATGCCATCCCTGAATTCACCGGAGGTTGTTGAACCTTCTTCAAAGGAAACGGAGCTCTGATACCACGTGTTGGTGGAATCTAGCGCGAGATTCCTACGCTGCTTTTCTGATTTTTAGCATGTTAAGAACACTTCTCCATGAACCCTAATTCGTTTTGTGATCGATAGAGAGAAATAATAAAACTGATGAAAGCATAAATGAACTTTGATCGAAATCTAAGTATAGCGTGATGACTAGTTTTGTTTGAGACTAGGCTCCAGTACTGGCTTGAATTCACTCTTCTTTTGGACTTCTATTCGGATTAGTCAATAGTGAGCCCAAGACAGATGGCCCTGTTGAGGTGGGTTTTCAGATTAGTCGATTAACACAGAAGACTCTGTTGTTTTGAGCCCGCTGATTGTCTTCTTCTTCTGGTGGACCTGTTTGTCAAGCTCCCCTACAACTTTCTCAGAAAAACAGAGTGCAGTAAAAAAAAATGGTGTAATCAACAGAAAGTAAAAAGAGACACTATTTTTACATGGTTTCCGGTAGGAAAATTGCACTACCGACTAGTCCACGGTCAAATAGCCACTGTAGTGTGGTGTTCGACGTTTCACTATGGATGTGTGAGTTTCGCCTTCAAACAGAATTACACTACATGACCAATCAAAGAATCCAATCCTGGACCGTCGACTTCTACCCGTAACGTATTACCCAGCTATCCAGCTACAACGTAGTCCAACGCTCACTCCCTAACACTAGTTCTCTCCGAATCACAGTTTAGAGACACTTTTCAGAACAACACTACAACACTTTCCTTAGCTCTCCTTGAGTATTGTTTTCGCTGAAAAGATTGTCGTCTTCTGCTGAAAAGATTGTCGTCTTCTGCTCCAGAATGCTTCTCCAATACTGCTGTGAATATGTCCGTTAGCTTCAAAACAAGGAAGCTCCAAAAATTCGAGGAGAGCTTCCAATTCCTTTGTGTAATATGTCAGTTAGTCATCGTTGTGGAATCTCCTTCAAATTGCTAACCTTCCAAATTTGTGTGATCTTCCAGAACCACAGATTTTGATCTTTCTTGCCTTATTTCTTCAAATTTTCATTCTATTGCCTAGCTTTCCTTCAACAGGTGGTTATGGTTTGTTGGATCTATAACTTCTATGTGTATATGGTGTTTGGTACTTGCCACGTTTTTTGGCAAAACAGGATTACAAAAACAATCATAAGTGGTAGATCTATAACTAAAAAGCGTTTGAACTACTTCACTTAAAGCAAATAGTCTTAAGAGTACCGTTATATGACTTAGCTATTAGATGGGAAGTGAGTAACTAAAATTAAATGAAATCTGACTATGTAACGGATAGAAAAAAAAGCAATACGAGTAATTACATGTTTCTAACTCCATACAAGTAGTTAACATGTTACAAACTCAATACTAATGCTTAAACATAACCACTTCTATAGAAATGAATAGGTGGATTAATTAGCATAAAGGAATGGTAATCAGGAAGCTTGAACGAAATGTAATGTTATTGAGAAAGGAACTGTGTTGCAAGAGCAAACCTGATTCGATCCCTCGGCTAAAGCAGCTCCTTGGAAATCTATATACTGCCCACTTTCTGCTTTATGCAAATCTCCACATTGAAAATGGTTGGATCTATATGCGTGAACTTTTCCCCTCAATCTATAAACTGAACTTTTCTACAATAAAGAGTGAAAGAAAAGAAGAAAGTGTTTCTAGTAGATGAAATTCTTGACTTTTCTCCAGGAAAATCCGTCTCCCAGAACAAGAGTTGATGAACTCTTCTTATAACAAAACTATATGCCACATGCCATTTGGTGATTGACCGATTTTGAGGTTGTCTCTGCAAAATTGCAAACTTTCCTTTGAAGGCAGAATCGATTGTAGATAGGGTTGAACCGAGTTTGTTTTGGACCTAACCAGTCTGTAGACTTGGGCTTGTGGGCTAACTCAGTCTCAGATTGCGGGCCAGAACTTGGGCTTGACATATTTTGGAGTTGGGCCAAACTGGGCTCTGATTCTGGGCTTTGTTAGTTGATCTTCTTTTCTTTGTTTTGCATATACTTTGTTGGTTTGTGCCTCCAAAGAGATAGACTTTTTTATTTTCCAGCTTTGTATCAGTGACACTTGATTCCGCATTTGTAGTGAGACATATGTTTGAATTCGTGTAGTTCTGTTGGATCATTGTATTAAGCTTATTTCCGAGTTGGGGTTCTCTCCCCACAAACGCTTATTTCCTTCGTTTAGGTGGACGTAGGGTCCACAAGATTAACCACCAACTCCGCTCGTTCGATATCACCTCCGAAGTACAACTTGAGGCGATGTCCATTCACTTTGAATGGCTCGGTGTGCTGATTAGTGATGGCGATGGTGCAATAGGGGAACACCTGTGAAACCGTGAATGGTTCGGACCCCCTGGAGCACAGCTTGCCCAGAAAGAGTTGCAGGCGAGAGTTATATAGAAGAACTCGATCGCCCACCTGAAACTCTTTGGGCCCTTTCAAATGAGCGTTGTGGAGAAACTTGGTCCTCTCCTTATATAGTTGGGTGTTCTAATAGGCGTGATGAAGAAATTATTCCAACTCCATTAGCTGCATTTTCCTTTCGGTACCTGCAAATCTCAGATCCAGGTTGAGTAGCTTAACGACCTAGAAGGCCTTGTCCTCTAGCTTGACGGGTAAACGACAAGCATTTCCATAGAAAAGCCGATACGGAGAAGTACCAATCGTCATCTTGTAGGCTGTCCTATACGCCCACAGAGCATCATCGAGCTTGGTAGACCAATCTTTGCGAGATTGAACCACCGTCTTTTTAATGATGCTTTTCAAATCCTTCTAGAAACAGCTCTGACCGCGTAATCACTCGCATCGCACATTAGCTCAAACGAAAAAGACCAGGCTAGAGTCACCCTGACAAGTGCATGGGTAAGCTTCTCCTTCGAGGTCTCGAATGCAGTTGTGCACTCTGTAGTGAAGTAAAATGGTGTGTCCTTCTCTAGCAGCTTCGTAAATGGTAAGGCGATCTTCGAGAAATCCTTGATGAATCTGCGATAGAAGCCCGAATGACCCAGAAAGCTACGAATCCCTTTTACAAAAATAGGAGGAGGTAGCTTACTGATCGTCTCAATCTTTTCCAAATCGAGCTCAATCCCTCTGCTTGGAGATCTTGTGTGCAAGCACAATTCCTCGCGAACCATGAAATGACACTTCTCCCAACTAAGTGCCAAATTCGTCTCTTCGCAACTCTTGAGGACGAGATCAAGGTTATTGAGACAATGAGAGAAGGATTCTCCATAAACCGAGAAGTCATCCATGAAGACTTCCATGATATCTCCAAACCAGTAGATCAAAGGTTGCCATCATACACTGTTGGAAGGTCACCGGTGCATTGTAGAGACCGAAGGGAATTCATCGATATGCAAATATGCGAAAGGGACAGGTGAAAGTGGTCTTCGCTTGATCCTCCGACACGATCGGGATCTGGAAATACCCAGACATGCCATTTAGGAAGTAGTAGAACTCGTGTCCCGCCAGCCTCTCTAGCATGTGATCAATGAAATGGAGCGGGAAATGATCCTTTCTGGTGGCATCGTTCAGACGCCAGTAATAAATGCATACATGCCACCCATTCACAGTTCACATTGGGATTAGCTCATTCTTCTCAATCGGGACGACCGTCATCCCGCCTTTCTCGGGACCACCTGAGTGGGGTTGAACCACTTGCTATAAGATATATAAAAAATGATTCTGATATCCATTAGCTTCAAGATCTCGGTCCGGATAACTGCCTTGAGGTTATGGGTCAATCTCCATTGCGGTGGCCTGACAAGTTTAACCTCATCCTCCATCATGACTCTGTGGGAGTAGAAGGATGGGCTAATCCCTCTAATGTTAGTGATTTTCCATGCCATAGCCCGGGCATACTTCTTCAACAAAGCCACCAGACTGCTCTTTTGTTTGGGGGTTAGTTTCGAGATGATGATTACTTGGAGCATATTCCCCTCCTAGAGAAATGCATACTCGAGATGGGAGGGGAGGGGCTTAAGCTCTAGCTTCGGTGACAGCTCAAGTCATGTAGCAATCCGGGGCGAGATATGGATCGACTTGAATGGCTTCTCTCGCCACTCGATCGCGGCTCCAACCAACTCTGTGAGCTACTTCGCCAACTGCAGCTCCCGTGTAGCATGTTCCCCTAGAAAAAGACAACGCTCGAGGAAATCATTTATACTGAAGCAGGTGCCTTCTCATAATCACAGTGGGTGGATGTGATTGATAAATCTCCCACCCGCACTTATGTGGGTGGATTGCGGTCACCCGTATGACCCGCATCCTATTTTTACATGAAAAAATGTTGTTTCTTATAGTATCAAATATTCATCATATTTTCGAACTGCACAACAGTTTGACCATATAATTCAAAGGTAGAGAATAAAAAATAGTTTTGACTACTATTATTGGTTATTGTGTTATGCAATATTCATTAGATATTGGTATATAAATTATTGTTAATATCCATTAAGTATTGGGATGCAAAGTATAAATTATTAATTGTCTCAAAATCACAAATTATTGATATAATCTTACTAATTTGCTATGAACTTATTATAAATGTTAGTCAACTTTCTTAATAGCTAGTTGGAGAATTGCTTTTGTGGGCTGACCCGCGACCCCACCGCACCCATCCGTCACCCACCCAACCCAACCCATAAAAGTATGTGATTGGATTGCGGGTCACAATTATTCCAACTCTCTAGTAAGCAGGGGGGTTAATTTGAGACCAAAATCCACCTAACTCGCCTATTGCCCACCCCTACAAGCTACCTATAATGCGAGGGATAGTAAAACTCCCTGGGTCTTTGCGCTTCTCCGATAGCTTGTTCTGCAGGATGGCAGAACACTCCTCGTCGATCATCACTGTCGAAAGCTCCCCAAGCTTCCTCTTGTTGGTGAGGGGATCCTTCATGAACTTCACTTACTCGGGCATCTTCATCACTTGTTGTGGCTTAGGAGCAGACACCTCTCTGACCTTCTCCATTTCTTCCTCATCTTCTGTAAGTGCTGAAGCAGGTCTCTCTTCCCCCCTATTTGGCCTAGACAAGGATCTTTGCTGTTACCTTGTCGCTCCGGGTATATGGGATCAAGGATGGTATGACTAGGTAAGGTACTCGGGTCCCTATGTGCCACATCTATAACCACACTACTAAGCTAGGCATGCATATCCTACAAAACAGCTCGTGTGTTCTGTTGGCCTGCTTCCAAGGACCTCTGACCAGCTTTAATCTCCAGAAACTTTCATGAAGCCTTCACCATGAACCGCTCCATATTGCTAAATTTCTGGGAGCTAGCACTGTCAAGAGAACCCACCAAGTCTCGTATCTCAGCCATTCCATCATGTTGTACTGGGGTTGAGCCTGGCTGCTGAAACTATCACGATTGCAACTGAGGAAGAGCTTGCCCCTATCTGGGCTAATAAAGCGCCTGCTGCTGGAATTGGCCCTGGCGTGCCTGGTGTATCGGTATTTGGAAGCCTGGTGGTGCTTGGAAGCCTGGTGGCTTAGGATTATTGTTACCACTCCAAGAGAAGTTAGGATGCTGGCACCGCCCCTCGTTGTAAGTGTTATTGTAGGGGTCGATGCGCCTGGCATTTCTAATGAATTCTAGCTGCTCCAGAGGTGTGGTAGACTCCCTCATCGCCTGACAATCTTCTATCATGTTGTTGATGCTCTCACACCACTGCTAGTGCATTTCTTGATGCTACCCTGCACCTGGAACCATCCCATTACAATCAATCGCCGTGATCAGCTTAGTCACCCTATTCAGTAGCTCGGACGACTAAGTATCCATGGCATGCACACCATGGCTCGGTGCTCACTGATATCTCCTTGCAGACTCCCAATCTTATCCATGTTCTGCCATTTCTTGAAAGAGTTGATTCAACTATCAAGGAAGAGAGCCCGATAGAAGGTGCCCACCTTGAAAGCATCAGTGAACCCATGGTTGGGGCTTTTCAAGAAGAGACCTGAGTATCTCTCCCAAGTATCTCGAAGAGTCTCATCATCCTCATGTGCGAAGTGGGTGATCTCCTTCTGCAGATCCGATGTTTTAGATGGGGGATGGTAGCAGTTCAGGAATTTATTTGCCATGTTGGTCCACATGGTGATCGACCCTAGGCCCGGTTGTCCAGCCACATCTTGGCCACTCCATCCAGATTCAATGGGAAATAGCGTAGCCAGATGGCTTCTTGAGGGACCCCATTGATATTGATACCATCAATCAGCTCGTGGAACCACCGCAGGTGCTCACGTGGGCACTCGTCTCTCCGCCGATGAAAGACCACAGAGCCCTTCAACATTGTGATGATAGAGGTCTTCACCTCAAATTTGTTGGGAACAACTTGAGGATGTTGGATGCTTGATCTTAGATCCTCCGCCGTGGGGGTCCAGTAGTACCCCATAGCCCGTTCCTCGGGCGGGTCTTGCACATCCCCCACTTGATTACTATGGTAAGCCATTTTTCCTTCCTACACGATGTTTAGTTGAGACAAAGCTTCTTCCGCAACCAATTGAGCATTTAGTGCTTTCTTAAACTCATGGCAGGTCTATTCTAACTCTTGGTATAATGGCAGTAGTTCTCCCGACTGGCTATGGGTCATGCATTACCTGCACACACAGCTGCAAAAGCATCTCGTGAAGGCACACATGCCGAAGAAAGAAAATGCAGAAAAGTAACTGCTAAATTAACAGATTTTCACATTTCCACAATAACCTAGCCGACCTCGGCAATGACGCCAAGATTTACTGTTTACTTGGTGTAATTCTGTTATCTAGCGGTTCAGTTTGAGTGATGATTGTCAAAATAAAAAACAAACAGAAAGCAGGAAATGTTCTGGTTTCAAGTACGTGAAAGGTCATTCAGATATAAGTTCCCCTAGTTCGCAATTAGACAAGATTTTAATTTTCCCAATTTGTTTCAATTGACAGATACACTGCGGAAAGATCTTGCCAAGTCTGAAATCTCGACTAAAGAATTCCAGACCCTCTCAGTTTGAATACCTGGCGAGCGACTAACCTCCACCAGCTTAGACTAACCAAGGAAATAACATGTGAGGGATGAGAATCTGCTCCAGGCTAGAAATCGACACTTTGAGGATGAAAGATCTAGCTCCAATGTCCTTAGATCTCTCCAATCCATTCCCAATGTTGTTCTTCGTCACTTTCTCTCTCTAGCAGTTTTTTAACTTGAAAAACGGGATCCCTTCCAATTTTCCCGAGCTCGCCTATTATTTGCTGAGAATTCATGAGTTACGCCCAAAGGTACGGCCGTAACTTCCTTGATCCGCCCATAACTTTCGAAACGCCAACGTTTCTGCACTCCGTAAACCCAGAGTTATGGTCTTCTGAGGATTGTCACGGGCCAGACCGTAATCTTAAGAGGGAGGCCATAACTTTAAAATTTAGTCTAAATCCCTAGCCTAATCCACTCAAAGTTACGGGCTTGATGGGAAAGTTACGGTTCAGACCGTAACTTTTGAGGTCTGGCCATAACCTTTCCCTGCTCTCTGCCGGATCGCTCCAACACGTCCCAACACTTGCTTCTTCGCACCCATTCGCGTACTAGGATCTGAAACATTATAAACCAACACAACCTAGAGTAAAATAGGGCACGAGAGCGAAAATGCAAGCTTAATCGATCATGAAATGACGGGAAAATATGTCCAAATATATTATCATCAGCCCACTTGTTAAGTAACAGGTCGACTAGATAACGATCGAGCCTAATTAGCCTAGGCATAGTTATACTTGGCTTTGTTAGAATTGAGGTGAGTGCGCTTCGACTATTCCAAATTTCAAAGCTATCACTCATCCCCAAATCAACATCTTTAGAAACCTCATTAGCCTATACAATATCATTAAAATCACCTAGAATTACCCAAGGATCATCTAGAACAAAATGTCTTTTCATGGCTTGGTGCATTACTTGTCATTGCACAATGTCATTAAACACATAGATAAAGGTACATACATTTTCTTACCTCATGTATGTATTGATGGATATAATGTTCTTGATTGTTAAGAATTGAAAACTTCGCATGGATATATATATTGTTCATGCTTTTTAAAATATACATTTTCTTCCCCTTGTATATTTACCAACCTTATATCTATCAAATATCTCTATAACCGCATGATGCTTCACATGATCATTAATTAAGACCAAACATAGTGAATACTAATATAATCTTTTAATTATTATTTTTAACTTTGGATCCCTTTCTGACCCTTATTTACCTTTTCTCCTGCTTATTAAAACCCTTTATCGATTCTAGGAACTCTTTCAAACATAAAACATTTCTCTTGATGAAACTACTATCCCATGAACCCACTTCAAAATCGTCTATGTCCATAATATCCCAAACTGATTTCCTTTCCTCTGATCACCCCTACCTGAGATACACACACTATCAACTGCTCTCTCGAAGTCACCATCTGAGGGCAGGATTGGAGCTAAAATTTTATCAGGTCGAGTTTGAATTTGAGAGCCCCAACGTTAAAACTGAGAACCCAGTTCATAACTACTACGCTTTCAATAAGCCACCAAGTTCTCAACATACTTTTTCATATTCCTACAAGTTAGGTCTTCCCTCAACATGATTTCTCTTAGGTCATACTCTCTTTTCCCCTTTTGTCCCCTCCTTCCCTTTTTATAGCATTTCATTCAGAGGTTCAAGTGATTTTACATTTAGAATCACATGGGAACAATTATACCTGAACTGTGGCCACTTGCAGCAGACCTTAGACTTGTTACAATCAATTGCACATGAAAAACAAGGTGTATTTTAGGGACCAATTTCAAGAACTCATGGATTGTAGAAGACTATTTATTTAAATATAGACCTTTGGAAATCCCAACCTTTGTTGAAGCACAAAGGTTTCCCCAACATATTGGCTAAGCATATAAGGGCCATATGCCTGTTACATATTCTAGAGGAAGTTCAAGAAATCTAACCTATAACGAAATCTCAGGTGCTTCTTGATAAAAAAAAAGGATTCCTGTCACCACTTTCTGATATAGCACATCTCAATCTTGTGGTGCAATGGTCCACTTTTAAAGACCCAATATGAAACCTTCTGCATCAGGAATGGAAACAACAACATTTTATCACTTATCCAAGAAACCCTAACGATACCCTCTCTATCCCATAGTTCACTCACCCACTTTTGGATTTGATGGATTTACGGAGAGGACTATAAAAATTGACCCATTAAGTAGTGATAACATCAAGCAAGGCCCTTCTATAGAGCCTAGGGCTGGGAAACGGTGCGGTCTGGTCCAGACCAGACCATATATACGGTCTACGGTCCAGACCGAGAGACTAAAGTATAGACCACAGACCAGACCACAGACTATACGGTCTGGTCCAGACCACGCCTGTGCGGTCTGGTTCGGTCTGGTCTGGTCCAGATAGACCACACTCAACGAAAAATGAAAAATTTGTTTAGTCAACCACACAAAAAATTGAACCAATAACCAAGAAAAATAATTGTTATTTGCCTTAAAACATTAATCATAACATGCATGAATAATTTTGATACTCTAAATCTTAGTACATAACAAAGATACAAAGTAAAAGCATCTCAGCTTGCACCATAATGTCATAAACATTAACATAATTTCATATGGAGACACGATTATCTCTACTCTGTGGTTAAATGTGGTTGTAACATTAACATAATGTCATATGGAGACACGATTATCTCAACTCTGTGGTTAAATGTGGTTGTGAATGAAGGAGGGAAGAGATTCACAAAATTAAGGTTGAGACTTGGGTGTCGTTGTGGGGGTTTGGAGAGTGGTCGAATGAGCTGTTAACACGTATTGACAAGTCAGTTGGGTCTATGGTTTGGTCCGGTAAACCGCGGTCCAGACCAGACCAGACCATGAGATCAAATTATAAAATAATACAGACCATGGACCAGACCAGACCATACTTCACGGTCTACGGTCCGGACCAAACTGTGCGGTACGGTTTGGACCACGGTTTTTCTAACGGTCTGGTCTATTTTCCCAGCCCTAATAGAGCCGACTCTGGGCTTGTGCCAATAGGTCCTATTGCATAGGGTCTCAAAAGTATTGGGGCCTCAGCCCATGGATCTTGTTAGGTTAAGTTTAGTTTTGAGTAGCTTAATATATTAACTAGATGGGCCAGAACATACCACCCACAAAAATAAATAGAATGCATGTGGACCACGACCCAACTCATTTTTTATTTCTGGGCAATACTACGGTGCCGCCATAAAAAGTGCGGCACCCGAACCGCGACTTCTGATTGGTCCACGCGGTCAATGATGTATAAAGACAAGGCCAAGCCATAAGCCGACCCAAAACCGCCCATTGGTCCAAATGAATATGGATGGGTTCCATTAATTTTAGTTTCCGTCTTGGTCAGTTTTTGTTTTTAACTTTTACTATTCCCATAAATTCCTTTTAAGTTTTAACTTTAATTTAACTATTATTCTCATTAATTCCTTTTAGAAATAGTGAAAAATAAAACGACCGGAACAACACTCTAGCGTCTTCCTCGACCATCCTCTCCGACGAACTGTCCATAATCGCTACCGCCGACTTCTCCGTAGTCGATCCAATCTCCAATACAAAACACATATTCTAAGCTCCTTCATCGTTTCCTCCTTGTACATTTATTCTGTAAAACAAAGAGGAAGGAACCCTTTGGTTTTGAGCGACACCCGTCTCCATCGAAGTGTTCTGCCGACAGAGACAATCCAAAGCCAAAGAAAGGTAGAATCTCCCTCCCTGCGTTGGCCCGTCGCTCCTTGTTGGAATCGTTGAAACCGAATGCAAAGTTCCTTGGTACATGGAGACTCTGCCTAACAATTCTGACGAGTTTCCTTTTGCCTCTAAACTGATATGTCATGGATGCTACAATGGAGCCTTGTTTTGCGATTTTTTCCTTTCCTTTGTGTTTAACTACAACATTGTGTCTGTGGCCTATATTATACCCTTGAAGATGATGATAATGATATTGATGATGAGGAACGGAGGAACCAAAGGGAAAGGAAATATAGAAAAGTGGGTGTAGTTGCTTTTGGAGAGCAAAAAGGCAATGAACTGGTGAAACTGCACACCCTACAGAAGAAGCAGCATGCATCAGCACAACTGATGTAATAACAAAGCTGAACTAGAAGTTCCCACAGAGAGCCAAAACAGCAGCAACAAGGGGAAGCAGGTGAGGAAAAGTGTTGAACCCATGCCGAGCAAAAGAAATCAATACGGTGAAGCAAGTTCGTGATAAAATGTGAGAGAGAACTAGGATGAACCTGGCCGAATGGATCAATCCACATCTACATAAGTCCAAACCTGACCGAATCTACATCCACAATCTGAACTATAGATTGATCCTAAACAAAAACTTCAGATTTAGCAATATACTCAAAGGTCAGAATTCAGCTACCAGTTTTGCAATGCTGGACTTGGATGTCCTTCTTGCGTCACTTGAACTGGTTCCAAACTTCTCATATGCCCTGAGATTTTTCAGTTAACTTTTTCTCTTACTATGGTCAGTCAAGAACGATATAAATGCATCACAAAATTAGTTGCATGTTCATCTTTAGATTGTATCACTAAATAAAATGAACCTCCACATCAGTTCTTTCTTGGAGGACAGCTTGATCCTAAAACTCATTACCAAGACCATCATGTGAACTGACTGTTTGGAATCCATGAAATATGCTTCTCTACGCACATTGTCAATGAGTGTTTCACATGTTACTTAACAAGGGCACAAGTGCATTCTTTCTATTAATTCAAATAAGAGAAATGCTTCAACAAGACACCCTTGGCGGCCTAATCTAGAACTATATGTAATTATGTTCAGAGAAATTCAGCTATATCACAGACATCATTGCCTTAAATTCAGCCCGCAAGCTCATGGAAGATATTTATTGGATAAAAGGAATAATATTAACAAAATGAAGAAAAGGATGCAGTGTCTGAGAATTATACTGCAACAATAACTAGAAAAAACGAGGTACAGAAACTTGCATCATTTTGAAATGTAAAGTAATTTTTGGTAAATATAGATGTGCTATAATCCTAATCTATGAAATCACGAGTTTCATCCAGTTTCTTTTGCAACACTTTCATATTTTCTTCATTGACAATTGAACAATTCCATTCAACATCTTATTTTACTCATACTAGATAAGCCCGCTCGCTATGCATCACACTGACTGAAGATTGACATAACCAAAACATGAAACCTGCAATTGAGAAAACAATAATAGAAATATAGGGAGACGGAATCACCAAAGTGGTATCCAGAACATTCCAATTTGAGGAATCAAACAAACTTGATTGAAGGGTTACTCAACTATCCAATCATTGAACTGATTCATCTGATTAAATGAAAACCAAAGTAAAACATCACCATAAAGCAAAGACGAATGAGATAGAATTAAAACATCACCATAAAGCAAAAACGAATGAGACAGAATTACTCTTCTCTGCAGTATGAATCAAAACTTCTCCATATGACACACTTTTCCTTAACCTATATCAAATATCTATCATCCACAAATACAATTGGGAAACTCTTTTTCCTCAATTTGTCTCCCCAAATCAAACTTTTATTCTTTGTGTAGTCACTTATATGACCACCCATTATAATTGGGATTCGTTGTGTAGTCACTTATATGTCTTCATTTCATGAAGTATATCTGCATAACACAAACAACAAGATAGCATATTGAATTAATATTAACCTAATGAACTAACAACTACTTAGCATATAAAGATAGAAAAATATCATTAGTTTGAATCACTAGGAGTAGCTGTACATAATAGATATAGAAGAAATGATAATTGGGATCCTCAGTAATCACATTTTATACAACCTCAATTTATGTAATGTGTAAGCATCACTAACTTAAAACTTCAAAGTCAAAAGGGAATTCCAACCAATGCAATAGAAAAATGACACGAATCAATGTCCTTGTTGCTCTACATACAAACGCTCGAATTACTTGTATTGAAAGCAGTCGTTGTGGAATGTGGAGGTCACTACACACCTCCAACGAAGTTGGATTCAGTTTTATGAGCGACGAATGCGACATAGAAGAAGGGTGATCCTTCCTTTGGCTAAGGATCTTCTTTACTGTGCTGACAGAGTACCTCAACGGAGATAGAGGGCTGTTGCTCACCAGGGATTTGTCTGTTTGTTTTACAAAATGAATGTACGAGGAGAAAAAGGGTGAGGGATTTCAATGGAGGCGTATGGTTAAGACTCCAGTTTGGATGGGTGGTGAAGTTTGCCGGGGCATATTCTTTTCAAAATGAGAAGGAGAGCGAGATCGAAGAAGACGACCTCTGGGTCCTTTTTTCGTTCTCTCTTTCTGTTCCCAGAAAAACAAATGCAGTTAAAAATACATCAATAATTTTATCTTAGTTAATATGACAAAAATCAGACAAAAACGGGAGGATCGTTCCTTTTGATTGATTAGCTAGTTTTGGGTTGGTCTAATGAATTATTGGTTTTGTGCTCCAATTAAATAAATTCAGCCCGTGCCACATCAGATCAATGTGGACCAATCGAAAATTGCGTTATTGGTGTCACACTTTTTACTACGACATCGTAGTATTGGCATTTATTTCTTTGCTTTTTACTTTCTATCACTTTCCAGTAAAAATAAACAAATATTGCCAACGACAAAGCTAATTAAGCTTCTGTAAGTAAACTCACAATAGTAAGGAGCTTTTCTTCCAAAGTTAAGAAGATAGAAACATAAATAGGCTAATCACTAGAGAAAAAATAGGACGCACACATTATTTCTAAATAACAATGTTATCATTTTACTTCATAAATGAAACAAAAAAAGAAAGAAAACATCGAATAAAATCATAACATTGTTATTTAGAAATAATGTTCGTCTAGTATTGTTCAAAGAAAAGCTCCTACATTAATGCAATTTCATTCACCTACATTATTTTAATTTTATTCACCTACATAAATGCAATTAACTTGCAATGCCTAAATTATTTTTTATGAAATAGAATATTTGTATGTTTATTATTTTATCCATAAATGAAACAAAAAAAGAAGGAAAAAATCAAATAAAAACACGGAAATTGCAAATGGAATTGCATTTTATGGTAGCTTGTACAAATACAATTAAGACTTACATCCTTGCAATTAAAAATGCAATTGCTTTTTAATTGTCAAATCACTTTGCAATTCAATATGAAAGCTTGATGTAGATGCTCTTAGCTTCCGGGATGTCGGAAACCACTGGCCAAGAACGCTGAGAGATTGCCGCCGTAGCCATTGAAATAAGGCGAATAGCACGACTAGAGCGGGGAACCACGACAGATTGATGAAGGTGACACGAAGGAGTAGCGCGACAGGAGCAATGAAACTCCAGCAGATTGATGGTAGTGAGATCATATGCCGACGAGCTAACCGTCATAGAGAAAACGGTTTATTTGACAAAGAGGAAAGAGTTTCCTATTCAGGTTTATTCAGGTTTATTCGTCATCATTAAAACATTTTGGCTTTTTGTAAAGATTACTCAAAGCGAATATAGTGAAATAGTAGGGATTGTAAATTACAGGCTCCAAATAATTAATGAAGTCTTCCACAAGAAACCCATCAGCAATGTAAGGAGAGCATTGTTTTTTTATTTATGAATAAGCAGATTTTATTCCATCAAAAGTACTGTAATGACAAATAGACATCTATAACTACTACCTCTCTACTTCCTGCCTGGTCAGAGAAAAAAAAACACAAACACTAACACTACACTACAACAAGATTACATGAACCAAAGGTTTTTCCTCTCAACAGCCAAACTGAACTTCAGATTTCCCAACATCAAAGCCTCCATTGTAGTCCTCAGCTTATCAATGAAGTCTGCTGCAGCAATTGACTTCGTACCATACACCCTGCAGCATCTCTCCCGCCAAACCTCACTAACCATCGAGTTCCAAAGCACCGGGAGCAGATCCGGTGAGTAACCTTGTGGTGAGTAACCCCATGCATAACCCAATAAGAAACTGCCACATCAGCGCCTCCTTCTCTCTACTGGAAAAATCATTAATTTTCTTTCCCTTAAACTTTAACGGACGATTTCTCACTCGTTTTAACACGAAATATAATTTTTTTGCATAGTTAGATAAGATTAATTGTGCTCTTCAAAATGATATCCACTTTGATATTTTTTGGAACAAAAAAAAAATTGCCAGTTATTACTATAGGTGTCAATCGGGCGGGTTCGGGCTGGGTTCAATCGGGTTCGGGTTCAAACGCGTTGCGGGTTAGTCGGGTTACGGGTTGATCGGGTTCGGGTTCAAACGGGTTGCGGGTTAGTCGGGTTGCGCGTTCATCGGGTTCGAGTTCAATTGGGTTGCGGGCGGATCGGGTTTCGGGTTGTTCGTGCCCGCGAATCAAGTAACTTAACTCACTACAAGAAAAAATATAGTTAGTGTCGGTTATTTTATATGTTTAGTAACCGACACGAAAGTTGTCGACACTAAACCGATTTGTGTCATTTTTGGACAACCGCTGGAATAACCGACCCAAATTATATTTATGTCGGCTACTAACCGAGACTAATTATTTATCCAGAAAAATATTTTTTACTTGAAATCGTTATCTGTGTCGGTTCACTAACCGACTCAACTTAGTCAAATTTTTAATATAATAAAAAAATCCCCGGCAAGTCAATCGTCGCAGGCGACCATTCTCCTCCTCTCCGGCCAACCCTCTTCTTTTCCTATCCCTCGATACATATCAAAACTATTAGAAAAAACAAAGATCTGAAAAACTGAACTCACAAAAGCTGTTCTTCATTACCAAACTCTTCTTCATTCACGAACCCAGAAAAGTTTCACAAACCCAGAAAATACAACCCCCTAACCCAACAATTACAACCCTTTTAACCCAGAAAATGCGAACTCCAAACCCAACAACCACAGATACAAACCAGAGAACAAAATCCTATCTTCTTCCAAACCAACCGAATCAAAATTTGCTCTTTCTCCTCCTTGAACCCATTAGATCCCCAAAAATCAAAAACACAAAAAAAAATGCAACAGAATCCTTCTCCGCCGTCGCCGCGAGTCTCCCACCAGGCCTTGTGTTCATTGATCTCCGTCGTGATTGCGCTCGTGGACCTCCACCTCCGCCACCAGCTCTTGCTACCTCTGTCGCCTCACCCTCAGCTCCCTACGTTTCCTCTCGATCTCTCCACTATCGTCGCCAGCTCTCGCTGATCGTCGCTATCTCGGTCTCTCTGCCATCATCGTCGGATCTCGCCGAGCGTCGCCATTTCGGTCTCTCTGCCATCGTCGCCGGATCTCGCCAGAGGAAGAAGCTAGCGACGGAGGGGATCTTTTTTTTAAGAGAGGAATCGAAGGAAGGAGATGAAAGAAGGGTCTATTTTTTTCTAGAACAGAGGAGCAGGTGAATGATTAGTTTTTTGGAGAGGAACGAAGAAGGAAGCAGGAGAGAAAGAAGGAAAGTTGAGAGAGAGAAGGAAAGTTGAGCGGCGAGAGATTGGATTGGGGGAGGAGAGGGGTTTGTTTATTTGGGGTAAAGGGACTTTTTTAAAGTAATTTAAAATATTTTCTCAACTTTTTAACCAATTTATTTCTACCTCGTATATTTTTTTTTTTTTTTGAAAAAAACTAGTCAAAATGTTAAATCAATTTGTATGACTTGCAAACTTGTTATGTAATTAATCATAATTGATAAAGTATTATAGCTAATAGTAATGGTGATATCAATATTTGCAACCAAAAGACACCGTTAATTGTTTATTTGATATTTTAGTATTAATTCAGTAGTAATTGGATTAAAGTATCTCGTTTAGTATAACCATGCAAATCTGGTATTTGGCAAAAGCATAGTGATAAAAGGAGTTATTTCGAAATAACTCATTGCCCAAATAACTTCAGTAAACTGTTGCCAAACGAGTTATTTGTAAAATTGTTCGAATTATCCTAAAAATTCAACCATTAAAGATTAGCTATCAGATTTAGTAAAATTATTGTGACTTCAATCATAACTTACTCAATAGCATATATCCTATACACTTAGCCTTACCCTTAATCAACAATATTAAGTTAGTCGGGTTCTTGGTCAATCGGGTTCGGGTCAGTCGGGTTCTTGGTCAATCGGGTTCGGGTTAATCAGGTTGCGGGTCAGTCGGGTTGAGGGTTAGTTGGGTTGCGGGTCAATCGGGTTGCGGGTCGGGCGAGTTACGGGTTGTTGACTTTTAGTCAATTCGGGTTGCAGTCGGGTTGCGGGTCGGGTTGATCGGGCGGGTTAATCGGGTCGGGCTATGTTTTGACACCTATAGTTATTACCAGTCTATACCATATGGTATTGACTTGTATTAAATAACAACATACCATATGGTATGAAAAATACCAATCAATATCATATGATGTTATTAAATACTAGTCAATACCATATGGTATTAAATAACAGCATACCATATGGTATGAAAATACCACCTCATACCAAGGTGGTATAGTACGGTATGAAGTTGGTAACGAGAGGTTTGAAATTTTTTCCCCCAGAAAATTTTGAAATCCAATAGATCAATGATTAAATCGTTCCTTTTGTGCAAAAAGTTTCGAAAATGACTAAACAACGAAGGAGATACCATATGGTATGGAGTTGGTAACGAGAGGGATGAAAAAAAATTCTCAAAAAATATTGAAAATGGATATCATTTTGTAGAGCACAACGAACTCGTTCCATCTGTGCAAAAAAATTGAAATCCGAGTTAGAATGAAGAAGATATGATCCAATTAAGAAAACTAGGAAAAATAAATTCATTTAATTCTCCACCCTTAGATCTGCAGTCACTTAAAAGAAGAGTCTAGATTTGGTTACTCATTGTTACTCACCCTAAAGTTACTCACCCTATCTTGAGCCCCAAAGCACCCTTCCCACACAGCATCCCTGCAACTTCTCCACTGCCTTCTGCAATCCAGCCTCCCACCCTAAGTGGCTATATATATAGGGTTACCCAAAGATGGAACGTTGTGTCACACCCGGTGCCTAGACTTTTCACAAATTGCCAAATTCACCCTTAATTACTTTGTTTAATTAAGCTAATCAATTAATTAATTAAATTCTAACCTTGAATTGGAGGATGGAAATGCTCTCAACTGTCCCTGGCGACCCCCTTGTTCCAACTCCGTCACCGATGCTTGTCCCCCCGGACCGGCCACCAGAATCAACGAACGCTCCTAGGGACCCTTTGTTCCGACCCCAACAAACAATGAATGCTCTGGGGACTAGCGCCTCGGACATGAACCTCGATGTGACGGCAGATCCATCCCACCAATCGCCACAAGGCTTGACTGAGAATGGCGAACAGATTGTAGCAGGGGAAGACACGAACATAGAGTCGGCAAATATAGGGAGGCCTCAGCTACCGTTCACCTATGCCAGCACGGTGACGGGATGGAAACAACCCACCGCCTCTCAAATCCCGACGATCAATTGGACCCCTGTAGTGGAACATGACCTGATCCCGGGTGAACGAAATGGCGAGCCTGCTTTGAATGTTTCGGCAGACTTCAAGAATCGAATCTGCTCCCCTTGGCAACGAACTTTGGTGGTCCGCCTGTTAGGTACTCGGATCGGCTTCTCCACGATCTGCTCTCGCCTAAGGGGAATGTGGAAGCCGGTAGGAATGATGGAAGTCATGGATCTGGATCACGATTGTTTTCTGGTAAAGTTGAGCAATGATCAGGACTACTTCCGCGCTCTGACAGATGGTCCCTGGACTATTTTCGATCACTATTTGGTCGTGCATCAATGGACCGCACAGTTCAAAGTTTCTGACCCTCTCCCCAAAACAATGATTGTGTGGGTTCAACTTCCAGCTTTGAAGGTACATTTTTATCATAAGGAAGTGTTGACGACCTTGGGGAATTTGATCGGAAGAACAATCAAATTGTACTACCACACTCTCAACCGGCAATGTAATAAGTTTGCCTGTATAGCTGTTGAGGTGGATCTATCAAAACATCTGGTTCCTCGAATTTGGCTCGACGATGAGTGGCAAAAAGTGGAATACGAAAACCTTCCTGAGGTGTGCTTTGAGTGCGGCAAGATCGGGCACTCATCGGCGACTTGCCCCAAGCTCTCACTAGCCACGACGACTCCTACACTACTCCTGACCGGCGATGAAAACACGCCGCCGCCGCCGGCGACCACAGAGCCAAACGCGGGTTTTGGGCCGTGGATGATGGTCACGCGTAAGAGCCGGCGGGATCAAAGAGACTCCCATAAAAAAGGAAAGCCCGAGAAGGATGTGGGGACCTTGCACGGAGCCGTTACAAGTATTTTGGAAAAGAATTCTACCCCGCAAAGGAAAGTGCAAATCCCCTACCTAAACAGACAGCACCCAGTGATCTCCCTGAGCAACGGGTCTTTAACCAGGATAGGAAAGGCACCAACAGGAAGAACGCGGGAGAGGAAGCTAGAAAAGAGAAAGGGAAAGTGGTTTCTGAGTATGCAACTGGCGGCAAGAGAATTTTAGGTTCAAGACCTGGGCGAGACCCTTCAAACTCCAATGGGCCGAAGTCCAGTAGCGACCCTCAAAAGGCTTCTTCCTCGGCCAACACTTCAGACATACGACAAGGCCCATTAATAGTCCATCCCACCAGGAATACCTCAGATCCAATTGAAGCCCATCCATCTAGCCCGGTCCGCCAGAATCCTCCCCCTCCTCTCCAAACGGTGACTAGCCCAAATGGGACGACGATGCAGATTGTCGAGCTGCCCCCATCGGGGAACAGTATCGGTGGCACCTCCCAACAAGTCTCACCGTCGACAGCGGCCAGAACTAAGAGAAAGAAAACCCATAAATCCCATGGACGGAAATCACCGACTAAGCTAAATCCCTCGAAGCCTTTACAGATTTGGACGCCAACCAAGGAGCGGAAAGCGAAGACGAAATCTAGGATGACGTCCCTTACTCTGCAAGAGATCTTGGCATGGACGAACGCAGCTAATTTGGCAAAACAGACGAGTGGGGCGAAGAACCCGGAGATCCCTGTTGGCGAAGCACCGACGGGAGCGACCACCCCTCTCTCTTGATCCTCTTCCTCTTTCCTTCCGCTCTCTTTACACTTCTCTTTCTTTGTTTATCCTTTGTCGATTCATACTAATTTATCCTTCTTTTCTTGGAATGTTGGAGGAGCAGGGGGAAAGCTTTCTTCCGAGCTCTTAAGATGATAATCCAGAAGTTTCATCTAGATTTTGTCATCCTGCTGGCGCTTCAGATCAGCGGCACTGCTGCTAATTCGGTTTGCGATAGACTCGGCTATCCTAACTCTATCAGAGTCAAAGCTGAAGGCAGGAGTGGGGGCATATGGGTTTTCTGGGACGCGAGCAGATTCACAGTTTCTTTATTCTCGGCGTGTTCACAGCAGCTATCCCTCTGGATCTCTCGAGAAAATGCGCACCCTTGGCTGTTGACGGCAGTGTATGCTTCCCCCAAGCAAAGTCAGCAGAGAATACTGTGGGACAGTCTGATCGGCCAGAGTGAGCGTGTTGACGTCCCCTAGCTTATCACCGGGGATTTCAACGCGATTCGAAGCTTAGATGAGAAGTCCGGCCCTCCCGCTAGTAACTCTATGAGGAGATGCAGACTTTTTAATGATAGAATCAACTTGGCAGAGTTCATTGATCTAGGTTTCTCCGGGCCAAAGTTCACTTGGAGTCGTGGAGATCAAAACCAGACGTTCAAGGCCAGCCGGCTGGATAGGAGCTTCTGTAATGTTCTGTGGAACTCCGTTTTCCCTAATACGACTGTCGACCACCTCCCCAGATGCCAGTCCGACCATAACCCCATTCTTACCACTGTTGCTGGCCAACAACCCACTCATCGTGGCATCCGCCCCTTCAAATTCGAAGCCGCGTGGCTCACGCACAACAACCTCCAGAACTTTGTGAGGGAGTCTTGGGATAATCAAGTCCCATTTCAGAATGCTATGCTTCAGCTTGCAGGGAACTTGCATGATTGGAACTTTAACACGTTTGGGAATGTCCAGAGGAAGAAGAACCGTATTATAGCGCGCATTAAGGGTGTTGAAGACAGGCTCTCTACCTGCTTTTTGCCCGGGCTGGCCAAGCTACACAAAAAGCTTGAAACGGATTTGGACAAAATTCTTGAGCAGGATGAACTTTTGTGGTACCAGCGCTCTCGGGATAAGTGGGTGGAGTTTGGGGAGACGAACACAGCTTACTTTCACCAGCAAGTTAATATCCGCCGCCGCCGCCGTCAGAGTCCACTCTCGTACTGATCCCAAAAGTGGACAGCCCAGAGCAAGTGTCTCAGCTTCGCCCAATCTCTCTTAACAATGTCAGCCTCAAGGCAATTACGAAGGCCATGACTCACAGGTTGAAACCGCTTATGAGAAAACTTGTCTCACCTAGGCAAAGCAGTTTTATCCCTGGCAGACAGACGGCTGACAACATCATAGTGGTTCAAGAAGTGCTTCACTCTCTTCGAAAGAGGAGGGGAAAGAAGGGAGGTTTGGTGTTCAAGATTGATCTCGAGAAGGCGTATGACATGCTGAGATGGGATTTCCTTAGAGAGACAGTCAAGGAAGTGGGGCTGCCTAGTACATGGATAAACTGTATTATGTATTGCGTGGAGCAGAACAAGATGCGGATTCTTTGGAACGGAGAGCTCTCCCAGCCCATCACCCCTTCACGAGGGGTTCGCCAGGGAGACCCTCTCTCTCCCTATCTTTTTGTCCTATGCATGGAACGTTTGTCTCATAAAATTGATGAAACAGTAGCGAATGGTAAATGGAAACCGATTAAACTCTCTGTGAATGGACCGACACTCACGCATCTTTTCTTTGCATATGATCTCCTACTTTTTGCTGAAGCGGAAAGCCGGTAGATTAGTGTCGTGAAGAAGTGCATGGCTGATTTTTGCTCCAGTTCAGGACAGAGGGTGAACTACAGTAAATCGATCCTATATGTTTCACCCAATGTTGCTAGGGACAAGGCTACTCGTCTAAGCAGTAGGGCTTGGATTCCTCTGAAAGCCGCTCTAGGACGCTACTTAGGTATTCAGGTGAACAGGAACGAGTCACCAAAGGCAGATACTAGTCGCTTCTCCTCCAAGTTCAGAAGAAGATGGCTCCTTGGAAATCAAAGGGGCTTTCATTTGCTGCTCGCCTCACAGTAGCCAAATGAGTGGTTGCCTCTTTGCCTGTTGACAAAATATCCCAGGAGGACGACCAGCTGTTCTGGACTGCCTCAACTGATGGGCGGTTCTCGGTCAAATCTGCCTACACCCTGCTCGCTCAACATCAGCTCGCGTCAAACGACAAAGTTTGGAAGGTGATATGGCAGTTACAAGTGCCGGAAAGAGTCAGATGCTTTATGTGGTTGACGCTTCTTGGGAGGATAGCTACCAATCTTTTTCGCTACAACAGGAGAGTGGCAGCTGCACCGCATTGCCTGAGATGTACAGAACAGCCGGAGACAATCCTTCACATCTTGAGAGACTGTCCACCTGCACTGTACCTCTGGAGCCTCTTGGTCTCGAACCATCGTCAGCTACTCTTCTTCTCTTTTAACCAGGACGAGTGGCTACGGGCGAACCTGCTTTGTGAGGACCCCACGGACACCGGGATCCCTTGGTCTTCCTTTTTTAGTATGGCTACTTGGCTGCTCTAGAAGAATCGAACAACAACATCTTTTAAAGGGATAGGGGCAGCGCTCTCACCTCCTTCCTTGGCGCATTCCATTAGTTCGAAGACCCAAATTTGGCACAATTCTTGGAATGCTCCTTCCTAGATGCTATACAATAGAAGGCGCCTAGCGGAGCGGATAATGGGCAACATTGGATGGACTCCTCCACAAGAGGGGTGGGTTACTTTAAACATTGATGGGGCCTCTAATGGAAATCCGGGGCAGGCTGGTGCAGGGGGCATCATTCGAGATTCGACTGGGAAATGGAAAGGGGGTTTTATTGCGAATATTGGGACAGCTACGGCTGATCTTGCGGAGCTGTGGGCATTCAAATATGGTCTTGAGCTGGCGTGGAAGATAGGACAACGGGTCATCACTGTTGAGTCAGACTCCCAAGTAGCCATCCAGCTGATTCAGAACAGATTGGACCCGATCTATCCTTATGCTACTCTCCTCTCTGTCATTCACAGGAAGCAGAGCTATGATTGGATGGTACGCATTGTTCATACATACCGGGAAGGGAATAGAGCCGCGGACTGGCTCTCGAAGCACAGTCTTGTCTATCCCTACGGTATGCATGAACTTGCGGACCCTCCTACTGGTCTACGTCCGATTCTTAGAGATGACATTATGGGAACAACTTTTGAGCGTCGGGTAATTACTCGTACCTCTCCTTCTTCTTCGTAAACACCTGTAACCCCCTCTCTGTTTCTTGGCTTCGGCCTCCACGCAATGTGAAAAAAAATTAAATTCTAACCTAAATGCAGCCGGGATGATTACTTCTCCCTCTCGGCCATTCTTCATGCATATACATATATATATATATATATATATAATCTAAACCTAAGGACAAAAAACGAGGAACGAGAATCCTAAACTATTAAACACCGAAGCAGCAGCGCCTCCTTGCCTCCCTCTTCCCCCTTGCGCGATCAACCACCACCGCCACCTTCCAGTCCCCGGCCATCTCCGACCTCCCCTCCCTCCACCAGTAGCAAGCGAGCTCCCAAATGGTACGACAACCGGCAGAGACACAAGCCGGGAGCGGACGAACGCGCACCATTTCTCCGTACGTCGTATCCTCTGTTTGCCGGGAACAATAGCTTTGGATCATCCTCTCTCATCCATAGTTTTGGCGGCGAGATTACGGGAGCTCGAAGGACGATCGACAACGACGAATTGATGTCCGGGAATCCTCAAATCGTGCTCGAAGCTCGTGATTGAGGGGAAAGGTGAAGGAAGAAGGAAAACGGTGGATGGACACGTACAAGGCTTATAAGTACATTTGGGATGATACGGGCAAGACATAAGTTGATAATCGACTTGAAATTAAGGTGCGTGGTGAAAGGGGGCTAGAGTAGTTTGTATTTAAGTTCATGTTATGCATTTAAGTTCTTACTTTATGTTTCCGTTATTGCTTTACACGTTCATGTTACTCCTTGTAGATGAGGAGGTTATGTTCATGATACGTTGGTGCCGGACGGATGTGCTAGTTAAGTAGAGGGCGGGATCCCATTTCAAGTTAAGAAAGTAGAAAATATTATACGCAAGAATATGTTAACAATAATACACTTCTACTAATGTACCCAATAACGTCCATAAGCATTGCATGTGCATGGCTTTCCATTTATGTATAATAACGAAATTAGGATTAGGACTGACCCCATCGCCCGCACTCAGGAGGTACAAGAAAGCAGGAGCATTCAGACCACTAGTCAAGAGAAAGCTGTTGCTCGGGATGTTATCGTCACAAGGGTTAGTGATTGCAAAAGATTCCAAGTGAACTCTTTCACTTTTGTGCTTTCATTAGTAGGCTTGACACTGATGCTCATTTATGATTTGTTAAGAGGGATTTCCTATGGTGATTTAAAAATTATTTTTTTGTATTCTTTCCATTTTGAGTTATTTCGATTACTTAAAGATATTTTGGTAAAATTAGTGCTCGGCCGAAAAGGGTGTTACACGTTGCGTAACCCAAAAAAAAACAGCAATCAGGGAACTACCTACCTGTAGACTGTAGTGCAATAAAAGTAAAAAATGCTGTAAAAAAGAGTACCGACAATGACAAAGGAAGCAGGCCAGGCCTTCACATTCTCTTGGGAAGTTCAGTCACAAAGCAATTCGTATATATTCTTTTGAAATTCTGTTCCTTGTTTTTATTGTTAATTCCCAGATGCCTTCAAACTCATGTATGCCCAACGAACTGCAGAATAGAACCAAGATGGCTCAGGCCTCCAAATAAGACAAAACAATGACAATAAAGCGCTCGAACGGAAATTGAGAACTGAAAATCCCACCTCCCTCGCTCGCTCTCATGCATGTTAGCGAGTGTCATTGCCGTCGTCACCCAACTGTTCTGGTTCAGTTTTTTTTTTTTTTTTTTTTATAACAGGTGAATATTTGAGAAATTCATGCGGATGATTATTGGTCAAGGAAGTTGTGGTATTGCTATATCTAATTACTTTTACAATTATTTTCAAAATTATTGAGATAAACTGATCGAAGTATAAGCTTTCAGTTCACTTCCTCATGATTTTGGTATACTGAGTAAATGAAATATGTGAAATATCCTCTTCAATTTTATTTTCGTTTCCCGTTTCCATTATAAAAATTTGACAACGGAAACGAGAAAGTTTGTTTATTTTTCGTTCTGTTTTCTGTTCGTTTCCAAATTTAGTAATGAAAAGTGATTTACATAACTTTTATCTTTGTATAAGATAGAAATTTGAAAATTCCTACAATACTTTGAAGTTATTGTAATTTGATCTTTTTGACTTGCTATAATAGCTTTCACAAGTTATATTATGGAAAATACAATAAGCATTAAATAATGGTTACGTAATGTGTGTTTATCTCATGTAATAGATGAAAAATATCATTACGCGAAAACCTTACGTAATAGACGCTCTTTTTATGTAATGAATATTAACCTTCCATAGTGTAACATATTAAATCATTACGAAAGACTTACGTAATGCTTCTAAATTAACAATTACGTAAGAAATAACTATCATTCCGTAAGTTTTATGTAGTCGATGTATGCTTTTCGTAACTATTGTAAAGTGTCATTACAGAAATTTTACGTAAAGGATAGCATTGGCGGACCTAGGATTGTCTGAGAGGTGTGTCGCCGATAAAATACAATAATAATTAAATTAAAACATTAAGTAGAAATTAAAAGAAATTAATTCATAAAGTTCACAATGTCATATTTACAACGAACCGCAATGACTTTTCATTTGCTGAAATGTCTTTAAAATACGTTCATCACTTATTCTGCAAAGCAAATCTTTTTCAATATACACAACTAAACAATCATTCATAAATTCGTCACTCAACCGATTTCAAAGATCGTTTTTGATTATCTTCATAACTAAAAATGCTCTTTCGCACCTTGCAGTTGTAATAGGTAATGATGGGGAGTTAGTGGCCGCTTGGGCTATTGGCCATTAGGCCTGTGGTTTTTTTTCTCTCTTTTAATTAGAGGCCCAGGCCAACACACATCACACATGTATATTGTATGAACTGAGATTGTTTTTAATAAGAATTTATAGGGTTATAATTTATGAGTTATTTTAAACAAAATTAAAAAGGATTATAATTAAGATTGATTCATTTGGATAATAAATTCTGCGAGTATAATGAAGGTGTGTCAGCTATAATTACTGAAGGTGTGCCGGCTAACCCGAAATAAAAAATTGTGTACCAAAAATATGTAGATCCTTCGTGAAATTCTCGAGCGAGGGTGTGTCGGACGATACACCCTCCCTTGCCTTAGGTCCGCCACTGAAGGATGGTCCTTTCACATAATTTTAATCAAAGTAACATAATATAATAAGTCATTCCAGAAGTCTTACCTAACAATTCAAATTTAACGGTTACTTAAGAAATAATAACCCAAAAGCGGAACAATTAAATAAGCACTGATTCCCAAACTACCTCTAACTCGTAGGATACTACATCTTGGGAGTGGAGTAGTGGTAATTAAAGACTCTAATTTGATATGGTGCGTGCTAAGATTTAATATTCTCATAACTTAACTTTTAGAAAACATCTTTTTAATAATCATCGACGACATTGCAAAGTGCAAACGCTCCGCTCTCGTAAACTTGCCAAATACTCATGAAAAACAGTATATATAAGCTCTAGCTTTTTCCCAGGCTCTTCCCATGAAACAGCTATGAAAATAAAGGGGAAAGTGGTGAACGCATAAAGTCTTAGCCAACTCGTCGTTTGCCTGTTGTCATGGGCTACGACGGCTGCTGCTTGGAGCGTACGTAATAGAAATATTATAATAAAGTGTCCCAGATGAGATGAGGGGAGGGCTACCTTAGCTTAACCTAGCTTTCTGTACTTTGTTTTTAATTTAGGCAATGTCACGTTAGTGTTTGATTGGCGTCATTAAAGCTTGACAGAGAATGTGAAGGGCCTTCTTGGTTGTATGTGGTAAGCCAGCTTCTGTCTTGTTTGTTGTTAGCCTGGGGATATTCCCTTTCACTTTACAGGGAGGGAGCAGCGGATGACATTAAGATGATAACTACGAAGCAAAAGATCTGCTGTAATTAATAACCCTTAAATTACCATTTCTTTTAGGATAGGATTATTGTTGCGTTGCCCCATGATCCAAATCCAAGGTGTAGAGGATATTTTCATCCGAAGTTATCGTTTTGATTTAAGGAGAGATGGAGTTTTTAATTTATAATCGATGCTTATTAACTTCTTATCCTAGCAATGATAAGTATACCCGTGCTAGATTTGTAGCGTAGAGGTTCAGTCATATTTCAAGGGCACCTTAGATTTACTATATTACATTGCTCTATAATACTATATAATCAAATAGAAAGTTGGATTAAGAACTAACCTAAACTAATTAACTAAAAATAATGATGTAGTTGGGAGGCCGCTAGAGATGATAAGTTTGCCTATGATCGACTCCTTTTTTTCATTTGGTAGAAAGGGATCGGCTCCTTCTAGTAGTAGTATATGTAGTCAATTGAATTTTATGGTCGTTCGTGGGGCGGAGGTCATTTAGGTGGGAATCTGTGCGATTGCCATGTCTTTTAGATCCCCCTTTTAGCCACATCTGTCAGCTCAAAGTCACCACAACCTATTTCTCTCACTAGAGATAAAGTCTACCTGCTCTAAACGGGTTCTACCCGTATGCACCATAGTCGGGTGAGTCGATGATCACACACTCACCTCACCAGCATCAGCTAAGTGGGCTCCTAATTGGAATGAGATGGTCACCTCGTTCCCCAATTAAGAACATAGGTTATCTAGCTTAGGTAAGATGCACTAAATCATATATAAGCAAGAACTAACCTAGGGCTAATACAAGAAATACACAAAATCAGGCATCTTAACCACAATTAGAAGCATTAACACACTAATTGAACATAAATTATGCCCATAGATATCATTCAATGAACAAACCTTATTAGCTACATACTTGAATTCATCTACCCTAAACAACCATAGGGTTTTAAGTCATAGAAAGATGAAGGAAATACAAACTAGAAGAAGAGGAAGAACTTGTAATCATCTTACCCTCTTATATTGCACCCTTCACATTGGTTCTTCAATGAGATGATCTTCAAATAACACCGATTTCTATGTTATCAGATTCCCACACACTTGGGCTTTTGCTTATCCCCAAGCAACACAATTCTAAAACGTGCAAATCGTAGTCTCTAACCTCTCCCCTCAGTTTGTTTCTTAGAAGGAGGGTTACTAGTGACTAGAGATGCTTAGTGTTTCACGCCAATGTTCAACTCTATTCAGGAAGTCATGACATAAAGATGCTCTAAAGTGATTGGAGATAGGTGTAAGATGTGCGGTTAAGACTCATCGGTGTAGGTAAGAAGATTGCATGCTCTAACACTTTTTTTTTTACACTTCCTCTGTAACCTTTATCCTATTTATGAGTTGGTCTTTGGGGTTGTATCAATGGTTAATAATTTATATTTATAAATTCAACAAACATGCAAGTTCATTAAAAATATAAAATAAATTACGAAAATAAAGAAAATTAATTAAAACAACACAATTTAATGAATGTGTACACTCGGACAGATTTAGGTTAGATACCGAGAAAACCATGCATACACATACCCGCAATATTCCGATTCAGATTTGGCGCATACACAATTAAATCATTTGCTATCAGATTTTACCATACCTAATTATATAAGTCGGGTTCAGGTAGATACATACATGATACATGTATGATTATTTTTGTAGTCCCTCTATATATATATCTCCAAAGAGAAATCTCATCGAGAAGAACTGCTCCAGCCTCCAAAATGTATCGGGGAGCTAGCCCTAGCTAGCTAGATAGGATTGCCAATAAAGGACTATCTAGCTATGTTTAACCTAAGTACTTTAAGTCCGAGTCTGTTGCTGTACACGCACAAGAAAGCAACTTGCTTATCGTCACCCGGCCAGCAGAAAATTGCGTACCCATCAATCGATCGGCTATATATATATATATACAACCAGCTGGCTATTTCTTACTGGCTTTTTCTCTGTGTCTCCATAAACGACGATATACGTCCACGAAACAGACTCCATACACATACAGTCACAGATACATGTAGAATTAATTAGTATATATATGCTACTTTCTTACGTTCAAAAAAGTGTCTGCAGGCTTTTATGTTAAGCGAGGTACTGAATTCATTGAATATTCCGTTCAATTATTCTTCGGAAAAAAGGAGGGTTAGACTGTATCTAGGGTCTGCTGCCTGCAAAACTGATGATAGTGGCCGGCCACTTTACTCGATCTCGCTAATTCTTTTGTACTAATATATTCGTTTTTTCTAATAAGCATGGTGGCGTATAACTTTCAGAGCTGTGAAATTCCTGACTTGCATGCATTGGAACAACTCTGCTTGGCAAAGAATATCTATTTTGTAAGCATACCCTCTTGGATTAATTATTGGGGAATGGAGCATGCTTTTTGTTGGATTAAATTATTGATAATTATAAAACCTAGAATCAGCTCTGAAATCCAAAGATCTGCCACAGCATGTTATTTTATATATACCCAACAAAGTTCTATTTCCTATTCATTGGAAAAAAATTTAAATTTAAATTCTCAAACAAGTTAATTAAATTGTCTTCCACCTTACTGATGATGATATCAGATTTTTGTAGGCCTTTATGCTGACGATCCTAGCTAGCTTTAAGATTGCTACACATGAAAATTATGAAAATAAGATAGTACAGGAACATAAGTACAAGTTCTATAAAAATGAACGGATAACTTTTGTTATTATAACTTAAATAAATTGATTGTCCGGAGTAGTACTGGAATCGCCAGTCGATTGCAATAGCGATTTGATTTGTTTGTTTGGATGGTTAGAAGTGAACCAAACGATTGTTATCGGTCATATGCTGCACCCCCTATGATTTAAATGCTTCATCGTTTGCTCTCTACATCTAACCCTAATTTGTCTACCATACGAAGGGATCTATAAATGATTCACCAATTTTTATGTGGAGATTAACTATTGGAACATAAATTATTATCTTTTCTAGTTCAACATCCACATTTGTATTTAATTATTGGGATCACTAGTAATCTAAATATACAACAAATTAAATATACACGAGGGACTCAAAATTCGCATGCACAGGCATAAATCAACCTTAATTCAATACTCATCGACAAAGAGGGAAAATCATGCATAGGTCCTTCTAGAAAAGTAGAAATAATTAAGTATGTCAATCCCTTAACCACTTACTTAAATGACTTTTTTCACCATCAAATCCGGCTAGTAGAATTGACTAATGTATTCATCAAAAGTGAAAAAAGAAAAAATATAACGTACATAGTCTTACGATTTTGAAGAAAATCTACACATTCTTTACGTCCTCCGTTGATTTATAGACGTCATATATCTAGAATATGTAAACATGTGCAGGCTGCGGTGTGTCAAAGTTTGTCAACTAACTCTAACAACCACATGACAATTGCTCCATGTATCTAACGAACATCTAATCATCCATAATATGACATTTTATTGTCAAAAATATGTCGGGAAACATCATTTGTGATTTTGGTCTCACAACTGTAAATAAGTATAGCCTTTTTCCGTCGAGAAGAACCCTCTATATCGCTTACTATATATGCTGGTAATTATAGTCAGCCTGTGGAAATTAAATTATAATGCTTTTTATTTACCTTGCCCGAGTGGCTCGGCAAGCTACTGCGATCGTTGATTAGTCAATTTAAGTCGATGGCTTTACTTGTTTGCCTTTCCCATCCAACCGATCGAAGAAATTGTGTTAATAATTGGTGGTAATGTGTGTATATTCATTTTAATATATCAACCGAGTTGCTGAAAGAGTTCAAAGATGGGTTTCATATTTTTCATTTTCAAGCATATCTTGACCCTCAAATCTGGATTGAAAGTGGGTTTTCCTTTTATATTTAACTGATATTTTTATCTAAGCTTCACGGCGGTAATAATCTAATTATTTATTGTGGTAACAAAATTTCATCCATTCAATCAATGATTTAGTTGAAATAAAATTATTCATAAAATAGTTTGACTACAACACTTTCATAAATGTTAAGTAGTGGCTTAATTATTTTGGAATGCTTGCATAATCCGTTTGTTTGTTTGATACATAAGAAAAAGTTATCTCTTCAACCTTCATAAGTTTTACGTAATGTATGGTATTAATTATTATAGAATGGTGTTACATAATCAACTGTAATGTGTGGTCTAAGTATAAAATTAAGTTATGGATAAGTCATTTGATTAAAATATTATGTAAGATTCACATATCTTAAGTAATTTTTTATTTGCATAATGCAATTTGTTGAGATGTTGAATATAGTAGGTAGTAATAAAAGAATTTTAGAAAATAATAAGTTAAGAAAGTTCTGAAAAGTATCGCATTTAACTAATGTTATAATAATAACCGACTTTACAAAACTTTCGTGCAATGCAAATTGATGAGATCGTCAAAAATTTGTTTAATAATTTATAAATTTGCATTCACTTATATCATGCCTATTTCTTTCCTACATAGTTCTAGGGATGACACTTGAACTCAACCTATCGGAAATTACTCGCTCTGATCTACGTTGTGGAAGTTATATTATTACCCATACTGTAGTAGCTTTGAGCGGGGTGTGGTTACTGCTTCCAATTTGTCCCGTCATGTTCATGTATGGTTCTATTTTGATTTTGCTCAATATCCATTTGTATTTCTTTTGTTTTGATTCTTCCTAAAATAGTCCTAATGGAACTTCTAAATAGGTAAAAGACTTCATTTTTTAATTGATTAGAATCAATTACTCATTTTCTTAACTTTATTTTTAATTTATGCAGTGTTTTACTTTATTTTATCATAGAATTAAATTATTTATTTATTTTTCTTGAAATAACATGTAAAAATGAGTAGACCTAATGATTGCTACAAGAGAACAGCACTAATATTACTCAATGTAACAGGTTCCTACCCATTGCCATCACTACATATTTATGCGGTTACGCCTAGTTTAGTAATATTCAATCTAGTAGCTATAGTTTCTGGGAAAGTTAATGAGCTTTATGTTTCCCCACGAGCGCTGGAAACCAAATCAAAGTACTTAGAGAGGGGACATATACTGTTACATTTTGTTTCTCGAGACATAAGGAAACTCAATAGTCCTCCTGTTCACATTAATTTGTTACTTACTTGATTAGGTACAATTATATTGCTATTTGGATATACAAATGATTCATTGATATGAATTCATTCTAACTACTCCATAAATATGAGGAGTTGTTGTTATAGCAACCCAACCTATGACACATTTTAAAATGAAATGCATGTGTTGAAGTTGGAACTGTGGTTTCTTCTTCCATGAATTGAAAGATTTAAACTCTGCATACCATATTTCTCATCAAATATTTATTTGTTCATTGCTAGAGAGGTCGTTGGAATTTGAACACGACACTTCAATATAATGCAATATCATTAATAAATTGTTCAAAATAAAGAAATTGTTCGAAACTCCTCAAGTTAGTTATTGAAAATATGGGTTTATAAAATGAAAGTACATGATATCTCTCTGGCAGCATTGAGAATTAATTTGGTGAGGTATATGATATATATGATCATATCGTTAGTTTTTGTTCTACAACGAATTACTTGGGATCAGTATTTGATCAATTGTCCATCAGATTCTTGTAATTAAATCATGAAAATATATAGAGAGCTCATCCACGGAATAAAACTACCCAAATTAAACCGCAAGAAGGATCGGAGCTTATTAATTAGGGTTTAACATTCCCTCAGATATAAAAGCAACAGTGAACCCCCCATCACCAAATAGCAATATTTAGTTTCAAATAATTTACACCCCCCAAACACAACAGGATCGATGATGAATATAATAACTGTAAATAAACTTAATTACTGAAAAGTGAATGAAGAAAGTAAATAAAATTGTTACATGGATCCTGCTTGGTGTGGGTACGGCCTCAGCTCATCAAAAGCATTATGATAATCCCCCTGAAATATGGGATGATTGTTGTGTTGTTCATCATAAACCAACTGATCGGACGGTTCACCGTTGGACATGATGCCTTGCTGCTCGCCGTCCGAGCCCGACAACAGAAACTCCAGCCCGTACTCTAGCCTTTCGTGGTCGGCGTCTTCACCATCATCACGATGACTAGTAGTATTCCCTTGCAGCATCTCGAGCAGCACCCCGCCGTCCATGTCACAGTAGTGGTGGCGCCCTAGTGCTTCCGAACCCTCCACGGAAGCTGAAGCTGCTTCGAATAGTGGGGCGGTGGTGGTCTCGGGCACTATTAGTTGTTGGTGGTGGTGAGAGGCGGAGCAGTTTGAGAATCTGCCGCCGAGCTTGATGAGGAGCTTGCGAATGGAGGCGTGGTCGTTGAGGCGGGGCTCCTCGCTGGAGTAGGGTATTGGAGGCAGCCCTGCGGTTGCGGCTGCCGTGGGCCAGTAGTGATGGTGTGGGAGGTCAACCACCAAACTGTCGTGAACGGTGGTGGTAGTAGTAGTACTATTATCTGAAGAATCAGGTGCAGCTAATTGGGAGCTCATGGCTAGGTCGTGTTGGTGGTTTGGAGGTGCAGCGGTGGTATTGGTGGATTTGAGGCGGCGGTGGTGGTGGTCTTTGCGCTGCTTGCCCAGCAGCTTCTTCTTCAGCCGGGTGTTCCAGTAGTTCTTTATGTCGTTGTCCGTCCTCCCCGGCAGTTGTGCCGCTATTATCGACCATCTGGATTTATTAACAACCACCAATTTACACATCAGATTCGTGGTTACAACTTCTCTTCCCTAACAACGACCAAAAAAAAAACATGGGACAAGGGTCTTCAAGTGTTGTTTGTAAAGAGCGAGAGATCTTATACTGTTAGGTCAACTCAGAACATCGACCATGGTTTTAGGGAATAAGGATTCAGTATAAAGTGCTTTAATTTGACGATCTAGCTATGAATGAAACAACCAAACTGATTAGGTTACAGATGTAGAGGCTATACCTGCTGCCGATGCTGATGTAAAGGCTGCAGATGAGGTTGTCTTCTTCCTCGGAGAAGCCACCGTGTTTGATGTTTGGTCGGAGGTAGTTTAGCCATCTCAGCCGGCAGCTCTTCCCACATCTCTTCAGCCCTACACACGCAGTACCAGACTAGTATAAATTAAATTGACTAACCCTAGCTAGGAATCTCATCATCTACTGGAGAGGGAAAGAAAGGTTAGTGAAAGAGAGAGAGAGAGATATAACGGACCGATCTTCTGAGGGAGAGCGATCCAGTTGCCGCCGGTGCCGTTGTGGTCAATATAGGACTTGAGCTTGGCGTCTTCTTCTGGTGACCATGGCCCTTTCTTCACGTTTGCCTTGTCGCAGCAAGGTGCCCTCCCCATCCCTTTTTATTTTTGGCCCTGCACCCAGCTCCTTCCTCCTTTTTCTCAACCTTTTTGGTTCTCTGAACCAATCTCTCACTTGAGCAAAGCTAGGTAGGTGGTACGTATGGCTAACCTCTGAACTGAAGGGCTGGCTAATGAATGATGTTGTTTGTTTCTGTGTTTGGAATTGGTTCAGTGAAGAGAGATAACTGATGATGATAATAATTATGCTTATGCATATCAGCATATGAGAGAGACACACCCACAGGGTGAGGGGAGGCTGGTAATAGATATAATAATCAGGGGATAAACAGTGGGTGGTGGGTCCAAGAGAAAGCACACTTGACCATTTTTTTCCTTATACAAAATGAAAAGTGGAGAAGGAGGGTTGGCGCAAAAAGGGAAGTGTCCTTGCGCCTTAGAATAATAATTCGAGAGAATGGAATTCCAGTGCTAATGGTGTATGTTTTTATCTCCTTGTCATTCTCTTCCTTCCTTCCTTCAGAATCTCAATTCCCAACCCATTACAGGCAAATGCGGTACTCATCCTTATTCATACAACTCATTTCCCACACATAGTATCTATATGTGTTAGAGTGAGAGGACCTTTTTGTAATATGGCTAATGGAATGGATAAGGAGAGGTGCAATGAACAACGCCAACAGTTGTCTCTTGACTGCTAAGTTCAATCGAGTCGTCTCTGTTTATCGCTCTCACTCTTTGTTCATTTCGGAATATGGATGCTTAATATATGCAGGCGCGCAGTTCGTGGAGTTTAATTAGATGGAGATGAATATAACTCGTTGTATAACCAACTGGCAAATGGGACATATATATGCTCCCTGCAACCTGGATATCTGTTCACTTATCAAGGCGTTGTTCACTTGTGGTTGTGGACATATATATATATATATATATATATATTCACATGGATGATCACTTACGATTTCACTTTGACTAATGTTTACTAAAATCTTGCTTGTAATCACCGTTTACGTACGTCACCCTTGAAGAGTCTAGCTAGTAGCTAGTAATTAAATATCAATAAGTTTGGATGAAGCTTACCACCCAATCCACCTTAATTTTGACAATCTAAACACCGATTGACTTTTGTATACTTGGGGGCGGTTGAGTATGGAATATGGATAGTTACGTTGGTTAAAGTTAAACAATAGGCTTTTGTACACAATCAGTTGATTTTATTAACTCAAGTTAGGTTATTCAAAAAAGTTTAATTATGGATAACATGCCGCTTATTATCATAAAATACGAGCATGTACCCAATAGGCTTTCACTTTTCTTACCATGCCTATTTTACGATGATTTTTAGACTAGAAGTACTGTAGTTTGTTCATGAAATTTTCTAGTTTCGTCATACCTGTAACTAAACCTTATTTCAGATCAAGCTTTATTTGGATCAAATTGGTATATGAAATATTAATTTTAGTCATCAAGATACACTAACATTTTTTACAATAAGATACAATAAATTTTTGTGTATGATAATTATTTCAATGAAATATTGTTGGCTTAGCAATATATAAATTTAATTTGGCCAAATCATATGTGACAACATATTTTTAGAATTAAATAATTGCAAATTGATCGTGTGTAGTACGTGTATGCAAATTTACCTGGTCCGAGGACTAGGATCATATTTCCTAACCTCTGATAGCCACATACTCAGGTCACGAGAGACGAGTTTTATGTGGTTTAAAAAGAGAATGTGGAGGTTAAGGTGCCCCGAGATTGAAGTTCTTCTTGATTTTACAAAAAGAAAGAGAATAGCAACGCGAGAAAAGAAATCAATATTATTGGCCGGTGAAGGAAATATGAGGGTGAGGCGTTGCATAGGCAAGCACACCCCCTAGAGTTCCTTTGACTCAAAACCATGTTACGTATAATACAGGTTATATACTGCTGTGATGAGGAGAACCTGCTTACCGTGATCCATACGCATGCTGGCCTCCAGCCTACGAATCACATATATTACGTTATGCAACCAAGTCTGATTTTGGCCGTGTATTGCATTTGAAACGGTATACGTCCTTCCGAAATTGGTGATCGAACTTCCCAATACACACATTGGTAATCAGACTTCCCATTTGAATCCAATAACTGGTCAGTCTTCAGGTCGTGCTACAAGATCACAAATCTGAGCTCATTCAAATTGGTTGAGTTTATCTTGTATAGCTAGATTCCAATATTCATCTAAGAGTGCTTCTTTCATATTTTTAATTTATATTTGAGATAGGAAGGCATGGTGGACTGAAATAACAGCAAGAAGATTTTTAGCTTTAGATTAAGTCACTAGCTGGGTTCAGGATCACCTATATGATCAAGGAAGGAGGATGCTTTTTCTTACTGTGAGAAGGTGTGTTGTAAAAGGAAGTTATGTTTCCTCGTGCTTATTTTATATCAGAGGTTGGGGTGATGGCTCTAAGTTTTGTGTGGTAGATATAGTAGATTCAGACAATGTGAGAAGAGACTGTATTGCAAAAGAGTCCTCATCATTTTGTTTTTCACTTTCATCAAATTTCACATGAATGGATTCCTCATTTCGAATGGATTGTCAGTTCAATACCATATAAGCTTTACTTCCGGTAAAATATCCTATGATTTGGGCTCAAATTTTCCTACGTAACCTTTTGTATTTAAAATGAATCTGTGACTTTCAAAATGATGAAAGTAACTAAGATTTGGCTTCTTATCCTTCGAAAGCTCGTAGGGAGCTATTCTTAGATATATCCCAAATAGAAACATACCGGTTATATAGCAGGCAGTATTAACTGCTTCTGTCCATAGATTTTGATGTAAGTTATACTCCTGAAGCGTTGTTCTTACTATTTTTTTAGGGGTTAAAGACACATTTGGTCACTGAGATTACAAAATCGGGACATGTTTAGTCACTAGAAAAAATTAATATCAAATTTGGTCACTACAATTACTAAAACTGGACACATTTAGTCACTCGCCGTTAGTCTCCGTCCAACTCCGTTAATGAAGTCCGTTAAGTGATGATGTGGCAAACAGAAATGCCTAATCAGCCGGATATAACCCAACAAAAATAAAACCCGACCCGCCACGTCATTATAACCCGCCACGTCATTAAAACCAACCCAACCCAACCCATGACCCAACCCCACCCAACCCTTCTTCCTCCTTCCTCTCACCTCCTTTCTTTCCCCAAAACCACCGCCGCCGCTCTCCTCCTTCCTCCCACCTCCTCCCGCAAACCACACTGAAACCCTAATCGACTGACATAAGCCGACTGCGTCCAGGTATATATATATATATACAGTCTAATTGAATTGAAGAAGTTCAAGGAGAAATTCCCCAACATGGACATCATCCAGGTATATATATATATATACAGTCTAATTGAATTGAAGAAGCTTTGTTGAAATTTTCTGGTTGGTGTGATTGAAATTTTGTGGGAGACAGGGATATGGGTTGACGGAGAGCGGGGGAGGGGGAACGAGAATGATGGATGCGGAGGAAATGAAGAACTACGGGTCGGCGGGTCGGATCTCGGAGAATCTGGAGGCCAAGGTTGTGGATCCGGAAACAGGGGAGGCTCTGGGTCCTGGCCAGAGAGCGGAGCTTTGGTTGAGAGGCCCAGTTATCATGAAAGGTTAGAATATTCTTATTAGAGGCTGCTAACAGGGAAGGGAACTCTTGCGAGGATTCGACTTTTACCTTACATGGTGGAAAATGGCTGTACATGCTTTGTTGGTTTATCAGGTTATATTGGGAAAGAAGGAGGTGAGAGGAAGGAGGAAGAAGGGTTGGGTGGAGTTGGGTCATGGATTGGGTTGGGTTGGGTTGGTTTTAATGACGTGGCGGGTTATAATGACGTGGCGGGTCGGGTTTTATTTTTGTTGGGTTATATCCGGCTGATTAGGCATTTCTGTTTGCCACATCATCACTTAACGGACTTCATTAACGGAGTTGGACGGAGACTAACGGCGAGTGACTAAATGTGTCCAGTTTTAGTAATTGTAGTGACCAAATTTGATATTAATTTTTTCTAGTGACTAAACATGTCCCAATTTTGTAATCTCAGTGACCAAATGTGTCTTTAACCCATTTTTTTAGGGTTCTGTTTCTCCTTTCAACAACCCCATTCTGTTGGGGTGTTCTAGGCGCTGGGAATTTATGCTATATTCCTAGAAGCTACTAGAAATTTCTTCTGTACAACATTATTGTCTGATAAATCAATAATAATTATCATACATATATTTATTCCAATGAGTAAGTATTTTACCATATGTTATTCTTTCAATTTTGCATGTATTGTTTTCGAGGATTACTTTGTTGTCTTTTTCGCAAAACTGACTAATATATAGTAAATTGTATCTCAGTCCATCTTCTTAAAACAAACCAGAAAATGTAATGTTATTTGAGGATCTGATATTGAGCCAATACATGTGATGAGCCTTTGTTGTTGTCTACAAATGTGACATTTCCTCCTAGCTTAGTGATAATGCCTTGGAATTTGCTCTCGTCTCCCGTCATACGAATGGAGGAGGCATTATCCAAATACCCACTCTTGTTGTTTGTTTTGTCCTGCACATGTAGTAGTAGGTTTGTTTTTGGGAAACCATTTTTGTTTCAATTTTCATAATTTTCTCTTTGTTCTGTTATCAAGCGTTTTCATTGGTGTATTGTTGTGATGTTCTTGACTAGGTACTCATTCTTGTAATGCCCATATTTGTGACACGTAAAGCACTTGATTTTATGTTTGATAGTCCTTAACACATATGGTTTTGTACTTTGATGTATTTCTAGACTTCTTTTTCGAGCTAGAAGTTCTAACATAGTTGTATTTTTTCCTATGACTATTTACTTCTAGTTCAATAACAGGCTTGGTCATTAAATTTAAACTCACATTGCTTGGCCTTTTGGTTGATATCATGATTGTGATTATTTACTCTTCCTATATATGCTTGCTATCGAGTGACTTAGTGAATCATCTAAATCTTCATCTAAGCATGCACGCAAGAGCTCAAGTAATACCAAAATACTTGGTGTTTCCTTGGCCATCTATCCTAGATGGTCGTGATCCACAAGAGCCGTATACCCTCTATACTCAATTTCCAAACCTAATGCACCCGAGTCTTCGTCGCTGCAACTCCATGTCGTAACCATGGCCCTTCCATTTTTGAACCTTCTCTTTGGAACATTGAATATGAAATGTCATGATCTTCCACACCTGAAACAAGTAAAAATACCCTTCTCAACATTTACATCATTGTTGTTCATCTACTTGATAAATAAAAGCCAAATTAAATGAGAAAACTTGAAACCCCATTTCAAATTTATTGCATCCAAAGTGAAAGTAGAAACGGTAGATTCGTCTTCACAATCACTTATTATTTTCTTATTGACAGAAAAAATACATCAGTAATGAGATTTGAACCGTGGCCTCTTCGAACAAAGATAAGAAATATAACCAGTTACAATAAACACATTTGTGTGATATTTTCCAAATAAAAACATACAGAAGCTTAAATCTGAAAAATATAAGACTTTTCCACCACAGTTAGCAACCGAAATATCATTGATTCAAATATTGCATATATTGAATTCCACTCTTGAATGTGTAGAAGCGATGTAGAATTCTTAACATAAACTTAATTGTTATAACTATTATAAAGTAACGATATTTTTAAACACATAACTTTTGAGTGAATATGGGGCACATGTGTCTTTAAGAGGGGTAAATATGGAAAGGTTGAGTGATGTTGGTTTGCCAAACGCGGATGGAAAAGACACTACTAATGTAAACGGGTCCAAATAGTGCCCCGACCCACTAAACGCTCAACCATCGCCGTCTCTCCAAACTTCTCATCAGACTCAACAACCAACTAACCTCCTCTACCTCTATTGTTAAGCCATAGAATTTTTTTGGAGGGGTAAATATGGAAAGATTGAGTGTTGTTGGTTTGCCCAACGCAAATGGAAAATGTGCTACTAATGTAAACAGACCCAAATAGTTTAAATTTCCTACCCATTAAACACTCAACCACCAGGTTACTTTCGCTACACCTAATATAAGAGTGAAATGGGAAATGTGCTTCCCCCATAACAAAATCCCTGCATCCATAGCAAAAGTAGGAAGGTTAGATTCGTCTTCACAGTCATTTATTATTTTCTTATTCACAGGAAAAATACATAAGTGATCGGATTTGAATTTTGTCTCTTTGAGAAAAGACAAGAACATAACCAGTTACACTAAACAAATTTGTTTAAGCTTTTTAAATTAAAAACTATAGAGGAAGCTTAAATCTGAAAAAGCATTGGAATTTTACATCACAGTTAGCTAAGCCACTAACTCTCCCTAAATATTTTTTTTGGTATTTGATACTTCTATTTTCATATTTTGATTATTTTAATTCGAGTTTAACAATTAATTCTATTTCTCTTTATCTTATAAAAGGAGAATAATTTTAAAATCCCAAGCCTAATGTCATTGGTGCAAATATTCCACATCAGACTTAAATAATATAACTACCAAAAAGCAACAATATTTTTTAACATAGAAGTTTTGAGTGAATATGTGGCACATGTGTCTTTAAGAGAGGGGTAAATATGGAAAGTTTAAGTGATGTTGGTTTGTCGAATGCGGATTGAAAAGCCACAACTAATGTAAATAGGTCTAAATGGTGTCCCGACCTATGTACTGAACGATCTACCATCGTCGTCTCTCCAAACCTTCCCATCGGACTCGACAACCGCCTAACCTCCTCCACCTATATTGTTAAGCAAAGCAGTTTTCAGAGGGGTATATATGGAAAGATTGAGTGTTCTTGCTTGGAGAGATGACTGGTGGGTTATTTAGTTTCTTTGACAGTAATGTGTGATCTCTTAACATCAATTCATTTGGTTGATCTTCTAGGTTGACTTTTGAGTTAATTAAAGATAAACAGTGTCCCGTGCTCCCGTCCTACTAAAGGCTCAACCATCACCGTCTCTCCAAACCTTCCCATCGGACTCGACAACCGCCTATCCTCCTCCACCTATATTGTTACACAAAGCAATTTTCTGAGGGATATAGATGTAAAGGTTGAGTGTTCTTGCTTGGAGAGCTGACTGATGGGTTATTTAGTTTCTTTGATAGTAATGTATGATCTCTTAAAGCTGTCCATTTGTTTGATCTTCTAGGTTGACTTTTTAGTTGATTAAAGATGAACAACTATACTTTTTGATGCTTTTGTTATGATACTCCTTTTCAGTATCATCATTTTTCTGATTTGAAATGTTTTGGCGGTTAGTTTCCAGTAAACAAAGACTATTCTGATTAGTGTTAACATAGGGAATAGCTTCCATCATACCACTTTTACACAAAATTTATATGTAAGAACAGAGAATGAGATCATTGCCGAATTGAACTAATCAAGCTATAATGCTGATCTTCAACATATAAAACATAGTTTATTTTGAGTGAAACAACCTCATGATTGCATATAAGTTTTTACAATATGGTGTTTTGTGATAGTGTTTACTTGCTTCCAGATTTAAAAGTAGGGTTCTAATTACTATAATATATACATAATATAATAGCATGAAGGAAAAAATCCTTCCCCTATTTCAAATTTCCTACTCCATGAGCGTTTGTAGGAATAGTATAATAGGGAGTGTCAATTTTTCTCTCTTTCCTCTGTGGAACGAGCCAACTTACCGTACACGTGCGGACTTGAACGGGCCCAGAGATTGTTGCGGCCCACAAAAATAGAACAGGTTCCAGCCACGGCCGCATCTGTTTCATGCCTCCATAGCGATCACCGTAACCGAGTCTTGGATTGTTCCAATGCTGGATCTGGACTCCACCAACGCCGAGAATACATGAGATAATTAGAGAAAGAGAGCTTCATAATTGTTTACAAAATAATTTTCCCGATCCTTCTTCCGTGTGCTAATCGCCTAATCCCTTCCCTATGAAAAGAAATCCAAGCATACTAAAAAGATCCAGAGATGCTCATGAAGAAGGGTGATAAATTGCATGCAAGTAAAATTTAAAGATTGAGTCATTTAATGAAATCATAATGAACCACCCCTTTGTCCATCATTTGTAAGCTCTAACAGATAAGTGACAAAGAAATCCACAATATCGCTTCACTGTAACAATACAGTATTATTGAAGATTGGTGACTTTCTCTTCTTTTTCGTTAAACTAGCGTCGAAGATATACAAAGAGGGGGGTTTAAACAAGTGATAAGAGAATGGAAGATTAAGAAATGAAGAACAGAGACTGAGAGGGGTGGAAATTGACGTTCAGGGGGAGGATGACATGCAGGAAAAAAGTTTGCAAAGCTAAAATTAAGGACAAGAAAACAGAGACGGGGAGAAGTGGCTACCGGCGCCGATATAATTGAGATAGAGAGAGAGAGAAGTGAACCATGAGCCGGTGAGCACTGAGCAACTTTTTCTAGGGGATATAGGGTTTTCTTTAAGCCCTTTGATTTCTCAGTGTTGGTAAGATATATATGAAAGGGCAAAACACTACTCATTTTTTATTGCTAAAAAGAAAAAATTTAACAATAAACTAATGCATGGATTCTAATGGGCTAACCGCTAACCATAGAATAAAAGTGTTGAATGGGTCTGACTCATACGGTATTTGACCATCAAGTTTCAAGTAAAACAAATGAACATCATGGGTTTGTCATCCTAAAACATGTTATTTTTTCTAGCATAACACATATTATTCTATTATTTTATATCTTAGTGGCTAAAATATAATGTATTTTAAAGTTATTAAATGGTTCGACCACGACCAACTTGATTAGTCCAATTTTTATAATTTGAAATATATATTATGTAATTATTTGATATCATAATGATTAAATTATAGTGTATTTTATAGGGGATTTTTTATTCGGTTTTCTGGAATTCGATTTCTATAAGATTTACTCCACCTCATCATATTACCAGAAATGATACTGTTTTACAAGGTAACAGGTACTCGAACTTGGTTCATAAGGCTGATTTTTTGATTCTTTGCATCATCCATGCCTCTTTCCTGCTAATATTCACTATCTTTATCATGTGTTTCACAAAAACAAAAACTACACAACAATAAGCAATACACCCCATTACATTCTCAAATTCCATATCTCACCTTCCTCCGGCCAACTGGCCAGGGCCCACGCTAGTTTTGTCTTTACTGCCATTTCTATTGTCCTTGTTCCTAGCATTTAGAGATTTATCGTGATAGAATTTTTTATTTCTTTTAAATCTAGGATAACCTAGGTACTTAAAGAACAATACAATCTGCTCTTCTATTTCTTCTTTACCTTCTTGCATGTGAGATTTGAGAGCTAGACCTTTCCTCTTACGAGATTGATCATTATCTTCAATTCTCAGTGCACTTTCATGAGCAGTCAATGAGCGTATCAAATCGCTTAATTCAAACCAAGCAAGATCTTTTGATTCCTATATGGTCATTAGATTTGGTTTCCAAGACCTTGGTAGAGAGTTTTAAATTTTACTAACTAGGTTCACATTAGAACAAACTTTTCCAAGAGTCATTAAGCCACTTCCCACATACTATATTTGTGAACCTTTAATACATTCTAGTGATGCTTTCATTTTCACTAATTTTAAATAGTTCATATTCCATAACTAACATTCTAATTTTAGTATCTTTAACTTGAAACATACATTCATAGGTTAGAAAAAGATCTGGCAAGTATACAAATCAATGCCAGGCCAAGCATATTCTCAAATATGCTCTTGTAAGAGAAGAGTACAATAAGATAACAATGCACAAAACGATACAGGTAATCTGAGATACCTTGGAGACTATATATCACTACGGGAAAACGGGGTTTACGCAACACTTGAAATGTGTTGCAAGAAGGGCCAAAAGTGTTGCATATGCGATAGTGTCCTCTATAGGTGGTGGTGTGTAAAGTAATATGTAACACTTTTTTTAGATTATGCAACAAAAAAACTATGTGTTTTATATGTATATTCCTAAAGCAACATTAGGCAACACCTCATAAACTTTATACAACACAATTTAATAAGTATAACCAACATGTTTATGCTTTATTAGTAACGAATTTTGTTGTCACATAAGACATATGCAATCTTGATAATTTTTGCTAGTAACAAATAGTATACATTTGTGACGACTTTCTTCCATTACCAAATGTATTTCAACTTAAGTTGTCACAAATGAGTCATTGTTACGATAGTAGTTGTATCACAAAAGAGGTTTTTGTGATGTTGTCATGGTCACAATATCATACTTTTGTGACGATTTTTTTTCTCAAATAAGAAATATAAGTGAGTATTGTACATTATAGGAAATAGTATATATTAGTGACGATATGATTCGTGATAAAAAATAATTTTGTGAGAAGTATATCGTCATCACAAAATATTAACAATTCTTAGAACTTTAGACATCACAACTTTATATAATTTTCACAACATATATCTACGTACCCGCAATAAAATTTGTGACTCAACAATATTGCAAGAACTAATAAACTGTACTAGATCAATAAAAAAGGATTCAATAACAATTCGTTCGGCCCAATTTGATTCCCAATCTTCCAGATCTCTTCCAATTTCCGTTTGAGCAATCCCACTACCGCTTCCCTATCTCTGCCTCTTCGGAGCAGCTTCGTACATGAGTGATCCAATGATCGCAGTTGTCATAGCATTGTCGTCCCATTGCCGGGGATCCATTTGATACTCCCAATCATCGAGCTAAACCTCTATCTCGATCGGCCTCTCTATCACGCTCTTGCGGCTACTGTCTCTTGCTGCTGATGCGATTGACTGTTTATTCTTGCAGTTGGGATAGAGATGATGGGAAGGAAAAGGAGAGTGGGTGGTGGTGTGTTCGCGTGGTGAAGATGGTAAACAGTGGCATCCATGGTTTTCCCGGTTGGTGCTTTGAGGGAGAAGAAAAGGACGATCTGGGAGGCGGCTGATGTCGGGTCTAGCTTTAGGTTTTATTTAGGGTTAATTGATTTGTTTATAAAGACTTGGAGGGGAAAGATAGAGAGATCGATAGGGAAAAGAGGTCGGTTAGGAGCTTTGCTGAGCTTTGGGATATAATAATTAATCAATGGACAATTTTGAAATTTTAGGTACCGCGTGTTACACTTTGAAATTTTTTAATCATAGTTTTTTATGGCTGAATTCATTAGTTGGTATGTACCGCTCTTACTCTCAAAGTCTTTTGGCATCATTATTTTTAACTTTCAAGTTAAATTAAATGGTAACATATAATTTGCGTAAAAGTAAAATTTTCTTTCCATCCAAATTGATTATGAATGAGAAAAGTTAGAGTGCTAACGCCCAATTAGTTAGCATGATTCTTACAACAATTTGTTAGTAGGATGTTAAACTAGCTCAAGCCAATAAATATTTCGTTTTAATGACTTTTTTATTTCAAAGAGTTCACCATAATTAATATAAATTTAGAAAGGAAGTGGCATGATTGACGTTATTAAAAATTGAGTGAGACACACACATGCAATGATGTACATTAGTTCTACCTCACCGCAAGTTTTAGAATAACAATACAAATTCGCAAGGTTGAAAGAAACTAAATTTAATTTGGAAAACAATAAGATAAATACTATTTATTAACCAAACTTTTCAAACTATCCAAATTATTACCTTAATCTTTTATACTCCTAATAAATTTCATGGACTCAATTCTTAAGAGAGGGTGATTGTTTAAGGGGATGTTGTTCCAAAGGACTAATAAATGATATTACAATGACGTGAAGGATGAAAACGTCATAATCAACACTCTAATTAGTTTTAAAATAACGTATTTAATAAAATTGATAATAGCTGTCATATTCAATAATATTGTTATTATTTGTAGATGCAAAAATGTTACCTAAAATATAAGAATAAGCAACACAATTTAGTTTATTGTACAAGTGTTACATATTATTAGGAATATGCGACAAAAAATATAGTGTTTCTAATTTGTGTCGCATAAGATAATATTAAGCAACACATAAATAAAGTGTTACCTATATCTATTTTATGCAACACTTCTAAAAAGTGTTACAAGATAAGTGTTGCGTAAACTCTGTTTTCCCGTAGTGACTGCTGATTTCATTTTCAACTTTCTTAGGTCCGCTATTGATGTTGATCCACAACTTCATGGCATATGCTTGTACGAAGTCTAACATGCAACATCTCCAAAAGGCATAGATGTTGCCATCATGTTTTGGTGGTCTTGTTGCAGACTGTCCTTCGACTTGGGCGATCAGAGGGTGGTGACTCATCATTATGAATGATGAACTTGTTTCTTCCATCTTTGGGTCTTATTTCTTGTCAGAGACCTGCTCTTATACCAATTGCAGACACTTGTTGCACACAAATAATAGAAATGATAAGATACATAAAATATGTTATTAGTAAGTGGTCGTCTGGACTTGTGCGTTGGGCTTGACCCGTTGCTAAGAGATTATTGAGATACGCTTTGGCCTTTTCAATAATTGTCTTTCACCTTTGACTTGCAAGTTCGTGTACCTATTAAAGATCAATCACAAGATAGTAAAGAGCAAGGAAAAGAACACGTACACATGATTTTTGTTAACCGAGTTCAGCCTATTGCTTACGTCTAGACTTGAAGGTGGTGAAACACCTTAACCCGGTCGGGAACTACTTTCACCAAAATACCCTTGTTAAATTGAAAATACTCGAGAACCACAAATGCTAAAAAGAGCGGGGGAAAATCTCATTAAAGAAATACGAAAATCACATTCTTGTAGTTCAAAGCAACGCCCTAAAACGTGGGCAAACTCAAACTTAAAAATCTCAACCTGATCTCCCGTCTATACTCATAATCATAAAATTTAAATAACTAAGTAATCTCTACCGCTACTGCTACTGAAAACCTTAACTAGGCATCCTCCGTGACGCTTGCACTGCCCTCCTCTAGCTGGTTGCCCTCGAACTTTTCCTCTCAAACTCGTTGCTCTCTAACTACTCCTCTAGCTCTTCCTCTTCAAACTGGTGAGTGAGTTGGGGTCAGTCTACGCCCTTACGATTTAAACTTTCTACTGCTTAGCACTTTACTTAAAACAATTAAATTGGTGGAAGTTGTTTGTACTTCCACTCTTAAAAACTCTTAACTCTTAAAACTGTATGAGAGCTAAATTTACTCTCCCTTCTTAAAGCTCAAATCTTGACTTAAACTTTTGACTGACACTGGGATCCGCAAGAATGAGGTTGTTGTGGATCGAACCTGTTTACTTCAGGCTAACGATTTAGCATAGCTACTAGTAAACTACATGACTGTTGCATTTACATAATGACGATAAATTTATATTATATAAAAATGTTTTTTGAGGACCAAACCATAACTCAAACCATAAAATGATTACTCCGGAGCAACCCAAAACAGGTTTACAGATCAAAACCAAAAATCAACAACAATAATGTTTAAGATTCTTAAGTGAAATGCCCTAAACACTTGGGAGACCTCAATCCAGAGCAACAAAACATAAAACACAATCCTTGAGTTTCCCAGTATACTCATTAAGACATGGAACTAAAGACAGATATAATGGGAGGTCCCATCTCGTTACCCAGATCCACTTGACATCTTCAGGTTTGCCGCGGCTGCTCTTCTCGGGTAACCTCCTCTTGATGGATGCGCCCTCTTCCCCTCTCTAAACCTGGTGAGTGAGAAGGGGTCGGTCTCGTCGTTAATTCACAAAGTCTTTGCCCTAGGCAAACTCCTTACTAAACACATTATTAGAGTTTCCTTCCTAGCAGAAAGCCGTTCTCGCTTTCTGTTCTTAAATAATAATTTCAACTTTAATTCATAGAAGTTCTCGACTTCTATCCTTAACTCAAACACAAAACACTAGGACCATCGCGTTACGTCTCGCCGTCCGGTGTTCTACCCTAGTATGCCAACCGCGTTACCTCTCGTCGTCCGGTTGCATACCCAAACTCGGCAATGGCACTGCGTTACGTCTCGCCGTCCAGTCCATGCCCGGCCAACTACTGCGTTACGTCTCGCCGTCTAGTAGTGACCCAACCTCCCGGGGGTTCATCTTACCATTAATCAACTATTACAATCATACATCCATACCTTCATACATAGCACAACGCGTGTCTCCACCCTTACAGGTGGTGGGATGCCTCACACACATATCGCGCATTACTTTAAAGCTTTGTATTTAAGAGTTATTATTAAAGTGTAAGAAACAAGTTCTCCTTTTTAAGAAGTAACTCACCTTTTAGAAGGTGAGGTCGTTTTAAGTGTGGTTAGTCACTAGCGCTAGTCCGTTGCCATTTGAGATTTTCAGACAGAGCAGCAGTTATGCTCTTGAGATATTTAAGTTGAGCAGCAGTTACGCTCTTGAGATATTTTAAGATGAGCAGCAGTTATGCTCTTGAGAATTGTGGAAGAAGAGCCTTCCATGATAAGTTTAAGTTTGAGTTTAAGGAAAGCCTGGAGGGCTTCTCATACGTATGAGTTGGGCAACCGGACTAGCTAGTGAGGGATCCCGGTGTCAGTCAAAAGTTTAAGTCAAGATTTGAGCTTTAAGAAGGGAGAGTAAATTTAGCTCTCATACAGTTTTAAGAGTTAAGAGTTTTAAGAGTGGAAGTACAAACAACTTCCACAAATTTATTTTTTATCTAACCAGCTCTGATGCCAATTGCAATTTTGGATCTTGATTGGATATGTACATAGGAAGTAATACACATATAAGGATAAGGAAGAGAGTAAGAATAAAGAGAAAGAAAGAAGGAAAAGCAAGACACGAATCAGCGGGTTCCAATCTTCTTTGCATTAACCTGCAAATTAAGTACCAATCCTCCTACCCATAAACCGTAGGTTGTTTGCCCTCCACCCTCATTTTCCTAATCAACTTCCTTAACTTAACTCGCAATAAACATTAATTAATCTTGAATAATAATAAACGAATCCTATTTTCCAACTAGATCGAAATAAAATAATCTGAATAATCTCATTAATATAAATTAATACGAATAATCAAATAAAGATATACAAACAAAAAAAATAACGATTGGTCATGTTGGAATTTCTCGAATCAACACATTAATATTGGAATTTCTTGAAATTCAACTATTCAAGTGCTCAGATTTTTTTGTCACTAATTTATTAGAATCAACACATTACACATCCTCGCCACTTAAGTTATAACAAACTTTTAAGAGGTAAAAGATTACTGGGGCAGAAGGATAAAGAAGTTGAGGTTTGCAGTCTTGAGGAGATGAGTAATCTCTTGAAGTCTCATGTTAATGAGGAGCAGCATGAGTGGCTAACTCGACCTATCTCTGAGGAGGAAGTAAAAAAGACTCTGTTTGGTTTTAAAGGAGACAAAAGTCCTGGCCCAGATGGTTTTCCAGCTTGCTTCTTTCAGTCTGCCTGGCACATAGTTGGCCCAGAAATCTCTGAGGCTGTGAAGTATTGTTTATCAGTGTGCTCTCTCCCCTCAGGTACAAATTCTACTCTCTTAGCATTAATTCCTAAGACTCAGAACCCAGAGGAAATGAGGCTGTTTAGACCTATCTCTTGTTGTAATACACTGTATAAGTGTATTGCTAAGATTATTGCAAATCGTCTTAGTACAGTTCTGCCTTCCTTGATAAGTAATAACCAGACTGCATTTATTAAAGGAAGAGTCATTGGTGAGAATATTCTTTTGGCTCATGAGTTAGTCCAGAAATATCAAAGAAGTGGTATATCCCAACGCAGTATTGATAAGGTTGATATAATGAAGGCTTTTGATTCTGTGGATTGGGATTTCTTGATCGCGGTTTTAAAAGCAATGAATTTCCCAGAATTGTTTGTGAAGTGGATTGTTATGTGTGTGACTACTCCTAAACTGAGTGTGGGGTTTAATGGTGGGATTGTGGGATATTTCTCGGCTTGCAAAGGACTGAGACAAGGGGATCCTTTATCCCCCTACTTATTTGCTGTTTCCATGGAATTTTTTTCATGTTTAATGAGTAAAGCTGTTCAGGAAGGTCAAATGCCTTTTCATCCGATGTGTAAGAGATTGGGACTGACTCATTTGATGTTTGCGGATGACTTGTTGTTGTTCTCTGATAGCTCCAATCATGGGATTCAATGTATTCAGAAGGTGTTAGGGGAATTCAGAAGAATCTCAGGGCTTAAGTCTAACCCTGAAAAATGCAAACTGTTTTGTGGGGGTCTTCCTATTGAATGGCAAAAGCAAATGGCTCTTAGTGCAGGGTATAAGCTGGGGACACTTCCTATTAGGTATCTGGGTTTACCTCTTATTCCTGGTAAATTATCTATTAAGGCTTGTAAGCCTCTTTTGGATAAAATTACTGGGAGGATTCATAGTTGGAAAACAAAATTTCTTAGCTATGCAGGGCGCTTACAACTCATTATCTCAGTGCTTGCTAGTTTAACTCAGTTTTGGATGGCGGTTTTTATACTGCCTAAGAGGATTATTAAAGAATTTGAAAGGTTGTGTAGTGATTTTTTATGGGGAGTAGGGGAGGAGGGGAAGAAGAAGGCTACTGCAGCCTGGAAATATATTACTCTCCCAAAAAGTGAAGGTGGTTTGGGCATTCGTGATCTGGTGAGTTGGAATTTTGCTTGTGTAATAAGGCACATCTGGCTTATCCTCCTGCAGAAAGGTTCATTGTGGGTGGCATGGCTGCAAGAATATAGGATAAAGCAGCATGATTTCTGGACATTCCAATCAAAAGCAAGGTCTTGGTTATGGTTGAAGCTGTTGAAGAGTAGAGATCGAATTAATCAGTGGATGTTAATGAATAATGGGGAGGTTGCTTGGTCTGGAAAAGTTATGCAGAGATACAAAATCCAACTGGTGTGGGAAGAGTTCAGGCCTAAGGAAGCAACTGTCCCATGGTATTCGATTGTGTGGAAAGGCCTCTCCCCTCCAAGGGATAAATTCCTTGTTTGGATGGTTGTAAAGAACTATATTGTCACCTGTGATAAGGTAGCTCGTTGGGGTGGGAGGGGTCCTCTCTCATGCGTGTTCTGCTCCTGCTCTTTGGAGACTAGGGCGCATCTGTTTGGTGAATGTGTGATTTACAAAGAGTTGTATGCAGGTGTGCTGGCTAAGGAATTTCCCAGAACTCCTTCTGATGATTGGGACGTTGAGTTGCAGTGGGCTGTGTTGCATCTTCGAGGAAAACAGGAGCGTGCTCAGGCTGCTAGGGCGATTTGGAGGTCTATAATTAGGTCCATCTGGAGGGAAAGATGTCGGTTGAAGTTTGGTGGGACAAGGAGAAGTTGCCAAGAGTTGATACTTAGCATTCGAAGGGATCTCTCTATTTTGTTCCCCTCTGTACTTATTGATAGTTACTGGTGCTAGTCAGTTTGTTTCCCTTGGTTCAATTATAGGTTTCTTTTTCGTTGTATTGCTAGGTTGAGGTTGACAAACTCAGAAGTATAGTATCTTAGTTGGCAGGGGTGTTGCCATCAGTTTTGCAGGGTTTTTTTGATGATATAAAGCTTACCAATTCATAAAAAAAAAAAAAACAACCTGTTTGGTTCTGATGAGTTAAAACACCTTTTCAACCTCTCAGAACGAAGGTTATCTGGTTTTTTACGAAAAAGATACGTGCTCTTCATTTCAGCCGAAAAAGCTCTTTTTCAAAATGTGCTTGTGGCGAAACAAAAACCATTTTCTGTGACACACGAAGACACCTAAATCGGGAACTTAGCAGAACTAACTCCCACCTAATGCCAAATCCGTTTTGGGTCCCAAGAGACTATCAATGGAAAATGATGCAGATGGAAGACGCCATAGCCGCCAGTTGGACCTTTGCTAGCTGGTCCTTTCGAAGGTCAATTTGAGCTCTTGTTTAATGCATGCACCTTACAACTTTTTCAGCCTAGCTAGCTAGGGCATAGTCATGTTTCCATAGGCTTACGCATAGGGCTGGTATTCGGTAAACCGGTATTCGGTATACCGGGTATCGAACCGATTATAATCGGTATTTGGTATACCGAATACCGTCGGTATCGGTATTCGGCTGCACTTCTTGGCCAAACGGTATACCGAATACCGACCAGTCATATACCGACGGTAAATCGGTATACCGAATACCGAATAACAAAAATAAAAAAAAGGAAACGACAGCGTTTGAAATTGGGAGGTGGGGGGGGGGGGGCGTGTAAACCCTAAAATTAAATCAACATCTGCGCAGCCCAACACATCGGCCCCTCCACCTTTCCTCTGTTCGACTTCAACTCTTCTTCTCCAGCCCGCCGAGGCGAATTCCAGCGCCACCACAGCACGCCTCGGCGGTCTTCCCCCAGGACATTTATCCCGCCCTTTCTTTATCGGCCGCAAATCCCTTTCCACCAACCGCCGCCACCACTACTATCTAATCCTTTGCCTAAACTCAAATTCTCCTTATCACCAAGGGGATGCTTTGAGCGTCAGTCAGTTCCAATGCTTCAAGTTCCAAGTATTCACAATAAACTTCAATTGGATTCCAATTAGTTAATCTCCAATGCTATCGTCAGTTTCTTTATCTCGAATTCTAATGGTATAATCTCAATGCATTAATCGGTATTCGGTATACCGGTATTAATACCGGATACCGAGTATTCGGTATCCGGTATACCGGATAACATTCGGTATCGGTATTCGGTGGGTACACAATGTTATCCGGTATACCGGATACCGACTATTCGGTATCCGGTATACCGGATACCGACCGATTACCAGCCCTACTTACGCATGCTGTAAACATGTTAGTGGCTGGCTATGGTTTTTCATGATGTGTTTGTTGGATACATAAGAAATTGGTACGCGATTCGGCTTTTGATTTCACTGATGCGGTTGACATTTCACATTGCGACATTGACACAATTTGGAATCCAATGGCGGTAGAAGATTTCAGATTAGGACATGAGCCTTGTATTCAGTGGCGGATCCAGAAATTTTTTGTAGGGGTGTCCTCTTCCAAAAATTGAATTAAATTAATAATTAAATTAAATAATACATAAATAATAAATATCCAATTAGTATAAATGTTGACAAAAAACCACGATGTGTTTTCATATTTCGAAAAAAATATAAGATAGATTTGGTGTGTACACTGCTCAACAAATGGTATATCCTACTAGATCGCATATTCAATTTCTAACCTTGTTCATGATGTAATTCAAAGTTGAAAAGACTGTTTCAACACTTGCAGTGTAACCATAAAATCAATTCAAATTAGGGTACCCCTGGGGATAAGAAATCGCGTTTTCACCATTACATAGTGTTTAAAATAGAACAACAAATGAGTTATAACCTAATGGAGAAGATGTTAAATAATAGTAGTGTCCTAGATTTGAATAACACAGAGTACCACTTATATTTTTTTAATCACGCAAACTACTATCGAGGGCAAGATAATCATTTATTAAAATTTTAGGGGTGTCCCAGATTACTAATTATATTTTGTTTATCCATGCGAAACTACTACCGGGGGTTGAATAATCGTGTTCCCAAAATTTAGGTGTATCCCGGGACACCCATAAAGCACAATGTATCCGCCACTGCTTGTGATGATTAAGTTTTTCAAAGGTAAGTAACAAGTGGAATATCTTTCCCATTCTAGAAATTCATTTTAAGTTTAACAAACAAAAGGAAGGAAAGATGATTCATCGATCGCGGAAGATAAACAACTCAAACTTAATGATATCTCGTCATTAACTAATTAAGTCATTGTACTATACAAGAGTAATAAAACTAACCCTGTTACATTTTTATAATCATTCTAGTCCTCTTGTGTCTTACTGCAAATGTGTCAAACTTCTCAATAGTGGCTCAACATTATTCGAAAAAATCTCGTTCAACTCTCTTAAGCCAACTTAACTCAGTAGTTTGAGCTCATAAGCTTACTCAACTATGTGACTAGTGAGATAGGTCAACTAGTGCCTTATAAGCATGTTGATCTATATTGTCGTTACTTTTTCTACCGATTGGGTTATCGGAGGATCAACCGGGCAAGAAAAATGAAAGCCAAAAATGAACAAGACACACAGATTTACTTTGTTCACTAACACGATGTATGTTAGCTAGTCCACAGGCAGAAGAGAGCAGTTTCACTATACTTTGAGGATATAGAGATTACAAAGGAGTATGAGAAGTATTTATAGTATTTCTCCAACGAGATCCCATGACTTCCAGTCGTTGCCTGATAGTCTGATTCAAGTCATATCAACATATAGGTTATTAGTTAATTCAATGTTGACAATTCACAAGTTTTTTAAATTATATATCTCACCATAAATAATGTTCAAGACTTACATGAGCAAATATGTTGTGTTTATTAATTTTTAAAGAGAAAATATGTAGCATAGATTAATTGAATACCAATTACTATTAAATAACAACTAGTTAACAACTAGTTAACATTTATGAACAAAATAATATGATACTGATGGAGTATATACCTGTGAGATCAATTAATGATTAGACATTTGCTATCATTCTTTTCTTCATCACATGTATTATATATGACATACAAATACTTTTATAATTGATATTTCAGTTTAGTTGTTCAGAAATGTAGAATGATAAATGATCTGTTGAACTCTTGTAAATCTTGTGAGCTCATTAATGAGCCAAGTTTAAGTCGACATCGAGTCAAACACGACTCAAGATTGCAGCAAACAAGTCGAGCCCAACTAAGTCAAACTTGACTCAGCTCGACTTATTTTCAACCATACATCCTACCATAAGATTTTTTACAAAGATCCCTTCTCTAAGCATCACTGTATATCAAGATTCTATTAATGGCTGATGATTGAGCAAACCTTGTAACAATGAGTAACATGCACAAATTATTATCATTTATATATATAAACCAAAACCAGGTTTACTGTTGCCTAAAAACAATTAATTAGTGTGCATAGAGGTGGCAATTCTCAATCCAATCCACCAATCCAATCCACCAACCCATTAAAAATATCCACCTAATCCAATCCATTTAAATTCAATCCATTTGATTCAAATCCAATTGGATTGGTGGATTCATGGATTGATCCATGGATCCAAATGATAAATTACGGTTTGGTACCTATAATTTTTATATTTACATTTTGGTACTCAAAATTTAATTTTTTATACTAAAAGTACCATTGGAAAATTACGTTTTGGTACCTAAAATTTTTCATTATGACATTTTAGTACCTAAACTTTTCACATTTTGCAAATTGGTCCTTGGTTGAGGATGTCATTTGGATTCATGGATAATCCACCAATTTACTTGATCCAATCCATCAATCCATCAATCCATTGGATCCAATCCATTTGATCCATGAATCCACCAATCCAATCCACCAATCCGTGGATCAATCCATTTGCCAACTCTAGTGTGCCCGTTCCTAATTTGTTTCGTGAGCGAGCGTGGGCAACACTCACGTTTTTCGGATTGGGTTTCAGCCCATGGGCTTTGGGCTTCTAATGGATAGAGATACAATACTCACGTTTTTTCGATTGGGTTTCAACCCATGAACTTTGGGCTTCTAATGGATAGGGCTTAAATATTCTGCTCCAATTTTTCGTCCAACCTATTTGTCCAATTTTTGTTCAGCAACCTAGGTGCTCTGCCCGCAATGCAGCTATATCTCCTCCGATTCTGCAAAATATTAGAGCTGGGTTTTTTTTAAGGGTTAGGGCTGGGTTTTTGTTATCAAATAAACACAATAATTCTGATTGGTGTTCAATATAGAAAGAAAGATCGATCCTTTATTGGAATCGTTTTGGGTTTTCTCCACAATCAATGCTGAATTTAGACCTGGCAATCGGGTCAGTTTGGGTCATTTCCGGTTGGGGACTTTGGTTACGGGTCGGGTCATGTTTGGTTGGCTTATTTCGGGTCAAATATTGATCCAACCCATTCGGTTTCGGGTCGGGTTACAAGTCATTTCGGGTTATGAGTGCTCTCAGAAACAATATCTAACATGCTTCATATTTTCTCAAAGAACACAAGTTTTCACATATGCATGACAATAGTTTACCAGCACATATCAATTAACATATTCTCAAATCCTCTCATGCTAATGAAATTAAATACAAATTGCACAAATCGTCAAAAAACAATCACAAGAGTAATACTACTAGAAGAAACACATAATATTTTACTATCCTTAAACTCCAAACATGTCATTTAAATCCTTGTATTTTTTAAGCATCTCACCAATTTATGAGTGATTTTATCATTTTGGGCGTGATATATAAAATGGAATGGGTTTAACGGATCGACCCGCTAATCCACTCAACATGACCCAAAAAATCACGGGTTATCGGGTTCGGGTTATTCGGATTTCAGGTGATAAAAATTTCTAGTTTTCGGGCAAGTCGGGTCGGGTCAACGGGTCGGATTGTAAATTGCCAGATCTAGCTGAATGGGATTAGAATTTTGATTACATGAGTTTCCGAAATAAGAAATTCACAACAAAAATAAAATAAAAATGAATTGAATCGACATGCAAATCTCTTCCTCTAAACCTCTAGAGTAAGAGGGGTTTTTCAAACCAACTATGCTACCCATTGATAGCGAGATTCTGCATGCAATGAAAGAATATGAAAATGAAATGCCACTATAGTGACCGATGAGGAGGAAGTAGAACAAAGGAAGGGGAAGCATGGCTTAGGAGGCATCGGCATTGGAGATTTTAGTTTTCCATATCTATTCATGGTGGAGAATCTTCTTCTCCACGGTTGCTGTCCATCATCTCACCGACGGAAGAGAAGAGGTAGGAAACCAAAGATAGAGAAGATGAGTCTTTATTTTGGAGAATATAAGTCTTTACTCTTGAGGAATGAGGAGATGAATGACGGAGAGAAACATGTATAGAATTACAATTATTATATATTAATATCTGCTAATTATTTTTTTTCACCACTTACCTAGTGAAAATGGGCAAGCAGCTTCCATCTCTTACCTATTAAAAATGGGCTAAGGCAGTAAAATGCAGACAGGCAGGCACTGGCGGATCCAGGGGTGGCCACCCCAGGCCCCGGCCCAGCCCTCCTCTGGATCCGTAGTTATTATAATCCTTATGAAATTTTTGATTTTAGACATTCGACCCAGTGTTATTCTATGATAAGATTGGGTTTAACTAGAAAAATTATCAAGTTGAACATATTCTATGATAAGATTGGGTTTAACTAGAAAAATTATCAAGTTGAACATATTGAAATAACTATTCTAAATTTAGCCTAGAAATTTTAGCCCCAAAGATTATGCGTCTTAAAAAAAAACAATGAAACCTAAAATTCTAAAAAGTTTAAAACGTAAAAGACTATGGATGTAGACTATTGGTATGCGGTGTATACTATTGGTATGTATGTATACTATTGGTATGGATGTAGACTTAATTATTGATGCATTCCCTAAATTAAAATACAGTTGTGTACAATTTACATTGCAAAAAACTATAATCATTATATATTTTACGGTTCTAATTTTCTAATGAAATGCGGCCCAGTGCTCTTCTGTGTTCCGGATCCGCCGCTGAGGCAGCAAAGCGCGTTTAAAGTCTAGTTAATATATAAAGGTGAAGTTTGGTTACGCTTGCCAAACTATTTACATTTTCATACCTCAAATTTAATTAAATAACAACTTAGTCACTATAATGTACATTTACATTTAGATACCCCAAATTTACTTTTTATGTAAAATTATTGAGCAATTATGTTTGGCATCTAAATTTTATGAGATTTTCGTACCTACAATTTTTTAAATTTACATATCGGTCGAATGTTTAGATTTCACTTGAATCCATGAATCCATCCACCAAGAACAATTATGTTTGACATCTAAATTTTATGAGATTTTCATACCTACAATTTTTAAAATTTACATATGAGTCAAATATTTAGATTTCACTTGAATCCATGAATCCAATCCATCATAACATAAAAATATAAATTTAGTTTGTACCACGCAAAATGTTGTATCACTCAACTGTAGGAGAAGATTCGACCATTTTGGTCATCCATGGGATTTATACTTCAAAAAAAAATGTATGTTATCCATTTGATTAATAATTACCATTTTTTAAAAGAACATTCTATTCGGTGACGTGACAACATATTTAGTAAATTACAATACGAGTACATTAAGATATTGATAAGATATTGGTATGTATGAATTTTTTGTATGACATTTTAATAGAACAATGTTTAAAAAAATCAGTAGTAATAAAATAATGATTTAAAAGTTAATATAAATATAAAAATAGCCAAACCTTTCCATTATGTACTTCCTCTTCATTTCATTTTTCACTCACCTTCAATAACCCTTTCGTTATTTCTTTCTTTGCTTTATTCGTCTAACCCTAATTAGTATACTATTTTTATGTATTATAATCACAAGTAAGGATGGGTCCATACATGACTCGCCAACAGTGTAGAGAATTTGTAATTGAACCATGCACCACTGACTTTTCCAGCTCAGTCTCGAGTCCAATTAAAAATAAAAATATATGATTATTACTTATTAGAAAGTCGTCATTTTCTACTATGAGATTTGAAGGTATGAAATTTTAACCGAGTTCCAGCTTGTATTCCTTTCGCTTCTCTTTAGATTTTTTCTTTCTCACCCGAGCTAGAATTTTCGGCAATTATACATGGAATGTTAGGCTAGGTATCTACATATTTCAAATAAATAGTTTTCAATTTTCTATAAAAAAAGGAAATATTTATAATCTTAAATATTTATGAATTAAGCCTCAACTATGCATATTACAGTTCGATACCTAAACTTAATAGATCTTTAGATTTATAACATAAATTTATTTTTTTGGCTTATAAGTCCTCAAAATATTGATGGAACATTACAATTTAGTACCTAATTTTTTGTGTATTACATTTTGGTACCTAAACTTTTGAAGTCCAACAAATAAGTCTAATTTTTTAATGAAATTAAAAACCCTCGAATAAATGAGTATTCATACCCAACTCATACACATTTAGGTTATGGAAGTAAATATTCATACCTTACTCAAACCCATCTACATACTTCCAAACCCATATATACGTCACCATAACTTCCCATAATCAATGGGTCGACTTGGGTTTAGGTAAATATTATTTATTAGCCAAAATTTTCAAAAATAAAAAAAAAAATTTGAATTGAATGTTGACCTCCATATATCTCTTCTCAATCAATATTACTAACAAAACTACTATTAAAAAATGAATTTTAGGTTAATATTACTATTAGAACACCATAACAAGCCACATAATACATGTTCATAGGTCATTTCCGTCCAGCGACAAGACACGGCATGGCCATCTAGTTGTATATAAAGTTGAATCTGGTTTACTATTCACTAACAGCTTTAGCTTTATAATTATGGGCTTTTCGTTTGGGCAGTAATATAGGGGAATCTTCACTATGGTTTTAGTTTTAATTAAATTGGGCTTTCATTTGGGTTGAGCTATTGGAGTTATTAACTTTTTGTGGTGTGGGAAACTTTTTAACCCTGTTACTTTCACTAAAACTTTAGTTTTATATATAATTAGTTTGGTTTTGCATTTGGATTGTGTTATTGGGTCAATGATTTTTTTTTTGTGTAGTGTAAGCATTTTTAATATTTTGTTTTAGAAACATGTCTACATTTGAAACATTAAAATGAGCTTTTCATTATACTTTTAGTTGTATGCCCATTTTTTATATTTTGTTTGAGAAACATGTCTAGATCTGAAATGTTAGAATTGGTTTTTAATATTGTATTTTGTTGGTAGGTGCGGTAGTCAAATGTCGTGTTACCATCAATCATTTGAAAACAGTATAAATTTTATCAAAATTTTACTTTATACATATTAGACATGAACGATTAGAAGGAGGTGAAGAAGTTGGTCTTACTACTAAAAGAAGAACATGCCCAAATAGACTTATCTAAGCCCTCACAATAAGAAATTTGTTTGTTTCAACCCTCTACCCATCGGTCCATACTTTGGGCCACCATGTGAATTTTTGTTTTACTTAGAGGGTGGTCTATTTCTTCAACAAACTCCCTTCGAATTTGGACGCATAAAAAAATTTATAGACCAAGGCATCAAAATTTCAAGATTGTATTCGATTGTGTGGAAAGGCCTCTCCCCTCCAAGGGATAAATTCCTTGTTTGGATGGTTGTAAAGAACTATATTGTCACCTGTGATAAGGTAGCTCGTTGGGGTGGGAGGGGTCCTCTCTCATGTGTGTTCTGCTCCTGCTCTTTGGAGACTAGGGCACATCTGTTTGGTGAATGTGTGATTTACAAAGAGTTGTATGCAGGTTTGCTGGCTAAGGAATTTCCCATAACTCCTTCTGATGATTGGGACGTTGAGTTGCAGTGGGCTGTGTTGCATCTTCGAGGAAAACAGAAGCGTGCTCAGGCTGCTAGGGCGATTTGGAGGTCTATAATTAGCTCCATCTGAAGGGAAATATGTCGGTTGAAGTTTGGTGGGACAAGGAGAAGTTGCCAAGAGTTGATACTTAGCATTCGAAGGGATCTCTCTATTTTGTTCCCCTCTGTACTTATTGATAGTTACTGGTGCTAGTCAGTTTGTTGCCCTTGGTTCAGTTATAGGTTTCTTTTTCGTTGTATTGCTAGGTTGAGGTTGACAAACTCAGAAGTATAGTATCTTAGTTGGTAGGGGTGTTGCCATCAGTTTTGCAGGGGTTTTTTGATGATATAAAGCTTACCAATTCATAAAAAAAAATTCAAGATTGTTTTCTATTCTCATTTTACTTCTCTCTTATATTTTTCTTCAAGAAAAATAACTTATACAAATGTAAATAAACCACACAACTATTAGAACACATCTTACTACAATCGCCAACAGATTAAGGGGAGACTTGGATTCTAGCCGCAACAAAGTGCGGCACAAACCTAGTAACCTTATTTAATTTGTTTTTGCAGCTCTCTTGAAAAATTGTTCATGAGTAGAAACAAGTGAGAGATTGATGACCTTCTTCTTCTAATGCATTGAACTTAGAAAAAACAAAGTTATTTTGTTCCATCATCAACTTCCAGTCGGTTGTGCAGATCATTTTTCCCCAGGAACTAGTCAACATGGAAAACCTTGCATACTTGCTTTTTTTTTTTTACCAATAGATCACTTGTATTACCAAGGCAAACAGCTAGCACAGTTTACAAGTCAAGAACAAACCAACGAAAAAAATCAAAAGTATCTACAACTGCAGGCAACAAAGAAAGGGTCTTCCTAGCCACTTCATGGGCCACCCGATTGTTACTCCTGCCAATAAAAGCCATCTCCAAATGCAAGTACTGCAGCCGCAGCTTCCGAATTTCTTCAAGAATCCTCCCGCCTTTCACATCCCTAGCATCCATCCTCTGGATTTTCTCAATGAAAACCTTCGCATCCCCACAGAATTGCACTTCAGCTAGTCCCTTCATAGAGCACCACTGAATTGCATCACGAAACGTCACCAATTCCACCAGAAAAGGATCCTCCAGACCTACATAAGAAAACCCTTGCACAAAACACACCCTCCCCAACCCATCATAAACCACCAAACCACCAGCACCATGTGAACCAGCACGTACAACACCATCCACATAGCATCGATACGGCATAGCAGTCTGTGATCTATAAGCCACACTATTCGCACCCCCTCCCTGTCGACCCCGATTCACTCTATCTGGCCCAACCTCAGCTAGACTTAACCACTCACGGACCTGCTCCTCAAATTGCCTCACCAGAGCACTCACCCCATATTATACTTGATCAAACACCACCCAATTTCTACTCTTCCAAATTCTCCAAAGAGTTGCCACAAACCGGACTGTTCTCTCTACACTGGTCTCCTGCTCAAAAAATCGGCGAAGGAACATAGCAAAATTCAACGGAGGCTGCCTCACAAGCTCTTCCTCCAAAGCCGACCTCTCCCAGAGCACCCTTGCCATCCTACATGAAAGAAACATATGCTCCAAAGTCTCCAACGGCGCCCAACAAACCGGAAACCTGGGATCGACAGCCTCATCTCCCGCATCAGGCTCCACTTCCCCAGGTATTCTACCAGTCCACTCAATTATCGTCTCCATAGTAGGGAGGATCCGCTTCATGCTCTGCCAAGGGAAGCATTTCAGCTTTGGCGGAATGGGAAGTCCCCAGAGCTTTTTCCAACATTTCATATCAAAAAATGACACCTCAGCCTTCCAATCCTGAATCTGCCTAGCATATTTAAAGGCTAAATGATATCCCGACTTCACCGAATACTCCCCATCCCCCTCACCTGTCCAGACCTGGCTATCTTCCACCCCACCCCTCGGCAGTGGTATAGACTGGATAGCCTGCACTATCGGTCGAGGAAAGCATTGGTCCAAACATTCCAAACACCATTCACCCTTGCTAGGTACCAGCAGCGAGTTAACCGTTACTCCTGTCAGATCTGGAGCCGAGGCCTTCACTTCCAGCTCCTCCGGACTAATACCCGGAATCCAGTTATCCTCCCTAATTCTAACCTGCGAACCTTCCCCAATCTGCCACCCAAGACCCTTGACAAGCAAGTCCCTTCCATGTAAAATACTGATCCACCCCCATGAAGGTCTCGACCTACGTGTTGCTGTAAGAATAGATGCCCGTGGGAAGTATTTCCCTTTCAGCACCCTTGCCAGCAACGAATCCGGCTCCTTCCAAATTCTCCATGCTACCTTTGCCAATAATGCCTGGTTAAAGTTCTCGAACCGTCGAAACCCCAGTCCACCATCAAATTTGCTCCTGCATAGGTTACGCCATGACACCCAATGGGCCTTGTCCCTCTCTCCTGAAAATCCCCACCATAACCGCGCCATGTACTTATCCAGCTTACGACAAAGAGTCACTGGTAGCAGGAAACACGACATGAGATAAATCGGGAGGGCCGCTGCCACCGCCTTCAGCAACACTTCCTTTGCTGCCCACGACAATTTCTTCGGCTTCCATCCTTGGAGCTTAGCCAATAATCTCTCTTCAAGTTATCGAAACGTTTCCAATTTTGATCTCTGCACCAGAGATGGAAGACCCAAGTACCTGTCCTGAACACCAATCGCTCCCACTCCTAAAATGGCTGCCATCTCCTCTGCCTCCGGGGGATCCACATTCCCACTAAAACATACCGCGGACTTGCTCAAATTCACTTTCTGACCACTCAAATCCTGGTACTCCCTCAACAGACCAAGTAACGTTTCACACTCATTATTGGAAGCCCGGAGAAATAGGTATGAGTCATTGGCGAAGAAAAGATGAGACACACTGGGGCTCTGGGGATTAACCTTGACTCCGACTAAACTTCTAGTCCGTATCGCCTTTCTAATCAGTGCCGCAAATCCTTCAGAGCAAATGGCGAATAATAATGGAGATAGTGGATCTCCTTGACGCAGCCCCCTCGATGATCTAAAATACCCAGCCGGGGTACCATTCATCATCACCGAGAATGTCGCCGTAGAAACACATTCATGCATCCACCCAATCCATTGAGCACTAAACCCCATCTTAGTCATTAAAGCAAACAAGAAGGGCCACTCAACTCTATCATAGGACTTTTCCATATCAACCTTTAGAGCTAAGTAACCTTTCTTCCCCTACTTTTTAATCTTAAGATAGTGCATAATTTCATGCCCGATCAGTACATTGTCCACGATCTGACGTTCACGAATAAACCCATTCTGCTCCGGTGAGATAACAGAAGGCAAAATGATGGCCATTCGCTCAACCATGATTTTTGAGATAATCTTATAAAACACTTGACAAAGACTGATCGTTCGAATCTGCTTCATCGTCTCAACTGTTTCCACCTTAGGGACCAAGGTCAACCACGTATGATTGAAACTTTTCAACAGTCTACCAGATCGAAAAAATGACTGGACCGCTTCCACTACATCTGGGCCCATAATGTCCCAATAAAATCGATAGAATTTGCCGGTGAATCCATCAGAGCCTGGCGCCTGGGTAGCTCCTATATCAAATACCGCTCTCCTGATTTCCAATGCCGTGACCTCCGCTGTCAAACTTCTGTTCATCTCATCAGTGACAGAGGCTGGAATTGGAAGCTCAGACACCCGCGCCATCATATCCTGTATCTAATTCTCTGAGCGAAACAGATGATCATAAAAACCACACGCCACCTCGCCCTTTTGTCCTTCATCAGTCACCCAAATCCCATCATCATTCCTCAACCCCTCTATGAAATTTCTCCTCCGCCTGGTTCTTGTAACTTATGAACGTATCCTAAATTTTGATCCACAGCACTTAGCCATTGCACTCTCGTTTTTTGTCGCCAGAAGATCTCTTCATTCACCCATTGCCTCGCTAATTCTCTCTCAAGCTCCATCACTCTGTCCCAGTCCACATTTCCTTCACCTTTTATCGCCTCAATCTCCGTCTGGAGTATACGAAAATTCCGAGCCGAGTTCGTCGTGCCCGCACGACTCCAATCATACAATAAGTGTCGAAGAGATTTGAGGCGTTGCCACAATCGAAACATTGGCGAACCAGAGTATGGTTGGCTCCAGACATAATTCACCAGTAACCTTGTTTCTGGATTTTCAGTCCATCTCGCATCGAACCAGAACAAAGGCTTAGTCTTCCTTACAAATGGCTTATCAGCCACCAGGAGCGCTCTGTGATCAGACCCAAGGTCCGTACAATGTTTAACCACCGTTTGTGGAAATTTCTCCATCCATAATGGAGAAGCGAGAACCCTGTCAAGGCGTTCCATAATACAAGCCGCCCACATGCGTCTATTAGACCATGTAAATTGCGGACCCAAAAAACCAACATCCTGCAAAGCCAGCTCATTAGAAAAGTCCCTTACCCCTGCCGCCTTATTTGGATCCCATGGCAACCCGCCAGATTTTTCTGACGCGTCCATCACACAATTCATATCCCCCAAAACCATATATGGAACATCCAAATTAGCACAAAAGAGGCGCAACTCACTAGTTTGCTGCTGTCTAATAGCCAAATCACTGGAAAAATACACGCACACACAAACGTAATCAAAAGAGCCATTATTATTAATACCAAACGAGATAAAAAAGTTTGAATGCTCTACAATGGAAAGATTAACCCCAACATCCCAAGCTAGAGGCAACCCTCCCGACGCATCCACCGCATCTACAAGGAAAAAATGCTGAAATCCGAGACCTCTCATCTTACGAGAAACTACGCGCCTACACGATTTTGTTTCCGAAAGGAAAACAACATCTGGCTTATTCATCCTACAAAGACCAAGTAACGATTGAAACGTAAGGGACGGCTCTATACCCCTCACGTTCCAAGCTATTAACTTCATTTATTGGGCTGGGACCATTCCTGGCTGGTTTCCTCCACCATATTCTCCACACACTTTTTCTTCACTGGCGTTGGATCATATTGCAATCCATCCACCTCCCCAGCAGCTCGCTTCCTTTCCTCAATTTCATCCGGGTCTGGGGCAGTCATACGAAATGCCTCTTTTCCTTTCTGTTTGCCCACGCCTGGAATGGTGGGCTGCTGCCGAGGCTCGTTGGACTGCCTGCTCTGCAGCTGAGGTCCAGCACCCCTTGGATGAAGCTTCTTCCCTCCGCCATGGTTGCTGTCCGCCTTTCTTCCCCCAGCATGAGGCACAAAGCCTCCACGGTTGTGATTCATGTTGCTTCTATCCTCTATCCCCTGCCCCTTGTGATAAACAAGATAATTCCCTTGCCCTCCCTTGCCCTTGTTTTTGGATTCTTGGCCACGACCAGCCCCATATCCGTGACCTCCAGCATTAGCGCCACTTCCCTGGTTTCTACCCTCAGATTTCGTAGTAATTTTTCCTTGAGGAGGCTTCAATTTCTACTCCTGCGCATCCTGCTTCGATGCCGATAAACCCAACACCACCGGCCTGTCATCCTCTTCAGTCAGAATCTCCTCCATCTCCTCGCCCCTCTTTTGTTTTCGACCCTCCTGCCCAAAGCCACCAGATCGTGGGTTCACCCACACAGAAGGCTGAAATGGAGGCCTCAAGAGTTGTGGAATGAAAGCAGCTTCCTCCACTCGATACCCAATGACTTCAGTAGTGAGCTCCGGGCCGTAATGCTCAATCCCAATTGGGTCTGGGAATGAGCAATTCGGCGCTATGTGGCCAAGCCTGCCATAGTGATAGCACAACATCGGTAAGAACTCATATACCAATGTCACCCAAAACTCGCCTGCCAGGGGATTACTAGCATATACCTGGGATCGTAGAGGCTGCATCACATTGAGCGGCACCTTGGCCTTGATGAAGTGTCCCGGCATGCCTTGAATAGCATAAGCTCCCGCCTCCATCACTGTAACAAGTTTCGCCCCTGCCACTCTCTTCCCAAATGCTACCGTTCGACAGTGGGTGGGGATTCCCCACATTTGGACCCAGAATAGGACCATTGTGAAGGAATCCACTAGAGATTTAGTGATCTGACTCCATGGCTTCAATTGAAGAACCCTCTCCTTCACTGTCCAAGGAGTCCTGTGCAGCACCCAGTCTCGATCTGCCTCATCTGCAAAAAAGAACTGCAGCACCCCCATTTCAGCCGCTAAAACTCTGACTTCCACTGCACAATTCCACTCTCCATTCACTATCTTGCTGATAACCGCCAAGCTTGGCGGGTTATCCATAAACAATATGCCTAGTAAGCTCATCTTAGCCCATTGCACCCCTGTAGCCACATCATCCATCGAAAATTCAACAACCTGATCCATTGTCATGGCTTGGATCCCTGCAGCCACTTCATCCACCTTCATCGCGTCCACTTGTTGCTCAGTTTCTTTTTCTCTAGTCACCTGCATCCCGGTCGGCACCGCCGTCACCTGATCAACAGAGACACCACCAGAGCTCGACCTGCTCTCCCCAGTCACCATCACCTTAGGCAGCGCCACCTTCACCTGAGCAGCAGGGACATCACCAGGGTTCGACATTTTCTGAGAAAAGAGTCGCTGGATACACCAGTAGAGACCCCAGATTAGGCCGATAATCACCAACACCGGTATGAATACGATACCCAGAAATCCCAACCATGAAAACATAAGGATTGGAATCATACCTCTCGAATGAATCCACCAACGATTTGGAACCTCTCGTCGCCGATATAAACGCCACCACTGGAGACACTGTGCTTTTGTTGGTGCGTTTCCCAGTCTCGCCTGAGAGACTAAATAAGTCCATTCTGGAGCTAATCGGAGAACCGTACTCTGGACGGATTCTCGATTCGGGTTTATCTTCCCCGATTTGCGAATCTGAATATACCGCGAGAAATAGTCGATTTCTCTGATTCGTCGATTTGCAACTGTTCCTCCCCAATTAGGAGACCCGATTTCAAAATCCTCTTCAATCACCTCTTCCCTGGAATCCGATGGAAGCACGACGCCGATTTTTACTCTTCGCGGCGCCCATTGAACCACCGTCTTCGAAACCCTAATCAGCGCAGCCGCGACACAAACGAAGAGAGAGGCGAGAGCTTCTCTTATTTTTTTTTCTTCTTCTTCTTTAGGGATAGCTCATACTAAAACCTTGCATACTCGCTTGCTTGAGCTCAAAAGTTAAATTACTAATTAAAAATAATATATGAATTCATAAATATGAAAATATCCAACTAATACATATTTATTATAAAAACTACAATAAGGTTTTTTCGTATTTTTTTAAAATATATTATAAAACACCTTTAGTATATTTTTCAAAATATCATACTAAACAATAATTCATAAACTAATCGCATATTCAATTCTAAACCAATTCATCAAATAAATTAATTCATCAATTTCTTTTAATATAAAGTGTCTCTCATCATTCTTAATACAATGGTAGTAACTCTCGAAGTCTTGCATTAAAATGCTATGGGGTCTCCTGGAACGAAAGACGGAGGAATCGCCCAGAGTCAGAAGGTTGTCTTTTTTTTTTAATATTATTTGTATGTTAAGAGGAGAAGATATGAACAGAGAATCAAAACAATGACAAACCTTTAATTTTGTGCGTTTCAGTAACATATGTTTGGACTAATAAAAAAAAGATCATTCCGTCCATCCCCATCCAAAATTATGTTAGTTTGGTCCAGTCAGTTGTCCCATAAGCGTCCACATCATCAAAATAATTAATAGAAAATAAAATAAAAACCAATTAAACCCTAGCCAACTCACCCTAATCCAACCCATTCCTCTCTATCTCCTCTCCCTCTCCGCCACCATCTCCGCACAGTGGAACACTCCACCACCACCACCTAGCATATAGGAAATACTCAGGTCGGAAAATAATCAACCCCAATAACTCGAGTTGTTGGGAGAGGTTCAATCGTGGATCATATACCATTTGCTAACATACGCCCTCAAACTCAAGCCACTTAGATAGGCTTGGAGTTTGCACAGACATAAGTCCGGACACCATGTGCTTAAGAGAAACAGATGGGGTCACCGGGATTCAAACAGAAGACCTCACGGTCACAGAAGGCTCTGATACCATATCAAGAACCAGTTGCTCCCAATGACCCGATTTGTTGGGAGATGTTCAATTGTGGACCATATATCGTTTACTAACAAGGAGAAGCAGCAGTGGAGTAAGGCGGGGAAGACACCCTGGTCGGAGTCGCCATGACAAGGAACTGAAGAGTTCGAGCTCAAACAAGGGTTTTGGGGACGTTGAAGAAATTGGAAGAGGAGGTGTTTTCATGGAAGGGAAAAGCCATCTGGCATCATTTTATTTCATCAAATGGAAAGTTACATTATTCTGAAATATATTACATATATATTGAACTAAAGTCCTATTAAAACATACAAGTAAACAAATATTACAATACAGTCGTATAACTATACATCAGTTACAAATCAGTCCTCAGATTTATCTTCCTCGGACAACTCCACCCCGTAAGCTGGAGCGTATATGTCCAAACGACCGAGCTTGGCTGCAAAGAGTGAAACACAACTACATGTACAGATTTAGTAAACATATATGCCAACTGATTGGCAGAGGAACATGGAAAACCTTAATCACCCCATTCAATATCTGATCCCTAATCAAATGACAATCAATTTCTATATGTTTGGTTTGTTCATGATTGATTGGGTTATTAGCTAATTTAATTGCTGAAAGACTATCACAGAATATTGGAGTAGCAATAGGCAAGTCAATATGTAAATCATGCAAGATGTATCTTAACCAAAGGATTTCACAGGTTAAGCTGACCATTGATTTGTACTCAGCCTCTACATATGATCGTGAGACAGTCTTTTGCTTTTTAGAGCGCCAAATGATTAAGGAATTTCCAAGCATAACACAAAAACATGTAGTGGACCTCCGTGTGTCTGGGCAGCCTACACGGTCACTGTCACATAAAGCCTGCAAAAAAACAGAAGAATCACTAGAAAACAGAAGGCCTTGGCCTGCAGTGCCTTTAATATAGGAAAGAACCCTCTCTGCAGCATGCATATTTGTATCACTTGGGCAATGAGTAAACTGACTCAATTGATGAACAACATATGCAAGGTCTTTACATGCATTATAAAGATATAACAACCTATCGATCAATCTCTTATAAATAGATGGATCGGGAAGGGGATTACCAGTTTTGGCAGACAATTTAGGACATGGAATAGAAGGAGAATCGGCTGGTTCTGCACTTAAGAAACCAGAATATGTTAAAAGATCCAAGGAAAATTTCCTTTGACACAACATGATATCCCTGATTGATCTTGCAATCTCAAATCCAAGGAAATATTTAAGTGCCCCAAGATCTTTGATTGCAAAAGCATTATGCAGCTGAGTTTTAAGATCAGAAATGGCAGACATATCATTTCCAGCAAGTATAATATCATCTACATATATCAAAGCAACTGTAAATGAAGATGCAATGCTTCTAAAGAACATGGAATAATAAGCTTTGGACTGTTTATAACCCACTAAAGTAAGAAAAGCAGTAAGTTTGTGATTCCACTGTCGGTTAGCTTGCTTTAAACCATAAAGAGACTTATTTAGTCGACAAATAGGGTTTTAAAAAGGAGAAGGAACTTGCAATTCTGGAGGGATTTTCATGTAAACTTCTTCATATAAATCGTCATGTAAGAAGGCTGTGTTTACATCTAATTGGTGTAAAAACCAACCATTGATCGCAGCAAAAGAAAAAACTAATCGAACAGTGGTATGTTTTACCACTTGAGCAAAGGTTTCTAAATAGTCTAAACTTGGGGTTTAAGTATATCCCTTAGCCACTAGACAAGATTTGAATCTTTCTAAGTTCACCATTGGCATGATATTTTATTTTGAAAACCCACATGTTGCCAATGGGAATTTTATCAGGAGGAAGTTCTACAACATTCCATGTCTTAGTTTTATCTAGGGCTGCTAATTCAAGGTTACAAGCGTCAACCTATCTAGGATCTTGAATAGCTTCCTTATAAGTACGAGGTTCAACAAGTGCAGAAGTAGCAAATATATAGTTCTTATATTATGCACTTAGATTGTGAAAACTCATGACATGAGAAAGTGGAAAAGTAACACTGGAACACTCAACAGCACACCATAATCGTCGAGTTTTTGGCCTAACCTTAACACGAGGAGGTCGAGCATAGGGAGGTACTTCAACCACTTGAATAACATCAACCAAATCAAAAGTAGGTTCCTCAGGAGGCAAGGGAGAAGTAGTTTCAGTAGAAGAGACAGAAGTAGACGATTCTGGAACCAATGCTGGCACAGAATCTGGAACTTGAATATTAGGAAAACAGAAATCAAAGTCGCATTTGTCTTGATGATTAAGAAAGGGGAAAACATGCTCATGAAATACTATGTCTTGTGAAAAGAAGAGTTGATTATTTATTAGATTATAAAGTCTAGAACCTTTAATGGAAGAATGGTATCCTAGAAACACAGATGGGTAAGCTCGTGGAGCAAACTTGGATCTATTGTGTTGAAGGGTGGAAGCAAACACTAAACATCCAAAAACCTTCAAATCCGAATTGTTGGGTTTAGAGCCATTGAGAATTTCAAAGGGAGATTTATTATGTAAAACCGGAGAAGGTAAGCGATTTATAAGGAAAACAGAATGTTGGACAGCAAAGCCCCAAAACAAAATAGGTAAAGAAGCTTGAAACATTAATGAACAAGCAACAGCTATAATATGTTGATGCTTCCGTTCAACTCTACCATTTTGTTGAGAAGTGGCAACACATGTAGTTTGATATATAATCCCAAAAGAATTATAAAAAAACTAGGAATATTAAATTCTTGACCATTATCCGTTCTAATGACCTTAATTTTTTAGGAAAACTAAGTATTAACAAAGGCAGGGAGATTAAGTAAAGCCTGTCTGGCTTCTCCTTTAGTTTTAAGTAAGTAAACCCAAATATATCGAGAACCATCATCAACACAAGTTAAAAAATATTTAATTCTGATAAGGACCCCAAATATCAAGATGCAATATTTCAAACAAGGTTGTAGATTGTGACGACGTACTTATCGAAAAAGGTAATATCTTCTGCTTGGCTTAGACCTGGCAATCGGGTCGGGTTGGATAATTTCGGGTTGGGAATTTCGGTTACGGGTCGGGTGATGTTTGGTTGGCTAATTTCGGGTTAAATATTGACCCAACCCATTCGATTTCGGGTCGGGTTACAGGTCATTTCGGGTTATGAGCGTTCTCAGAAACAATATCAACACATGCTTCATATTTTCTTAAAGAACACAAATTTTCACATATGCATGACAATAGTTTACCTAACACATGTCAATTAACATATTCTCAAATCCTCCCACGCTAATGAAATGAAATACAAATTGCGCAAATCGTCAAAAAACAATCACAAGAGTAATACTATTACAAGAAACACATGATATTTGATTATCCTTAAACTCCAAACATGTCATTCAAATCCTTGTGATTTTTTTTTTAAACATCTCACCAATTTATGAGTGATTTTATCATTTTGAGAGTGATTTATAAAATGGAACGGGTCTAAGGGGTCGACCCGCTAACCCACCCAACCAAGCCCAAAAAATTACGGATTATCGGGTTGGGGTCATTCGGATTTTGGGTTACAAAAATTTATAGTTTTCCGGAGGTTTCGGGTCGAGTCAACGGGTCGGGTTGTAATTTGCTAGGTCTAGGCTAATGGACAAACAGTCCATGGGTTTTTAGATGAACTAGTAGAAGAATTGACAGAAGTATCTAAGAGAAGTAAGATAGGAATGGCAGAATGCCCAAAGCGATAATGCCAAATGTCAAATGGTAGTACAGTGGAATTGAAACAGACATTACATGAGGGAATATGAGAAGATAGGATTTGAAGATGGTAAAGACTGGATTCTTGTTTATCTGTCCCATGTTAGACCAAGCGAGGTCAATAATGAATACTTTTGACGTGGTCAATGCAAAAATTAATTCTTATTTCAATAGTGAGAGATTAGCACTAGCTTGATTGACCAATCCAAAAGGACTTGCCAAGAATCTCTCTTGAAGTGATTAATTTGTTGGTACTGATGAAGAGAAACAAGTTAGAGAAGGTATAGAGAGAGAGATGAGTCGGGACACGCGATTTTAACGTGGTTCGGCCAATATGACTTTACATGCACCGCACCTATTTGGTTCTTGACACGACGTGTCAAGGTTATTTCAATTTCATAGGTTAGAGAGTCTTTTATTTTAATAAAAAGCTCTCTAACCTATGAAATTGAAATAACCTTGACACGTCGTGTCAAGAACCAAATAGGTGCGGTGCAACTCCACAGCTATTCAACCCTTAGCTAAATCCAAGCTAAGCTACCCACTCAATCAATCAAGCCAGCACTCTTAGTTTGACTTGATTGAAGAGTAATCCACCTAGTGCAACTCTCAAGAAAAAATCCCCTCTTGCTCTTGCACTAGTCCCAATTACAAATACCCTTTCTACCCTAAAACCCGACCTAGCTTGAATATACCCCCGAGATATCAAGCTATTCACACCACGAAATATGATCACACAATTTCGCTATTACAATGGAGAAGAGAACTTTGCAAAAGGTCGTCTAATATACAAATGACTCTCCTATTTATGTGAAAGCAAAACTTCATTTCCTTTCAATTGTAGTCCTTTATATGGCAAGTATCTCCTTGATTTGATATGCTCTTCACTTGATATGGTAGGTTCTTGAAGGCCAAGCAATTGCTTTGTATTCTTTCATTTTCTTAGTAAATCTTTTCAAGACCTTGGTTGTGATATTTCTTCAAGGATTGTTAGTCTAAAATAATAACACATATTCAAGGCAACATATCCTAAGATAATAAAATTGCTAAGTCAAGCTTTTTGACTCAACATACCAATTATCCTACGGGATGAGAGATCCTAAATTAAACAAGAACCTTTATGGACTGTCAATGAACAATTTGATGTTTTGACAAGTTTAGATACTGAAATCAGGCTAAATGTGAAACAGGAATGTAGAAAACATCATAGAGAACTAATGTAGGTGTAACATCTTGTTCCGACAAAATTCATATTTGGTCGCTAGAAAATTTCTTGATTAAAATCGAGCGTTTCAAAATTACTTTTACGAAAATTGAATTATCAATCGATCGGATAAGTACCAATTACTATATATAATTATGGCTAATTACACATTTGGACACTCAAATTATATAAATCTTTCACGTTTGCCACTCAAATCACTTTTCTTTCATATTAACCACTAACTTTATGATTTGTTTCACCGTTATTCACCCTTCGTCAGTCTCCGTCAGACTACGTTAACGCTTTCAGATTTTTGATGACATGGCAAATAGAACTGGTGACTATACTGTTAACTTAATGACATGTCACTTTAAAAAAAATTACTTTGAATGATGGTAAAATGCGGTCAAAGTTCTTCTCCGCCGTGGCGGGGTGGACCATCAACTCCGTTCTTGAAACTTCCCCTACTTCCTAACTCTGCCCGCCGGCTTCTCCATTCTCACCACCCCCGCCGCCGTTTTTCTTCTTACCACCGCCACCTCTGTTGTTCTAGCCTTCCTTATTTTTTATTTGACATGCCATTACAAACCCCTCAACAGAGCAGCTGATTTTATTGCTAGAGAAAAAAAAAACAAAAACATGCTGAGAGGAGCTCTCTCCTCTCTCATCGGAATTTCCTTCTGGCTTGGCGAATGGATAACGACGATGATGTCTTCCTGTTTCTCGGCAAGCGTGCGAAATCAACAAGCGGGCTGGTACAGGGAAACTACCAATAACGGCGTGTGCTTCAAGAGTCGCGCTAGCGGAGCACCCCGTCAAATGGAGAATCAGGTTATACCGGGAGTCGGAAAATACTTAATGACGATCGGAAAAGGAAACGAGGATCCAATGGGGGGGAGGACATCTCTCTCCCTCTCGGCCCTCAAAAAAGAGGCAGAGTACTGCCACCAAAGGGATGGCGGTTCTGGCTCCCACCTGCAATGGAATTGGGAGACGAGAATTCGCCGGTTACCCACACTAAGAGGTTTAGAAATCCAACCAAAAACACCATCTCGGAGCAGAAAAAGGGATGGCGATTCTACCTCCTGACCGAGGTGATCCCAGGCGAGGAGGAAGCACCGGTTCCCCACCAAGGAAGTGGGATAAACCCAGCCCATACAACTTCGTCAGAGGGTGATCACCTAAGATCCATGAGTAATACTTGTTGGTTAGCCTGGGAGGCTGATACTCAACGACCGGCTTTGAGCAGACGAGCAACCAAGGCGACGGCCCTCACCGGAAACCACTGTGTCGGTGGCGGCGTTCGCTGGTCATTGCAATCCAAATTTACAAAATCGCGACAAAATCGGGGGACAGATTCTAAGTCTGTTGTGACTCGATTACGCCGGGATGCACCGTGTTTCAGGGGGGGAAATTTGTGCGAAATTCACTCTCGGATGATCAGTAACGGTTGCAGGTGGAGGAAGAGTAAATCTCCTAGTCCCACTACAACTCAAATTGTTAACAGTTACGGGCTGAACGGAATTGCCTCAAGGGAAGCAGCATTCGCTGCGTTCCTCCTTATTTATACCCCGCTGCTGCGGCTGCTATACCACCAGTATCGAAAGAAGCTTCGTGGGTGGACTCCTCCTGTTGCAGCAGCTAGCACTACACAAAGCTTGATAGACCAGAAATCAGTGGCAGGCGAGGAGAATGGTTCACGTTGCAGAGGACCAGGTGATTCAGTTTTCCCTGGATGAGGTGCAGTCCACCAGGCTCCGTGCTTCTCGTACGCTCCTGGGACGTTTGTTCACGGCTGACCAGCTATCTACACTGGAGTTGCGCGAGGCCCTCGTTGATGCTTGGCAGATTAAGGGGAGGGTGAAAGTTTCCATGACAAACCATGGCCTATACGAAGTCATGCTTCCTAATGTGGAAGCAAAGAGCTGGGCGTTGAAGCGCTCCCCTTGGGTTATCAAAGACAGAGTCCTCATCCTCCGCAACTGGATGCTCGCGATACCTCGAAAGATCTTTGAGGAGATGTCGATAGCCCCTTTTCGTATTCAGCTTTGGGGAGTGCAAAAGGACTGCTGTACTAAGCTCTTTGGAAGTAAGATGGTGGCGGCAGCCATTGGTCAAGTCCTCGAGTCCGAAGTCTTTGCTTGCCAGGAGTCGGGAGAAAGATACATCAAAGTTCGAGCGGTCGTGGACTTCGCTAAACCGCTCCGATCACAACTAATGGCGGCAAGCGAAGATATCGACGGGTTTTGGGTGAGCCTGAAGTATGAATTCCTTCCCAGTTTCTGCTACCATTGTGGTCGCGTCGGTCACGCTCGCCGCGATTGCACGTTTAACCCGCCAAATGGGAAGGAGCGCTTTGGCCCTCACATGTCGACCAAGAAACTCGGTAGAAGAGTTTATGATGAGGATGAGAGTGATAACTTGAGGGCGGGCGGACCTAGACAGGCGGTATGGTTCAATCGCCAAGGCCAAACTGCGACCAATACCGCCCGAACCTACATTCGCGATCGGGAGGAGAGGAGGCAGGTGACCAGGAAAACTGGCGGCAGGGCAACACCCATGGCTGCGAATAGCTCTAGTCAGACCAGCAACGGAAACCAAGCCCGGGGCGTGAGGTCTCCTTCGGGCAAGACCGCCAGCCCGCGGGGGTTCCCCATTATGAAGCATCCCCGGATTCAGTTGGGGAGAGGGAAGTGTGGAACGCTAGATCAGCGTAGCAAAACAGTTGATCACAGGAAACAAAAAGCTATTGGGCGGAGGGGTGGGGAACCTCTTGCTGATACAAAATCGGAGTCATCTAAGAAGACGGGGGATTCTCCGGGAATCCTGGCGGAAACCCGCCGTCGGCGATTGCTCCTGGACGACGATTCAGACGATGACGTACTGGACCTTGATCGGGGAATTCAAGACGAGGGTTTGGTGGATACGACGAAGACTGGGCCTAATCTGCCTAAACGGCTTGTCCCTAACCCCACTTCGTTTGGGCCGGGCTCGACATGTGGCCCAACAGAGGCACACGCTGCTCTAGGTAGAGACATGACTGCTGCTGGGGGTAATCCCTCTGTGGGTAGGGGCTCGGCCCAGCCTTCGACCCCCCATAGTCCAAACCAGGCTCAGGCCCGGCCCACTAGGCGGAATAAAGCTCGCCTGCCCAAGAAGTCAGAGGGCCGAGCGGGTCCGAGCAAGGGAGGCCCGAAACAGTGGAACTCGGGTGGGCCTAAAATGCCAAAGCCCATGGACGAGGAAGAAGCTGCGGGCCGAGGAGCTTGTGCGGCGCCTAGTGAAGAAAAGATCAAGGCTCTTGTGTCAGACAATTCTGATTCGGAGGAGGACACAAGTTGCTTTGAAATCAAGAAGAGAGCTCCCGCCTCTGGACCGAAGCCCCCTGCTGTTCAGACCAAAGGGCGAGTGAGCCGAGTCGTAGCTGCTTTTGAGGCGGGACTTACCAGCAACACTGAGACTCAGCATTGTTCGCTAGAACAATCGGGAGTAGTTAATCCGACTCCGCAGGACCAGGTGATGATACAGGGAGATAGCTCAGGTCTGGATGAGTATGGGATCAATTTATTGAACCCAGCGATTGGGGTACGCAAGCGCCCATTGGAGGTGGTTGAGGGTGATTTGGGTGAGATGCCCTCGCCAAAAAAACAATTTGTTGAAGTTGATGAGACCATGGACAAGGTGGAGGAAGCCAGCCTCGAGTGGCCCCAATCAGATAAAGGAGGCTCTTGGCCTGGAATGTGAGGGGAATTGGACCATCCCTCACATTCCAAACGGCTCTAAGTTTGGTTCGTTCGAATAAACCGAATCTCGTGTTCTTCTCAGAGACACGATCGAGTCGGCGTGTTGTCTCCTGTCGTATGAGGGGGTTGGGCTTTGTTCTTTCTAATTGTTATTTTGTTGATGCTGTTGATGCCGCGGGTGGGTTGGTTGTAGCCTGGTCCCCTGGGGTTGACGCATCGGTGTTTTATCATTCGAACTTTTGTATTTGTACTAGAATCAATGAAGCTGATTTTTCTTATATTGTGGTTACTGTCTACATTAGTTGTAATAATGCGATCAGAACCGCCCAACTGGCTCATCTCCAGGAGCTTTGCTCCACGTTCCACCTACCATTTGTGGTAATGGGTGATTTTAATACAACTCTTATTGAAAGTGAGAAGGATGGAGGGAATCCCTGGAATGCAAACCAGGCGCTTAGTCTCCGTGAGTTTATCCACGATCTGGGGCTCCATGATCCAGGTTTCCTTGGGGATCAATTCACCTGGACTAATAAAAGGATGGGGGCGGCTTGTATTCGGGAACGTCTGGATAGAAGCCTCTGCTCCCAGCTTTGGATGGAACGGTACCCGGAAACCTTGGTCAAACATTTCACAGATCAAGGGTCGGATCATCGGGCCATTCTCCTTTCTGATAAAGCCTATGCAAGAAATTGTCGGCCCCTATTCCGGTTTGATGCCCGCTGGGCCGATAACCCGGAGGTTAGGGCTATGGTTACATATGTTTGGCGTAATGAAATTAGGGGATCCCCTATGTTCTGCTTGTGGGAGCGGCTTAAGAGGCTGCGTCACCTGTTATATGATTGGAGTAGGGCGGGGACTACCAATTCTTTAAGGAATATTAATACCCTGCAGAGTGAGATTGTGCGGATAAAGGATTCCCATCCGATAGATTGGGAGGCGGTCCGGGTTTTGGAAGGGGAGTTGAACCGACAATGGGAGGCGGAGGAGCTGTACTGGCAGCAAAAATCCAGAGTTAACTGGCTGAAGAAAGGTGATCAGAACACGTCTTATTTTCATACAGTGACCAGGACTCGACGAAAGAAAAACTTTGTGGAAGGGCTCCGGACTGAGGAGGGGGATTGGATCACTGATGAGCCTGGAAAGGCTGGTGTGGCGACTACCTTTTATCAGCATCTCTTTACGTCAGAGAATCAAGTGGATAACATGGCTGAGAGAGTAGCAGCTCTCCCCATTGCCAGAAGTGTTACCCCTGAGATGAATGCCTCCCTGACGGCTGAGGTGCTCCCTGAGGAAGTGCGGCGAATGGTTTTTTCAATGGGCTCGAAGCGGGCCCCGGGCTCGGACGGGTTCACGGGGAAGTTTTTTAAGGCCTTTTGGGATATTGTGGGCACGTCGGTTATTGATGCGGTCTGCTCCTTCTTTACTACAAGCAGGATGTTGCGCAGTTTCAATCACACCTGGCTTACGTTGATCCCCAAAGTTGAGAATGTGGAGACCATGAAACAATTACGACCTATCAGTCTATGCCAGTTTGTCTATAAAGTCATCACTAAGATCATGGCGGAAAGGCTGGCTTGTATCCTCCCTGAGATCGTATCTGATGGCCAAAACGCCTTTATTCGGGAGAGACAAATTGTGGATAATATCCTAATAGGACACGAGTTAATGCACTTCTTGAAGATTAAGACGCGAGGCAAGAAAGGGTTCATGGCCTTGAAGGTTGACATGGAAAAAGCCTATGATAGGGTTGAATGGCCTTTTCTCCTCGCTGTCCTGGACAAGATGGGCTTTAACAGTGTCTGGAGGGATTGGATCTATGAGTGCCTCCGATCGGCCTCGTTTTCGGTGCTCATGAATGGGACTCCAGCAGGATATTTTTCCCCTACGAGGGGTTTACGGCAAGGAGATCCGCTCTCCCCGCTTCTCTTTGTGTTATGTACTGAAGGGTTTTCGGCACTTTTGCGGAAAGCTATTGCTGATAAAAAGCTGGAGGGAGTGAAAGTGGCCCCTCGGGCCCCTAGGATCTCGCATTTGTTTTATGCGGATGATTCGTACTTATTTTTGCGGGGAACCCTCCAGGAATGCGAGAATCTGATGGTGGTCCTCAATGAGTATGAGGAACTAAGTGGGCAGAAGATAAATCTGGCGAAGTCTGCGGTTTGCTTCAGCAAGAATATTGTGCAAGAGGACCAGGAGTTCCTTGCGGCAGTGCTGGGGGTGGGGGCAGTCGGGGTCCAGGATAAGTATCTGGGCCTCCCTACCCTGGTTGCTCAGTCGAAAACGGCTACCTTCCGGTTCCTGGAGGATAAGTTGCTTGAGTGCCTCCAAGGCTGGAAGCAAAGGACGTTATCTTGGGCGGCTAAGGAGACCCTAATCAAATCGATAGCCCTAGCCCTGCCTCTGCATGCTATGTCTTGTTTCAAGCTCCCTGCTTCCTTATGTCGTCTTCTGGACAAATATGTGGCGAAGTTCTGGTGGGGTGATGTGGAAGGCCACCCTAAGATTCGGTGGATTTCGTGGCGGAATATGTGCAGGAGTAAACATGAGGGCGGAATGGGCTTTCGGCGATTCGAACAATTTAATCAGGCACTTCTAGCGAAAGTTGGATGGCGCATCCTGACTGAGCCGAATTCCCTGCTGGCCCAGGTCTATAAAGGGAAGTATTTTCCAAAAGGGTCATTCTTACAAGCTTCGGCCCGCTCTCGGCCTTCCTGGGGATGGCAAGGCATTCTGTTTGGGAGGCAGCTGCTAGAGAAAGGACAGAGGTGGCAAATTGGTAATGGGAAGTCAGCGTCGCTGCTAAATTCCAATTGGATCCCCCAGTGCCAACTTGACCCACCGGTCTTTAATCCTATGATCATTCCGGAAGGTGGTGACCCACCAGTGGCGGACGTTATTTGCCAAAATGAGGGTCGATGGAATGATCACAAGCTCCGTCAGTGGTTCGATCCGCCCACTTGTCGGGCCATTAAAGAAATTCCTCTGCCTCGTCGTGATATGGAGGATAAATTAATTTGGCATGGGACAACGGATGGAGTGTTCTCGGTTAAATCGGCGTACCATCTCGCTGTTAATGTGGACAAGCGGTGTGAGGGAAGGAAGGCTACGGTGAGCTGGATGGATAAAGCAAGTTGGGTCCGGTTGTGGACGGCTAAGATTCCCCCTAAGTTGAAAGTCTTTGTCTGGCAGATTCTTAATCAAATCTTGCCTACTACTGAGGGCCTTATTAACAGGGAGGTCCCGGTGCTCCCTAGGTGTCCGGTTTGCTGGGATGAATCGGAAACGATGGAACATTTGTTTCTTGATTGCCCGGTGGCGCGAGCTTTATGGGAGTATTCTGGGCTGGATTATGTAGGGGAGGGTTTACCCCGGCACACTTTCCCGCTGTTTCTTAAAAAGGTGATGGGCTTGATTGACCAGCCCCAGCTGTTCATGGCAGTGGTGGCCATCCTGTGGCGGATTTGGCGTTCACGAAATTGGGTGGTTTTTTAGGGCAAACAGTTTGGTTTCCCGGCCTTAATGCGCCAGTTTAACCAGCAATACGAAGAGTGGGTTCGCTTGCCGAGGGATAAGGTTCCCCGTTCGTTGGGGACGGTGGGGGAGGATGTGAGGATCGAAGTAGCGGGGAGGGCCGTTTGCATGTGGGATGGGGCGATTCGGCCTGGTTCTCATTCGGCCGGTGGGATTGTCCTGTTCTCCCCTGCTCGGGAGATCCTTTTAGTCAAAGGGGTCCACGTCCCTAATGTGGGAGATCCGATGACGGTAGAGCTTCTGGTCCTTAGGGAGGCGGTCTCTTGGTGTCTGGCGAATGGCTTCACTAATGTCGTATTCGAGGGAGATGCAAAGGTAGTCATTGATAAAATCAACCAAGGGGAGACCAGAGACAATCGGGTGGGTGCTGTTTTGGAAGAGGTCTTAATGTGTTTTCGCATTCACCCAGGGTTGGCTGTTCGATTTGTAGGTCGGCGTAGTAATAGGGTAGCCCATTTGGTGTCTAGGAAAGCCCTCTCTTTGTACCCGATCATGGATCGTAGCTTTGATTTTCAGGCTTGGCTGAACTCCAGGGTGTAACTATCCTTTTATTATCAATACATGATATCTTTTGTCAAAAAAAAAAAAAGACTAACAGTGAAACAATTCATAAAGTTAGTGACAAATAAAAAAGAAAAGTAATTGGCAAAATACACTTTCATAGCCATAACTATTCGCGTTGTGACAAATATAGCCACTTTTTGAAAAATACACTCGTATAGCCACTTTTTAAAACTTGTTTGCTAAATTTAGCCATTTCCGTTACAAAACTTTAACACCGTTAACTCTCCAATGATGTGGATGTACACGTCATCAAATGTATGACACGTGACAGCCACCTCAATTTAAATGATTATTTTAAATAATTTCCTTAATTATTTTATTTCACCACAATTCTCCCTTTCAGAAAATACTCTCCCTTCTCATTCTCTCTCTCCCTTATCTCTTTTCCCCCTCTTCTTCTCCACCACACAGCAAGAAAATTTTGACGAAGATGGTAGAAGCCGACGATATGCTACGGACGGGAACCTTCTAGATCTGCTTCTTCGGGTGGGTGGAGAGGCCGACGATCTTGTTGCGGAGGCGCTTGGACCCATTTTCGCCGTCGAAGAGAGAGAGAGAGAGAGAGAGAGAGAGAGAGAGAGAGAGAGAGAGAGAGAGGAGGAGAGAGGAGGAGAGAGCTTAACCTAGCTATGAATTTTAGGCCGCCAGTGGGGAGAGTGAAGAGGAAACTTCTACTGGGGAGGATTCAAGACATTTGAATTTGAATTTGGATCCGAATCTGGTGCAGAAGGATGAAGTTTGGGAAGATGGGTTTTGGCGGCGAAATCGTATTTTTTCCTACATAATCGAGTTTCTGCTCGATGGGTTTCTGTTAGGGGTCAATGAAACAAGTTTTGACGGTGGTGGGTGGTTGGAGAAGACGATGCGATTCCCTCTGTTTAGCGGTGGCGGCCGCGATTAGTGTGGCGGTGGAGAAGAAGGAGAAAAGAAGATGAAGAAGGCGTGCCCAATTTTATGTATTGTTATTTTTACTTTTTATTGCAATTATAATAGTAAATTAATAAGAAAGGAAACTTTCCAACTAGGATTGGTTTAAACAAAAAATCGCCACGTCACCAGAAAACGTTAGTACAGTCAGCATTTACAATGTTGCTGTTAAAGTTTTGGACGGAATGGCTATACGAGTGTATTTTTCAAAAAGTGGCTATTTTGTCACAACGCGAATAGTTATGGCTATGAAAGTGTATTTTGCCAAAGTAATTCAAGTAACAAACGTGAAAGATTTATATAATTTGAGTGACCAACATGTGATTTATATAGTAATACACATAAATAATCAAACAATACATAATGGAGGTTCTCCTCCAACCCTCCTCTAATTTCACTTTCTCCGGCTTCTGCGCAACCCACGGAGGGGTTCCATAGTAATTTCCTTTTAATTCTTATAGGCCTTAGAGCAAGCAACAAATTTAGTTTATATCGGCTTATCTAACTAATAATTTATGTTGCCTGGATATGGGCTGTCCATGTACACTATTATAACTCTTATTAGGTATTTAGTCAATTAAACGACACACTAGCAAAGTGGAGGAGCAAGTAAACTGATGTTTTCAGAACTGGATCGGATGTTGAACCATAAAAATTACGGATTCACATATACTTCAATAATTAATCGATATAGAATTGTTGGCTAATCGTTGATAGAACTGTTCTTGCGCTGTAATATATAGAAATATATAATACACTAATTTAAAAGTGAATTTATCACTACTCGTAAAAAAATTACAAATTCATATAATGTATCACCAAAAATTTCTAACAAAGCATTCAAACTATTTAAAAAAACAAAATTTTACTATTTTATTTAACAATAGTAAGAGTGACGATCCGTAGTGAATATATAATTATGTTAAGAAAGTTGGAAAAAAATGAAGAATAGATAGAATTAGTGATTGAGGTTGGATGGTTTTAGTTTATGTTAACTTACTTTTCTCTTTAATTTTGTGTGGTTAAAATAGTGAACCATTGGATCAGTTAAACCGGGGTGGTTCATATGATTTTATGTCAAATCGTTAAAAATCGTTCAGTCCATCTCTTACTGTCTAATCAAATGAACCGAACCGCTATTGTAACCGGTATAGTGATTCTACTAGCAACCATTGATTCGATTTGGTTCTTATATGAAGGAAACTCATAAAAGAATATTCGAAGCCTAAACTAAGTGAATAAGAAAAAAAAAATGGAGAGCTTAACTCAGTTCATTCCAAAACTTATACCACACACAAATAAGTGGAATTACTAATCTATTGAATAGGAATACAAAATAAAATAGGGTTAATACGTTAAATTGGCCCGAACTATATGCATATTATCAACTTTGGCCAATGGTTTCAGAAATATCCATCCTGGCCTGAACTATACACTATATATACTAGTTTGGCCTGAAGCGTATTTTGACCGTTAATTTGGACGGTCAACACCGTTGACTAACGGCAAACGGTCCAACTCACTGCCATGTTAGCGTTGAATTAATAAAAAATTCAAAAACTTAATAAAATAAAAATGGAATAAGACAAAAATTCAAAGAAAATTAAAATGTAATCTTCTCGTTAATTTTTCTTTCACTAAAATTCCAAATTAACCAAAAAGAAAGAGAGAGAAAACGAGTTCTGCTCGGCGGTTTCTAATTGCATAAGAATTGGAAAATGGTTTGATCTCGGCACCCCGCCATTCTCATCTTTCACAAATCTCAACAAGAGCCAACGTCCTCCCACCACTATCATCGACATAGATCCCGACATCCTTGCAATCATCTTGCACGACTTGCACACCGCGGGGCAGTACACGAACTTGTAGTTCAAGCTGGACTTCCAGATCTTGAACCAGAAGTGTCATCGGGCCGGGGTTTCCTTCGACCCCTCCTGTCCCGACGAACCACTGCTCCAGGTCATGCCTCGTAGACCATAGTTCATCGAGAAGAAGACGATCAATACCCTCTCCCAGGGCATCGATTTGAAGGGCGGCAAGCCAATCACTTCTGCTAATCGTACGCCCTCGACCTTTCAACACATTGAGATCTGGTCGATCTCGTCGGCGCTGTCGATTGTGAGGTCGAGGGTGGGATGAGAGTCGAGATCCGAAAAAGAGGGATTCCGAGAGATGACGCTTGTTGGTGGGTCTTTTTGGACGATGGGATGCCTATCATGTCCTTCAACTTACCTTGCTGGTGCAAATCAAGGATTCGGTCGACAACGTGCTTGGCCGTGGACCCGGTTCCGAGGCCGACGACAATGCCGGAAGCTGTGGATAGCTTCTCGGAGGTAATGAATAGAGCGCAAGGAATGGCCATGGTTGAAAAGCGTGGGTGAGGTTAGGGAGAAATTGAGAATGCTGGGAGACGAAAAGTGTGGAGAGGGGCTGTGTGGATCTCGAGTGAGAAGGAGAAGGGGTATTTTTTTTAGTTTATCTTTTTTATTTTATTTGATTACACTATTAATTTTTTTTTCAACGTGGCATCCACGTCAGCATAGCATGCTAATTCACTAATGGTCAATGATGTTGACCGTCTAATTTGACAAAAATTCACGAGTCAGGCCAATTGAGTCTATATGATGTATAGTTGAGGCCAGAGTGGGAATTTCTGAAACCACTGGCCAAAGTTGATTATATGAGTATAGTTAGGGCCAAAATAAGGTATTAACCCAATAAAATAGTATTACTTTGCAATTATATTCCTACTACACCAGTAACTTTGCAATTAACTAGCTAATTTGCTACAGACAACAGTGCAAAGAAGGCGAAAGATACAATTCTGCACAACAACTAACTCTTACCAAACTACTATATAATTCATGGATTAGAGACATCCTGCTACTCCCACCCAACGTATTCGTCCTTTTCCAGTTGATTATCTATTAATTTATGAATTATTACATGTATCCTTGCAAGTCCTTATTCAAATGGTTTTGATGTTTTACTATATTTATTTTCCTTTTTTACTCACTACCCAATTGCAACTGCCTCCGTACTAACATATTATTATTATGTGTTGACAGTAGAAATCAATCTTTACAGTTCACGTATATTCATGATTGATGAAATATTAAATTGTATTTAAGTGCTACAATTCTTCAATCTTTACTTCTATCTTTACTTTCCAAGTTTTACAACCAATATAATATCCATGGTTATATATGCCAAGATTCTAATTTTAGAATGAGCTAATCTATGTTTCTTTAATCATACTCATGAATCAAGACTGAGCTCATACATGTTTCGTGAGTTAATCTGATATCCATTGTGAAACAAAGAGAAATTTGTTTCATCGTTGTTTTAACTGGAGTATGTAATTCTTTTTATTTTCAGCTTAAAATAGCATACATTTGTTTTATTCAAATCGCAAATCTAATATTGAATGTGGGTGGAGGGGATTGGTTGTCAAGGTAATCTCTGTGGTAGCATAGTTACCCAATTAAATGTCATTCTTGCAAATGCGGGTAACTGCCCTTTCATCTTGGTCATTACACGTCGTTCCATTTCATAAAATGGTAAGGAAACATCTTTATTACTTTGTCATTATTAATAAAAATATTTTCAAATAAATATGACATTTAATTAAATGATTGTCAAATTTGCAAGGAGAAAACCTTCTCAACTGGAGACTGGAGTGGCTTTTATGTTGGCAAATTCAAGAATTTCATAAATTATTAATTTTAGCAAGGTGAAATTCATGACAATTTTATCACCGTATTTGGTTGCGCGTTATAAGTTTGAAGTTTCAAATAAAAGAATGGATTAATTATCATTCTTTTTTTTGTGTGGTAAAAATGTGGCTGAGATTGACCAACTCTTCTAGTGAAAAGCACGAAAGCACCTCAACAACTAAATTTCAACCAAAATCGTACAAAGTTAAATCAATTAAAAATGAAAGATGGAAAAGAGGTAAGTATCAATTCAATTTATTGACCCATTAACTATCAAACACTAACATTTTATGTAATAACTAATAAGCACTTCATCAAAACAAAGTTGTCAAAGTAAGAATGGTGGTGTTATGCTGGATGCGAAACTTGTCCCCAAAAGTATCAGTTTCTATTGTTGTTTATGTCATTACTAACATTATACTTACTTAGGATCTACCTTCGAGTTATGGACAAAACCACTGAGACTAACTTTTGTTTTATGGATCGACTAGGAGATGGATATTTTGGAATTTTGAAAGTATCAATTCAAGGAAAGATGGAAACGCATAATTCATACGATCTTCCTGACTTGATCGAGGTAAATTATCCATGCGTCAATATTAATTACAAAATTGTGATATTCTTTATTTAATTTGGAGTATATTTGAAACATCAACCCCCTATTATTATATCTAACTAACCTGCCTACCATTTCTACTTCTGATATTTTGATTTGCAAGGCAATTAATTGCATCTATTATCCAGTAAATAAAATGTTATCAATTGTATACCATGTGTAAATTCTTCTTATTTATATGATAAATTATATAGTTCTTTAATTTTTATATCATGCACAAATGATAGTCAGTTGTATTCTTTAACTTTGACAAATGCATTTAATTGTATAACTTAAAACTCTAGAGTAACTTTCCTTAATTACGCACTAGCATGCATGCAATTGTATACCTTGGTTGTATTATCAAGTGCATATGTTTTAAATTTTTAAACCATGCACAAATGACACTTAGTTGTATTGTTTAATCTACAGGCAAATGCATGTCGTTTATAACACAAAATCTTGATGGAACTTTACTTACTTTCATAATAACATGCAAGCAATTGTATCCGGCTACAATTTTAACTTCAATATATTTTAAAACACCTATTATTCTAGAAAGTCACATAATACATTGTACTTTTGAAAGTCAATGATCTTTATTCTTAATGCTAATGTAGGAGAACAAGAATGAGACTGCTCATTGCAGACGTACTAGATCTGGTGCTAGAAATGGTGATGATCTTGAGAAGAAGAAACACATTGTTCATAAGAAAGATACAAATACCAATGATGAAGAGAAAGAACAAATCATGGATATTGTTCATAACTTGGATGAGACAAATTCCACTCAAATGAAAAAGATCGTTGGTAATTGTAAATAGTTTACCATCATATTTTTATGCTCGATAAAACGCAGGAAAATAAGAAAGAAATTAGTTAAATGGAAGAGAAGAAAGAAGAGTAAATTGATAATGAAGATAAATATATCACTAAAGGAGATGAAGACATTAACATTGATGCACGTGAAAATGTTGCTCTTGATGGACGAAGTGCAAACAAGTCAAAAAGAAATGTGCAATGATCTCTCACAATGAGTAGTAAATAGAAGGATTATTTTAGAATGTCTTTAGGAGTTGGTTCGGATTTGTCTTTCATTTTCAGGGAAAAAATAGTTGACGAGTCAGTTGCAATGTCGAAAAACAGTATGATTTTGATCATTTTAAATTGTTCATTTTCTTTAATGATTTCAATTCTCTTATTTTACCAATTAATTTGAATATTTCAAATATTTGAATAATTTATATTTTCTTATACAATCAAAATCCGTGTATTTCACATTCAATTTGATAATGGTGTTTACGTGATGAGCGACTGAATCCGGCCAACTGGTCGGGCCAGTGACTAGGTATATATGTGAATTAGTCATACACACATGCTTACGTGTCGCAAAGAGGGGAATTGGCGGACGGCATAAGCGACCGTCCCATTTATTCTTCCTTCACTGACCAAAGAAACAAAGCGCGCAGGAGACGTTCGGGAGATTTCAGAGAAGGTAATTTCTAAGGGTTTTGGCCGTATGAAAATTCCACAATCGTCAGGTACCACTTCTATCCAACCTAGTCCTTCAATCTCCGGGCTTATATCGATGTTCTGGATAAGAATTTCTTGTTTTCCAGATTGAAGGAATTGAGAGGTTTGGAGAATTTGGAAGTCGAATTAAACACAAATTTCGTATACGAACTTTCTGCAGCGAGGTAATGAATATTCTTGTTCTAATATATGAATTTCAGCAATTGTTTAGGTTGAAGTAGGAATCGTTGAATTTAGCTCCGGCTAGGGTTTGATGTATTTTTATCCAGAATTTGACCCAGAGCCTAGTACTAATAGTGACGGGGACACTACAGGAGATATTAGGACAATCTCAGATTTTGATTCTGGGTTCGTTGGTGAAATTGAAGTTTTAGTACGAGAGGCTAAAACTGATGTTTGAACGACCAGAACTGGTGAGGATTAGCACGACATACCGGGTTTGTCGTATCATGATAATTATATTGATGCTTAGAATTGACCTAGGTGAACTAGAATAGCACGATTAGGGGTGTATGGATTTTTGTGCTATATGATGAACCCTTGAGTGCTATATGATATATTTTCTTGCCCTAATCGTTATGGACCTTGTTTATGTTGATGATTGCGTATATGTTGCCATTTGTGGGTGTAATTGTGGATATGCCTCTATTATAGTGTGCCTGAATATAAGTTCTTATGATTGTCGTATTTGAAGTCACAAGTTGAAAATATACTTTCCCATGATGATATTATGATGTTTAAGGAGGATGACTTGCACAAGGGTTTATCCTGAGGAAGTGCAATTATACGACTCCTAGTTTACTTATGTTGAGCCAAATGGGGCCGGGTCAAGAACGAATCCAAGTAATGAATTATGCTTAAGTAAGATGACATATAGATTATGTATAAGGACACAAAGTAAGAGTATTTTGGTCTCATGGTCAATTACATAGTAATTAGGGCTCCCTATGCTATTACTCTGCTATGACATGATAGTCACACCTCCCTTGTGGTGCTGACTGAAGATTATGATAAGCATAATAGTCACACCTCTCATGTGGTGGTGACTGAAGATTATTCACGAGATATGACCACACTTAGAGTGTTGTCGGTATAGCTTCACCTATGGTGGTATGGGGATATGTATGTATGTATGATCACATCCTACGGGATGTTGGGTGTGTACGGTGGCCCAGGAGAGTTATTAGCATGGGAGTAGCAGGACGCCTATAAATAAAACATGATAAGATGCATATGCATAATTCAAGGTGGTTGAGTCTTTTGCCCATTAGGATATGAGGATGGCTCATGTACGATCTTAGTGTTTGGGCTTGATTGCTAGATGTATGGTAGGGGTATGCTTTGTTTTGAACTCACGATGCAATGATTGTCTCACTCAGCCATGAGCTGACCTTATTTTATCCTTTTCCTCTGCTTATGCCATGTGTAAGCAGATCATCAGCAGCAACGCTTGGGCGACGCGACTACATGATATGGAAGTTTGGCCAATAATTCACGCTCTTTTGTAAAACTGTTTTGAGAACATGTCATGTACACACTAGCTTTTCATGTAGTGAGAGGCATCTACAAGTGTGGTAGGTTGTTAGTAGTCATATATGTGTGGTTTTATATGTAATGATGATCATGACATTTACTAGTTTAGTATGCACATTATGAAACTGTAGCTACGGCTATGAAAGGTGATGTATATGGTTGGTGGTACATATGTGTACCTAGGTATGCAGAGAATCAGATAAGTTATGTTGCAGGTTTGATTGGAAGAACTGTTAGCCCATTACGCGAGTAAGTCATGTCAAAATTTAATTGGAGTATTTAAAAATTAATGTAACACCCGAGATTATTTCCGCTGAAAATTTATGAACAATATGAGTAGGTAATACATATAGGATGGGGTGTTACAGTAGGAGTGACCCTAATAGTTCCTTATTATGTGAGACACTTTAACCTTAATTCCATTTGGCCGAGAGACATACATATGTTCAATAGTCCTATAAGATTCAAACATATGCAAAACAGGAACCTCATTATTTGTAGCTCCACTGTCTATTATCGAAACAAGTGAGTTAGGAGGGGAATTGACTGTAGAAAGTATCGTACCAGACTCCTCAATACCTGTGATAATAGTGGGAATAGCTGGATTAGCAGAACTAGAACTCTCAGGAGCCAACGGAATAGTAGACTGTTGAGCTAAAGTAACCAGATTAGTCACTGGTGTGATAGTCGAAAACTGCCCCTGTGTGAACTAAGACTGATGAACCAAAGACTGGTACTGTGCCTTGGACAACACAATGGAATCATTTTTTTTTGGAACCTTCTTAGACTTATAACCTGGTCCAAAGCCGCCACAATGAGTACAAACCGGACGCTTACGACTACCACCACTACTTGGAGCAGCAAGAGCAACCGGAGCCATAGACGAGGTGTTAGCCTGACGTTCCTACTGAACAAGGCCAGAGAATAACTTTTTGATCTGAGACAGAGGATCCATAAGAAGAAATTGAGACCTAACTCCAGCGAAATTCTCATTCAGGCCCTTGAGAAAATGAATGACTTGATCACGGCGCATGTACTCGCACGGAATAGAAGCAGTAGTGCAAGAACAGCGCGGATTGCATGAACATGACGGAATAGGCCGCAAGATAGACAGTTCTTCCCACAAAACACGAAACTTAGTGAAGTAAGCACTAACGTAAATATTACCTTGCTTAAGTGCAGAAATGTCATCATAGAGATCTGAGATTCTCACTTCATTCCCTTCGCTGAAGCGTTCTCGCAAGTCCTCCCAGGCGTCAATGGTCGTATCAAACCAAAGAACACTCTGTGTGATCTATGCAGAAACGGATCTTTGGATCCAGCCAAGAACCAAAGCATTAGCTTGATCCCAGGCGGTGTAAAGCGGATCCTCAGGCTTGGGAACTGGAGCGCGAGCATCGATCAAGGACAACTTGTTGCGCGCATGAAGCCCCATCCTCATAGAGCGAGCCCAGCCGTCATAGTAGGAACCAGATAACGGAAAGGTGACGAACTGTAAGGACGTCAAATCGCCATTGGCAATCAAGTAGGGATGCGCCGGTGAAAGATTGGCGATGAGCAGAGCTGATCCCACAGTTGTGGAGACGGGAGGTGGACCAGAAGTTGCTGAGACAGTTGAGAAGGCAGCAATTGACGAAGTCTAGGGTTTCACAGAAGAACTGGATGAATTCATCGAAGAGAGGCAAAGAGAGCACGATCAGAACAGCGATCGGAAAGAAACGAAGGAATTGAGCACAATCAATGAATCGATAGGAAACAATGTGAGCGGAAGAGGATATCTGGATCGAACAAGGCGAGGGGGAGAGCAAAGGAACAAGATGTTCACGCGTCTCTGGAAAGTCCTCGATGAAAGAGAAAGAACGGAAAAGAAAATCAAGAACAGATTAATTGCTGCTCTGATACCATGTTTTCATGGAAAGGAAAAGCCACCTGCACCTAACATCATTTTATTTCATCAAATAGAAAGTTACATTATCTTGAAATATATTACATATATATAGTGAACTAAAGTCCTATTAAAACATACAAGTAAACAAATATTACAATACAGTCTTATAACTATACATAAGTTACAAATCAGTCCTCGGATTTATCTTCCTCGGACAATTGGAGGAAGAGAAGAAGAAGAGCTTCTGCTTAAACCCTGTAGCTAATGCCAACATAGCCCCTCCAAAACTCCGATGCAACTATCTCACCCTAAAGCAAAGGGTAAATTGAAAACTCAAAGAAAAAATGGCCGCCTCTTTTTATGAAAGATGCGGGTGGTGGACTGGTGGTGGTGGTGACATGTTCCCTTGTGCGTAGATGGTGGCGGAGAGGGAAAACCAGCATGGATCCGCCTGCAACTCCGACTCAATTGACTATCGCAGGGGAAGAGGAGGAAGACAGGGGAAACGATGGAACGACCTGCTCCTATTTAATTTCCCACCAAATGCAATTTTGAGAAGGGAAGCGACAACGAGATTTATGATGGATAAGCGGGAGAGAGCGGGGGAATTTGGAGTTCTAATCTGGGTAAGTTTTTTCGTTTTATTTCATCAAATGGAAAGTTACACTATCTTGAAATATATTACATATATATAGTGAACTAAATTCCTATTAAAACATACAAGTAAACAAATATTACAATACAGTCTTATAACTATATACATTAGTTGCAAATCAGTCCTCGGATTTATCTTCCTCGGACAATTGGAGGAGGAGAAGAAGAAGAGCTTCTGCTTAAACCCTGTAGTTAATGCCAACGTAGCCCCTCCAAAACTCCGATGCAACTTTTGCTCCCTGAAGCAAAGGGTAAATTGAAAACTAAAGAAAAAATGGTCGCCTCTTTTTGTGAAAGATGCGGGTGGTGGACTGGTGGCGGTGGAGTGTTCCCTGTGCGCAGATGGTGGCGGAGAGGGAAAACCAGCCTGGATCCGCCGGCGACTCCGACTCAATTGACTATCGCAGGGGAAGAGGAGGAAGACATGGGAAACGATGGAACGACCTGCTCCTATTTAATTTCCCACCAAATGCAATTTTGAAAAGTAAGGGAAGCGGCAACGAGATTTATGATGGATAAGCGGGAGATAGCGAGGGAATTTTGAGCTCTAATCAAGGTAAGTGTTTTCGTTTTTGCAGAGGTCGGAAGGAGGAGAAGCTGGGTTTGATTTTTCGTTAGCAACGTAGATGATTTTGGAGCCCCATTCTTTTCGGGTGGTGGGTTGGTAAGGTTTTAATTATTTTTATTTAATTTTTTATTGATTATTTTGATGACGTGGATGCTCAAACAAGCACATATCATCCATCGTGAGCATAAACAACCATAGCAACACTTCAAAAAAATACCGAAAACTCTAATACTTGACAGAATACGTAAGGTATAGAATTTACCCCATTTACACTCACCTTAAATCACGACTTTGAGGTGCGCCCAACCACCCACAACCAAGCTGTCCCTCGGGTTGAATCATGCCTGGGGTGAAGGCGACATCTTATTCCACCGAGAGCGATGAGTCTAAATTGGATGAAGACCCTCTCGAATTTGCATGCTAGCAAGGCGTCTATCCCATGTGAGACACGTCCCAAATTGACACTAGTTCCACATGTGTATATTATCACGTGGCCTGATCCATCACCCTAAAGATTCTGTATTTAACGTGGGAGGGGGAACAATTTGTTTACCTCCATTCCAATTGATCGACGCTAAAGGACAAATGGTCAAGGCCACCTCCCTGCACAATTGCATCCCGAGCCCCAAAGCTGCGAGGCTTGAGATGGTTTTGGAGGATGATTTAGCGATGGAGATAGGCCTGGTCTACGTCGAATGGATCCCTCAGAGAATACGTCAAGCGCGGAATTTGTAGCAACATTGCTTTGGACCTTCTTTTTCTTTGATTTTGATTGCGTCCAATGATGTAGCCGCAGTACGCCAAAGGTAGGGGATGCTCAGCCGCTGCTGAAGCCTGGTGCGAGGAAGAAGAATAGAACCGAAGTTGCAAAGCTTCCTTGTCTACTCCCTCTCTCTCGATCTCTCTTTCATCTTGTACGAGAGAAGGAGAAAGTATTTTCCAAGGCGGCGAACATTAGGTCGATGGGGTTGGGGAGATTAATTTGGATGGGGAATTGACAAGGGCCTCTCGGCCCTTTGGCACGAGTTTATATATATACTAGAATCAATACCCGCGCCTACGCCGCGAGAACTAAATTTGCTATACCATGATCATATGGTGAGCAGTTTAATTGATGGCAAACTGGGTTCGTTATAATATTGTCAGTGGTCTGGATTTCATAGTAATAGAAATTAGGTTGGTGGACCTACAACAAACAATTATCCTAATAATAGATATGGTTTCTATCATTGATGAACAAAATTCATGTCTACTTGGAGAAATATGGTTTCTATTATTGCTAAACAAAATTCCGATCTACTTGGAGTTGCTGAATTTCTTTTCGACAGCAGTCTCTCTTTATATTGGATAACATGTATGCGATTTTTGGGGAATCAGATTTCACGTGCTAAAATTGGAGTATTTGATTATTATCCTGGGAGAAGTATGAGGATTGTAATGTCTGGGACACATGATGAAGGTAATGTTGCAGTCAGCTTAGTTCAAGGCTCCATCTACTTGCTCAATGACTGCACCCCGTCGCTTCTTTCTATTCTACTAATTAGCCGCTTCAGCTACCACTTCTTTTACTCTTGTCAGCTGAAGTTTTGGAGCACTGTAAATGAAGCAACCATTCTCAAAGCATCAAAGGTTCTTAGCAGAGAGCTATTGTTAGTGCATATATGCAGAGAGATACCTTGGTCCTTAGTGGGATTTACTCAATCTGAGGAATTGCTTCGTTCATGCTTTCGTTGGGACTTGGGAGTACCACTTTTCTTGTGAAGGTATGAGCAGTATCAGGAGAAGCAGCTTCAAAGAACTCGAGCCATGAGCATTAGATAGGTGCCTTCCCAGATAAACCACTATTATTGGTCGAATCAAATTCTTGTCCAACCTCGGTAATTAGTCCTCGGGCACCTTCGTTGAAATACTAACACACTAAAGATCATGAATGGTAATTTCTTGGCTTCATTTCAGTGGCAAGAGTGTATGTTGTACACGAAATTGATTGATTCAAATTTTATTTATAAAATATGTATACCAAAATCCATCATTGGTTGAACAGTTTGGCGATCCCCCAATAGTTGGGGGCGCTTCCAAATCATGTATTTCAGACATCTGAATACCATGGCACTACTACAATTGGATTTACTCTTCTGGGTTCTGGCTATAACGCCATAAAGTAAAGAGTTACACCACTTCCACACACAAAAAAGTCACTACCTCCCATTGATTCCATCATTCCATTGTTGCATTTCACTTGAAATGCAGAGCTTCTTTAGGCTTTTCCCAAGAGAGACAGCACCGTCGCAGTGATTTGCTTCTATGACAGCCGCGCTTCTTGAATCCGATCTTGAGGTGATCCACGCTCAATATACCTATCTGGAAGCACCATTGCTCTCAACTGCATTAATCCAAACCCATAGCCATAGTAAAAAAATAGAACAAAAAATAAAACTAAGAATGAAATGGGATCAGTGAAAATGTTAGCTAATTACAATAAGGGGTCTATCTAGAATCCCACTCAAGCTCATGAATAAAACGCATGAGACCCAACCCATCAATCACACCTTCTCCCACAGTAATCAGAATCTCATCGCGCCAACTCCCTCATAAGCTCAGTGTCCAAAGGCTTGCAGAAATTAGCATCAGCTACCATTACATGAATATCTATGCGCTTTAGCATCCCTCCAGCTTCAACACACAGTTGCACAATAGCTCTATCACCCAATATAGCAATTCTAGTTCCTTCCTAACTACCCTTCCTTTGCCAACCTCGAGCGGAGTTCCTTAGTTATTGAGTAGGAGAACTGCTGCAATTTTGTTCCCTGCTGGAAACCTGAAGCAGCTCACCCTATTGCCTTGTTGCAACCCTGTGCATCATCTCAGCTTCGTCCGATGGTGCTATAACCACCATGTTTGGCAAACAGGCCATGTAGGCAATGTAGAATGCTCAACAGCAGAGTTGGTCCATCCACCTCAACCAAACCAGCTCTGTCCATAGCGAACCAGCCCGGTAGCTTCTGAAGATCGACATCATGTACTACCTGCATTTTTTAAATGGACCAATTTGTTACAACATGAGTAGTATTTTGTAAGTTGAAAAATCCTAGTTGTTATTGTAGATTTTTACCAGATCATATTTTCTTTGTAGGAAAGATGAGTAGATGGCACAGAATGGCTTGAGACATTCAGGAGGTAACCCAGCTGCAAAGGTGACAACATGTTGCTCAGTGATCCCCACGTCAAAGCATCAATTGGGAACTTCTTCTGGAAATAGTTGAGACCAATCCCACCACCCATTTCAGCATGAATAGTTACTATCTTGTTATCTGCCTTGGCTTCTCTGACAAATGATTTAGCAAAGTATCGACTGTATGGAAGGTAGAGGATTTCGGCTTGAATTGTTGCCCCGTTTTCTCATCAAACTTCGCCACTCCTGGAAAAAAAAGACAGTTCAGAAGAGATATTCGCTGGTCTTGTTAATAAGATCTTCCAAGCATCACAATGTAAAGATTACTATGCAAATAGCATGAAAATTCACCATATACTTGAAAGATATTTTATCAACAGCAGGCTCAGCAGGAGGATACCCTTTCCACTTCTCAGTCACAATATGGATCAAAACAGATCCTGAAGGGCTAGGTAGATAGCAGCTACTACGAACGACCTCAACCTTGCACCAATGCCTTCCAGTCCACCTGCTTCTTAAAAATTCACTTCAACTCGCACAAAAGCAGAACACCATAAGCCGAAGTAACAAATAATCTTTAAAAATCAATCCATTGACCTTTTTAGAACAGAACACCACCCTTCACCCCATGATCCACAAAACCATTAGATGTTCAACAGGAGCTCAAGGAGGGCAGTTAGGGAGTAGGGACTCTTGGAATCCATGATTTCTTGCTGGTCTTCGTTGAAGGGCCAACTCCTCCATCATCAACCAATGACTCCGTGGAAGGCAGAGCAGTAATTCAGAAACCAGAACTGGAACAGAAACACAAAAATGGATTCATTATCTGAGATGACAGAGCTTGCAGCCTTTCAACAAACTACATATCCTGAGAATTTTAAATTGCAACTGACTAATTGTCCTAATTCATTCACTCCCACCCCCAAACAAAATGGCAAATCAAAGGAACGTTACATATTCTAGGATTCTTGTACCAGACAAAAATCAAGCAGAGACAAACAAAGTCTTCCCTCCAAGATTCAATCTAAGATTTGCTCATTACTTCTACGAAGTAAAAACCGTTTGAATAACTCTGGGGCCATTGCCGAGAGGTTAAAGTCCCAACAAATTCAGTCCAGCGTTCCTTAAATGTCTTATTTTCTTTCTCTGTGTTTGTCTTTTTCAGTTTTTCTAGCTGCAGTTCTCCAGCAGCAAAACAAAGCGAGATGGGAATGAGGTGGGCAAACACTTACAGGGCTCAAGAAGTACTTCGCAATGACACCTTGTCTGGCAGATCTCCTTCTCGGCGCCTTCGTTCTCACTGTGCTCCTCCTGTTCCAAATCGATTCCGTATTCCTCCGTGTTTGAGTTCCATGGCGTTCGACAGCAGGAGAAAACTTTAGGGTTTGCGTTGCAGAGATAAGAAGTGGGTTATGGAGAGGGAAGAGAGGAAAGCAAAGAGGATGTTGTAATTCATGGTGGGTGGGGAAGAAGATGAAAGTGAAGAGTAAGCGAGAGCTCGATGGTGAGGAAATTGGGGAATGAGGGCCAAGCTTTGCCTCGGTGAAGTAAGCGGAGACCGCACTGATTTCGAGGCCAGAGGATAGAAGATGTGACCACAGGGGACATTGGGTGTATCGTGTTGAAGGAGCTAGCGAGTTCGAGAAGCAACCCGCAGAGGCGGACTGACGGGAAGGAGGTGCCTGTCCCGGGAATTGGGGGAAAAGGACGTTGAGAGCTGCTATGAGCCATTTGAGAATTCACAAAAGGAAGTTAGGAAACGACAAAATAATGTACAGTAGCATTGCATTCTTGGCCAATAAAGTGTACCCACCTTTTATGTTTTACAGAATTATAGAGTTATAAAGTCTACATATTGTTCATTGGTTCTTTCGGTTTCTTTGGAAAACTGTTGGGTCTTAGAAGAACCACATGTACTGTTTTAAAAAAATGAAAGAGATTTCAATAAATAATATCTTGGATGGAATTAAAACAGAGTTGAAAGGAAGTCAACGATGACTATTTTGTAGAGTGTAATATGAACAATGAGGATCATGAAGTTAGATTAGTTGGGCACTATAAACAAGTGATTAGCCAAATTGTAATTAAACATTTAAGGCAGTGATAAACTTGTCTGCAACGGAAGAAGTTTTGAGACATGTACTCACATATGCATATGTAATGTTAGTAAAACTCACATGATGTTTTACGAAGACATAAATAAAGGGGAGAAAATTAAAAGATATCATGCTCGAATTGTCATAAAAGTCTTCATTAAAATACTTGTCATTGATTATGAGGATACTTACTCTCTTATGGTGGATATAACTTTTGACGGTATGTGGAAAGTTATATATGCATATGGTGAATGTTGTTATGGTGCACTTATAAAGGATGCTTAATGATGAAATTCATATGGAACTCTCAGAAGAAGTTAGTTTGCTTGAAGCAAACATGTTAAGATTGTTGAGAACATTATCTAAGTAGATTGAATCCTCCAACCAAACAAATTGAATGAGCCTTAATATATATTAGCATGGCCCCGGCCAATTGGCCGGACGAAGATAAGCTATGAAATTTGAGAATGTAATGCAGTGTATGACTTATTGTTGTATAGTTTTTTTTTTTTTTTTGGAAACACATGATAAAAATAGTGAATTTTAGCAAGAAAGAGACATGAATGATGCAACGAATCAAAAATCAACCTTATAAACCAAGTTCGAGTACCTGTTACCTTATGAAATAGTATTATTTATGGTAATATGATGAGGCAAAGTAAGTGTTATAGAAACCGAATTCCAGAAAATCGAATAAAAAATCGCCTATCCCGCCGGTCTTTGAGAAATGAGCATCTCACAATCGTTGCTAGATTTTACTCGGCCCGTTGGCCGATTAATTTTCGTTATAAAACTTTCATCTTGTCGTCATTGTGCTTTCGGATTTTTTCCAGGTCATGATAAAATCTAAAGAAATCAAGGACGAACAACACGATTTGGGATAGAAACCATCGTTCCTGTATCCCTAGAAGATGATGGTAAACACGAACTCAGCTGCCGAACTGGTTTGAATTGAGATTTTTATCGGGTGTCAGGGAACCATGTGATTATAAATTAGACTTGATCAAAACGGGCCAAAACTTGAAATTCAGCCTATTTGACCGACCCATGCCAAGCTCCATTTATTCTTTACTTTCAAACTTTCTATTTGAAAATAAAAAATAATGAAAGAAAAGAGATGACTACAATTCGCCATTTGCACATCACTACTTCGGGAACAAAACCATAGAAATTCGAAAGGAAACTGAAAATGTTTAGGATCGTTTTAATGTTAAAAATAACCAAATGGATCTTTCTGTTTAGTTTTTTACTAACAAATACCAAGCGATTCCCTATAAAATACACTATAATTTAATCATTATGATATTAAATAATTACATAATATATATTTAAAATTATAAAAATTTGATTAATTGGGTTGGTCGAGGTTGAAGCATTTAATAACTTTAAAATATATTATATTTTAGCCACTAAGATATAAAATAATAGCATAATATATGTTATGCTAGAGAAAATAGCTTGTTTTAGTATGGCAAACCCATGATGTTCATTTATTTTACTTGATGACCAAATCTCGTATAGGTTAGTCTCATTCAACTCTTTTAATTTATGGTTAGCAATTAGCCCATTAGAATCCATGCATTAGTTTATTGTTAATTTTTTTCCTTTTTAGCAATAAAAAAGGAGAATTTTTTCCCTTTCATATATATCTTACCAACACCGAGAAATAAAAGGGCTTAACAAAACATGTTTTGTTTTTGTTGGGTCGCAACAATTCCTGAGCCTGTTGAAGTCCGCATGTGTACGGTAAGTTGACCCGTTCCACAGAGGAAAGAGAAAAAAAATTGACACTCCATATTCTACCATTCTTACAAACGCTCATGGAGCAGGGAATTTGAAATGAGGGAAGGGTTTTCTCCTTGCTATTATATGTTTGTAATTTAAAAAGATATAACAAATGTACTTAGTGTGATTGGTTATAATCCTTGCTTTTCTTTAAAATGGTCATGGTTCGAATCCCAGCACATGTCTTTTTTATAAATAAATAAAACAAAGTAATTTTGAAGACCAAAATGTCCTTCCTACTTTCACTCTCGTTGCAGGAAATTTGAAATAGAGCAACAGTTTTCCCCTTTCGGCTATTATATATTGTGTAGATATATACTAGGGGGTTAGACGCGCTACGCAGCGGCGACTTAGGCTGGGTTTTGGGCCTACTGTTTGCAAGCCCATAAGATTTCATTCTTTAACCCCTTAAATAATAGCACTTCTACTATGCTATATAGTATTGGTGCTTTAATGTACAACTTAAAATTGTACCATAACATTAAATGTATAAGTTTAGGCTGTACCATAAAGCAATTTGTATCATTATGTTATGGTACAACTTTACAGCTTGAAGTTGTACCATCACATAAAGGTAGAAAAAGTGTAGGTACAATCTGAAGTTGTACCATAACGTAAAAGTAGGGAACACTTCAGTATCTAGTTTTCTAAACTTAGACCACCGCAGCATGTCCCTCTCCTTCTCCCTCTCCCACTCCCAAGTCCTAATCCCCTCCGCCTCTCGATCTCTTTTATTTCTACAGATGAGACAAATACAATCCCTCTCTATCCATCCATCTATCTCCATTTTCATCATCAATTGGAAAAAATCCCTCTACGGCTCTACTCAAAATCCACATGCATGTTCTCTGCAGCTTTACTTCTGCTCACGGGAGCGGATAATGAATCTGAAACTACAGCTCTTATACGCGTCCTTTCATCCCCTTACATCCCCATCCGTTCATCGAAATTACAGGAATCAGTATGAATCTTATCCTTTTTCTTGGGTTTTTAATCGAATCAAAGAAGAAAGCGGAAGAAAATCCCCAAGTGGAGCTGCTATGATGCATGCCATCATTTCAGTAAGATCTGTTCCCGAATAAATCTGGTGGCATGCAAGCAGTCAGGAGTTTTCTCCCGTTGTGGTCTCGGTCTGGTTTTTGGTAATGTCTCATCTGGATTTGGCGGTTGCTCTTCAGCCAATGATATGGGCAATTATTGGATCTGCAAAGCTTTGGATTTCGCAAGCTCATTGTTATCTAATAATTTGTTTGGAAATTGGAATGGTTTCATGTAGGTTGGAGATTTCTTCTCTATAGCGGTGGTGAGGATCTGAATCGGTTCTAGGCGTCTAGCACATCCTCTAATGATGAAGAATTCAAACCAATCACATAAGAGAGAGAAATAATTAACATCCTGGAATAATTGGCGATGGTGCAGAGGCCGAAGGAGGGGTATATTGTAGTTGATGGCTGAGCAGATGGACGATTTGAAGTGGATGGCAGTGCCGGCAGAGGAGAGGGTCGAATCGGAACGGGAGGAGAGGTGGAGGGCTCGACGGAAATCGAGTTAGATGTTGGAGAGAGAGACCATAGCCAGCTAACTACCATGACGGAGGAAAATGATTGGTGGAATCAACTCACACCGAAACAAAAAGCCCAATTACCAAAATCAGCCCATGTCCAGAAGAACCCTTTTCAGAGGATCTTGTAGCCTGCAATGACCCAAAGCAAAATAACCTAAACCAATGACTGTGATCCAAAGCAAAATAACCTACAACACACATTAGCAAAGCTCTTGTTGCAAAGCTCTTGTTGCAAAGCTCTTGTGCAACAGTAACACATTTATAACTTTAATTATATTTAGGATATATAATAATAATAATATATTATTATTATTATTATTCCTAATTCGCATTTGCAATTCTTCGTGCGTAACCGTTCACGTATTTTGGTCGAATCTGAACCCCAAAGATCGGGGTGTTACATTGTTATTAGTCCAAACATATGTTACTGAAACGTGCAAAATTAAAGATTTGTGACCATTTGTACGGATTGTTTTATGACAATTTATGATAATTACCCCATGTATATAAAAAAATGTCTTAGAACACCTCTAAATTTCATTGGCTGTCCATACTCATAGAAAGATTTTTAAAGTCTACGTTTGGTGTCAGTCGAATGTAATAAAGTAGATCACCCGTATTAGTTAGCAAGCAAAGGAAAAGAAGTCATGATGATATGAATCGGACGAGGATATCGTAGATAATGAGATTTTCAAACTTTGTTGGATGCCATTTGGTCTGTAAAGGCCTTCTGACGACTATTCAATTGAGGATTGAACTTTGAACTATTGCAAATTTAAGCCAGCTACTACATGGTCTGCAGTCTGCTGATAACAGGCCTAATGAATTGGCCCGAGAACTAATATCATAGTTGTGCCTAAGTGTTAAGGCGACAATGCGACATGGTGAAGCCCGCTTTTCATTTGGGGTTGTTGGCTAGCCATCGTAGTTGCGATGTGCTTATAGTTTCTGGAGTTCTGGGCCCAAGTTGTCTTTCTGGACTCGTTCTGGATTCTTTTTGTAATTTTATTGGGATGTGTACTTGTGTTCCGCTCATCTATAATATATTGGGTAAATAGGCTTAGGATAGGCTAAGACTATGCACCCATCAATAATTAAATTTGGACCATTCATTTAAAAAATTCAGATCTAATGATGGAGAATTAAAAGTCATTTTTATTTTCCCTTATTTTCTTAATCGGCACATATCTTCTTCGTTTTAACTTGGATTTTAAATTTTTTTGCACAGATGGAACGTGTTCGTTGTGCTCTACAAAATGAGATAGATTTTCAATATTTTTTGAGAAAAAAAAAATTCTTGCCTCTTTGTACCAACTGCATACCATATGGTATCTTCTTCGTTTTTAATTCGTTTTTGAAAACGTTTGCACAGAAGGAACGAGTTCATCATGATCTATTGGATCTACAAATTTCTGGGTGAAAAAATTACAGGATTAAAAATACCACACAATACCATACAATACCACCCTGGTACGGGGTGGTATCTTGTGGTACACAATGTTAAAAGTCGTAAATGACAGTTAATATACTTCTACTATCATGTATTCAACCATCCTACAGTCTTTGTTTGTTCATACCACCATGGTATGCTTTTCAAACCATAGGTATACTCTTATTTCAATACCAGTCAATACCATATGGTATAGACTGTTAAAATATGGCTCAATTTTGTTGTTCGAAAAATATATCAAAGTGGATATCATTTTGAAGAGCAAAAGTAATCTGATCTAACTGTCGAAAAAAGTAAATTTCGACTTAAAACGAGTGAGAAATCGTTCCTCAAAGATTAAGGAAAGGAAAATTAAAGGCTTTCCAGGGGAGAGAGGAATGCTGATGTCATGCTGATGTGGACGGGTTACTCATGGTTACTCACCATAAGGTTACTGACTTGATCTGTTCTCCTTAGGATAGGGTCAGTAACCATTGGTTACTAACCTATGAGTAACTAAATCTGGATCTTTAGATCTAAATGGGTCCAGAAAATTCAGATCTAAAGGTTGTCAATTAAAAGCATTTTATTTTTCCTAGTTTTCTTAATCGGCTCTTATCTTCTTTGTTCTAACTGGGATTTCAATTTTTTTTGCATAGATGGAACGCGTTCGTTGTGCTCTACAAAATGAGATCAATTTTCAATATATTTCGAGAAACGTTTTTTTACCAACTACATACCATATGGTAACTTTTTCGTTTTTAAGTCGTTTTTGAAAACGTTTGCTCAGAAGGAACGAGTTCATCATGATCTATTGGATCTATAAATTTCTGGGTGAAAAACAAATTCCAGATAAAAAATTACCATACTTTACCAATATGATATGCGGGTGGTAACTTGTGGTAACTTGTAGTAAACAATGATGAAAGTCGTAAATGACAGTTAGTATACTCTTATTATCATGGTACGCTTTCTTACATTAAATAGGAGCATACCATATGGTAATGACTGGTAAAAAATTATTCAAACTTTTTTGTACTAAAAATATATCCAAGTGGATATCATTTTAAAGAGCACATTTAATCAGATTTATCTGTGCAAAAAAAAAATTAAATTTTGACTTAAAACGAGAGAGAAATCGTCCGTTAAAGATTAAAGGGGAATAAATAAAAGACTTTCTAGTGGAGAGAGGATACTGATGTCATACTGACCATAAGGTAACTGACCTGATCCATTTCCGGGTAAATGGGGTAACTGAGATTACAAAAAAAAGTCAAGTTTGGTCATTAAAATTACTAAAAAGAGTCAAGTGTGGCCACTCTCTCTCAAACTCCATTACCTTTTGCTTATGTGATAGTCAACTCTTTATGTGGCATTTTCCTAGCAATTGCTAGGGATGTGGGAGTGCTTTCCAATTTAGCAAGATTGCTAAATTAGAAAGCCTTCTAGCAATGCCACATAGGTAATTGTTGTCTTTTTTATTTTTCTTACTTACTAATTTTTCAATTGCAATGTGTGGAGATAGATTAAAATAATAGATGGGACCCACATTAGAAATTGCTAACATAATTTAGGGATGTTGATGACTAAAACTTGTTAAGTGATGAATAGCTAAGATTGATGATGTGTCTGTGGGGACCAGATTTAGCAATTGCTAACCAATTTTAGGGATGGAGATGGTCTTAGGGATTAATCACCGAGGAACGCCGGGAAATCGATCCAGATGTCCATCCCTTCGCGAGGAGAGGTGGGAATCCATTGAGAGAAGGGGCGTTGCTATCCGGGTAGAAGATGATATAGGGCGGGAAGGGATGCTGCAGGCGGCAGCGGAGACAGTAGCAGGGTGCGCTAGTCCTTGATGTCGATTTTTTTAGTTTTTGATGTTCTTGGCTTCAGTATGGGGATGGTGCTGATGGATTTAACTCTTCTTCTTCTCCTGGTGTTACAAGCCGGAGCCATTTTTGACAAGGCAGGGGAAAAGGAGTGAAAACAGGGGAGGTTGTGAATTTCTATATGTGGGTTTAAGGAAGAAGGAATCTTTGGGGAAAAATAAGAAAGGGTTTGTCTATCTATGTAAGGTAAGTCGAGAAACTCTGATTGGAAGGAAGTGGGTTCTCCATCCTTTAAATCCTAATCGATCTTGATCGAAGAAACGGTAAAGATGGAAATTTTGGACAAGAGGTGGAAAACCAGAGCAAGGAGAAAAAGGGAAGTGATTGAAAACCCTAATGGAGAAGTAGAGAGGGAGATTTCAAATGTGGGGATTTGGTTGTTGAAAATGGTGGGAAATGGTGAAGAATAGGATGTGGCAGAAGGGTATAGGGTAGGGATGGCAACAAAACCCGAACTCATGGGTATCCATCCGATCTAACCCGGTCAACGCGGGTAAAACCCGTATTGACGGGTTTTGGGCCGGGTTCAGGTTTAAACCCGCTACACTATTCACCGGGTCGGGTTGGATTTGGGTTTAGGTAAACCCGACCCATGGGTACCCGCCCACACACATATAATTACTTTCCCGGTATATTTAATATTCTAAATAATAGATCTTCCTTATACAATTAATATTCTTTATATTTGTGGAGATATGTATAATTTGTTCTTTCTAATTGTTTAGAATGAAGTTGATATTATGAAGTGGAGAGTGAAGAAACTTAGTTGACGAGGAAGAAGCTTTCAATTAATCTTTTGTTTATAGATGTTTATCTTTAATTTTGAACAAATTGTATTGATCATTTGCGGTTTGCTTGTATGCTCTAGATTGGTGTTTTTTTGTATGATTAATTTGTTTGATAAAATTGATGTTAAACTTTTATTTTGAAAGAAACTTGTTATTGTAAATTTTTTACCACAAAAACCCACGGATACCCAGCGGGTTGGGTTGGGTTTGAGTTTTTCAAACCCAACGGGTTTTACCCCGGGTTTTTTTGACGAATAAACTCATGGGTTTGGGTTTGACAAAACCCGCCCCAACCCGACCCATTGCCATCCCTAGTATAGGGGAAGGGCCAAGGCGAGGGAGCTCCAGCGGCGGCTGGACTATGATGAGATTGTGGAGTATGTGAAGAATAACATTATTTTAATGATGAAAATAATGAGGTTGAAATTTTTAATTTTTTAATTTTTTACATTTTCAATATTTTTTAGTTGTCATGTCATATATTTAACGGTCAGTTTAGAGAGTTGACCGCCACATAAGCAAAAGTTAACGGAATTGGACGGAGAGTGACCAAACTTGATTTTTTTAGTAATTTCAGTGACCTGAATGGAATAAAATAATTTTAGTGACCATACTTGACATTTTTTAGTAATCTCATTGACCAATCATGACATTTACTCATCTACACATAATATAATAGCCGAACGAGGAAAACTGCTGCTCCATTTCAATTTTCCTGCAACGAGAGTGAAAGTACAAAGGACATTTTGGTCTTCACAATCACCTAATTTCTTTTTATCTATTCAAGTAGGCAAAATCCGTCAACAAATAGCGTAAAAATAGACACATACTAGGATTTGAACCATGGTCACTCTAAAGAAAAACAATGATCATAACCAATCACACTAAGTATATTTGTTGTATCTTCTTCAAATAAAAACATACACAAACCTAAAATCTTATAATCATATGCCTTTTTCAACGATTAGCTGGCTACTAAATCTCCCCTAAGTACTTATTTGGTGTTTTCATTCTTCGATTTTCATATTTTGATTGTTTTATTTTCAGTTCAATGTTTTAGTTGGGTCAACCGCTACGTTTTAAACCTCTTCCTAATGCGGCATGATTGGTCCAAAGATCATTATACGAGATTGAGTTTAATAGGGTGGCTCATTTCACCACTTTTTGGTGGTGTGTTAATGAATTTGTAGTGAAATGACATATCTACAACTACACTCATCACAATCTACACATAATATGAAGGTGAAATGAGAAATGTGGGATCCCATTTCAATATGTTGCATCCAAAGCAATTTTGGGAGGGGTAAATTCAAAAGGCACAAGTGCGGTCGGTCTTTTTAGCACGGAATTATAAACATGTTTTGATTTAAACGGGCTCAAATTATGATTTTGCCCACTAATCGTGCATCCCATCGTAGCCTCACCAAAGCTTCCCATTCTACTCGTTGGCTTATCTCCTACCCCCACGAACCTGCTATGCTCCTGTACCCAAATTTCTCACTGAACCCTAATCTCTACATCCTAGGCCAGAGATTCTAACTGGAATGTGCAGAGGGAGCAACTGACGAATTGCAACTAACCCCATTGTTATGATATATCAAGAAGACCCTGTTTGTTAAGGTGTATGGTGATTCACTAAATTAACACACTTCACTTCATTGACAGCCTCCTCTCCTCAATTGTATTGTGTTCATGATGATCTAAAGGCAACAAGCGCAACTGGTCCAGGGGTAACCGATATGTATAAAGTGCTGACCAGATTGAATTGATTCGTTCTATTTGGAATACAAATATTTTTTCTTAATTGCTTTAGTTACCAACACAAACAGCAGTATAGCTCCAGAGCTATTCGGAACATTAGGTAGTTGGGGCCTTAATTGATGATATTTGGACTATTGCAACAAGTTCATAATTTGGCACGTGCCTTTATCTTGCATGAATTAATAGTGGTTTGAGATTTTTCAAATGAGTCTTTGATTTGACATGTTAAACTCTCCAATTTTTTAAAATGAAACCTTCGAAGTGGAATATGAAGATTTTGGACTATGTTTGGTTTCGTAATGACCTTATGGGTGTATATTCTCTAAAATGCAGTTGTATGTCAAAGTAACTCATTGCAAACGGCAGGTAAGGATACAATGATGGTACCAATATATGTTTATATTCTTAGCAGGAAGCATATTGTATCCATTCTACTATAACATTTAGTTAAATGGTCAGTTATTCTTTTCAATTAAAAGTTGTACTTAAATGATGTGATTGACCTGAGAAATGTATGTCTTTGCATTAACTTGTTAATGATGGTGAGTTTTGGTTTAATGGTAAAAAATCCATTTATTTAGAAGTAACTCAATGCTTGAATTACGTTTTGAAGTTTGTATTGGACAAACCTGTTGGAAAATAGGCATGCCACACATTAGTGTCGTGGGAGGGTGGTTTGATGTCTTAGAGTTTTGGATTTTTTAGAGGGTTGTTCGCGATGACAGAGAGTCCCTAGAGCTAGCGAGGTATTCCTATGCGGGATTTTCCGTTGTTTTACTATTTCTCTCCTCTTGTATGCTACCTTTAGCTGTTGGGTCTTCATTTTTGAGTCATCTATACTTTCCTAATTGAAAGCCTAAAAATCATATCTCCTCCATTGCATAGTAATTACTAAGAGGTACGTTTAAACCAATAGAGAGCTTTTAAGTTTTATAAGTTGTTAGTTTCAATATTAACTTACATTGGTTGTTTATGTAGTTTTCTTTGTAACATTTCGTCATTATACAACTAACTACTATTGCTACATTAGTTGTATAAGTGGGGGTTGAGCTTGATAGTTCCTAGCAATGTAGTCAAAAGCATGTTTCACCGTAAAAGCGTTTTGGTGATCTAAAAGCGTAAAACCATAAGTTTTTAAGGTTTAAAGCGCGTTTTTAACTCCCCATGACTTCAATATTATCATTTTAGAAATAGTATTATATCCTCTGACACAATGCATAGTATGATTACTTGATTACTATTCAAGTGGAATTGATCTAGCCGATTGGCATTCATGTAGTTTACTGGTATGAAGATAATCCTCTTTGAATTACAAAAATATGCATTGGCAGGTATTTGAAGAAAATCACCTTCCTTGAGCTGATCCATTTCGCTCCTCTGCAAGTGGTTTTTTTATTTTTTAGTGGTCCTTCCTGAATGTATATGCTAATGTTGTTTTTCTTATCTGCAAACTTTTGAGGGTTTGAGGAGAAAATTAGAATGTCATCAACCTTTAACTTATATCATATCAATGCATAATTTTTTGCAGTTAATTTTTGGCTGCTTCAACTTTCAGCCCAAACAGACTTGCTTCTACTTACGTGGGTGTCTTTTGGATGATATTGATTCCAAGAATGAGAAATTTTCCAGATCTCTTTTGGGTCTGAAAAACTTTTTTCTACTGGTTCCTACGGAGTGGGTTGTGCATAGAGATTTTTAAGTCTGCATGCAGCTTTTTCATACCGGGTTGTGATATTTGCTTATTTTCTGGTCAACTTGGATAGCTACATTCAGTGGAACTGGTGTGGATATAGAGAACAATGGATGTAATTTATGTTGGGACTTTGCTACGGTGACATGCATGTCATCGTAACTTGCACTTTTAGGTCAACCTCATATAGGATTATGTCGATCTAATCTGCACTTTTAGGCCGACCTAATATGTCGTTTCAGTTTTGTGAGGTTCAACAACGCGGTTAACCTTTTATAGAAAATGGTCAACCTCTTTGGGAAGCGAACAGAATGAAAGGTCGACCCAAATACCTCATAGGCTGATCATTTTGATTAAATGAGGTCGACCGCATAAGTACGAGGTCGACCGCGTGCACACCGTATCAGTATTGGACGACCACGTGGAAGTTATGAGTCCTTGTTATCATTATTTATGACTGATCTACCACTTAATTCAACCCATTATCATCCTAAATATCTATAAATACGAATATATGTCACCTTCACCGCCATCGAAACTCTGAATTAGGTTTTTTTTACGGTTAGAGCTTTTGTGAAGAAGATCCTTTGCGGTTGCTGCTATACGTGATTCAAGAGGTCGACCACGTGGAAGTTATGAGTCCTTGTTATCATTATTTATGACTGATTCTGTTGGTTTGAAACGTAATTTGTACGAGCAAAAGAACCACTCACATCGACATACATAAGCAAAAAAGACGCAGGGCATAGGTTGATTTTCTTGTATTCGAACGACCTCGTACCGGATTAGGTCGACCGCGAAACCAACACGTGATCTTCATTTTATGTCAAATGATGAGGAATAAATGGATACAACACTTCTCTTCTATCTGGTGGACCTCTTTTTGTAAATGGTCGACCATTTTGTTAATGACCGCCATCAAGTGGTCGACCTATATACCTTTACGGTCGACCATTTTGCTTCTGACGCCAATGAAAAGGGTGACCGATGTTTTATTGTGGTCGACCAACAATGACAACTTAAACTACAAATGGCCGACCACTACATTTTAAAGGTCGACCGTGATAAGTCATCAGGGTGCCCACATTAGTGTATTCGGGAACCTCACAAAACTGAAACGACATATTAGGTCGACCTAATCCTATATGAGGTCGACCTAAAAGTGCAGATTAGGTCGACCTAATCCTATATGAGGTCGACCTAAAAGTACAAGTTACGGTGACATGCATGTCACCATAGGCATACCCTTTATATTGTTATGAATATATCCTCTACGTAGTACTTTATAATTTCATTAAGGAATTGTTAGATTAGAGAATAGAGAAGCGAAAGCTTGAGGCAGTTGATGAAGTTCTTTATTGGTTTAATACACTTGTATATCCAAAACTTTCACGGTTGTGCCAATAATATCCAAATTTCCCGGAATACCACTTATATCCATGTTTTAAAGTTGTTCTTTGCCAAATCTATCCATATTCCAAAATATTTTTGGTTAAATACACTTGTATATCCAAAAACACCTTTAAAGAATGTGAAGGAATTGGATATAAGTGGTATTTCGGGAAATTTGGATATTATTGGCACAACCGTGAAAGTTTTGGATATACAAGTGTATTTAACCTTCTTTATTTAATGTTGTAATGATTAGAGTGCATTCTCTTTTTGACATTACAATTCTTTATTAATTATGACAATGTTTATTTGAATGAAGACAAAGTCATGCAAAAATGTTACCATTCTCACCACAAGATGCTATCCAGAGTGTTAATTCCTCTTTCCAATTTATGACCACCCTTGAATCCCCACCTAGATTATCACTTCACGGAAGTACCAACGACATTGATTTTGATGTTGTTATTTCCAAAGATTGCATGCGTTTGGCACATCTTCCAATCACTCCAAAAGAAAACACGATGTCATGGCACCATCGCTCCATAATGTTCCTCAGTTTTATTGTCATTCCCTTTTTTCTTGCGAATGATCACTATAGTAGAAAGATCAACAAACCAGAAGAACATAGATATCATGTTTTCTTCTTTTTAAGTGTGTTTCATGCCTATATATTTTGCAAACATGCTACATTTGGATTCTCACCAACATTTTAGTTTTCATCTCAATTTGGATAATTAAAATTTTATTTCTTTTGACTTCCAAATTTTAGTCTTTCTTCTAATTACTTTTGCTACGATAAGGGGTTTGCCTACTCCTGCTAATCTCTTATTTTGAATTGAAGTGATGTCCTTGCCTGTTTGGTAGATACAATGAAGACTTGTTAAATGTTCATTTTAATTAACTCGAAATAGGTCTCATTTATGCAGTCTTCTTTGCTATCCTAAACACCTAAACAAATTCACGTCACTTGTTCCCTATTCCGTTAGTAACTAATGACAAGTGACTAATGAGATGATCTCCCCACAATATACATGAGCCAAGAGCATTTTTACGTTCATACCAATAATTCAATATTCGGCTCTGTTACCTCCGGCCAACGGGTCGGGTTATAAGCTAGTAATATATTTAAAGCAGATTCATAGATTGGAATTGTTTCATTTCAAATTTCGTGACTTGAGAGTAATTCTAGAAAGTTTATTTTTGTCATTTCACCCAATTCATCTTTATATATTAAAATTTAAAAATTTCATCATTGGGATTTGAACCCTCATCACTTAAATGAAGACAGAGCATTATAACAAACTAGCCTACACATTGTTTATTGGTATTTTTTTTTATTAAACTCTAGAATATGTTTGGTGATGAGTGTATGTGGGCACAGGGCCGGGCTGTCAATAGGCTAGGACGACACGGCACGAGCACGAACATGAAATATATAGGCCATTCCGGCACGAGGTGGGTCGTGTCGGTCTTAATATTTTTCAGATCTTATTGAGTATAAGAACTGACATGGCACGAAAATAATATTTATTTGATATAAAATTAATATAGAAAGAATTAATAATCTACAGAGGATATAAAGGCAAAACATGGGTGGGCTTTTCAGGGATCCAAATTTCCAGCCACCAGTGAGCTTTCTAGAGGGGCAAGCATGTCATTACATGTGGTTCATCTCACCAGTTTTTGATGTGTCAATATATTTGTAGGCCTAAGCAAGATAAATCTCATTATACATTTTGATTTCATATAAATAAAAGTGTTTGAAGAATGAACAAACTCTATACTCACTCTGTAGGTTGAATGCATTTTGGTTGTCATTTACAATAAATGGTACATTTATAATATCATGACGTTTGAAATCTTTTATGTGTTTTTTAGAAGTATACTCATTATTTGTCTCATTAGTGGAAGTAGGTTGAAATATAAGATTTCATTTGGTATTCAAATTGAGTACCGAGTGCATTGATTGAGTGTCTTTTAACTTGGTGGTAGGAATGAGGATACACTTATTCATGCAAATGTTTATAGCAGTGGATTTAAAAAGAATTCATTTATGATAAAATATCTACATAGAGTATTAGGCAATTGTAGACACCACATTTTGTCCGGGATAATTATTTTAGTTAAAAAGAAAACTCAAGTGAAAGTTTGGATGAGGTTGGTTGAGATTAGCGGTGGCGAATCAATAAGTACCAACGATTTCCAAGTCCTCTTTTTATTTAGTTTGAATATTTGTACTAGGTAGGACTAGCAGTAGCTAATGGCTACCAAATTCGTTTTATTTAGAATAACAATAGTATGCTGTCACGACTTATACTAGTTTTATTGTTAACGATTGGTGGCATATATTTGAAATTGGTCGGATGGGATAGGAAGACCATAGTTAACTTACTAATATTGGTCAAAATTCATAGTTAGGAACTATTTATTTAGAAGTTGGGATATGGGTAACGATTGGAGAAAAAGTAAACAAATTGGGTTAGGAACAATCAATCGAATGTTTGGGCCATACAATAATTACATGATCATTCTAATGATAAGTCGCGAAAACAATTACATGCCTAGTTACAAAGTCCAAATGTACATTTAATTATTATTACATTAAGATCAAAAAATAAAAAAACCAACTAATTAAGTAAAAAAATAGAAAAGGCTTCTTCAATCTTTGGGCACCAATCAGAATTGGAGACCTAGCATTTGAGGCTTTTTTGGGCCTCCATAGATCATCATTTTGGGCCAGAAACACCCCCATGACCTGGAAAAAAAATAATTAGGATAGGGCCCAAACCAGCAGCCCACATTCAAAACCCAATTCAGGCCCATGATTTTGACCCAGCCCAATCAGATCAACCAACCCGGTCCAGCCCGGTCAACTCTGGTCGACCCCATCAACCAACTCCATGTCCATTTCACAATCCACGAGGGCAGCAGATTTTCTTCCACCTCCCATTAGAAAGATAACAGCCACCTCTTTTGGAACCAACCAAAAGCCAACACCAATCCATCCATGAACCAAAAACTGCCACCAATCCTAAATGAACAGTAAATTGACAGATATAAAGAGAAGCTTTACCACAAAGTGAAAGGAGGGACGGTTGTGACAGTTGGCGACTCCGCTGGGGACATTCGAGAGTCAAACTACATAATTAAGTTCGATAAGTTTTTCTAACTTTCTTTTACGTGTTGGGTGTTTACTACTTATTTGCGCAATTATATTTTCGCAATTTAAATTTTGCATTCATACACAAAAGCTCTAGGCCCGAGCTATCCCTTTAGAAAATTGAAAGGAGTACCGTGACATCCACACTAGTGGTAGTCACGCAAAACTTTCTAACCAAGTTGAACTCGGATCCGAGGATGGTCTCGAGGTATCCAGCCAGTTCGAGAGGACTACGACAGGATACAACTTGGCAGCCAAATCCCTAGAAATTCCTCTTCCAGCATATAGTAAGCATAGAGGCCTCCCTAAACTGTCCAAAATTATCCCGAAACCACCCTAAAACCATGTCATTATGCCGCCTGAAGCCATAGGTGTACCTAAATAGGGTGACATTCTTTCTATCATGTAAATGTATGTTTGTTATTAATATGATATGTTGTGTTTTGTCTATTACTTAATTGATGTGATTGTTTGGATGAAAGGGATTTTTAAAACCCATAATCTTTATATTTTCCTTAAAACTTTCATTCATTAATTCAAAATTTGTCAATACAAATATTTTTGCAAAGCATATGCATCCCTGAAAATCATTCTTGCATTCATGCATCATTGCATTTTTGCTTAAGCATCATGCATACATATAAAGAACAGGATTAATTTAACAATGTTAAAACGAAACCAGGTTTTCTTAAAATTGCTCTTCCACAATGAAAAAGTCAAATCCTTAAGTACTCGACAAGATCCAAGGCTCAGCTCGTCATGGAGGCATTTCAGAAGGATTTAAATGACATCAAGAGAGGAGTGATTGGGCTTGAAGAAATGAAAGAGGATGTTAGCACAATTTTGAGGATTTTGTCAAAAATTGAGAGGTCAATGGAAGTGAAAAGTGGATATGCGCCAGCCGACGAAGAAATTTGATACCGACCACATGGCAAAGTGACATTGAATGATAAACCTGACGTTGTAGCCTTGGAGAACGTGCATGATCAGAAAAATACAAGATCAAAACATGATAATCCGCATTACTCTAAAAATTCACCAGAGCAAGTGATCAACATCATTCAAGGACAAGCAAAAGAAAATACCCGAAAGTGTCCATTTCAAAAGGATCAAGCTCATCACTATGTTGCTGATGCTGCACTAATTACTCAACATATGAGGATTCCAACACAACCAGCAGTGCGGATCCGACACAAGTGACACGAATACCAAAAAAACACAATCAAAGCAATTCGGAGAGATACAGCAAACCTATCCAAATTGACCCTATTCCCATTACATACACCGAACTACTCCCTCGGCTAATCCAAAGTCACCTAATTTCCCAAACACCATGTGACCCTATGAAACCTCCTTATACAAATTGGTACAAATCAGACAAGCATTGTGCTTACCACTCGGGAGTAGCGGGACAATCAACTGAGGATTTCATATCGCTCAAGATCAAGGTCCAACAAATGATCAATACTGGCTGGTTAGAGTTTGAAGAAGAGCCAAAGCGTACGGATGTCAACAATAACCCACTGCCAACTCACGGGAATTAGTAGACATACTACAAGGCAAAGCTCGATTTAAGGATGATGTTGATCCTATCTAGTAAATAAAAGATCGAGATAATTTGCCAAGCAAAATATGTATCACTTTTGCTTTTATCATCATAAATAAAAGGTCTCTCACGTTTCGACCTCTTTGGAGCATTGTGTGAACGGTATCAATCTTAATTTAAGAGTTTGCATCAATGTTTTATCAAAATAACCAATGCCACTTCCAAGTTCTTTAAAATGGATTTTATTTTCTACAAAAATGAAAGCCATCCAAATTCAATTTTATTTTCAAGTTAAGCCATGAGATTGTCATGCTATGAAAATGTGAACACCCCACTGGTGTCAAGCAATTATAAACACCATGCTACCATCGGTAAATTTAGCACCCATTGGTGTTGAGAGTGTACGTGTTTTGCTAAAATCGAGAGATAAACACCCTACTAGTGTCCATAAATTATGTGAGATGATAGTCAAAAGGTGTAATGAGTATATGACAATATGCTACTTTTGGAAACTCGTCACCCCTATAGTCGAACTTTTGCCAACAAATTGAGGCTTAGTTTACGTGAAGTCAAATAGCCAAATCCCGACGCAAAGGGATCCTAACATTACTATCATAGCAAGTAAACCCTCACAGGGTCTCGTGACTAGAATATTGAGGAAGAACAAGGATACAATTTATCATACAAAGGAATCACACGCAGGAAGCACTCATGTCCTCGATTCAGGACCTTACATCCTTACAGGCGGAGGGCGTCCATTAAACTCACACGTCAAAGTCCGACTGTGAGATATTTGCGCAATACCGGCAAGCACACGACGTCAGCATCCCCACTTTTACCACAACAAAACAAAAGAAGCAAAAAAGGCGAGAAAATGGAAAATATATTGTGGGACTTACAAATTAGGTGCCCCTAGTTATCATTTGAAGTATCAACCGCATGCACCAAGTCAAGGTCTTACAAAGAAAATATGATGACCTCAAGCTAAGGTCTTCCATGATAAGAAAGCCTTTTGGCCAAAATCACTTCATCCTAGATACTCATCATTTTGAGCAGCAAGTCAGAAGCTGAAGCTCCACCACAACCAACATTTAGAGGTCAAACAAGAATCTTGACAGGTCCATAACCAGATTACATTCGCAAAAATCTCAAACCACGACTCATGAAACCATAATCTCAAAGGCAAGGGGAAAAGCCAGCCAAAACACATTCCCCCAAATATGCCAAGGACTGCCAACATTTTCAAACAAGACTACGTCAACAAAAGATCTGGATAATAGTGTTTCTTAACCCATCAAGACAATCTCATACTTTGGGGTCAAAGACAAAATCCCTCTACCTTATATGGGTAAGATCAAGATCTGACTTATCCTTCACCCACCTGAATAAACCACACCAAGAAGACTCCACCTTCAAAGTCATATCAGACAAAAGCCTATTTCATGGGAGACCAAAACGTCCACGACGAACCATATGGAGATCTTCTAAATCAATTACAGCAAGGGCTTCCATATTGAGTAAATCTTCACAAGAAACGCAGTTGGCCACAACATAAAGGCGATGTCTCGAGGTTACTAGAATCTTAATGGTAGCTGAAATGTCGTACACTCAAATCACCTATAGGAATGAGTGGTGAGCAGAACCAAAAGTGGGAGTGAAAGTGAGCAAAATCAAGAGTGAGAGTGAAAGTGAGGGCTTACTGATATTCTCATGGCTTCGCTTACACTTCTTTTATTGGAAAAAATAAAATTTGGCCACATGGCAACTACCACGCAAAAACAGTTTCATTCAGTTTGCACACACTTCTCGAAAGCATAGTCTTGATATGACTTTCATTTTCAATTCCCTAATAAACATTTTCAAACATTTTGTATTCATCTTAAGTCAAGATTGATAAGGTCACTCTTTGTTCCGAAGAATAGAAAGTGAGTACCAAATCTACGGGGGCAAAACCGGTACACTATGGAAGATGGGGAAGTCTGAGAGCCCAAGAATCAGATTAATCAACTTTGCACTCATGATTTGATTAAGAAATGTCGGGGAGTTTGAGAACATTCAGATCTCATTGAGCCAAGAAGCCAACCTATTATCCATCAATCCTTCAACTACATAGGAGATCCTCATATATCACACAGACCGAGAAATATACAACTGTAAAACATGTGGGCCCAATCTTGACCGACAGGAAGGCTGAAGCAGTACACATGCTCAGCTCACCCCAAAAAGTATATTTTCGCGCAACTACCACCAAGAAGATATACCTCAAGACAACAATTTCAAAGTCGCTCCAGCATGAGCATGAACTTTGGATCATGTTGATCAAAAGAGATTGACAATCTTGGAAGATGAGCAATTTAAAGGAGGCCCAGACAAAAAAATAATAAAATTAAATAAAAAATAAAATTTGCATAGCAATTATAAAATACATCATATCCTCTTTTTCACTCAACATTCACGACTTCAATCAACATGATTCATCACGCAGCCAATTTCAAAAATCATTTTGATACTCCTTAAACAACATCATCATATGTTAAAATGGATCATGCATTGATTGCCAAAATTCCCCAAAACAACTCATACATCTAGTTTGATTTCCAATGTCTGTTAAAAGAAATCATTGCAAGATAAAACACTCCATTCGCGTTAATTCTTCAAGTCTCACGTTTAGTCTTCACGTGCATTTATGACGAGCCACAACATCGGTTTAGGTATGTCCTAAACAAATACCAGAAACATACGATATCGGTGTTGGCGAACAATCGCGAGCCTCCTAATGGATTTGTTTCGTTGACTATGACAGACAAATAAAAAATTACCTGATAAATTTGTTTCGTTGACTATTACGAGCAAATTAAGAATTTCCTTCAAAACTTGTTCCATCGACTATCACGGGCAATTTAGAAATTAACTAGTCAATTTGTTTTGTCGTCTATCACAAGCAAATTAGACCCCTACTAAACTCGTTCCGTCGACTATCACAGACAATTTAGAAAACCTAGTCAATTTGCTCCGTCGATTATCACGAGCAAATTAAAACCCTCCTGCTAAAATTTGTTCCGTCGACTATCACGGGCAATTAAAAAAAACGTAATCAATTTGTTTCGTTGACTATCACAAGCAAATTAGACCCCCTACTAAAATTGTTTCGTCGATTATCACAGGCAATGCAAAAATTACCTTGTCAATTTGCTTCGTCGGCTATCACGAGCAAATTTAAAACCTCCTTCTAAAGTTCTTTCGTCGACTATCACAAGCAATTTAGAAAACCAAGTCAGTTTGTTTCGTCGGCTTTCACGAGCAATGAAATCCCTCCTTCTAAAGTTGTTACGTCGATTATCACAGGCAACCTAGAAAACCTTTACCCGTTGTGCACAGCGCAAGGGGCAACCAAAATCCCGAGTCTTCTTACTGCAAACAGAAAAAACCTTTATCCACTCTGCACACCGCAAGCAGAGAACTGAATTCCCAAATCTGCTTACCGCAACGAAAAAAATACCCTTCACCCACTCTGCATACCGCAAGGGGCAACCAAAATCCCAAGTCTACTCTATCGCCATGGGAATAAATCTATACCCACTTTTCTTACCACATCGGGCAACCAAATTCCAAAGTCTTCCCTACAACCACGGGAACAAGTAAACATCTCACATAGCTACAACGCACAGGAGTTGAGGAGCGCCCTAAACATTCAAAATCTCACAGGAGCTGGCGAACCCCTCCATCATTCAACAACGCACGAGAGCTGAGGAGCACTTTGTGGTAAAGCTTCTCTTTATATCTGTCAATTTACTGTTCATTTAGGATTGGTAGCAGTTTTTGGTTGGTTCCAAAAGAGGTGGCTATTATCTTTTTGATGGGCGATGGTAGAAAATCTGCTGCCCTTGGGGATTGTGAAATGGACACGGAGTTGGTTGATCGGGTCGATCAAAGTTGATCGGCTGGACCGGGTTGGTTGATCGGATTGGGCTGAGTCAAAATCATGGGCCTGAATTGGGTTTTGAATGTGGGCTGCTGGTTTGGGCCCTATCCTAATTATTTTTTTTTTTGCAGGTTATGGGGGTGTTTCTGGCCCAAAATGATGATCTATGGAGGCCCAAAAAAGCCTCGAAGGCTAGGCCTCCAATTCTGATTGGTGCCCAAAGATTGAAGAAGCCTTCTCTTTTTTTACTTAGTTGGTTTTTTTATTTGTTCATCTTAATGTAATAATTATTAAATGTACATTGGACTTTGTAACTAGGCATGTAATTGTTTTTGCGACTTATCATTAGAATGATCATGTAATTATTGTATGGCCCAAACATTCGATTGATTGTTCCCAACCCAATTTGCTTACTTTTTCTCCAATCGTGACCCATATCCCAACTTCTAAATAAATAGTTCCTAACTATGAATTTTGACCAATATTAGTAAGATAACTATGGTCTTCCTATCCCATCTGACCAATTTCAAGTCTATGCCACCAATCATTAACAATAATACTAGTATAAGTCGTGACGGCATATTATTGCTATTCTAAATAAAACAAATTTGGTAGCCATTAGCTACTGCTAGTCCTACCTAGAACAAATATTCGAACTAAATAAAAAGAGGACTTGGAAATCGTTGGTACTTATTGTTTCGCCACCGCTAATCTCAACCAACCTCATCCAAACTTTCACTTGAGTTTTATTTTTAAGTAAAATAATTATCCCGGACAAAATGTGGTGCCTACAGCAATCATACCTATTGCCACCAATTGCAGCACCCATCCAAATGGCCATATATATTTTCAATACTCATGACTATTTTTTCCTGAAATCATGAATCTTTTTTCTATAAAATTATATTTTCACAAAATTAATTATATATTTGTATAATGAAGTATTTTATTTAACTAAAAATTCAAATAAATACTTAAAAAATTAACATTTGATTATTATAATAGCCTTCAACCATTCTCATAAGCAAATGTAAGTTATTATCAACCACAAATTTGTTTGGAAATATATATTTGTTACTAATCAATTAATATTTGATAATTTATATTTTTTAATTATTACATTTAGATTGATTTGTTACCATATAGTTAAAACAAAGTAAGTGGTAAATTTTATCTTTCCGTATTACCAATTGGTCAATCCCTTGAAGTTTGTGATGACTATTAAGCCCGATGATTAGTTTGGTGTGATTGGCCATTTTTATCGAGAATTGTGGGATCCCTATTAGTTTGTGAGTTTCATTATATCTCCAACTTTGGCGACGACCATTTTTAGTGAGAAGGAGTCAAAATTGGAGTGGTTACATGTCAATATGGAGGCTATTTGAAAGTTGTTTTCAGGGGTCTACACCAATATCATTTTACTCTCTTTCCCATAACGGAATGAAAACTTTTGAAATATGCCCTAAAAATATGTTCCCATAAGCAAGAAATGCAGTAATTCTTGACAGATTAATCAATTCAACGATTGGTTGAACCATTGAATTGGTAGTGCTACCGTTAAGGCAACGACATGATAAAAGATTTGTCTTTGAAATCACAGTAAGATAAATTGATGAGCTATTATTAGTGTGAGTATTTCATTTGGTTCAAGCACAATATTTTATATGCCTCGTGTTTTATTCCTTAAATGTTTGAAATTTATTTGAGGCTAGATTTGATGAATCCGTTTATGGTAATTGCTTAGGGTTTTTTGTATGAACTTATATCTATTGAAATTTAAAATTATTGTTGTTTGTGAGAGACAGCTAATGAACGTTGCATAAAAACTTGGGCATTGATAGATTGGTTAAAGTGCTTGCTAATTTGGGACATGGAATTGGCTGAACACATTTAGTTAGTTGTGATACCAAGTAACCATGGTAGTGGCAGTGTTCTTAACTTCCGTATGTGGCAATTGAATAGTTAAATGAGATAGAGTTTTACTTATAAAATATAAGTGGGGAGCTAGGAATGGATTTAGAGGCTGTATTGGTGAAATTTGAGTTCGTTTATTATGTGATGAGAGTTAGCATTAGCAATTTTTTCTTTGTACCAATGTTTCAGATAGTCATTAATTGAAGCTTTTCGAAGGTGTTAACCATCATATTTTCCATAAAGGACAATAATTTTCTTTTATAGTGAAGATTGGCTATGTATGTATCATAGGAAGCAACTCTCATGTCATTTATGGACTTTTTTTATACAGGCAACACTTTGTATGTAATCATATATGTTACTGTTAGTTGCATTTTCTTTGTTAGTCATTTGGTATTTCTCATGTTTCTATGCGTGCAAAGCATATAAAGGGTAGTTGTAACTTCAGTATATGTGGCAATTGAATAGTTAATGAGATAGAGTTTTACATATAAAATATAAGTGGGGAGCTAGGAATGGATTTAGAGGCTATATTGGTGAAATTTGAGTTCGTTTATTTATGTGATGAGAGTTAGCATTAGCAATTTTTTCTTTGTATCAATGTTTCGGATAGTCATTAATTGAAGCTTTTCGAAGGCGTTAATCATCATATTTTCCATAAAGGACAACAATTTTCTTTTATAGTGAAGATTGGCTATGTATGTATCATAGGAAGCAACTCTCATGTCATTTATGAACTATTTTTATATAGGCAACACTTTGTTTGTAATCATTGACACGCCAAAACACAACACCAAACTGCGACCAAGTGTAATCGCAGTCCAGGAATGCAGTATCAGGCAAGTTCTATTATCAACCCGGGGTCTAGATCTACTGCTTACTCCGTGATTATCTATTATCTAGCCAACTAAGTCGAGTGATTGTTGTTTAAACGAAAAGCAGTAAGAAAGCAGGAAATGGTTCGGTTTTCTAAAGCAGGAAAGAGTCACTCGGGAATGAGTCCCCCTACCTCCTTAGTTAGGTTCAATTGTAATTACCCTGGGTTGATTTACTGTTGATTAGACTGCGGAAGATCCGACAGTAGCTTGGAATCTCTTAAACTGACCAAGCCCTCTCAGTCTAACTACCCGGCAGACGACTAGTCTTCACCGGGATAGAAAGCCGAAGCAACGAGCACAGAACTCCACTACTGGAATTGGATTCCAGTACAAAGCAGTAAACTGGCTAACTCTCGTATAACAAATCTCCTACTATCGAATGAAGAGGATCTAACAACCTAATCAGATTCTATCTATCTCAGGTTGCAGCAGAAATCAAGAAAAGCTGATCAAACTTCAATCAATTCAATAAACATGCATCATTCGATTAAAACCAAACAGTATAATCATCCCAAGTCATTACAATCAAATCCCTAACACAAAGAACTAGGGTTCTTCATACCCAAGTGAGAGAAGGGTTCTACTCCATAGAGAGAGAGAAGAAAACAGTAATCAGAGCAGTCATACTCATAAAGATGAGGAAAATCTGCTCTGGGATGATGATTTTCACTCCTATGACGATCTCCAAGCTCGATTTGATGAAACCCAGCTCCAAGATAGCTTCTAGGATGTGTTCTTCGCACTTTCTCTCTCTAGGGCTCTGTTTTTGCTCTGAAAATCCGATTCTCTCACTTGTGGCTCGGAATTGGCTGAAAAACCAAGATTTCCCGACTCACACGGGCAGGCCACACAGCCTTGTGGCTCACCTAGTTGCCCGTGTGACTCAAAACGCGGCGTATCGATTAGTTGCATTCCAGACCTCCCACAAGGCCAGAGTCACACGGCCGTGTGGAAAATCCGCTCTGCCCGTGTTTTCTCTCGGCACAACTCGCACGGCCACCTTGCTCCTTCACACGGCCATGTGGAAATTACTTGTGCCCGTGTGAAGGCTCGCACAATCCCACACGGCCACATTTCTCACTTGCACGGCCGTGTGATGTTTGTGTGTGCCCGTGTGGCTTCCTCATCGGCTTGCCTCGCGCCCGATCTTCGTCCAATCGACCCCAAACTCGCTCCCAGGCCTCCATTCACGTACTAGGACATGAAATATCACAAACAAGCACAACCTAGCGTGAAATCGGCCTAAAATACGAGAAACCACATCTCAAACGATGTAAGAACGGGGTTAAAAACATGTGTAATTAGCGGTCTATCAAACTCCCCCACACTTAACCGTTTGCTTGTCCCCAAGCAAACCAAGTCAGACACAAGGTAAGCTTACATTTCCAATCATACCAACATTGGGGACAAGTCATAAAGGCACAGAACACGTGAATCGTACTGGTTTTCAAACATCAACACATGAACAACTTCAATAGCAACCTGGACAACCACCACAAAGGACATTCGAGCGCAGCAAAATCGAGTAAAGGAAGAGTCTCCCTTCTGTTCACCAACCAACCTAGACTTGACTCAACCACTTACTCAAAACAGTCACCTCATGCATCCAACTCAAGACATCAGAATAGAGACCGAGCAATCTAGGTCCTCACCGGGGTACAAGAGTATATAGAATATGAAAATGAATCACTCACTCTCGACCAGTGGGGTCAGGACAATTTGATGCGAAAAATGCGCATGCTATTTCTCTCAATCCCTAACATCTCTTCACCATGATGGCAACCTCTAAATGCTATAGTTCACACATGGGGTGTCACCACTAACTATCAGGAGGTCTTAGACACAGGTTCAAATGACTGGCTAGGGTCTTGGACATGGGGAAAAGGCCTGTTAGGTGGTGGAAGTATTCACAGCACAAGGTTCCACATTTCCAAACCCACACAATCACAATCAAACAAACCAGTATTTCCTTTCTGCTGTTCTGCATTACTCAATATCTCAAGAGCACAAAAGCGAAGGAGGTATAAATGTTAGCTTTTCCAAGCAGACTGCTAAGAAACACTACTTACTGGGCATTATTCAGATTTTTGGCGGTGGCTCTCTTTTGCTTTCAATTTTTCTTTGTTTTTTCTTTCATTTTCTTTTCATTTCTTAAGAGGGCCACCACTACCTCCAACACTCACATTAAATTTAGCAGAAACAGCAGATAATATATAAAAACCACTCTGTGGAACCTTCTAAAAGATGCAAAAGGGTGATTTTTCTTCATTTCAGACCAAAAGAAAGAATAACACACGGCTCAAAGGGGCTGACTAGGGGGTATGACACATCAGGTCAGTCAATTTGGTCGTGGGCTAATCCTATGCCCCCATCATCTTAGCTAGTGACAACGTGAATGCTACACATCATGGAAGAGGGATCTATCGCACAAGAAAGAAACGAGCAGACTCAAATCTCACATGGCTACCTATATGCTCTATCTCACATTCTGATAGCCTGAACTAGATGCATAAACGACTGTCAAGAACAAGTGATCAATCCAAGTCACAGTTGGTAAGCAAACAGTTGAAAAACTAAACCCCTACAAAATTCTACTGCACGTCTCAGTCCTCATCATAGGTTGTCCTAGTCACAATCAAGCTGTCATGCATCAATCCGAAAACCATTCAATTCATCAATCAAAACACAGTGCCAATATGATCAAACAACAGTACTTGGAGCCCTCAAATCGTAAGATTCGGACAGCGGACTAGGCTCCAAGCACACAAATAAATATTCCAACCGATACAAAGCACCCCCCTCACACACTTAAGCACGACATTGCCCTCAATGGAGTAGAGGGAGAGATAAGGGGAACGATGTTACCGGATGGAAATACTGCTGGGGGACTGGAAGTGGACCAGTCAGCGAGAAACAAATGGGAAGATGGACAGTTCTGCACGAATCGAACACCAAGAACACACTAGCACACTGTGCGTTAGGGATAAGTGTCAGCCCAGATGGCTACAAAATAAACAATCCACCCAAGAGAAACAAAAACAAAAAAAAACAAACGACACTAAGTTCAAGCTCCTCACACATGGAGCAAACACACAAAAGTCTAAAACGAAAAACACAAACACACCGAGATGGGCAACGAGTACAGCCTACTCGTCGCCAAGGTTATCCAGGTCAATGTCGTCCATGAAGGCATAATCACCATCAGCTCCATCATCACCATCAGCTAGGGGAGGTGGAAGTGGAGAGTCCTCCCAAGGAGTCCTCCAGACGGGCTGCTCGCCCGGCAGCAGCTGGAGCAGGTGTTGCTGGACCTCCTGCATGCGCCTAGATCGAGCCTTCTCTCGCTCGATATGAGCCAATGTCACCCCCTGCTGGGTGGCCAGCATGTCTAGGCGCTCATCATAAGAAGCCATCCTCTGGTGGTACTCGCCCTGGTGAGCCGCGTACTGCTGCTGGAACTGCATCTGATGGTCGAGGATCTGCTGGTTCTGGAGATGCAGCTGCTCGAACTGGGAGGCGAAGTAGTCCTGCCCGGGGAAAGCGGAGCTGCCACCCCCGTACTCGAAGGTGGTGGGGCGGGGGGCAGCAGCAGCATCCACCTCCTCGGGGTCCACCTCCTGATCAGCCGCACCCTCGGGAACCTCCGGCTGGACCTCCTCTGGGATCTGGGGTTGTGGATGACTATTAACACCTCACTCTTCCCGAAGCAGGTGCATCTTACTGATGGTGAACTCGCCGAAAACACTGGTGTCGCCCTACTCTGTGCACCCATGCAGGGAGATCTCGAAGTAGGATGCCAGGTGGGTGATGAGGGGGGTGCAGTGGAGTTTCTTCAACTCAGGAGCACTCTTGTCGAAGGTCCTCGCCACCACCGAGCCCAAGTGGAGAGGATGATCCCTCTGGCGCATAGACTGAATGAGGTATAGGGCTCGCTTGGTGATGGCGCTGGCACTGTCCGAGGCCGGAGTGTAAGACTTGGCCAGCATGTGGTGGAGGATGCGGTTGTCGAGCTGCAATGTGCTGGCCTTCGTCTTCCCCGCCGAGAAGGGACGCTGGCCTGGCCGAGCGAGGCGGGTGTATAGCGTCTGGAAGTTCACCCCCTCTGGCTCGTGAAGCTCGGTGATGTAGTCCCTGTCATCGACCAGGCCGAGGGCGGTCGCCAGCTCCTGGTATCTCATGGATCGGGGTGCACCGCCGAGCCTGAACTGGACGGCTGCTCCGTCCTTCCAATCGTCATGTCTGCATGCCTGAAGGTCGTGTAGAACTCAAGTACGAGCTCGTGGTAGACCTTCTCTCGAATTTGGAGGAGGCGACGCCAGGGGCGGTTGCTGACTGTGGCGTAGAAGTGCTCGTAGCAATTCAGCTTCTCCAACTCGCGCTTGGACCAGCAATGATGCTGCCCAAATTTGCAGGCCATGACGCTCTTAAAACGATCCTGGTGCGGCCCCCTTCTCAAATCTTGAATAAATGGGTGCCTGAGGTTGGGCTTCGACATCGTCCTGCAAAAGAACAACCCAAAGTGGAACCAAGAGAGCCAAGAAAAATGTTAATCACACCCCCACACTTAAGAACAGAAAACAGCCTAACCATGGTTTCATCCATGGTTCGGGGGTCAAAAACTCGATAAATCAAGACTAATCTGAGTGGGGGTGCACATCTATGAACAAGTAGGAAACTCAATGTTCACATTCATAACAAATACACCCTCAAAGCACATCATTAAGGGTCCCAACCGACCCCCACAAAATGGTACGAAAACAGGCATTTCATCGAACACCTTGTGTGCACTATTAAGTTAAGCATGAAATTAGCACATTCATAGCACACAAGGCCTCAAATCAACATTGTAAATATGCCCTAACATCAATCATACATCATCCAAGCATTCCCCACATTCAATTTCATTCAATTCACTCATTTCAAATGGATTCTCTAAACATACACCCTAATATCCAATTCTCCTTAATTCATAAGGTAAATGGCGAAATCAAACCTGGAGACTCAAGTAGGATTGTAGGGAATGATGAGATGAATGAAATGCACTTGACGAAAGTGTGAAAATCTGCCCGAAAGTGGTCGTCGGAGTCTCGCCGGAAATCGCCTCCGGCGACAAAAACGTCGGCCAAATCTCCTCAAATTGGAGGGATAGGCCGCTTTTGGTGTGGGAAGGATGGGTTTGTTGTTGGTTTGGTGAAAAAATGACAAAAAATGGCCGGAAAAATCGAAAAGGGGTTGGTTTGTCGCGGTTTTCCGGCGAATTTCAGAGGATTCCGGCGAGGATTTTGAAATTTCTGACCACTCGGCCGTGTTGGCCGAATATATAGGCCGTGGCTCGGCCACACGGCCAGGCTGACACGGCCGTGTGAGGTGCACTTTTGCCCGTGTTGGCCGACACGGCCAGGCTGAGGAAATCCACATGGCCGTGCCAGTTGCACATTTGGCCGTGTGGAATTTGCCGAGAGCTCACACGGCCAAGGGATCAAATCCACACGGCCGTGCGAGCATATGAGTTACCCGTGTCGGCCACACGGCCAGGCCAGACCCAGCCACACGGCCGTGCCAGTTGCACTTTGGCCGTGTGGAATTTGCCGAGAGCTCACACGGCCAGGGGATAAAATCCACACGGCCGTGTGAGCTGCTGGAGCCCCGAATTCAACCTGTTTTCACTCAAAAACGGCATTCGACTCTGGAACAACATCTCAAGACTAAAAAAACACAAAAAACAAAAGGAAAAAAGTAAGAAAATGCAAACCTCGTGGGGTTGCCTCCCCACAAGCGCTTCTTTACCGTCTTTTAGCTGGACGCCAGTAGAGGAACTAAGGGTCCTCGAGCTTGATCAGCAGCTCTGCGCGCTCGACAGCTCCTCCCAAATACAACTTTAGGAGGTGGCCATTCACCTTGAATGGCTCGGTTTGAGCATTGCTGATCTCCAGCGCACCGTGCGGGAAAACTTGGGTGACCGTGAAGGGTCCCGATCACCTCGAACGGAGCTTGCCCGGAAAGAGTTTCAGGCGTGCATTGAAGAGCAGAACACGATCACCTACCTGAAACTCCTTCGGGCCCCTCAACCTCGCGTCGTGAAGACGCTTGGTGCGCTCTTTGTAGAGCAGGGTGTTCTCGTAGGCGTGGTAACGCCACTCCTCCAACTCCAGCAGCTGCAACTTACGTTCTGTACCTGCAATACTCAAATCCAGATTTAGCAGCTTAATGGCCCAGAAGGCCTTGTGCTCTAGCTCGACCGGCAAATGGCACGCCTTCTCATAGACAAGCCTATAGGGAGAAGTGCCAATCGGATTTTTATAGGCAGTCCTATACGCCCAGAGAGTATCATCGAGCTTGGTGGACCAATCCTTGCGGGACTGATCCACCGTCTTTTCAATTATTCGTTTTAGCTCCCGGTTCGTCAGCTCGGCCTGCCTATTTGAGTGGGGATGGTAGGCCACCGACACCTGATGCTTAACGCCATAGCGAGAGAGGAGTTTAGTGAATTGTCCTTGAAAATGGGTTCCTCTATCACTAATAATGGCGCGAGGTGTCCTGAACCGGGAGAACAGCTGCTTCAGAAATGAGCAGATCCGTCTTGCATCATTGGTGGGCATGGCTTGAGCTTCTGCCCACCTCGAGACGTAGTCCACTGCAACCAATATGTACAAATTGCCAAAAGATGGAGGGAATGGGCCCATGAAATCGATACCCCAAACATAAAAAAATTCACAAATAACAGAGATATGTTGGGGCATCTCATCCCGGGAAGAAATGTTACCTGACCTTTGGCAGCGGTCGCACTGTCGTGCGAAGGTGTCTGCATCCTTGAAGAGCGAGGGCCAATAGAAACCCGACTGTAGCACCTTCCGCGCCGTGCGGTTTCCTCCATGGTGACCTCCAGTAGGTCCCTCATGGCATTGAGACAGGATGTCTCCCATCTCATGCTCCATGACACAGCGCCAGATCACGCCATCTGCTCCGATTCTGAAGAGGTAAGTGATAGACCGATAATTACACATGTTTTCACCCCTATTCTGAAGCCATTTGTGATGTGGAATCTCGTGTTTTAAGCCGATTTCACGCTAGGTTGTGTGTTTATGTCATATTTCAGGACCCGGCGTTGGAATCGAGGCGGAGAAACGAGTTCTAGGTCGAAAGGAGCGAAGTTGGGACGAAGGAGGCTGATGGATGAAAATACCCAGCCATGACCAAGAATACCCGGCCGGGTATTATTCCTTTGGGCGCCCCGTGAGAAACAGAAGGGGGCCCGGGCAATTGGCTAAAATCCCCGGTCGGGGATTATAGAGTCAGACCGGGGATTTTCCCCTGGATGAAACGGCGCGTTTTGTATATACCTGGTCGAGACCCGAAATACCCGACCGGGTATCGCGATCTGGCAGCTGATAAAAAGAAAAGAAGGCCAACTTTCAAGGGGTCCGAGTTTTGGAGAAATAAAGAGATCCCTAGAGAGAGAAAGCGACGAACCAGAGTTTCCAAGTGCCCTATCTTGATCTTCATCACCATTGGAGTCCGGCTTGAGCTTGGAGAAGTGCCGATTAAACGTCTAGGAGCAGAAATCCGTCTTCACAGTATGATTTCCGCGTCTGAATCTGCTTGTGCTTCTTTCTCTATGGAGTAGTTCCCCCATTCATCTGGGTATGGGGAACCCTAGATTTGTATGCTAGGTCTGATTGTATGAACCCAAGTACAGAGTTTGTGAATTGATTATATTCGATTGAGGTTTGAATGATTGAATGACTTAAATCCTGATCAAATTCCTGTTGCTTCTGCTTTGACCTAGAATGAGAATATCTGCCTAGGTTGATAGAGTATCCTTAATCGAAGGTGGCGAATTGGTGACTTTAGTCGAGGAGCCAATTCGCTATTCTTTACCGAATTCAATTCGGTAGTGGAGGTTTGGTGATAAAGCACCAGGGCGGTGCTTTTGATCAAAGTAACGCAGCAAACACACTCTCGAACGATAATGATGGAAAAGGTAGAATTTCGCCCCAATCAAGGTGATTACTTGATTGATAAGAAAACTCGTAAACCGATTCTGGAATCCTCACAGAAAAGATTAACAAGGGTTCTCGAATTAGCAATGGAATCCTCACAAAACTAACTCAAGGATTTGATTCTTGAGAACTCTCAAAGAACACAATTCTCACAAAGGAGCAATTTTCATTCAACTCTATCTTTTACAACGTGAGAATGAAAGCTATTTAAAGACAATAAAATCCTAATACAAGCCTAATAGAACTAGGAAACAATTATGGTAAAAACAAACTCTAAAAAGGACTCAAAATTCGGCCATAAACTTCCTTTCTTGGCACACAAGTAAGCTGCCCGGAAAACAGTCAAAAGGCAGCTTTCGTACTAACTTCGCGCCTTTTGTTGAAGGCCTTCCCGAACTCCAATTCTTCATCCAATTCCTTCCCTTTGTTCAAAAACATACCTAGTTTCATGTTGTGGAAGCCTTTTGACTTGAATCCCATCCATGCTCCTTGAATTGAGGTCCAAAGTAGGCTTCACAGAACAGTTTTCTGCCTTAGTCATTTTCTGGCAGTTTTCCAGTTTTGAGGTAGCAACTTTGTGGTCTTGGAAAACAACCTTAATGACATCTTCTGAATCCCAAAAGCATACCATTGGAAACATGGTAACTTTATCTGTAACACAAGCCCTTGAAATGGAATTTCCACCAAGCCAATTGAGAGAACCATGCCTCCAAAGTATGTACCCTGAACACGGATTTTGACTTAGCCAAATTCTGCCTTTCTTCTTCCCAACTTCGATAGCTTCTTTGTAAAGTAATTTAAACGTGTACAATGGACCATTTGGGATCATATCAGGCCCTCCCTCTTGAAAAAGTGTTGCCCTCAACACTTTGTCCATTCGTTGCTCAAACCGTTCACAGAATTGATCCCAAATTGGATCGAAAGAAGGCTTCTCAAACATCATTTCCGGCATAACTTTGGCACCTTCAAATCCTTCTTCAATCTGTTTCAGCAATGTCGTAGGACTCCAAAGGACCTTTCCCACGCAAAAATTTTGCTCAATCGAACCCAGATCGCCTTGCGCCAATTTTCAGTTTCCGGACAAAATTTTGCAGATTCCGGTGGTTCTTCAAACTCCGGCGAGGAACCCAAAATTGGGCGTTTCTCTTCTACGCATCCACGAGCCACATTTTCACTCCCAATCGCTCCGTCTGGCTCCCAGGAGTCGCTTCCAACCATTACCCATCTTCGATTATGCGCCATGCGACTCCAATTGCAATTCGCGAGTTTCCCGCCACCGGATGATTTGAATTTTCCAGATTCCGGTGAGGGAAACCCAGAATCCGGCGGGAGATACCCAGTTTCCGGCGAGCTAAAACACGAATTTGGATTTTTGATTCCGCCTTCCCCTCGTCCAATTGAAGACTCTTACACCTTCCTTGGAACTCCCCAAACACGTTCAAAGTCTCCTTCTCGATCGAATTGCGCCCAATCTCTCCAACCGATTCACACTTCTCGGATTCATTGTTCTTCACGTTTAGGTCCGAATTTTGCGAATTGGGCATTTGCGATTCGTCGTGCGCAGACTCGAATTGATCTTCATTACACGTTCCTGGCCTCTGAACGAACGTGTCGACGTCGTTGGTTTCGATCAAACTGGTCTGGATTGGTTCCCCCGATTCACTCTCTCTCCTCCCTTGCGTCGACGTCGAAAAACAGGGGTGCTCAAACTGGACTGCAGTCGTCTTTTCAGCTCGAATCGAGTCAATTTCTTTTAGAGAATCCAATCCTGGGGTGTCTACGAAGGTCTCAGATGCATTGGGTTCGCTCGAAGCTCCCCCCACGTCGCTGCTCGAGTCCTTTTCTTCTCTGCGTTGCTCTGCCGTCGACGAACAGAGGCTTCCTTCTCTGCCCGACGTTTTGGCTGAATTGGACTTCCACGGCCATGGTTTTGCCAGCAGCTCCCTTTGATACTCCTCCTGGATTCGTTGCAGCGCCTTCAAGTCATTGACTGCTGCTTCTGGAGCCAAAGGGTTCACAACGAACACTTTGTTTTGACTCCGAAGTCGAAACTTCTGGCTCCGTCGACTTACAAAGCAAACTTGATGATCTCTGAACCATGGCTGTCCCAATACGATGCTGTTGGGGAGGTTATATATCACATCACACGTAATATGATCCTCGTACTGGCCTATCGAAAACTTCACATTCACTTGAGATACTACGATGCCGAATCTGTTTTCGTATGGTGATTCGAAAACATAGGGCTTCGGAATCATCTGCGTTTGCAGCCCTAGCTTGCTCACAACTCGAGAGGAAATCAAATTCCTCTCCCTGCCTCCATCCACGAGAACTAAACACAGCTGCTCCTCGATTAAGCAACGCGTGAAGATCATAGAATTGGCTAACTCTGCTGCCGCCATTGTTACTCTGCTTTCCTCTGATTTTTTTTTGCGATTTAATTCGACGAATACAGCCTCGATCAATCCTTCTCGCCACTGACTTGAACCTAAGGCTCTGATGCCACTTGATAAAGCACCAGGGGGTGCTTTTGATCAAAGTAACGCAGCAAACACACTCTCGAACGATAATGATGGAAAAGGTAGAATTTCGCCCCAATCAAGGTGATTACTTGATTGATAAGAAAACTCGTAAACCGATTCTGGAATCCTCACAGAAAAGATTAACAAGGGTTCTCGAATTAGCAATGGAATCCTCACAAAACTAACTCAAGGATTTGATTCTTGAGAACTCTCAAAGAACACAATTCTCACAAAGGAGCAATTTTCATTCAACTCTATCTTTTACAACGTGAGAATGAAAGCTATTTAAAGACAATAAAATCCTAATACAAGCCTAATAGAACTAGGAAACAATTATGGTAAAAACAAACTCTAAAAAGGACTCAAAATTCGGCCATAAACTTCCTTTCTTGGCGCACAAGTAAGCTGCCCGGAAAACAGTCAAAAGGCAGCTTTCGTACTAACTTCGCGCCTTTTGTTGAAGGCCTTCCCGAACTCCAATTCTTCATCCAATTCCTTCCCTTTGTTCAAAAACATACCTAGTTTCATGTTGTGGAAGCCTTTTGACTTGAATCCCATCCATGCTCCTTGAATTGAGGTCCAAAGTAGGCTTCACAGAACAGTTTTCTGCCTTAGTCATTTTCTGGCAGTTTTCCAGTTTTGAGGTAGCAACTTTGTGGTCTTGGAAAACAACCTTAATGACATCTTCTGAATCCCAAAAGCATACCATTGGAAACATGGTAACTTTATCTGTAACACAAGCCCTTGAAATGGAATTTCCACCAAGCCAATTGAGAGAACCATGCCTCCAAAGTATGTACCCTGAACACGGATTTTGACTTAGCCAAATTCTGCCTTTCTTCTTCCCAACTTCGATAGCTTCTTTGTAAAGTAATTTAAACGTGTACAATGGACCATTTGGGATCATATCAGGCCCTCCCTCTTGAAAAAGTGTTGCCCTCAACACTTTGTCCATTCGTTGCTCAAACCGTTCACAGAATTGATCCCAAATTGGATCGAAAGAAGGCTTCTCAAACATCATTTCCGGCATAACTTTGGCACCTTCAAATCCTTCTTCAATCTGTTTCAGCAATGTCGTAGGACTCCAAAGGACCTTTCCCACGCAAAAATTTTGCTCAATCGAACCCAGATCGCCTTGCGCCAATTTTCAGTTTCCGGACAAAATTTTGCAGATTCCGGTGGTTCTTCAAACTCCGGCGAGGAACCCAAAATTGGGCGTTTCTCTTCTACGCATCCACGAGCCACATTTTCACTCCCAATCGCTCCGTCTGGCTCCCAGGAGTCGCTTCCAACCATTACCCATCTTCGATTATTCGCCATGCGACTCCAATTGCAATTCGCGAGTTTCCCGCCACCGGATGATTTGAATTTTCCAGATTCCGGTGAGGGAAACCCAGAATCCGGCGGGAGATACCCAGTTTCCGGCGAGCTAAAACACGAATTTGGATTTTTGATTCCGCCTTCCCCTCGTCCAATTGAAGACTCTTACACCTTCCTTGGAACTCCCCAAACACGTTCAAAGTCTCCTTCTCGATCGAATTGCGCCCAATCTCTCCAACCGATTCACACTTCTCGGATTCATTGTTCTTCACGTTTAGGTCCGAATTTTGCGAATTGGGCATTTGCGATTCGTCGTGCGCAGACTCGAATTGATCTTCATTACACGTTCCTGGCCTCTGAACGAACGTGTCGACGTCGTTGGTTTCGATCAAACTGGTCTGGATTGGTTCCCCCGATTCACTCTCTCTCCTCCCTTGCGTCGACGTCGAAAAACAGGGGTGCTCAAACTGGACTGCAGTCGTCTTTTCAGCTCGAATCGAGTCAATTTCTTTTAGAGAATCCAATCCTGGGGTGTCTACGAAGGTCTCAGATGCATTGGGTTCGCTCGAAGCTCCCCCCACGTCGCTGCTCGAGTCCTTTTCTTCTCTGCGTTGCTCTGCCGTCGACGAACAGAGGCTTCCTTCTCTGCCCGACGTTTTGGCTGAATTGGACTTCCACGGCCATGGTTTTGCCAGCAGCTCCCTTTGATACTCCTCCTGGATTCGTTGCAGCGCCTTCAAGTCATTGACTGCTGCTTCTGGAGCCAAAGGGTTCACAACGAACACTTTGTTTTGACTCCGAAGTCGAAACTTCTGGCTCCGTCGACTTACAAAGCAAACTTGATGATCTCTGAACCATGGCTGTCCCAATACGATGCTGTTGGGGAGGTTATATATCACATCACACGTAATATGATCCTCGTACTGGCCTATCGAAAACTTCACATTCACTTGAGATACTACGATGCCGAATCTGTTTTCGTATGGTGATTCGAAAACATAGGGCTTCGGAATCATCTGCGTTTGCAGCCCTAGCTTGCTCACAACTCGAGAGGAAATCAAATTCCTCTCCCTGCCTCCATCCACGAGAACTAAACACAGCTGCTCCTCGATTAAGCAACGCGTGAAGATCATAGAATTGGCTAACTCTGCTGCCGCCATTGTTACTCTGCTTTCCTCTGATTTTTTTTTGCGATTTAATTCGACGAATACAGCCTCGATCAATCCTTCTCGCCACTGACTTGAACCTAAGGCTCTGATGCCACTTGATAAAGCACCAGGGGGGTGCTTTTGATCAAAGTAACGCAGCAAACACACTCTCGAACGATAATGATGGAAAAGGTAGAATTTCGCCCCAATCAAGGTGATTACTTGATTGATAAGAAAACTCGTAAACCGATTCTGGAATCCTCACAGAAAAGATTAACAAGGGTTCTCGAATTAGCAATGGAATCCTCACAAAACTAACTCAAGGATTTGATTCTTGAGAACTCTCAAAGAACACAATTCTCACAAAGGAGCAATTTTCATTCAACTCTATCTTTTACAACGTGAGAATGAAAGCTATTTAAAGACAATAAAATCCTAATACAAGCCTAATAGAACTAGGAAACAATTATGGTAAAAACAAACTCTAAAAAGGACTCAAAATTCGGCCATAAACTTCCTTTCTTGGCGCACAAGTAAGCTGCCCGGAAAACAGTCAAAAGGCAGCTTTCGTACTAACTTCGCGCCTTTTGTTGAAGGCCTTCCCGAACTCCAATTCTTCATCCAATTCCTTCCCTTTGTTCAAAAACATACCTAGTTTCATGTTGTGGAAGCCTTTTGACTTGAATCCCATCCATGCTCCTTGAATTGAGGTCCAAAGTAGGCTTCACAGAACAGTTTTCTGCCTTAGTCATTTTCTGGCAGTTTTCCAGTTTTGAGGTAGCAACTTTGTGGTCTTGGAAAACAACCTTAATGACATCTTCTGAATCCCAAAAGCATACCATTGGAAACATGGTAACTTTATCTGTAACACAAGCCCTTGAAATGGAATTTCCACCAAGCCAATTGAGAGAACCATGCCTCCAAAGTATGTACCCTGAACACGGATTTTGACTTAGCCAAATTCTGCCTTTCTTCTTCCCAACTTCGATAGCTTCTTTGTAAAGTAATTTAAACGTGTACAATGGACCATTTGGGATCATATCAGGCCCTCCCTCTTGAAAAAGTGTTGCCCTCAACACTTTGTCCATTCGTTGCTCAAACCGTTCACAGAATTGATCCCAAATTGGATCGAAAGAAGGCTTCTCAAACATCATTTCCGGCATAACTTTGGCACCTTCAAATCCTTCTTCAATCTGTTTCAGCAATGTCGTAGGACTCCAAAGGACCTTTCCCACGCAAAATTTTTGCTCAATCGAACCCAGATCGCCTTGCGCCAATTTTCAGTTTCCGGACAAAATTTTGCAGGTTCCGGTGGTTCTTCAAACTCCGGCGAGGAACCCAAAATTGGGCGTTTCTCTTCTACGCATCCACGAGCCACATTTTCACTCCCAATCGCTCCGTCTGGCTCCCAGGAGTCGCTTCCAACCATTACCCAGCTTCGATTATGCGCCATGCGACTCCAATTGCAATTCGCGAGTTTCCCGCCACCGGATGATTTGAATTTTCCAGATTCCGGTGAGGGAAACCCAGAATCCGGCGGGAGATACCCAGTTTCCGGCGAGCTAAAACACGAATTGGGGATTTTTGATTCCGCCTTCCCCTCATCCAATTGAAGACTCTTACACCTTCCTTGGAACTCCCCAAACACGTTCAAAGTCTCCTTCTCGATCGAATTGCGCCCAATCTCTCCAACCGATTCACACTTCTCGGATTCATTGTTCTTCACGTTTAGGTCCGAATTTTGCGAATTGGGCATTTGCGATTCGTCGTGCGCAGACTCGAATTGATCTTCATTACACGTTCCTGGCCTCTGAACGAACGTGTCGACGTCGTTGGTTTCGATCAAACTGGTCTGGATTGGTTCCCCCGATTCACTCTCTCTCCTCCCTTGCGTCGACGTCGAAAAACAGGGGTGCTCAAACTGGACTGCAGTCGTCTTTTCAGCTCGAATCGAGTCAATTTCTTTTAGAGAATCCAATCATGGGGTGTCTACGAAGGTCTCAGATGCATTGGGTTCGCTCGAAGCTCCCCCCACGTCGCTGCTCGAGTCCTTTTCTTCTCTGCGTTGCTCTGCCGTCGACGAACAGAGGCTTCCTTCTCTGCCCGACGTTTTGGCTGAATTGGACTTCCACGGCCATGGTTTTGCCAGCAGCTCCCTTTGATACTCCTCCTGGATTCGTTGCAGCGCCTTCAAGTCATTGACTGCTGCTTCTGGAGCCAAAGGGTTCACAACGAACACTTTGTTTTGACTCCGAAGTCGAAACTTCTGGCTCCGTCGACTTACAAAGCAAACTTGATGATCTCTGAACCATGGCTGTCCCAATACGATGCTGTTGGGGAGGTTATATATCACATCACACGTAATATGATCCTCGTACTGGCCTATCGAAAACTTCACATTCACTTGAGATACTACGATGCCGAATCTGTTTTCGTATGGTGATTCGAAAACATAGGGCTTCGGAATCATCTGCGTTTGCAGCCCTAGCTTGCTCACAACTCGAGAGGAAATCAAATTCCTCTCCCTGCCTCCATCCACTAGAACTAAACACAGCTGCTCCTCGATTAAGCAACGCGTGAAGATCATAGAATTGGCTAACTCTGCTGCCGCCATTGTTACTCTGCTTTCCTCTGATTTTTTTTTGCGATTTAATTCGACGAATACAGCCTCGATCAATCCTTCTCGCCACTGACTTGAACCTAAGGCTCTGATGCCACTAGATAAAGCACCAGGGGGGTGCTTTTGATCAAAGTAACGCAGCAAACACACTCTCGAACGATAATGATGGAAAAGGTAGAATTTCGCCCCAATCAAGGTGATTACTTGATTGATAAGAAAACTCGTAAACCGATTCTGGAATCCTCACAGAAAAGATTAACAAGGGTTCTCGAATTAGCAATGGAATCCTCACAAAACTAACTCAAGGATTTGATTCTTGAGAACTCTCAAAGAACACAATTCTCACAAAGGAGCAATTTTCATTCAACTCTATCTTTTACAACGTGAGAATGAAAGCTATTTAAAGACAATAAAATCCTAATACAAGCCTAATAGAACTAGGAAACAATTATGGTAAAAAAAAAACTCTAAAAAGGACTCAAAATTCGGCCATAAACTTCCTTTCTTGGCGCACAAGTAAGCTGCCCGGAAAACAGTCAAAAGGCAGCTTTCGTACTAACTTCGCGCCTTTTGTTGAAGGCCTTCCCGAACTCCAATTCTTCATCCAATTCCTTCCCTTTGTTCACAAACATACCTAGTTTCATGTTGTGGAAGCCTTTTGACTTGAATCCCATCCATGCTCCTTGAATTGAGGTCCAAAGTAGGCTTCACATAACAGTTTTCTGCCTTAGTCATTTTCTGGCAGTTTTCCAGTTTTGAGGTAGCAACTTTGTGGTCTTGGAAAACAACCTTAATGACATCTTCTGAATCCCAAAAGCATACCATTGGAAACATGGTAACTTTATCTGTAACACAAGCCCTTGAAATGGAATTTCCACCAAGCCAATTGAGAGAACCATGCCTCCAAAGTATGTACCCTGAACACGGATTTTGACTTAGCCAAATTCTGCCTTTCTTCTTCCCAACTTCGATAGCTTCTTCGTAAAGTAATTTAAACGTGTACAATGGACCATTTGGGATCATATCATTTGGTGCGTAGGGCCTCAATCTGTTTACTCCGGTGGAGGTTATTCGCCCGCTAGAGACACAGATTGAGAGGGTCTGAAGACCTTTAGTCGAGACTTCAAGCTACTTAAAAACCTTCCGCAGTATAACTTTCATGAAAACTGAACTTGGTAAATTGCAATCCGACTTAACTGCAGTCTAGGGGGAACCATATCCGGGTGACCTCTCTTGACTTGACAACAACCGTTTACTTGCTTTGTGTTTTTGTTTGCTTGAATCTGCACTAAAAGTTCACTGCTAGATAACGAGAATTCACCGAGTAGTCATCACATCTAGGACCCGGGTTGACAATAAAACCCAAACCCGCTATACTACGCTTTGGGAAGTGGTTACACTTGGCCATTTTCTAGAGTGACAGTAGGAGTGAGTCAAGTTGTTGGCGCCGTTGCCGGGGACGGCTAGGTTGTTGAAGAAAAGTGATTTCTGTTACTTTAGCATTTTCATTTTCGCATTGAGTGTTTGTTCTTTCCCACTTGTGCCTTCACGGGTTTGCATTGCTTGATTGTGTGCAGATAGTGCATGACCCGTAGCCAGTCGGGAGGTTTACTGCCGTTGAATCCAGAGATTGAACGCACCTGCAACCAACTTCGGAGACAACAGCAAGCTAGACTGGCTACGGTGGAGCGCAGAGACGGCCAATTGAGCAGCGAGACCGAGGACGAGTACGAGATGGAAGGCGATCAAAACCCACCTCTGGTGAACCAGATCCTGGGGAACGACCCCAATCCCCAGGGAGCTGGGGTCCATCATCATCCACCACCACCGGGTCCCACCTTGGAGTACTACTATACTCCACGGATTGCTGACATCCGCCCGGTCATCCTCTATCCGCCCATTCCTGCAAACAACTTCGAGATTAAGCCATGCTGGATTCAACTCATTACATCCTCTATCCAGTTCCATGGCTTAAAGGATGAGGAAGCCCGGGTACATCTTTCCCGTTTTCTGCAGCTGACGAACGGGTTCAAGCTGAACGGTGTCCCGGATGACGCAATCCGCCTTCACCTCTTCCCCCATTCTCTGGCGGGGAATGCTAAGAGGTGGTTGGAGACCCAGCCCCCATTGTCCATCACTTCATGGGACGATCTGGCTGACAAGTTCGTGCACAGGTACTATCCGGCATCGAAGACCACAGAGATTCAGCGGGAGATCACTCACTTCCGCCAAGAGCCAGATGAGTCACTTCGTGATGCATGGGAGCGGTACATGGGATACTTCTGGCAGTGTCCCCGTCATGGCTTCAGCGATGCATTCACAGTGGGGAACTTCTACAGCGCCCTCACTCCAGACAGCCAGAGGGTGATCGAGTCTCTATGCCCAGGAGGGGATATTCTTACTAAGACTCCACCCGAGCTGAACCAGATGATTAGTACCTTGGCTGCCCGAGATCATTCTTGGGGACAGAACAACAGAGGCAGGAATTCCCGGGACCGGGTTGTGCATGCTATGGAGGCTAGGACCGGGTTAGAGCAGCAGGTGGCTGAGTTGGTGCAGACATTGAAGCAGCCTAACAGTCTCCTTCCGGGCCGAGGTGTAGCTACGCCTCCAGTAGCTCAGTGTTAGTGGTGTGAGAGCCCGAATCACCTGGTGGAGGATTGTCAGTCTATGAGGGAGTCCTCTACTCCCCAAGAGCAGATGGACTTCATCGCCAATGCTCGGCGCCTGGACCCATACAGCAATACCTACAATGAGGGATGGCGCCAGCATCCTAACTTCGCCTGGAGCAGCAACAACACCAAACCACCTGGTTTCCCAGCACCAGCTGGTGGTTTTCAGCAGAGGCAGCCCTTCCAGGCTAGGTAGGGGCCACCACCACAGCAGCAGCCCTACCAGCCTAGGCAAGGGCAGCCATTCCAGCAGCCCCAGCGCCAGTTTGCTCAGCCTCCAGCAGCCGCAGCTCCAGATAATCAGATGGCTGATCTGAAGAATATTTTGCAGGCATTCATGACCACCAGTCAGGCGAATTTCACGAGGATGGATCAGAACATAGCCTCACTAGAGGCAGGCCAGAGAAACCAAGGTGCCATTATGTAGGATCTACAGAATCAGATTGGGAGCTTAGCTCGCCAGAACACTACCAGGGCACCGGGGACTCTGTCTGCCACCACTGTTCCCAATCCTCGTGACCCTCTCCAGCAGCTGGACGCCATCACCACCAGGAGCGGCAAGACCATATCTGCTGCTCCTGCCCAGCCCAGGCGAGACGACCCACTACCTGCTTCAACACCTCCAGCTGATACTGCAGAAGTGGGGGAAGGCAGCGAAGCACCTGCTCCCAAGCCGCAACCTGTGGTTAAGGAGCATACACCCCAGCTGCCCTTCCCCACTCGACTTCATAAAGACAAGCTGGAGACAGAGTTTTCCAAGTTCATGGCAATGTTGAAGCAGGTCAATATCAGCATGCCGTTCGTGGAGGCGCTGTCGAATATGCCCAAGTATGCCAAGTTCATGAAAGACCTCCTCACCAACAAGAAGAAACTTGGGGATCTTTCGACAGTGATGCTCAGCGAGGAGTGTTCTGCTATCCTGCAGAACAAGCTGCCCGAGAAGCACAAAGACCCAGGGAGTTTCACTATCCCTCTTGTTATTGGCAGCATGCATGTAGGGAACTCCTTGGCGGACCTAGGCGCTAGCATAAATGTCATGCCCTATAAATTGTTTAAGAAGCTAGACCTAGGTGAACCTAGAGCTACTAGGATGAGCATTCAGTTAGCTGATCGTTCTATCGTGCATCCTAGGGGTATCATTGAGGACTTGCTTGTTAATGTAGGTGCATTCACATATCCTGTTGATTTTGTTATTTTGGATATAAATGAGGATGTGGATGTGCCTTTGATTTTGGGTAGACCATTTCTCTCCACCGCCAAGGCGCTTATTGATGTGCATAGTGGTAAATTGATCTTGCGTGCTGGTGATGAACAGGCTACTTTTTCTGTGTCTGACAATGGGAAACATTCTCATTTGCATGATGACATAGATTACTGTGATGTGCTTACCGATTTTGAGACCGCACTCGCCATCACGAGTGCGGGTACTGATGATGCTCTTGAGCGTTGTATTTTGCTAGGTGAGCAGGCATTGCAGGAGCCGCAGCTGGCGGAGCAGTTGGACGCATTGGAGAGTGGTCCCTTCTTGGAGGGCGACAGGCTGTTTAAACCGATCTCATCCTCCGCCCTCATCACCACCTCCTTGGAGGAACCACCAGAGCTGGAGCTTAAGCCCCTCCCTCCTCATTTGGAGTATGCATTTCTCCGGGAGGGGAATAAGCTGCCAGTCATCATCAGCTCGACCCTCACACCCGAGCAGAAGACCAGCCTGGTTGCCTTGCTGAAGTAGTATGAGCGAGCTTTAGCATGGAAGATCACAGACATCCGGGGGATCAGCCCCTCCTTCTGCTCCGACCGGATACTGCTGGAGGATAAGATGCGGCCAGTGAGGCAGCCGCAGAGGAGATTGACACCGAACCTGGAGGCTGTGGTTCGGGCAGAGATCGTGAAGCTGATGGACGCGGGGATCATCTTCGCCATTTCTGACAGCGAGTGGGTCAGTCCCACCCAGGTGGTGCCCAAAAAGGGTGGGATGACCGTGGTGCCTAATGAGAAGAACGAGCTCATCCCGATGCGCATGGTGACTGGGTACCGTGTGTGCATCGACTATCGGCGTCTCAACGACGCCACTCGGAAGGACCATTTCCCGCTGCCGTTCATTGATCAGATGCTGGAGAGATTGGCGGGGCACGAGTTCTACTGCTTCTTGGATGGGATTTCCGGGTACTTTCAGATCCCTATTGCACCGGAGGACCAGGCGAAGACCACCTTCACCTGCCCCTTCGGCACATTTGCTTACCGGAGGATTCCATTCGGGCTATGCAACGCCTCGGCCACTTTTCAGCGATGCATTCTTGCCATCTTTGACCGTCTGGTCGGCGAGATCATGGAGGTGTTTATGGACGATTTCTCGGTTTATGGAGACTCATTCTCTCACTGTCTCCATAACCTGGAACTTGTTCTTAAACGGTGTGAAGAAACGAACCTGGCACTGAGTTGGGAGAAGTGTCACTTCATGGTTCGAGAAGGCATAGTTCTTGGGCATAAGATCTCCAAGATGGGGATTGAGGTGGACAGAGCAAAGATCGAGACTATTAGCAAGCTGCCTCCCCCTACATCTGTTAAGGGGATCCGAAGTTTTCTTGGCCATGCAGGGTTCTACAGGCGGTTCATCAAGGACTTCTCGAAGATCGCCCTGCCCCTGACTAAGCTTCTAGAGAAGGATGCCCCCTTCCAGTTCACTAATGCTTGCACAGCGGCGTTCACCACCTTGAAGGAGAAGCTCACCCAGGCTCCTATCATGGTTGTTCCTGACTGGTCCCTACCATTTGAGCTGATGTGCGACGCTAGTAACTTTGCTGTTGGAGCTATTTTGGGGCAGAGGCGAGATCAACACTTCCGGCCTATCTACTACGCCTCGAAGACTCTTAATGATGCCCAGGAGAACTACACCACCACAGAGAAGGAGCTGCTTGCAGTGGTGTTTGCCTTCGATAAATTTCGCCCCTATCTGGTCTTGTCCCATGTGACCGTGTACACAGATCACTCCGTGATTCGATACCTGATGAGCAAGGCTGATGCCAAGCCTCGGCTCATACGATGGATCTTACTACTGCAGGAGTTTGATATTGAGATCCGGGACAAGAAGGGAGCAGAAAATGTTGCAGCTGATCACCTCTCCCGGTTGGACGCACCTTCTGCGGACAACCTCGTGGAGGAGAACGACGACTCCTTCCCAGATGAGAGATTGATGATGATGGGCTTGGTGGAGAGTGTCACTCCCTGGTATTCTGATTTTGCGAATTATTTGGTGGGCCACCAGCTGCCCAAGGGGATGGCAACTCACGCCAAGAGGAAGTTTTTCTCCGATCTGAAGTACTACTTCTGGGATGACCCTCATCTTTTTCGGATCGGAGCCGACGGGATCATCCGTCGTTGTGTTATGGAGAGTGAGATGGAGGGCATTCTATCTCACTGTCATTAGGGACCTACTGGCGGTCACCATGGAGGAAACCGCACGGCGAGGAAGGTGCTCCAGTCGGGCTTTTACTGGCCCACGCTCTTCAAGGATGCAGACGCCTTCGCACGCAGGTGCGACCGATGCCAGAGGTCAGGTAACATCTCTGCCCGTGATGAGATGCCCCAGAATGTGTTTATAACTTGTGAGATTTTTGATGTCTGGGGTATCGACTTCATGGGCCCCTTCCCTCCATCTTTTGGCAATACCTATATTCTGGTTGCTGTTGACTACGTCTCTAGGTGGGCTGAGGCGCAAGCTTTGCCCACTAATGATGCTAGACGTGTTTGTGGTTTTTTGAAGCAGCTATTCTCCCGGTTCGGGACACCTAGAGCCATCATAAGCGATCGAGGCACCCATTTCCAGGGCCAATTTGATAAACTACTGTCTCGTTATGATTGGACTCACAAGGTGTCTGTGGCCTATCATCCTCAGACCAGTGGCCAGGCCGAGCTGACGAACCGGGAGCTCAAGCGGATCCTGGAGAAAACGGTGGATCAGTCCCGCAAAGATTGGTCCACCAAGCTCGATGATGCTCTCTGAGCGTATCGCACTGCCTACAAGACACCCATTGGTACTTCACCGTACTGGCTTGTCTATGGAAAGGCATGCCATTTGCCCGTGGAGCTAGAGCACAAGGCCTTCTGGGCCCTTAAGCTGCACAATCTGGATGTTAGTGTTGCAGGTGTTGAGCGAAAAATGCAGATGTTGGAGCTGGAGGAATGGCGCTACCACGCCTATGAGAACACCCGGTTGTACAAGGAGCGCACTAAGCGCCTACACGATGCCCGGTTGCGGGGTCCGAAAGAGTTCCAGGTTCGTGATCGAGTTCTCCTCTATAACTCTCGCCTGAAACTCTTTCCCGGAAAACTCCGTTCCCGGTGGTCTGGACCGTTCACGGTCACCCAGGTGTTCCCGTATGGCACTATCGAGATTGCCAACCCGCAAACTGAGCCGTTTAAAGTGAATGGCCATCGTCTCAAACTCTACCTGGGAGACGAGGTCGAACGTGCGGAGTTGGTGGTGGAACTCGCGGACCCTTAGTTCCGCCATGGGGAGGCAACCCCACCACGGTTTGCATTTTCTTTTCCCTTTTTCTGAGTTTTTTGTGTCGTGTCGAGTCAGTTGCATGTCTGTAGTAAAGTTCGGTCGTCTGTGATGCCTCGATTTGGTGTTTTCGTGCAGGAGAGGTCGAAATTTTGGAGAATGAGAATTTTGGGCGGAAGGGTGAAATACCCGGTCATGAGCCAAAATACCCGACCGGGTATTTTTGGCTCGTGCCCGGGCCCCCTTCTGCCTTCCGGGGCGCCAAAAGGTCAAATCCCCGACCTCGGGCCAAAAATACCCGACCGGGTATTTTTGGCTCGAGACCGGGGATTTCCTGGCCTTGATACGCATCGTTTAGGGAACCCCCGATCTCTCGCCAAAAATACCCGACCGAGTATTTTTGGCGCGAGACCGGGGATCTTCGCTCCTATAAAACGCGGCGTTTGAAGGATCCCCGGTCGTGGACTCACAATACCCGACCGGGTATTTTTGCTATAAATAGCAAACCCCCGGTCAGTTTCTCTCTCTACCCTCATTTTTCCAAAATTTCCTCTCTCTCTTCCTCTCAAATCCTCTCCCCTCTCTCTTATTGAGCGACGCCGGCCGCCGCCCTCCGCCGCCGCCGGCGACTTTCCGGCGACTCTCCGGCCATTTTCCGGCCACTTTCCGGCGAGCCTCCTCGGGCGATTTTTGGCCCCCTCTCGCGTCCCTCACCCTTTTCTCGTGTCCTCACTACAGTTCCACTTGTGTTTCCAGGTGTGTTTCTTATTACTTACTCTTTTCATGGAGAATCGAACTGTAGATTGTAGGACCGAGAACTGTGTTTGCATGCCTGATTTAGAGTAGGGTGAGGGATGCCTTAAGCTTGCATGGTTTTATCTTTGGTGTATGTACTGCCCTTTTCATGAATGCGATTGGTTCTGTGACTCTTGCTTTGATTCCGGTTGAGTTGCTTGTGATTCAAACGGCTGTGCGTATCGCTGTTAGCCTAGGTGGCCTTAAGTGTGGGGGAAGTGATGAACCCATGTTGTTGGTCCTGACCAGTTTTTCTTGGCTCCACCTTTGGTGTATTGACTTTGCAGGAACATGTCTCAGGACCATCCGTTTGTGCAGGGTCTGCGCCTGCACGCGGACTACGCGGATCAGTTCCGGAAGGTGATCCGGGGGAGATTGGAGCGCCACTACAACCTCGAGTGGGCGGTGTTCGAGCAGCTCCACTGTCTGCAGGAGCTCAGCGCCGCCATCAGTCACCGCGATTGGCGGACGTTGCTGACCATCGACGAGCCTACCTACACGGAGCTGGTGTGGGATTTCTACACCACATTTCATTATGACCGCAAGAAGGCCCGGGACGCCTATGCGGTGACATTCAGGATGGGTGGCCATCACAGGGAGCTGACCATCGACTGGTTGGCCTACGCTTTGGGGATCGAGTACCACCCGTTCGATGCCCATGAGATCGAGATCGCCAACCCGACCGACTGGAACCAGGATGGGTTCTACCGCCGGATAGCCAGGCGCGCTCATGGATACGACTACTTCGATGCTGGCCAGACCTACGTCAGCACCCTCAAGCCGCAGTGGCACATCCTGAACCTGCTGATCACCCGCTCTATCGTCCCCAACGCCACTGGCTCGCATAAGATTCCGAAGCGGGTGTTGTATGCCATGTACTCGATGGGGTACCTAGAGCACACGCTCCACTTGGGTTCTTTCATGGCCACCACCTTCTCCCGGTGCCACGAGAATCCCACTCATCTGTTCTGTGGTCCCCTGATCACTCGGTTGGCGCGACATTTCGACATCAGCTTCCAGGGGCTTCATGATGCGTCTGCACGGGGCGGCTCCGCACCCCTCAGCCGGGACGTGCTCCACAGCGCACGCCTGCTGGCCACTGATGACATCCGTACATGGGTGGACGGGCTTTCTATGCCCCCCGAGGAGGTGATCGATCTCGATGAGGACGAAGCGGATGCTGACTATTCAGGAGAGGAGGTGGATGAGGATGCTGATGATGATGATGATGACGGCGCCATGGATGCCGATGAGCCGGAGCCCCCGCTCTCCCCACCTGGAGACCTTCAGCCTCGACGGAGACCGGTGAAAGGTGAGTCCTCCTCTGGTCCTTCTGGTCCGTCGATGGCTTCCGGCCCGTCTATGGACTTCTTCACGGAGCAGTTCCAGCAGATGGGGCTCCAGTTCCAGCAGCTCGGTCTTCAGAACTAGCAGCTCATGGACCATCAGGTCCAGTTCTACCAGCAGTATTCGGCCCACCAGGCCGAGTACCGGTCCAGGATGGCGGGAGTTGACGAGCGCCTTGGCCGCTTGGAGACCCACATGGGAGCCACTAGTGCTCTCATCGAGCGGGAGAGAGATCGTGGACGCCGTCTGATGGAGTACTCGGAGCACCTGCTCCAGGCTTGTCACCCTCCAGAGGAGCACCACTGGACCACCCGGTGGGATCATTCACCACCACAGCAGCCACCAGAGGATGGCGACGACGACCTCATGAACCAGATCGACTTCTCCGGTCTTGGAGGGCCCTAGGGGCATGTTTTGAGTGTTTTTGGTCTTTGTCAGCATGCAAACTGTTTTGTGTCGGTTTTTGTTTTTTTTTTTCTTTTCATTTTGGATGTTGTACTATTGGGCTGACCATTGGACCTAACGTATGTGTTTGAGCTTTTTGGTTCCCTTTAGCTGTGCCTGTGTTCCCGACTGGTCCTCTCTCCAGTCCGTTTCATCCTGACTGGTCCATTTCCAGTCTCCTGCAGTCTGTGCACACCGGTAACATCGTTCCCCTTTCCTCTTCTCCATTGAGGGCAATGTCGATCTTAAGTGTGGGGGGATGATGTTTATCTTTTGACTGCATTCGATCTGTTTGTGTACTTGGAGCCTAGTCCACTGTCCAAATCTCGAGATCAAGCACTGCTGTTTGCTTGATAATTGATCGTATTGGCACTGTGGATGTGATTAGAGAATTGAATGGCTTTTGACTCGATGCATGAGAACTTGAGTGTGACTAAGACAGCCTATCACGATGACTGAGATGTGTAGTAGAGTTGTGCAGGGGTTCAGTTTTCAACTGTTTGCTTACCAACTGCGACTTGCATTTGATCACCTACTTTTGACAGTCATTTATGCATCTAGTTCAGGGAATCAGAATGTGAGATAGAGCATATAGGTAGCCATGTGAGATTTGAGCCTGCTCGTTTCTTTCTTGTGCGATAGATTCCTCTTCCATGAAATATAGCATTCACGTTGTCACTAGCTAAGATGATGGAGGCATAGGATTAGCCCACGACCAAACTGACTGTCCTGATGTGTCATATCCCCTAGTCAGCCCCTTTGAGCGGTGTGTTATCCTTTCTTTCGGTCTACAATGAAAAAATCACCCTTTGCATCTTTTAGAAGGTTCCACAGAGTGGTTTTTACATGTTTTCTGCTGTTTCTGCTAAATGTAATGTGAGGGTTGGAGGTAGTGCTTAAAAGTTGGGCGTGTGTTTAAAAATGTGCAGAGGTGGTGGTTCTCTTAAAGAAAAAAAAAAGAGTCAAAACAAAGAAAAATGAAGGCAAAAGAGAGCCACCATAAAAAATCTGAATAGTGCCCATTAAGTAGTGTTTCTTAGCGGTTTGGCATGGAAATGCTAGCATTTATATAACCTCCTTCGCTCTTGTGCCCTAAAGAATTTGATTAATGCAGAATAGCAGAACGAAAGTTACTGGTTTGCTTGACTGTGGTTTTGTTGGGTTGGGAAATGTGGAACCTTGTGCTATAACTACCACCACCTAAAATGCCTTTTCCCCATGTCAAAGACCCTAGTCAGTCATTTGAACCTGTGTCTAAGACCTCCGGATTAGTTAGTGGTGACACCCCCTATGTGAACTCTAGCATTTAGAGGCTGCATTCATGGTGAAGAGACGTTAGGGATTGAGAGAATAAGCATGCGCATTTTTCGCATCAAATTGTCCTGACCCCACTGGTCGAGAGTGAGCGATTCATTTTCTCATGTTCTCTATACTCTTTACCCCGGTGAGGACCTAGATTGCTCGGTCTTAATTCTGATATCTTGAGCTTTGTGCATGAAGTGACTGTTTTGAACAATGGATTGAGTCAAGTCTATGTTGGTTGGTGAACAGGAGAGAACTCTTCCTTTGCTCGACTCTATTGCATTCGAATGTCATCTGTGGTGGTTGTCTAGGTTGTCGTTCGAGTTGCCATGTGTTGATGATCGAAAGCCAGTATGATCCACGTGTTTTGTGCCGATATGATTTGCCCTAAAGCCTGCTTGATTGAAACGTTTTGAGCTTACCTGGTGTCTGACTTGGTTTGCTTAGGGACAAGCAAACGGTTAAGTGTGGGGGAGTTTGATAGACCGATAATTACACATGTTTTCACCCCTATTCTGAAGCCGTTTGTGATGTGGAATCTCGTGTGTTAAGCCGATTTCACGCTAGGTTGTGTGTTAAGGTCATATTTCAGGACCCGGCGTTGGAATCGCGGCGGAGAAACGAGTTCTGGGTCGAAAGGAGCGAAGTTGGGACGAAGGAGGCTGATGGATGAAAATACCCGGCCATGACCAAGAATACCCGGCCGGGTATTATTCCTTTGGGCGCCCCGTGAGAAACAGAAGGGGGCCCGGGCAATTGGCTAAAACCCCGGTCGGGGATTATAGAGCCAGACCGAGGATTTTCCCCTAGATGAAACGGTGTGTTTTGTATATACCAGGTCGAGACCCGAAATACCCGACCGGGTATTTCGACCGGGTATCGCGATCTGGCAGCTGATAAAAAGAAAAGAAGGCCAACTTTCAAGGGGTCCGAGTTTTGGAGAGAGAAAGCGACGAACCAGAGTTTCCAAGTGCCCTAGCTTGATCTTCATCACCATTGGAGCACAGCTTGAGCTTGGAGAAGTGCCGATTAAACGTCCAGGAGCAGAAATCCGTCTTCACAGTATGATTTCCGCGTCTGAATCTGCTTGTGCTTCTTTCTCTATGGAGTAGTTCCCCCATTCATCTGGGTATGGGGAACCCTAGATTTGTATGCTAGGTCTGATTGTATGAACCCAAGTACAGAGTTTGTGAATTGATTATATTCGATTGAGGTTTGAATGATTGAATGACTTGAATCCTGATCAAATTCCTGTTGTTTCTGCTTTGACCTAGAATGAGAATATCTGCCTAGGTTGATAGAGTATCCTTAATCGAAGGTGGCGAATTGGTGACTTTAGTCGAGGAGCCAATTCGCTATTCTGTACCGAATTCAATTCGGTAGTGGAGGTTTGGTGCATAGGGCCTCAATCTGTTTACTCCGGTGGAGGTTAGTCGCCCGCTAGAGACTCAGATTGAGAGGGTCTGAAGACCTTTAGTCGAGACTTCAAGCTACTTAAAAACCTTCCGCAGTATAACTTTCATGAAAACTGAACTTGGTAAATTGCAATCCGACTTAACTGCAGTCTAGGGGGAACCATATCCGGGTGACCTCTCTTGACTTGACAACAACCATTTACTTGCTTTGTGTTTTTGTTTGCTTGAATCTGCACTAAAAGTTCACTGCTAGATAACGAGAATTCACCGAGTAGTCATCACATCTAGGACCCGGGTTGACAATAAAACCCAAACCCGCTATACTACGCTTTGGGAAGTGGTTACACTTGGCCATTTTCTAGAGTGACAGTAGGAGTGAGTCAAGTTTTTGGCGCCGTTGCCGGGGACGGCTAGGTTGTTGAAGAAAAGTGATTTCTGTTACTTTAGCATTTTCATTTTCGCATTGAGTGTTTGTTCTTTCCCACTTGTGCCTTCACGGGTTTTCATTGCTTGATTGTGTGCAGATAGTGCATGACCCGTAGCCAGTGGGGAGGTTTACTGCCGTTGGATCCAAAGATTGAACGCACCTGCAACCAACTTCGGAGACAACAGCAAGCTAGACTAGCTACGATGGAGCGCAAAGACGGCCAATTGAGCAGCGAGTCCGAGGACGAGTACGAGATGGAAGGCGATCAAAACCCACCTCCGGTGAACCAGATCCTGGGGAACGACCCCAATCCCTAGGGAGCTGGGGCCCATCATCATCCACCACCACCGGGATGAGCCTAGGCTTTGCATCAGCCTTGCTCATCAGGTAGCGAATCGCCGAGTGGTCAGTGTAGACCACCACATGGGAGAGCACCAGATAGGGTCGGAACTTATCAAACGCATACACCATGGCGAGGAGCTCCTTCTCAGTGGTGGTGTAGTTCTCCTGTGCATCGTTCAAGGTCTTGGACGCGTAGTAGATGGGCTGGAAGTGCTTCTCGCGTCTCTGACCCAGAACTGCTCTGACTGCATAGTTACTCGCGTCGCACATCAGCTCAAAAGGAAGAGACCAGTCAGGAGTCACCATGATAGGTGCATGGGTAAGCTTCTCCTTCAGAGTCTCAAATGCAGCTATGCACTCGGGAGTGAACTGGAATGGTGCATCCTTCTCCAGCAGCTTGGTCAAAGGCAGGGCAATCTTCGAGAAATCTTTGATGAAGCGCCGGTAAAAGCCTGCATGACCCAGAAAGTTGCGAATCCCCTTCACAGAAACAGGAGGAGGTAGCTGACTGATCATCTCAATCTTCGCACGATCCACCTCAATCCCCTGCTTGGAGATCTTGTGCCCGAGCACAATACCCTCACGAACCATAAAATGGCACTTCTCCCAGCTGAGTGCCAGATTAGTCTCCTCGCACCTCTTCAGAACGAGTTCCAGGTTATGGAGACAGTGAGTGAAGGAGTCTCCATATACCGAGAAGTCATCCATGAAGACTTCCATGATCTCTCCAACCAGTCGGTCGAAGATCACCAGCATGCATCTCTGGAAGGTCGCCGGTGCATTACACAGCCCAAATGGAATCCTCCGGTAAGCAAAGGTACCGAAGGGGCAAGTGAATGTGGTCTTCACATGATCCTCCGGTACAATAGGAATCTGGAAGTAACCAGACATGCCATCCAGGAAGCAATAAAACTCATGGCCAGCCAACCTTTCCAGCATCTGATCAATGAAAGGTAGGAGAAAATGATCTTTCCTGGTGGCGTCGTTCAGGCACCGGTAATCGATGCAGACTCTCCAGCCGGTCACGGTCCGCATCGGGATCAACTCCTTCTCATTCGGGACCATAGTCATCCCGCCTTTCTTCGGGACCACCTGAGTGGGGCTGACCCACTTGCTATCAGATATAGCAAAGATGATCCCTGCATCCATGAGCTTCACAATCTCAGCCCGGACCACTGCCTCTGTTGATATGACTTGAATCGGATTATCAGCCGCTACGACTGGTAATCGGGGGTCTCGCTGTTATTTGGGTTCGGGTTCTGGGCCTGGTCTGTAACCGTTTCCTTTGCTAGATTGGATTAGGTTTAGACCCACATGGAGAAGTACTATAAATACTTCTCATACTCCTCTGTAATCTGTAATCTCCTCGATATAGTGAAACTTGCTCTCTCTCGCCCGTGGACTAGCTAACACACATCGTGTTAGTGAACCACGTAAATCGTGTGTCTGTGTTCTTTCGATTCTCGCTTTCGTATTCTTGCTTTATCGATTCCGGCAATTTCCCGATCCGTAGCAGCGCGTTTATAACAAGTGGTATCAGAGCCGCGGCTGGAAATCAGGCTAGGGTTTTCGATTCAGAAGAATGACGTCGGTGAACATGAAGATCGAAAAGTTCACGGGGAAGAACAGCTTCGCTATATGGCAGATCAAGATGCAGGCTTTACTAAAACAGCAAGGGCTGTGGGGGCCGCTGTCTGCGAAACAGAAGAAGGCAGCGGTCGATGACGATGAGTGGAATACCCTGGAGGAGAAGGCCCACTCGACCATCATGCTATCGTTGTCTGATGACGTCATCATTGAAGTCGCTGCTGAGAAGACTGCCGCGGGCTTGTGGTTGAAACTAGAGAGTCTGTACATGACTAAGTCTCTAACCAACAAGCTGCATCTCAAGCAACGGTTGTTCAGCTTGAGGATGCAAGAAGGTACGCCTTTGAGGGAACATCTCGAACAGCTTAACTCTATTTTGCTGGATCTGCGTAATATAGATGTTCAAGTTGATGACGAGGATGCTGCCCTAATCCTGCTGGTTTCTTTGCCGAGTTCATATGAGAATTTCGTTGATTCTTTTATTGCCGGTAAAGAAAGCGTGTCGTTGGAGGATGTCAGGTCTGCTCTTCATACGAGAGAGATCAGACATAAGGCGTCCGGATCTGGTACAGGTGGTGAGGCATCAGGTTTGGCTGTTACAGGTGGAAAGGGAAAGAAGAAATCTGGTAAAGGGAATTCGAGCAAGAATTCCAAGGGTCACGGTCCACAGCCAGGTGATGCTTGTCACAACTGTAAGGAAGTGGGGCATTGGAAGTACAACTGTCCCAAGAGAAGAGGGCAACAGAAGAAACAAGGTTCAGTTGCCGTGGCAGAAGTGGACAACAGTTCTGAAGACGATCTCGCCTTGACTGTAGATGAGAAGGCACATCGTGGTGATGTGTGGTTTCTGGATACTGCAGCCTCATATCATATGTCTCCGAACAGGGATTGCTTCACAACCTACGAGCAGATAGATGGTGGTAACGTGGTCATGGCAAATGGAGCTGTCTGCAAGGTTGTTGGAATCGGGTCCATAAAGGTTCGGACACATGATGGTTCGTTCTGTACCGTGAATGATGTCAGACATGTTCCACGAATGACGAAGAACCTGATCTCTTTGAGTCTACTCGACAGCAAGGGTTTCAGTTTCAAAGGAAAAGGTGGAGTTGTGTATGTCTGCAAGGGTTCGAGGAAGGTACTGAAGGGCGTGAAGCGTGGGACCTTGTATGCATTACAAGGGTCTGTGTTGTCTGGTTCTGCTGCAGTTGCATCGTCTCAGGTTCAACAGGAAGATATGACCACTCTCTGGCACATGAGACTGGGGCATATGAGTGAACGGGGGATGCAAGTTCTATCGAAGAGGGATCTTCTTTGCGGGCACAAGGTGCAGAATTTGGAATTCTGTGAGCATTGTGTGTTTGGGAAGCTACATCGCAGCAAGTTTCCCAAGAAGGGTATCCACCGGACGAAGGGGATACTAAATTACCTCCACTCTGACTGTTGGGGTCCTTCACGAGTTGAATCCATTAGAGGCAGCAGGTATTTTCTGTCTATTATTGATGATTATTCGAGATTTACTTGGATTTTCATGATGAAGCAGAAAAGTGAAGCTTTCACGAAGTTCAAGCAGTGGAAGACATTGGTGGAAAATCAGACCGGGAAGAAGATCAAGAAGCTGCGAACGGACAATGGTCTGGAGTTCTGCAGTTCTGAGTTCAACGAATTCTGCAAGGATGAAGGGATTGCCCGTCATCGGACTGTTAGAGATACACCCCAGCAGAATGGCGTTGCAGAAAGGATGAACCAGACATTGTTGGAGAGAGCACGGTGCATGCTCTCTAATGCTGGACTAGAGAGAAGATTCTGGGCAGAAGTAGTAAACATGGCGTGCTTCCTGATCAACCGTGGACCACACACAGGTATCGAGTGTAAGACTCCTTATGAAGTGTGGTATGGTAAGCCTGCTGATTACTCTTCACTGAAAGTTTTTGGGTGTCCTGTTTATTATCATGTGGATGAGGGTAAACTGAACCCAAGGGCAAAGAAGGGTGTATTTGTGGGTTACGGAGATGGAGTTAAGGGATTTCGAGTCTGGTCACCTTCTGAGCATCGAGTTATACTTAGTAGAAATGTGATATTTGATGAGAAGTCTATGTTTAACCCCATGTTGAAGGTCACTGTTGTTGAAGGTAGCAGGAATGTTGATAAGCAGGTGGAGCTGCAAACTCTCAATGAGAGTGAGTTTGAGCACCAAGGTGGAGAAGATCAACATGATGAGGATGTCTCTGCAGAGCCAGAAACTTCAGAGTCCAGTGCACGAGCTCAACAGTCTATTACTTCCGGTAGACCAAAGAGAGCGACTGCAGGAGTACCTCCACAGAGGTATGGCTTCGAGGACATGGTGGCGTATTCATTTCAGGTTGCTGAAGAAGTGGATGCAGGAGAGCCACAGTCCTATAGAGAAGCAGTTTCGGGTGGTGAAGCCGATCAGTGGCTTGCCGCAATGGGAGATGAGATGGAATCCCATGACAGGAATCAGACTTGGGAGCTAGTCAAACGACCACAGGGAAGGAAGATTGTTACAAACAAGTGGATCTACAAGAAGAAGGAAGGAATCACTTCCAAAGAGGGCATGAAATTTAAAGCTCGGGTGGTTGCACGAGGCTTCTCGCAGAGGGAAGGAGTTGACTACAATGAGATTTTCTCACCAGTGGTCAGACATACTTCGATCAGAGTGCTACTAGCAATAGTGGCACATTATGACTTGGAGCTTGAGCAGCTAGACGTGAAGACAGCTTTCCTGCATGGAGAGTTGGAGGAAGAAATTTACATGACTCAGCCAGAAGGATTCGAGGTTCCAGGAAAAGAAGACTATGTTTGTAAGCTGAAGAAGTCCTTGTATGGACTTAAGCAATCTCCGAGGCAGTGGTACAAGAGATTTGACAGCTACATGCTTGAGCTGGGCTACAACAGAAGTCCATATGATTGTTGTGTATATCACAGCAAGGCAGAAGATGGTTCGATGATATATCTAGTTCTGTATGTGGATGATATGCTCATAGCTGCGAGGTCAAAGTCTGATATCCAGAAGTTAAAGGGGCTTCTCAGTGCTGAGTTTGAGATGAAGGATTTGGGAGCTGCTCAGAAGATCTTGGGTATGGAGATTTACAGGGACAGGTCGAAGAAGAAGCTTTTCTTGTCACAGAAGAGCTACATCCAGAAGATATTGTCGAGGTTTGGCATGTCTTCAGCAAAGCCCTTAAATACTCCTAGTGCTTCAAATGTTCATCTATCCTCAGCTTATGCACCGCAGTCAGAGGCTGAGAAGGAGTACATGTCGAGAGTCCCATATGCTAGTGCAGTAGGTAGCTTGATGTACGCTATGGTATGCACTAGACCTGATCTTGCACATGCTGTTAGTGTTGTCAGCAGGTTTATGATACAACCTGGGAAGGAGCATTGGCAGGCTGTGAAGAGGATCTTCCGGTACCTTAAGGGTACACCTGATGTGGGGATTAGCTTCGGAAGTGATACAGAGTGCTTGGTGTCTGGGTATTCTGACTCGGACTATGCTGGAGATGTTGACACGAGGAGATCGATGACTGGTTATGTATTCACTCTTGGGAGTTCTGTAGTGAGCTGGAAGGCAACTTTGCAGTCGGCGGTGACATTGTCTACTACTGAGGCCGAGTATATGGCGTTGACAGAAGCTGCTAAGGAGGGAATATGGTTGAAGGGACTGGTTGGTGATCTTGGTCTACATCATGATCAGGCAGTGGTGTATTGCGACAGTTTGAGTGCAATATGCTTGGCCAAGGATCAAGTCCACCATGAGAGGACTAAGCACATCGACGTGAGGTATCATTTCTTGAGGACAGAGAAGAGGATTAAGGTGAAGAAGGTTAGCACCGCGGATAATCCTGCTGATATGTTCACGAAGCCGGTTCCACATGGCAAGTTCCAACACTGCTTGGACTTGCTGAATGTCTTGAGTGGGTGACTCCGCCCTACGGGGCATTGATGGCGGGAGAGAGAGAAGGAGCAGAGTACATCAGAGATTTCAGAGGAAGAGGATTCAAGTCAAGGTGGAGATTTGTTGATATGACTTGAATCGGATTATCAGCCGCTACGACTGGTAATCGGGGGTCTCGCTGTTATTTGGGTTCGGGTTCTGGGCCTGGTCTGTAACCGTTTCCTTTGCTAGATTGGATTAGGTTTAGACCCACATGGAGAAGTACTATAAATACTTCTCATACTCCTCTGTAATCTGTAATCTCCTCGATATAGTGAAACTGGCTCTCTCTCGCCCGTGGACTAGCTAACACACATCGTGTTAGTGAACCACGTAAATCGTGTGTCTGTGTTCTTTCGATTCTCGCTCTCGTATTCTTGCTTTATCGATTCCGGCAATTTCCCGATCCGTAGCAGCGCGTTTATAACAGCCTCCAAGTTAGGAGACAATCTCCTCTGCGGTTGCCTGACTGGCTTAACCTCATCCTCCATCAAAATTCTGTGGGAGCAGAAGGATGGGCTAATGCCTCTAATGTCTGTGATCTTCCATGCCATGGCCCGGGCATACTTCTGCAGCAGAGCCACCAGCCTGCTCTTCTGCTCGGGTGTCAGATCCGAGCTAATAATAACCGGGAGCTTATTCCCCTCCCGGAGAAATGCATACTCCAGGTGAGATGGGAGGGGTTTAAGCTCTAACTCTAGTGGCTCCTCCAATGATGTAGCGATCCGGGGCGAGATGGGGATCGGCTTGAATGGTATCTCTCGCCCCTCGATCGCAGCCTCGTCCAGCTTCGCAAACTGCTCCTCCGGCTGCACATCCTGTGATGCCTGTTCCCCTAGCAAAAGACAACGCTCAAGGAAATCATCAGTACCCGCACTCGTGATGGCGAGTGCGGTCTCAAAATCAGCAACACCATCACAGTAATCTAGATCATCATGGAGATGGGGGTGTTTCATATTATCAGAAACAGAGAAGGTGATTTGTTCACCCCCAGCTCTCAAAATCAGTTTTCCATCATTCACATCAATAAGCGCCTTGGCGGTGGCAAGAAAAGGTCTACCCAGTATCAATGGCACATCAACATCCTCATTTATGTCCAAAATCACAAAATCAACAGGATATGAAAATGGCCCTACTGCGACTATCAAGTCCTCTGCTATACCCCTAGGATGCACAATGGATCTATCAGCAAGCTGGATGCTCATCCTAGTATCACTGGGTTCACCTAGGCCTAGCTTTTTAAACAGCTTATATGGCATGACATTTATGCTAGCGCCTAAATCCGCCAAGGACTTCCCTACATGCAAACTACCAATCATGCAAGGGATAGTGAAACTCCCTGGTTCTTTTCGCTTCTCTGGTAGTTTGTTCTGTAGGATGGCAGAACACTCCTCGTTGAGCATCACCGTTGACAGCTCCCCAAGCTTCCTCTTGTTGGTGAGGAGATCCTTCATGAACTTGGCATACTTGGGCATCTTCGATAATGCCTCCACGAAGGGCATGCTAATGTTTACCTGCTTCAACATTGCCATGAATTTGGCAAACTCAGTCTCCAGTCGGTCCTTGTGCAACCGAGTAGGAAAGGGAAGCTGTGGTACATACTCCTTCACCACTGGTTGCGGTTTAGGAGCAGGCACCTCAACCTCCTTCTCCATTTCTTCCTGATTAGCTGGAAGTGCTGAAGCAGGGGTCTCTCTCACCTCTGCCCGAACAGTTGGATCGGCAGTCACCTTGCCACTCCTGGTTGTGATGGCACTACAGTTGGCATTCGGGTCCTGTGGGTGAGGAATGGTCTGACCAGGCAAGGTACCAGGAGTCCTCTGAGCTACAGCCTGGGCAACACTCCCAAGCTGGGTCTGTATATCCCGCAGCACAGCCTGCGTGTTTCTCTGACCACCTTCTAGCTCCAAGAATTTGCCTGAAGCTTTTCTCCATGAATTGCTCAATGTTATTGAACTTATTTGCACTGGAGGTGGCCAGAGAACCCACCAAATCTCTCAATTCCGCCATCGGGTCAACCTGTACTGGGGCCGCAGGTGCTGCCCCTGTCTGATGAAATGGTCACACCTGTGACTGAGGTGGAACTGGCCCCGGTCTGGGCGGGTAGAGAGGCTGCTGCTGCTACTGAAATTGCCCTTGTCTGGGCTGGTGAGGAGGCCTCTGGAAGCCGGGTGGTCCCTGGGGAGCTGGTGGTCTGGGATTTGCCCCAGCCCAAGAAAAGTTAGGATGCTGGCGCCACCCCTTGTTATAGGTGTTGCTGTAGGGGTTGAAGCGCCTGACATTACTGATGAAGTCCACCTGCTCCTGGGGAGTAGACGATTTCCTCATTGCCTGACAGTCCTCTATGGTGTGATGGGAGCTCTCACACCACTGGCAGTGCATCGCCTGCGGCTGTCCTGTACCTGCAATCAAACCAGAGCGATCGATAGCTGAAACCAGCTTCGATACCACCTGCACCAAATCAGATGACTGGGTGCCCACAACATACACACCCCGTCCTGGTGCTCTTCTCGATCTCCTGGCAGTTCCCCAATCGTACTCGTTCTCCGCCATCTCCTCAAAGAGTTGATTCAGCTGTGGCGGTGTTTTGGTCAGCATGTTCCTGCCACAAACCGAGTCAATCAGCTGCTTGTCCTCCGGGAAGAGGGCGTGATAGAAGGTGCCCACCTTGAAAGCATCATTGAAACCATGATTTGGACACCTGAGGAAGAGACTGGTGTATCTCTCCCAAGCATCCCTGATGGTCTCATCCTCATCCTAAGCAAAATGGGTAATTTGCTTCTGCAGGTCAGCCGTCTTGGATGGAGGATGGTAGCGGGTGAGGAACTTGTCCGCCAGGTTGGCGAACGTGGTGATAGAGCCCGGAGGTCGAGTGTCTAGCCACTCCTTTGCCTGCCCCTCCAGAGTAAATGGGAAGTACCTCAGCTGGATGGCATCTGCTGGGACCCCATTTATCTTGATTCCATCAATCAGCTCGTGGAATCTCCTCAGATGCGATCGGGGGCACTCACCCTCCTTGCCACGGAACACCACTGAACCCCGCAGCATGGTGATTACTGAGGTGCTCACCTCAAAATTGTTGGCTGGGACATGAGGGTGTTGAATGGGTGACCTCATGTCCGCGGCTCTGGCGGTCCAGTAGGATCCCATGGTCTGCTCCTCTGGATTGATCATATCCTGGTTCTCTAGATCAGCCATCTCCTCTTCGTCAGTGATCTGCAGCTGTGCTAGCGCCTCCTCCGCAGCCAGTCGCGCCTTTAGAGCCCGCTTGAAGTTCCTGCAGGTTCGTTCAAGCTCCTGGTCTAATGGTAGTAGATCTCCCGACTGGCTACGGGTCATGCACTACCTGCACACAATCAGCAGAACAACCCGTGAAGGCACACAGGTGGAAGAGATAAAATGCAATAAAGAAAAAGCTAGAGTAACAAACTTTCACGTTTCCCCAATAACCTAGAGGGTCCCCGGCAACGGCGCCAAAAACTTGACACGCCAAAACACAACACCAAACTGCGACCAAGTGTAATCGCAGTCCAGGAATGCAATAACAGGCAAGTTCTATTATCAACCCGGGGTCTAGATCTACTGCTTACTCCGTGATTATCTATTATCTAGCCAACTAAGTCGAGTGATTGTTGTTTAAACGAAAAGCAGTAAGAAAGTAGGAAATGGTTCGGTTTTCTAAAGTAGGAATGAGTCACTCGGGAATGAGTCCCCCTACCACCTTAGTTAGATTCAATTGTAATTACCCTGGGTTGATTTACTGTTGATTAGACTGCGGAAGATCCGACGGTAGCTTGGAATCTCTTAAGCTGACCAAGCCCTCTCAGTCTAACTACCCGGCAGACGACTAGTCTTCACCGGGATAGAAAGCCGAAGCAATGAGCACAGAACTCCACTACTGGAATTGGATTCCAGTACAAAGTAGTAAACTGGCTAACTCTCGTATAACCAATCTCCTACTATCGAATGAAGAGGCTCTAACAACCTAATCATATTCTATTTATCTCAGGTTGCAGCAGAAATCAAGAAAAGCTGATCAGACTTCAATCAATTCAATAAACATGCATCATTCGATTAAAACCAAACAGTATAATCATCCCAAGTCATTACAATCAAATCCCTAACACAAAGAACTAGGGTTCTTCATACCCAAGTGAGAGAAGGGTTCTACTCCATAGAGAGAGAGAAGAAAACAGTAATCAGAGTAGTCATACTCATAAAGATGAGGAAAATCTGCTCTAGGATGATGATTTCCACTCCTATGACGATCTCCAAGCTCGATTTGATGAAACCCAGCTCCAAGATAGCTTCTAGGATGTGTTCTTCGCACTTTCTCTCTCTAGGGCTCTGTTTTTGCTCTAAAAATCCGATTCTCTCACTTGTGGCTCGGAATTGGCTGAAAAACCAAGATTTCCCGACTCACACGGGCAGGCCACACGGCCGTGTGTCTCACCTAGTTGCCCGTGTGACTCAAAACGCAGCGTATCGATTAGTTGCATTCCAGACCTCCCACACGGCCAGAGTCACACGGCCGTGTGGAAAATCCGCTCTGCCCGTGTTTGCTCTCGGCACAACTCGCACGGCCACCTTGCTCCTTCACACGGCCGTGTGGAAATTACTTGTGCCCGTGTGAAGGCTCGTACAATCCCACACGGCCACATTTCTCACTTGCACGGCCGTGTGATGTTTGTGTGTGCCCGTGTGGCTTCCTCATTGGCTTGCCTCGCGCCCGATCTTCGTCCAATCGACCCCAAACTTGCTCCCAGGCCTCCATTCACGTACTAGGACCTGAAATATCACAAACAAGCACAACCTAGCGTGAAATCGGCCTAAAACACGAGAAACCACATCTCAAACGGTGTAAGAACGGGGTTAAAAACATGTGTAATTAACGGTCTATCAATCATATATGTTTCTATTAGTTGCATTTTCTTTGTTAGTCATTTGGTATTTCTCATGTTTCTATGCGTTCAAAGCATATAAAGGGTAGTTTAAGTATTGCGTACATAGTTTATAGCAAAGTACAAAGCAAAACACACATTATCAGTGTGAGTGACACATACAAATTATATAATCATCAGACTTTCCAGGCCAAGCCTGTTGTGCTATTAATACTGATGATAATTAGATCCCCTCACCAATGGTAATCACACTAGGTCCGAATACTATAACAACACCCATAGTGTTGTTATAGTAACAACAAAGGTAAAAACGGAAACTAACAACAAAATTAAAAAATACATTTTCAAGTCCTAGCTACCCTCTCTCGATCTCCCGCACACTCTCCTCCGCTGTCGGCAAGAATGCGACTATGACTCTGATCTGGCTGCTACGATTGAGGCATCCTTCATTCCTCGTCGTTCTTTCTTTCTTCCACCGCCGAGGTCGCTAGTCCTCCTGTCGTTCCTATTCGCCGTCGTTAATCCTTAGTTCGTCGGTGACCTGCAAAACAGAGCATCGGAAGGCAGGGAACAACCACAAAAAAAAAGATTCAACACACACGAATACGGAATCATCATCGTCATTAGCTCAACTGTCGTCCAGCCCGAAGCAAGAGCCAACTGTTCCACTGACCGTCGGATTTTTGACGGGATAGATTGCAAGATCTTCAATGGGGAAGAAGTAAAGTGGGTCGGCTCCATCAATTCTCCTCCTTCAACCTCACATGCAGAGGGTTCTTGTGTCAATCCCCCTCTTTCACACTGTCCTAGTGTCCTTCAGCTCTCAAATCCGCTCTCTCCTCTCGCTGGCGGCTTCTGATATATCTCTGGCAACTCATCAGAAAATGGAAGAAGGTATTTACCCAAAAAAAAAATGGAAGCATTAGAAATCCAAACGCAGAGAAGAAGGGATGGGGGATTTCATGGTTCCTTTATTTTCACCTTCTTTCTTTAACTTTTTCGCTATGCTTTGCTGTTCTCCTTTATTGATGAAGAAGGATGGGAGAGGGAGAGGGAGAGAGAGAGATTCGGAGAGATTACGGAATGAAGATTTTTTTTTTTTTAGATTAGGAAAGGAAGATGATAATATGTAAAAATAAAAAGTAATTGTTTTCTTAATTTTTTTATTTTGTGATAAAATATTATTAACACAAAAAAACATACTAGAAACCTCCTAACGCTACACAAATATTAATAATACACACCATAAACCTCATAATGCAGACCATAAATTGCCTAAAACATACTAGAAACCTAACAAAGTAAACCACAAATATTTTATAAGCACACTAGAAACCTCCTAATGCAAACCAGAAATGCGATAAAACAAACCACAAAAAAGCAAACCAGAAACCTCCTAAAGCATACCACAAATCAACTAAAACAAACCACAAACCTCACAAAGCAAACCACAACATTTGCGAAAGCACACCAGAAACCTCATAATGCAAACCACAAGCACGGTAAAACAAAACCACAAAACCAACCAGAAAGCTCCTGATGCATACCACAAATCTATTAAAACAAACCAGAAACCCCTCAAAGCAAACCACAAAATTTTTTAAAGCACACTAGAAACTTTTTAATGCAAACCAGAAACACGATAAAGCAAACCACAAATAGCATACAAAAAACACGAGAAACCAAATCATAAATCTCACAATGCAGACCATAATATCCGGTGGTCGTTAACCGTTGACCGATCAACAAAAATCATTGACCAAACTCCGATGACCGTCAGTGAGCAGATTCTGATGCCGATAGGCATATTCCGACCCCGATGACTAGATTCCGACACCGGTAAGCATATTCCGGCGACAAAAAAAAATATTCTGGTGACCGGTGACTGGCAACCAGATACTGGCGACCAAATTTTTGGGCATAAAAAAAATTTTAAAATTTTTTATTTTATTTTTTTATTATTATTTAAACATAATTTTCATAATGACAGATTCAACGAAATTTTTTTTTCATAATGACAATTATACACCTTCTTTGATTTTACACTAGGTCAACTCAACTAATAAAAAATCATCACATCCCTACCAATTGGTGGAAGACTAGTGTTGTTACTATAACAACACAATGGGTGTTGTCATAGTAACCAGTCCCTAATCACACTTTGAATTTTGCCACCCATCCCTCGATTCAATCAGGAGAATTCAAGAGCTCACCGAACTAAACTCCTATTATAAACTAAGGGTAGTACCACAACCATGCCCAACCAAAAGTAATAGTTCGAGCACCGAATTACTCATTACTTACTTCCTAGACATAATTCTATCATATACAAAGTAAATCTGACTATATCGCGTACCCTTTATAAGAAACTACTATCTAGATCTTGAATAAATTAGAGTTTAGGGTATCATACTATACTCTAAACTTAGGTAACTTAGTTCATCCCTTTTGGGTGGCCACTCCCGCTTTGGAGCGTGGAAACGCGGATCGCAACGAGATCGCCCAAAATTCGTAAATCCATTTATGCTAGAGCGCGAATCCACTATCAACGGAGCGTGAATTCCCTTCAGCTCAATGTTTATTCTGTGCAATGCTCACTCAGCCGAGTTTCCGCCGCGTTGTTTGTGTTATATCGTTGTCGGTTGTGGTGGGGATTCGATGGAGGTGGTGGTGGTGGTGAAGTTGGGTGGCGGAGAGAGTCGTGCGGGACCTAGCGGCGGGTCTCAGATGAACCCTTGTCGTATCACCAACGAGACCTCTCTTGACGCTGCCATTGATGATTTGAAAGTCGGAATTTGAACGAGAAGGGAAAAGGATCGGAAGTGCTCTATTAGCCACTAGATTTGAACCCGGCTCGTTGGCCGGATACATGTTATCGATGATATAAACAATAATATTAATTCTTCAAAGGAAATGATATAAACATATAACACTTTTAGCTCACTAAAATAATTCTATGTAGAATTGCATTTTTTCATACTAATGTAGTTGAAATTGCGTTTTAAAGAATAAAAGTTTACGCGTCTACTTAGAAGCAAACTTTTGACTGCATTGACAGAAACATACCTATATAAATAGAAAATAAAAAATCATTGTGATTACCAAAATATTATTCATTGTAATAATAATATGTATATGAAAATAAAATATAAGGACGTTATATTGAAAAAAGAAACCGGATTCTCGGGGGGTGGGGGGGGGACCGGATTCTCCAACAAAGCTCTCAACCCAATAATGGGATTTATTTTCCTCTGCCGAATAATTGGAGGCTATAGATTGTTTAAAAAAAAAGATGGAAAGACGCATACAACCTTCCGTGAGATGAGGGGAAGGCTCCAAATTCTGTTTTAATCCACTGATCACGCTGAATCTCTTTATATTGGTGTGTAGATAGATAGATTTATTTATGCAGGTCCGGCCCTGGCCCTGTGCTGATCAGACACACAGCAGAGGGCCTCAAATAATTTGGGGCCTCATATACAAATCTTGAAGAAGGGAAATGATTTGTCGGCAGATGGGTTTCAGGGAGATGCACGAGCTATAAACTGGGCTTTTTGTCCAAGACAGACCAATCGAGCGACTCGTGTATTAGACCACTTTTTTTTATATAATCAATGTACTAACCCACTTAGAAGTTCAATAGAACCAAACAGTTGTACGGGAACTTAATTAGAGCCCCAACTTCATTAATTGTTGTACTTCAATGTGATAATCAATGCTCATCCCCTAATACCTATCACTACCAAAAAAAAAATCTCAATTCTCTAATTCCTCTCCATTAATTATGTCAACAAGAAAATTTGAATCACGTAGTTGTAAGCGTAAAAAAAAAATAGAATTATGGAGTTAACTCAATTTTTATTTAATAATTTTATTTTTAATAAATTTGTATGGAAAAAAATATAGGGCCACATTTTAAATTTTCGAACAGGGTCTCCGAATATCATGGGAGCGTATTTATGTTTATATTAAAAAGGATGACACCGCATCGGGAAAAAATATATAGACAAAGAGGATGGGAAATTTATAATTAAATTTATTTTTATTAATTTTGGAGTGATTGGTGCGCGTCCATCACTTGACTCCGTTCTATGTAATTAATTAGTTTCTACTAAATTTAGATAACCTAATTTTGAATTATTATAAAATTTTGAATTATTATCAAGTCTCTGATGATATAAATAATAATATAATAATGATGCTTTTTTCACGCTCTCAATATCAAAATTTTCTAAAATAGACGCTCTTACGTTCCCGCTCCACGAACTGGTTACCTAACTCTAAACTACTTGTTCCCAGTGTCTAGTGCAGAGAAGAAAGCAGGTCAAACTTAGAAGAATGAAAGACTTTTTTAAATCCAGATCCAATCTCTAAATCGTATACTCTAGTATCAATTGAATTAGAAACAATATCGAGAGTTCTTACTTTTCCACTTACATCCAACATATTAGATGCACCATTTAAGATTTTATGGTTAATTAGGACGCATGGTTTACTTACTAAGTCTCAATCATATGCTCACGGCCCTAGGCATGCCTCTTAAGTTTGAGCTTGTTTTTCTTTCCAATGGTTCATATTTGCCTCGCACACATGAAATCGGACAAAATCTGTACGTGCTAGGCATATGCCAAAATCGGCGCTCTGGCTATCGCTTACGGCTTATTTGGTTCAAAATGCACACATTTTACCCCCCTTTTCCTTGGATGTTTGAGGCGATTTCACCCATTAGGGTTTGGTTTTACGCTAGGTTGTGCTTTGTTTTGCTATGTTTCAGATCCTAGCAGGTAAATCAACACGGGGAACGAAAGTTGGACGAAAAGGAGCGAAAACAGGGCAAAAGGAGAGGGCAGTCGCAGTTCACGCTGTAAGCCAAGAGTTCACGGTCGGCACGACCATGAAGAAGCCTCCTACACCGTGAAGTGCCATCGTTCCAGAGAGTTTTGCGCACCTCACTGGACCTTGACTGGATCACGCTCGTTGGACCGTGAAATGCATTAGTTAAACGGTGCACTTTTTCTTGAGATCACGGTTCCCAGCTAATGTTCACAGCCGTGAACTGGGACCATGAAAAGTCTGCAATCTGGGTATATAAAGAGAGTTCAGCTGAAAGAAGAAGAAAGAGCCTAGTGAGAGAACTTCTTCTTCTTCTTCTTCAAGACTTCTAGAGAGAGAAAATGACGAGCAAGGAAAAGGAAGGAGGCTAGGGTTTCATCCAACCTCAAGGTTTTGGGAATTTTCACCTTCAAGGTTGATCTCTACACAAAAGGAAGAAAGCATTCATATCCCATATGGTTTTTTCTTCTCTCCTTTGTGTATTCCTTCTACCTAGCATGGAGTAGTCCCTTATTTCACTTGGGTGTTTGTGAACCCTAGCTATAAACATGTGAAAGTTTATATGAATTGAATGATTTGTGTATGATTGTTTTTGAAGGCAAGTATTGGGGTATTTTCATGGATGTTGTGTTGTGTTTTTCATTTCCAACTACTTTGCCAATTTGACCTGGGTAGAGGGAAACCCCCTTCTTGTAAGAGGCTTTCAAAAGCTAGATTTCCTTGGCCCTATTGAGCCACTAACTAGGGAAAACTTGAACACACCTCTTACTACGTTTAAGAACCTTCTGTTGGTTGCGATTTAGCCGTCAGGACTTAGGTTCGAGGGTGAAGTCTTGGAAACCCTTAGACGATTGGCTAGGAGAGTCACCTAAGTAGCTTGACTTATTGTCCCTTGGCCATATGGTTAAGAGAGTCACCTAGGTAGCTTGAATTTTAGCACCTCAGTCAATCAATCAACAGAGTGAACCAGATTCACTTGTTGCGCTTCCCTACGGTTAGCAACCTCCTTTATCGTGCACTTTCATTCTGGTTAACTTGCTTTTATAGTTAGCTAGTGGGAACAACACCTGGGTGAAACCTTCTCAATTAGTGTTCACACCAATTTACTTTTCCAATCGCTTTAGTCTTGATCATAGTTTCAACCAAAACCGCTTGCTAGATAATGTTTCAAAAAATCGAAGTAGGGACACATGGATCGGCCCGGGTTTCACTTTTAAAACATACTTGCCCTATCTTGCACCCGGTTAAGGTTTATATTTGGGCCTTAATTTGAATTTTTATTGTGGTATTCTCGTTGAGTCAACGACGCTGGAATCGTTGATTTATGGTTCATGGTTAAGTTTCGACCGAATGTTGATACACACACAGAATCCATAAAAATGAAAATAAAATACGGAAACAAAATACAAAAAATTAAAACGAACAGAAAGCACAAAAATAAAATAAAGTGGAAGGTTAGAATAAGCGCTCGGGGAGTCGAATACATAGGAAAAGGGCGTCGGATCCGCTAAATCTAGCCCTCATTTAACTAACTTTAGGCTCTGACTCTGATTCACAGACTCGACAAGAAACATAAACTAAACACAAACATAATGAAAATACGAATGAAAACAAAAAAAGATCAAAATGAAACTAAAAGAAAAGAAAAGATAGAACTCTTACATCGTTCCCTTTCCGATGGTTGCAAGAAATCCCCGACAACGACGCCAAAATTTGATCATGATAGTAGTAGTGCTCAAATTTTCCTGGTCCGAAGACTGTGATCATATTCCCTAGCGTCTCTCAAAACAAGTCAATTGGTGGTGAGGGACAAGTTCTATAGAGTTTGAAAACATAACTTTTGAGGTTGAGGAACCTCTAGGGTTGAAGTTCACCTTGGTTTCACAAAAGAAATGGAAAACAAAGCATAAAAGAAACCCTATAGCTACTGGCAAGTGAGGAAGTAGGACGACGAGGTGTTGCACAGGCAAGCACCTGCTAGAGTTCCTTAGACGCATAATATCAATCCTTGCAACATACTCGTTTCTTGATCCTTGTGATATCTACTCCTACCTTGTGTCACAAAAGTCATCGAGATCTTATAGGCAACAAATACCCTACGGATTTCTCCCTTGAGGTGTCGTGTAGTTGAATCGATTGAGGATCTATTGTATAGGATTGTCGTGTCAGGTTTCCATCCTATGTGCCTAGGATATCGAAGCATTCATCTTGAATGAATGTATGCTTCGTGAAGAACTCAATCAAATTGACAATAGATAACACGAAAGAAACAAGCAAAAGATAGAATAATATAAACATCGTACATATGCCAAAGTCCAACGTTACAAAATCTAGAATCTTTTGGGTTCCACCACCTATGAAACTAAGGGAACTAGCCGACCATGCGGAAGAGATCCATGGGATTCATCAATTGAAAAGAAGACCCCAAAGAATTCTCAAAATCGCCGCCCCAAACAAAAATTCTGGGGACTATGTCGATGAGTTGGATGTTGATTTCACTTGGTAGTTGATCTCGCTCTCAGTCGGGTTAGTCACTCTGTCTGCAGAGTAACGACCCTCTAATGCCTCCCATCAATGGTAACGAACTCCTCCCCATAGAAGTCTATTTATAGACTTTCTATAAGGGTTTTGGGAGAGAGGTTATAATCTTCTGATGTATCTTCGAGTCCCAATCAATCTCTTCCAACTTGAACACCACAAAAAGTATATTTCTTGAAGAATATGGTAATTTCTGAACGAGCTTAAAAATGGTGCTCGAGCCGCCGAATTGGCTACAGATTCAGGCGCCGTTTTGTCCTATCTTCATTTCTCACTTTTGGCTCCTATTAGTCGAGTCCTAATGTCCTTTAACATGCCAAATTGGTTCACTATGTTTCTATACCCTGAAAATAAACGAAACACTACCAAGAATGCATCAAATTGATAAAACAAGTCTAGTGCTACTAGAATCCACTTTTAGTGATCACATAGGAAATTCAAGATGTTATGAGATAAATGTATTAAAACCATCAATTTCTTGTCATAATACAGGGTTTAAAAGAGTACTTTCATGTGCCATCAAATGATCTAAGCCAGAGATATCCATTTCTCCATACCTTTTCATTATGGCTATGGAAGTTTTTATTGTTTATTGTGGTAGGTTAGTCGAGAAAATCAATTCCTTGCCATCCAAGATCTAAACCCTTGATATAACTCATTTGTGTTTTGCTAACTAGTTGTTGGTTTTCACCTATGGATCAACTAGATTAGTGGTTGGAATTAAAAGGGTTTTGGAGGATTCTTTATCAACTAGAAGGGCTTCAATGCAACCCTTCAAAAGCCAGTTATTTTGCTCAGGGATTCCTAAAGAAGAAATGAAGGTTATCTATCAATACACTGGAATCCTTTGGGTACTCTTCAAGTCATGTAATTTGGAGTCCCTCTCCTCACTAGAAAGCTACCAAATAAAAAATTTCAGATCTTAATTGATAAAATTACTGAAAGAATAAGAAGTCGGAGGTCAAAGATGCTTATTATGCTGGTAAGCTTCAATTAGTTACTTCAGTCCTTACAAGTTTAATGAAATTTTGGAAGAATTTGTCCCTCATGCCTAAGTTTTTTGTTCAAGAAGTGGAACAGTTAGGCAATCATTTCATCTGCAATGTTGATGTAACAAGTATGCCAACCAGGTTTGTTGTAGCTTGGTCTTCTTTAGCTAGACTAAGGAAGGAGGGTGGTAATTGGCAGTGAGAAGCTTTTGAATCTGGAGTCAAACTTGTGTAGTTAGACTTTTGTTGATCATGCTGGCAGAGTAAGGCTCATTGTGGGTAACAATATGGATAATGAGGTATCAAATTAAAAGTTCTATTTTGGTTATATCATCATTGTTAGTAGGATCATGGATCTAGAATATGATTTTTAAATGCAGAAGTATTGCAGAACCATATATCTCAATTCTCAGGGATGGTAACAATGAAGAGGTTTTTAGTAAAGATAATATGGAATCAGATACACAGTGATTTATACATATTTTTACTCCCCGTTTGACGTTGTTTGTGCTATCATTTTGTTGAGATCTATATGTTTTTGGCCCGTTTTATGCTTGGTTTGTTGTTTCAGTGTATTTTAGCTCCTATGTGTGTATTTGATGATAATTTGGATACAAAATGCACTAAAGATGGGATGATTTGAAGGGGTTTTTTTTTTTGACAAAAGATAATCATATATTGATCAAGAAGAAATAGTTAAACCCTGGACACCAGCCAGGCCCGGAAATCAAAAGAAAGACCCATAGTCGGGAACAAAGAGAGGGCTTTACGAGCCACCAAATGGGCTACCCTATTGCTACGCCGACCTACAAATCTAACACTAAACCCAGGATTACCGGCAAAAAAATGAATAATCTCCTCGAGCACAGCACCCAAGCGACTATCTCGAGCCTCCCTGCGATTGATTTTATCAACGATAACTTGCGCATCCCCTTCAAAAATAACGTCCGCCAAACTGAACGATTGACACCACAGAACAACCTCCCGCAGCGTGACTAATTCCACCACCAAAGGGTCCTCAATCCAAGGAAACTGCACCCCTTTCGCTAACAGAACTTCCCGATCCTGGGTGAGAAGGACCAGACCTCCCGCCGAGTGGGAACCCCTCCGGACTACCCCATCCCACATGCAAATAACTCCCTGCCCCCTAACCGCCGCATGATGGGTGGGAGCATCCCCGACACCACAGGGGGCTTTATCCACCGGAAGCCGAACCCATTCCTCATACTGCCGGTGGAACTGGCGCATCAGGGCAGAAAACCCAAACTGCTTGCCTTCAAAGACAACCCAGTTTCGAGAACGCCAAATACGCCATAAGACAGCCACCACCACCATAATAACAGTAGGTTGATTAATCAAATCCATCAGCCGCTTGAGGAAGAGAGGAAACGTATGACGAGGAAGCCCCTCCCCTAAGTGAGCCAACCCAGCATGATCCCAAATAGCCCGAGCTACTGGACAATCAAGAAAAAGATGTTCCATGGTCTCCGATGCTGCCCAACACACCGGGCACCTGGGATGTACTGGGACCTTCTTCTCAATAAAAGCCTCAGTAGTAGGCAGAATTCCGATTTAGAATCTGCTAGAGGAAGACCTTTAACTTGGGAGGGATCTTGGCTTCCCACAACCGAATCCAGCTCGCCCTATCCATCCAATTGACCCCAGATTTCCAACCCCCCCGACGCTTATCAAGAGAGACTGCTAAATGATAGGCCAACTTGACCGAGAACACCCCATCAGGGGAATCATGCCCAATTAACCTATCCTCTACCAACTGTCGTGGAAGAGGTATAGTCTTGACGGCTCTGCACGTCGGTGGGTCAAACCATTGGCTAAGAACTTGATCATTCCATCTCCCCTCCCCAGGACAGATTACCTCCTCAACCTTCAGGTCACCCTCCTCTGGTAAAACCCGAGGGTTAAACCACGGAGGGTCCAACGGGAGGGAAGGAATCCAATTAGAATGGAGGAGCGAGGCAGTTTTCCCATTCCCAATTTGCCACCTCAAGCCCTTCTCCAGCAAATCCCTACCATACAGGATACTTTGCCACCCCCATGAAGGACGAGAACGGGCCGTAGCAGTAAGAAACGAGCCCCTTGGAAAATATTTACCTTTATAAACCTGAGCCAGCAAGGATTGAGGTTCCATAAGAATACGCCATCCAATTTTAGCTAATAATGCTTGATTAAATTGCTCAAAACGACGGAACCCCATCCCACCCTCATGCTTACTACGACACATATTTCGCCAGGACACCCAATGAATCCGACCCTGGTCCACAGCATCACCCCACCAGAAGCGGGCCACATGTTTATCCAGTAACCGACACAACGAGACAGGAAGCTTAAAGCATGACATCACATGTAACGGCAAAGCCAAAGCGATAGATTTTATCAGTGTCTCTTTTGCCGCCCAAGACAATGTCCTTTGCTTCCACCCTTGGAGTCGATCTAATAATTTCTCCTCAAGATACCGGAAGGTGGCCATTTTTGAACGCGCGATCAATGTGGGTAACCCAAGATACTTATCCTGGACCCCTACCGCTCCCACTCCTAAGATAGCAGCCAAAAACTCCTGGTCCTCACGGACAATGTTTCTACTAAAACAAACAGCGGATTTATCCAGATTCACCCTTTGGCCACTCAGCTCCTCATACTCGTTCAACACCTCTATCAAATTTTCACATTCCTGGAGGGTACCTCTCAAAAATAAATACGAATCATCAGCAAAGAATAGATGAGAGATACGGGGCGCACGAGGAGCCACTTTAACCCCCTCCAACCGTCCCTCCCGGATAGCTTGCCGCAGGAGCGCCGCAAAGCCCTCCGTACAGAGTACAAATAACAGTGGGGATAAAGGGTCCCCTTGCCTTAATCCTCTGGAAGAGTTGAAAACCCCAGAGGGGGTACCGTTCATGTGTACAGAGAAAGAGGCGGACCAGAGACACTCTTGAATCCAACCTCTCCAGGTAGAGTTAAAACCCATCTTCTCCAAAATAGCAAGAAGAAAGGACCATTCGACTCTATCATAGGCCTTTTCCATGTCAACCTTTAGAGCCATGTATCCTTTCTTACCCTTCTTTTTTATATTCAGATAATGCATTAACTCATTACCCAAGAGTATGTTCTCAACAATCTGCCGGTCCCTGATAAACGCATTCTGCCCCTCCGAAATAATTTGAGGCAAGAGACCCGCAAGCCGCTCTGCTAAGATTTTGGTAATAATTTTATAAACGAACTGGCATAGGCTAATAGGCCGAAGTTGCCGCATGGATTCCACTTTATCAACCTTCGGGATTAAAGTAAGCCAGGTATGGTTAAAACTACGGAGTAAACGACTCGTTGTGAAGAACGAACATACCGCATCCACGACCGAACTCCCCACAACATCCCAGAATGTTTTGAAAAATTTATCAGTGAACCCATCCGACCCGGGAGCCTGCTTTGACCCCATGGCAAACACCATTTTCCGAACTTCACTAGGGAGAACCTCCGCCGTCAGGCTAGCATTCATCTCAGGGGTAACATTACAGGCAATAGGCAGACCTGCCACACGCTCAGCCATGTTAGCCACCTGATTCTCCGTTGTGAAGAGGTGCTGATAAAACGATGTCGCAATGTTACCCTTGCCATTCTCATCTGTAATCCAATCACCAGTCTCACTACGAAGGCCCTCCACAAAATTCTTCTTCCGACGGGTTCTGGTCACTGTATGGAAATAGGAGGTATTTTTATCACCTTTCTTCAGCTAGTGGACCCTAGACTTTTGCTGCCAATACTCCTCCTCCGCCTCCCACTGCCGATTTAATCCCGTTTCCAACATTCTGACCTCATCCCAGTTAATCGGTTGGCTAAGCTTAACCCTTTCAATGTCACTCTGGAGGGTTCTGATATTCCGCAGGGAATTCGTAGTGCCAGCCCTACTCCAATCATAGAGCAGATGGCGGAGCCTTTTAAGGCGCTCCCAAAGACAGAACATGGGGGTCCCATGAATCTCCTCCTTCCAGACATAGCCAACCATAGCCCTAACTTCTGGGTTGTCCGCCCACCTGGCATCAAACCGGAAAAGAGGGCGACTATTGCGAGCGTAGGGTTTGTCCGAGAGAAGGAGAGCACGGTGATCAGAGCCCTGGTCAGTGAAATGTTTCACCAAGGTTTCTGGAAATCGGTCAACCCAAGTCTGGGAGCACAGAGCTCTATCCAGCCTCTCACGAATGCAGGCCGCACCTATCCGTCTATTAGTCCAAGTGAACGGATCACCAAGGAAACCCGGGTCATGAAGCCCTAGGTCTTGGATAAAATCCCTCAGACTAACTGACTGAGCCACATTCCAAGGATTACCCCCATCTTTTTCACCCATATGAAGGGTAGTGTTAAAATCGCCGATGATCACAAAAGGAAGCGTAAGGGCGGAACACAAATCCCGAAGGTGAGCCAATTGGGTTGTTCGAACAACAGAATTGCAGCTAATATAAACACAAATAACAATATAAGAAAAATTGTCTTCATTAATCTGAGAGCAAATACAGAAATCAGAATGATAAAACACCGAAGCATCAACTCCGGGGGACCAAGCTACTACAAGACCACCGGATGCATGAACCGCATCCACAAAAAAACACTGATAATTATCAAAACCTAGACCCCGCATGCGAAGGGACACAACACGCCGGCTCGATCGTGTTTCAGAAAAGAACACAAGATCCGGTTTATTAGAACGAACTAAGCCTACAGCAGTTTGGAATGTGAGGGACGGCCCAATCCCTCTCACATTCCAGACCAGAAGCCTCATTTATCAGACTGGGGCCACTCTAGGCTGGCTTCCTCCACCTTCTCATTTCCATCACCATCAGCAGATTCCACAAAATGTTTCTTCGGCGTTGGAGGGGATCCAACTTCACCATCTACAGCTTCTAAGGATCTTTTACGGGATACAAATACAGGGCTTGTCATATTGGACCCATATTCATCCATAACCTCCACCCCCACTTTATGAGTCCCTCCCTCTAATGCATTAAGCCTTGTCTCCCCCTCATCGACATCAAACGGGGCACCTTTGGGTAACCCTGCTTCAAACGCCGCAACAACCCGGGCCACTTTTCCTTCCTTGCCCTGAGTACACTCCACCGCGGAAGGCAAGGGAGTACGTTTTCGTACTTCAAAACACTGCTGGTCCCCCTCCGTCCCCGATTCCTCCGAAGCATTCGTCCCACAGGACACACTATCCATCAAAGTGACAGCTGCCATGCCCATAGGTAACCTCGCATCACCACCCTTCTCTCCATTAGTGTCATTATCAAAAGAGGCTGCATGGGCAGGTGACGTAGGGTGGGGGTTAATCTTCGCATGTCCATGATCATTCTTGCCCACGATCTGGACTCCCCTCCCTTTCTTATGTGTCCCAGCAGCCCGACGGTACATCCTCTTCTCAGTGGCCTGCTTCCCATCACTTCCCATCGCCTGAGTCTCCACGATAGGTTCTTTGTCCGTGGTGATGGTGTTGCGCCTCAAACGGAGCTTCCTTCCCGGCTTGGAATTGCCCGGCACTGAGACCAGCCCCACGCCATCCTTCTCCGAACTTCCAGGAATCACCGGTTCACCCGCCGAGCATGGAGGAATTGCACCCTCTCTGTGCAGGGACGGATCACCCATGTCATCGTCAGAGTCGTCCTCCAGTAGAAGCCGTCGACGCCGGGATGCCTCCAAGGTTTCAGCTAGAGACCCGGCCGCCTTGGGAGACGGCACCATGCTAGACAGACGCTGACTGGAAGGCCTTCGCAAGCCCTTCCTTCCGCGGGGCCCCATATGTTCAACCTCTTTGCTTGTTGTCTTCCGCTTTTGCTTCCCCCCCACCCCTCCACCGAGCTTCAATTTGGGGGTTCGATTCATTACAAAGCCCCTAGGGCTATGACGACGCGAAGGTGACCTTTCCAACACCTGTGAGACATTCTCCTCCTGCTGGGGTCGTGGATGGTGCAAGGGTTGGACACGCCCCATATCCCCTTTTACAGTGGGAGGCCTCGGCCCATTCTCACCCTCCATGCCAGGCCTTTGACGATTAATCCACACTGAACTTCTATGTCCCCCACTTGGCCTCGATTGATCATCCTCATCATACAATTGACGACCCAATTTCTTGGTCGCCATATGAGGACCAAATCGTTCCTTCCCTTTTGGTGGATCAATCACACAATCCCTTCGAGCATGGCCAACTCGACCGCAGTGGAAGCAAAAGCTGGGCAAAAATTCATATTTGAGGCTCACCCAGAATCGATCGGTATCCTCACTAACCGCCATCAATTGAGATCGAAGAGGCTTAGCAAAATCAACCATAGCCCGCACTTTGATAAATTGCTCGCTTGTCTCAGTCGAGACAAAGAGGCCAGAATCGAGAACTTGACCAATAGTGGCGGGCTGGCGGCTATGAATTTTTGACCAAACAGCTTGGTGCGACAATCATCTCGCACTCCCCAGAGTTGGATTCGAAAGGGCGCCCTAGACATCCCTTCAAACTGCTGTTCGGTGATAGTCGGAGACCAGGCACGGAGGGTGAGCAGCTTATCCTTGATAATCCAAGGGGTACGTGCTAACGCCGTAATTTGAAGATATTTTAAGAGCCCAACACAGCGTAGAAAGTAATATATTTTTACAATTTGATACCTAAAATTTTTTTCTTACCAAAAAAATATTATTATATTTTTTATTGTAAGATTTTAGTACCTAATACTAATATTCAGTGAAAATCAATTTGACATTTGAGCAAGTTGGAAAAGACCCATCACCAATATTCAAGCCCACATCGGGCCCACGAGCACAGGCCTTGGCGGGGCCTCATAGTCATATACATTCATGATTGGCGGATGGATGGATGCACAGTTTTTTTCCTGTCAACCAACAACAAGCAAGGTAGATGGCAAGTACCGCATTCATTTGTTGCTAGCTGGCGGATAATTGAAAGCAGGCAGCAGGGGTACAACAATAATAGGAAGACCTTTATTTTTGTACAAACTTTCCTTAGATGGGCTCAGCTACCAATATCTCGCATGAAGTAAGTAGGTAAGCCAAATGTCGTTGAGCTGAAAAACCGCACGTGCTCATCAGATCTCAACAACCCAGCCTTTCTTGTCCTCGATTGCGCCGCTCTTGATCCCTTCCAGGATCGAGTACAGCTGCTGGGCCACCGTCTCAGCTCCAACCTTGTACTCCAACCTGAAACAAAAACGAAAACCTTGTTTAGTTACTGATCAATAATCCCATAGATCCACCGAGTTCCCTTTTCTCTCGGCCTAGCTACGTGAGATTTAATGTGGGCCGGCTGATCAATTCATCTAAATACCTTTTCCCCTGGTACGTTATGGAGGCGACGGAGGCGACGCCCACCGCTGTTCCTGTGCAGAACACTTCGTCGGCCTCTGCCAGTTCGTCTACTGCCACTGCTCGTTCTTCAACCTGAGCAGGCGTGTCATTTTTAGCTATTGAAGAGAAGTAGTATGAAATTGTCTCGAAATTAAGAAAAAAGGGTTTAACTATAGCTAGCAGACCTGGTAGCCTTGATCGGAAGCGATTTCGATGATGCTCTTGCGAGTGACACCTTGAAGAATAGTCCCAATTGCAGCAGGGGTTGATATCACTCTCCCCTGTAAATGAACTCATGGATTATTGACTACATCCTCAAACTTAAATTTCAGTTGATTGAGTTTTAGGGTTAGACACTATGTCAAAACGGTCTTAAATTAAATTATACGTAATAATAAACATGTAATTTCATGGAACCTTCAAAGTACTTTGATCAATGTTTGATGTTCTCGAAACTCATTCCACGAATTATCTTACCACAGCACGTTCAAACAAAACGGATGGAAAGGAGTGGATGTTTAATTTTGAGGTGGGAATATTGGATGGGATGAAAGTGAAGGTTCCACTACTTAAAGAAAATCTTTCTGAATTGGAAACTAGTAGTAAATGACGCGGCAATATTTTTATTTTGTAGGACCTGCTTATATACTTTTGATGTAAGAGTTCAATATTAGTACCTTGAGAACGAAAATGTTGCAGGAAGAGACTTCTTCCAGGTATCTCTTATGAACCGAATCCAGATACAGAACGTCGGAATACCCGTTCCCTTTGGCTCTAGCTATCGCTTTCAGAACCTGAACACCGTTGAGACCAAAATTAGTCCACCCAACTGTGCAAATAAATTCAGGCAGGGGAACTCTCAATTATAACACTTTTGATACCGGCGCGTAATTGGTGATTGATTTGACGCCTCCTGCTCCACCACGGGTTGCACGATGGAACTCGTCCTCCACATACAGATTCAACGGCGCAAACCCTTCCTGTAGTAAACCAAGCTATCTGTCACTTTACAATGAAATCGATGATTGCCCCACGGTGTCGAGCGGTGCAGGCGATTCAATGTCTCAATTCTGAAGGACCAAGTTAAGGGAACGAGAACCCACCTTGAAATAGTTGCCGACCGGAGAGCAATAGATGAGAAACGTGTATTCCGGCGCCGGAGCTAAACCCATGATCGGACCGCTCCCCATTAGAAGAGGCCTTATGTACATAGTTCCTTTCCCAGGAGGTGGAGTCTTTTTATATAATCATCATTATTTCGAGTGAAATTAGTTGGATATTCGTCAACAATTGTATGGAGAAAAACAGAGGACGAGAGGAAGAATTCTGTTTTTAGTGTTTTACCCAGCGTTTGTTGGCTAGAGCAACTTGCTTAACGGCGTCAACGAACTGATCGACGGAAGGGCAAGGCATACAGATTCTGTCGGCGCCCATCTTCATCCGCAGAGCGTTTTGATCTGGACGGAACACCAGTAGTCTCCCGTCTTCTTTCCTGTACGCTTTTGTGCCTTCGTAAAGTCCCTGAATCCATATTTGTCTTCCCGAGGTCAAGCTTTTTCCTTTTCCGGTAAAAATGAAATGGAATCTCAAAACCTGAATTGGGTTCTTGTTTTATTGATCACTTGCCTGGCCATAGTTGAGAACTCCAGCAGCGGGGCTGAGCTCGAGAGCACCATAGCGGCTGAGTTGTCCTTGATGAAATTCTCCATCTTTTGTTGACTGGTTTATGTACATGTAATCAGCTGGGGTGATTCCGAACCCAAGATTATCCCAATCCACGTCAGCGTACTCATCCTCACTGGGACAACAAAGAAACAAGTCAAAGAAATGGGTAGAAGGGAAAAAAAAAAAAAACTCAACGAAACAGAGTAAAAAGAAACAGAGCACATGGTCCTTCGATGAACAGAAGCTATGAAACGCAGGGACCCGCAATCTTACCCGTAAGTAGATGGCCTAATAACTTGTTGCAGGGAAGATACAGCACCCGAATTGTATGAATTTCGAGCTCCAACTCCAGTCTGTCATCGAATTGATCCAGCCAGAGCGAAAACCGGTGTTAAAAACAGTGGCTTTACGCCAAACGAACTTCAAACCAATCCGGAGCAAGCAAATCACAACCAATCGAAAACCCAAACAGTAAGGCAAGTAGATTATATATTGAAGGAATTGGTTGAGCCAATCAAAACCAAGAGCGTATATGGAGGGAGAGCAGGGGAAGGAAATCGCCAAAGCTTGAACCTGGGAGAAAGAAGAGATGGCTCGAAGAGACTGAACCAAAGTTCGGATCGATGAAGCCGTTCGAATCATGGTCTCACCGGCTGATTAGTACTCTTGTTTCGGCAAACGGCCAAATGCGCGGAGGCTTTATTCAACGTATCTACGTTGCGCACAAGGATGCCTCAGCGGAGAAGTTTCGTTTTCTCTCTTTGTTGTTTTTGTTAGTGTCTTAGTTTAAGACGGAATGGAGGGAGCGATGGTTTATTAAAGATGCAGAGGGCAACTGGGGAAATATCAAATTAATATATCCTGTTATTCCACCTTCTTATCTATGGTTTTATTTATACTAGCCCAACACCCTCCTCTCTACACCATGAATGTATCAACTGTAAGGTAGGGAAGTTATGTTGGATGGTGTGCTCTGTTATCTCCAGTGGATCCACCGAATTATTATTTGAATTTTGAACCCCTAACGATTTGAATTATTCAATGTACGATATATTGGTGTTAGAACATTTTACAAAAATTATTTTGACGATGCTAATTAAAATGAAGATAGGAAAAGATGTCAAAAGACTGCTTTGAATACGAACAAAATATAAATTTAATGTCGACAATTTTGCTAAGAGCTGATCGCAAAAATCAGAATCACCCAAGCATATGATAACAAAGAAAGGGTCTTCTAAGTTCCAATCCACCAAGTGAGCTATCTTGTCATTAAGAAAATTGCGGTCTTAATTAAAAGTGAATAATCAAGCTTAAAACTATGATTAAGAATGACTTCATAATGAAACAAGGACTTTTAATATTTAGTCATTATGACTCCATAATGAAACAAGGTAATTTAATAATCTTGTAGGAAGAGTGGAAGACTAACTTGGTGGTCTTTTGTCCTTTTCTTTTAACCGAGAATGGTAGGCAGAGCATTACTAAAAATAGATAAACTTCTACTTGTCTAGCTAGAGAGGTGTTTGTTTTTGCAGTGAGGGGTTACGGTGATTACTATAAATTAGTAATCATCATCATGTTTGTCCTTTCAAAAAAAAAAAAAAAAGTAATCATCATGTTTGTTAAGTGCAAATTGGGTATAAGCAATATTTATTAATTTTTTTCTAATAAATTACATTTTAGGGGGAGAGGTGAGAGGAGCAAAGTAAGGGCCGCCGTTTCTTATCAAAAAGAGAGGGAGATGGATACATTTTATTGTTTGGGAAAAGGAAGGATATAGTAAATTATAAATAATGGTAATAATCTGAAATATTAATATTTTTATTCCAAAATTATCATTAATATAATATTGACCGTTATTTTAAAAAAATGAAAAAATAGAGCTAATTAAGGGTTTAGATGTAGGTTGTCAAAATGGTTACTAAAAAACTAGTATCCACTCTAACCCATCCCGTTTTTGCACAATACCTTTGACGCTTTGTTGAAAATTTTAGGCAAAATACACTTTCATACCCATAACATTCGATTTTTTGACAATAGTAGTCACTTTTGAGAAATACACAAAATAATTAATTTTGCTCAATTTTTTAACGGTGTCATCTAACAAGTTGACTAGACTAACATTTTTTTGCTCACATGTAAGTTTTTTTTTTTATTAACTTGTTTGCTGGATTTTTGTCATTTTATTCTAATTGAGTTAAAGAAAAAACCATAAAAAATAATAATCCACCTCCGCCTCCTCTGTCCTTCATCTCCCTCAATCCCTACCACAATGAAATGTCCCCTCTTCTGCCCTTTATCTCCCTCAATGTTGTCGGGTCGCGATTTGGATCCGTAATCAAATCTGTCTTCTCTCCCACAGAGGACGACAATAAAAGGACTTAACCGCCGCCTTCTTCCTTGATGCCTCAAATCCGAGGCCTGGAGAGACATCAAAGAAGGAGAATTGAAGGATAATCGAGTACCAGACGACATCGGAGGATAATCTAGCGACAGACACATGATCCTTCTCTACTGGCGGTCACCGCCACATCTAGAATCTACCATCATCATCACATCTCTCCCCTCATGATTTCGTGGAACCATTAGAAGCGGCGTAACCCATAAAGCCACTCCCATTCAATATAGATTGAATTCCATCATTTTCCTCAACCTCTTCAAAAATCAAGGATATCATATTCTCTTCTAAAACCCCTATTCCAAATCCCTCTTCTATCATTGTCGCCTCCCACCCCTTTCGCCGCGTCGTCCAGGTATGCTATCAATATGAAGGACTCGCCCAAGAGTTTCGATCCAACGAGGTTGCAGTGCAAAGGCCATCGCCGACAAGAACTTTGTTTTATGATTTTGAATTTCTAAATCGGAGACGATTATCGACCTTCCCAATCCCTCTATCCCTTCCAAATTACAACGCCTTCCTCTTCTGGGCCACGGACTGGTGGAGTTTGGGGTAGGGTATGATGCTGGTAGTGGTAGTGGTGACGGAATTAGGATGGATCAAAGACAGATCCAGGATATAGTAGAACACTATACCACATTTGAATATAAAATTAAATACCGATTAACATTGGACCGAAAGAGACGGTTAGGGGCAGAAGCAAGATGTGTCGTTTGCTATACTATCCATGGACTCAGAGGAGGGTTGTGCTATGAACCGGTAGTGGCCTCCCCCTAGACCCACCAATGGATGAGATATGGCTCTAGCATCGACAATTATGGCGGAAATGGAATTGGATTTTGGAGCGACAACGCTGGAGGAGGTAGTGGGCCAGAGTAGGCGTTTGATATGGCGGCGATGGTACAGTATAAATGGGGAGGGGAAAAATTAATTAAATATTTTAAAACAAAATATGACGTGTCATCTACATGTCACTTTAGGCTGATTTGTCATCGTACTGTTACAAACAACTAACGGTGCTTATAACACGTTAAAGTTTGTAACAAAAATGACTAAATTTGTCATAGAATCATCCCAAAATTCTAGCTATTTTAAATATTTCTCCAAAATGAAATATTATTAAACTCAAATTTTGCGTCTATGTAGATGCATTTTGCTAAACTTTTAAGCTAGTACAAGTACAACCAACCTTGCCAAATCCTCCCATGATAAAATTCTCTTGACATGTGAAATTCCTCATGGTAAAAATTATGGACAATACTCTAATTTGTTCCTATTTTGGAGGTAAATGATAATTTTGGTCTAAACTTTCCTTTTCCTATAATTAGGTCTAAAATTTTAAATAAGAAAGTTATGCCGTTATGCCTAATTTTGAAAAAAAATAAACAAATTTGTCTCAAAATCTGGATTAACTGTCAATATTAACGACCATACATTTTTTCATCTGTGACTCAGCATTCGACAATGAGGTGGCTACGACATGACTTCCTCATCATCTATGTAGAGTTGAGTAAATCGGAGGACGACGAAGGATTGTAGAGGGAGAAGGGAGAGGTTAGAGGATGAGAGGAAGAAAGGAGATGACAATTGTTAAAACCCTATATATAGGCCACGTCCATTGTACTCTGTAGTTGAGCCGATATAGTGAAACCTCTTCGAGAGTGTCGTCTCTCATGTGGACTAGTCCTGAATCTCAGGGATACCACGTTAAATCTCGGGTTTCTTTATTGTTTGCTTGATTTTTTACATGGTATCAAAGCCTCTTCTCTAAAGGTTAGTACGTTCTCCTTGGCTGTGTGGTATTGCAACGTTTGGTTGTCCCTTGCCGCTGGTTTATGTTGTGTGTGTGTGTCAATATTGCTTCTAGGGTTCTCCGTTTTTGTTCTCTTGAGTTGTTGCTGTTTTTGGGTCTTGTTCTTGGATGGTCCTTCTGTGTTTGCGAAGCTCTTATGGTATGGATTTGTCGAAGATGGAGTTGGTCACAGTCAAGTTTGATGGCCGCAATTTTTCGATTTTGGAATTTCAATTTCGCAACTTTGTTGTGGGTAAGTGACTTTTTCCGTTTTTGACCGGCGAATCCAAAGCTCCGACGGCGGGTTCTGATGTTGCGGTGATTGCTTATTGGGAAGCTGGTTCTGTTGATATCCCTACGACCCTCAGCTTACGTCGTTTTCGGTATGCTCATGAGATGTGGGCTCAGATTAATGCTACTTATTCTCGAAACAGTGCTTCTCGTCAATTTGAGTTGGAGGGTGAGATGAGTCGTCTTGTTCAGGGTGATCGGGATATTCGCGGTTATTATCAGGAATGTCTTCAGTATAGTGAAACATCTTTGAGAGAGTCGTCTCTCACGCGGACTTGTCCCGAATCTCAAGGATGCCACGTTAAATCACAATGTTCTTTATTGTTTGCTTGAATCTTTACAACAATGATTTGTGGAGATGTCATTAATGATGGGTGGTGATGCCGGAGGAGAGAGGAAGAAAAAGATGAGTCGACGGCCGGTGATGGAGAGGGAGAAGGGGAAGATCGAAGGATAGAAGGAGTTAGAGAATGACGAAAGGTGTTAGTTGTGTGGGTGAGATTAGTTGTAGGTTTTAAGAAAATGTTTAGGAAGAGATTTGGAAAAAAATCAAAATGAAATATGAGATTTCAAAAAATTTAAGGGCAACTATTTTTAAGAATTTACAGTTACGTGATTTCAAATTTCGTCACATGAAAAATTCTGCAACCATCAAAACAAATAATTTTGCTAAAATTCCATGTTATGTAGAATTGGATAATGGTATGCAACCAAATTCCTATCTAAACGACCACTAGGAATTTAATGAGCATGATACTTGAGGACTCTAATGAGTATGTTTGATAGTTTAAGGACATTATCATTAATATAGGGATCATTTAACCCTTTTACCTAACTAGTGGATAAGTGAAATGCCAAACGGTTGTTCTTATCCGTTAAAGATGCTTCCAACATCTTTCTCTATTATTAACAAAGACTTGTTTACAGTTCAACTTTAATTAACACTTCAGGTCACATATAACTTTCGAACGCATCTGTCCTTGAAATAGGTTACTAATTTCTCCACCGGGGCAGAGTTTGCCTAGATCTATCAAACTTTATACGTTTTGTTTAATCTTTCCATCCTTATCGTGAACTTGGAATCTTATGCTCATTTAGCTTGTAAATTAATATAACCAAATTCTCTCATCCTTCTGTTTAAAGAAAACAAAATTTTAGTTTTGAAAGCATTAAACGCTACAAAACATGAACGATCACAAACATTGCACAATTTGTTATCCACCCGTTAGAACTAACGGCGAATTTAACTCTATGCCCCAATCCTTACTTCTACAGGCTTCTTCACCAAAGAGGAAAACTGGAGTTTAAAGGATTTTTTTTTTCAAAAATAAACATTTTCTAATATAAATTGATAAGATCAATCAGGCGGATACCAGTGACAATCGAATGGGAGCTGTTCTTCAGGAAGTTGTTCATTACTTTGCCATTCACGCTGGGTTTAGTGTGCGATTTGTAGGTCGACGTAGTAATAGGGTTGCCCTTTTGGTGGCTCGTAAGACCCTTTCTATGTGCCCGACCACGAGTCATCTCTTTGATTTTCAGGCCTGACTGGATTTCAGGATGTAACTATCTCTTTTGTGATTCAATATATGATTATCTTTTTAAAAAAAAATATATATAAATTTTCGAAACTGCAGTACTTTACAGTTATTTTCTAATATAGCCATGTTTTTACTGATTTGAGGTGAAGGCAAATATCACCACTTAGAAACGATTATAAAGGTTATGTTGCTTGACAGACAATCGACATGTGGATATCAAATTTTGAAGTATTCACGTTGAATATGTTTACCAAGTGTTATGAATGTTCATAACAGTTGTTGTGAATATTTTCAACAACTATTATGACTTTTCTCACTTAACCATATTTTGTTAATATTTTTAACCATTGTCGTGAATGCATATGTTGTGTTGTGTGAATATGTTATTGGTTTGACTTGTAAGTTTAGTAATGTCACTTTTTAGACTGAAGATACAAGTATGTTGCTCATTAGAGTGGCAAATAGGAGTTTTAATGGAAATTCTTTATTATTAGCTAAACAATTGACCATCTTATCAATTTGCATTATACAAAAAATTTGTAAGGTTTATTTATAATTAAATTTTTGTATTATTAACTTAACGGTTGACAATCTCATCAATTTGCATTACAAAAAAGATTCTAAAAGGTCTGCACAACAATTTGATCAAACTTGATAACTTTAATAAAATAATTATTATATTAGTAATTAAAATTATTTGATTATTAACTACAATATTCACCCCATTAATTTACATTACGTGGTAAGTTAACTTTTACATCATATTTTAATCATATGTGATATTTTTTCTTTAACTTGATGTTATTATTTGACCATACATTACAAAATATTTATGAAACACCATTCGATAATAGTAACGTAGATTGTAAATACATTACATAAATCTTTGAGTAAATACAATTTATTAGTTAAATCTTTCAAAAATTTCAAATTATCATTCAAACTTTCAAAATACAAAATATTCACCAAATGTTTACTTACCGTCAGTATTTTTGTTAGTAATATTGACTTGACAACATGATAATAACTTGAAAGATATACGTGATGCCGTGATGGTCAATATTAGAAGAAAAAAAAAACATTTCCTCGTTGACTGAATTCTAGTTGTACTATCTTGATAGTCAATTCAACTAGCCGTTAGTTGGGTTCATGTCTAAGACCATCATTAGAAGTTTGGGAACATAAAGCAAGCAACTATATACTATTCGACGCCATTCTCAGTGTCCGGCATCGGCAGGCTGCAGATGCTATAATTAGTTGTGCCGAACAGGGACGGAGCCAGATCCAGAGATGGGGGGCCAAACTTTTTAGTATAGTATGCAGCAAATTTTTTTAAAAAGATAAATAATAATAATAAATAAATAATAATTCATTCATTATAGGCACCCAAGCATTGTTTTAGGTAATGAAAACATATAAGCTATAAACTCAAATTTTATGTTAAGATGCGTTCAAAACAAATAATAAATAACCAGCAAAAACCTAATAATAATTTTCAATTTGGACAATATTATTCCTTGATATTATAATTTAACAATAAATGTGTATGCACATTAGCAATTACACATTTTTTTTTATATATTCAACATAATTAAATTTTGAATTTATAAACTAAAAGAGAGAGAGGCAGCGGTGGCGACGAGGAACAACGACCGCGACAGCGAGGAACAGCGACGACAAGAGAAGACGAGAGCGATGACGACCGTGGAGGAGAGAGAGGCACCCAATTGAGAATCCGATGAACTGCGGCAAGATGATCCTAACGCGGGGCAACCATGAACTAACTAACGATCTGGACGCCAGAGGAAATATCCGGTCGTGTAGCTGCCAGATAAATTAAACTGCCCACAATACTCCAATAAGCTGAACCATCCACCAAAGGCAAACCTGAATCCCAATAAAGCTTCAAGTTAAGCTCCATTAGCGTCCGAACTGAGAGACAAGAATCAAATTGATGATCCTCAAGGAGATCTTGATGTACTTAGTCTCATGTAGAAGAATTCCGTGAGAAGTGCGAGTAATCTACTAACCCAAAAAGTCTTTGAGATCCCCTAAATCCTTCAAACTAAAAGCAGCCTGCAGACCTTTCTTCAGGGACCGTATGCCCTCAGCATCATCACCTGTAACCACCATATCATCTACATAGAGCAAAAGAACAACGATACCCAACGCGGAAGTCTTCGTGAAAAGAGAGTGATCGTTAAGACTTTGACGAAGACAAGGGGAGAGAATAATGGCGTGAAACTTCTCAAACCAGGCACGTGGCGCCTGTTTGAGTCCATAGAGAGACCGATGGAGTAGACAAACCTTACTTGGAAAGGCCTTTTTTAACTTAGAGGAGGTTCCATATAGACAACCTCCTTTTCAAGTCACCATGAAGAAAACCATTCTTCACATCAAACTGATAGCGTGGCCAATCACGAACTGCAGTGACCGCTAACAATGTCAGAACAGTAAGCATCTTCGCAAATTGGGCAAAATTCTCGTCGTAATCCACTCCCTGCTCTGGTGTAAAATATTGGGCCAACAGTTGGGCTTTGTGCTATTCAATCAAACCATCGGGGAGGAACTTCAGGTTATAAACCCACTTAATGCCAGTGATAAGCACAGGCGGAGTATGTTGATCTACAGTGGTCCACGTCCCATTTTTATGTAGCGAATCTATCTCCACATTCATGGCATTATCCCAATTGGGACCACCATCCGCCTGCTTGTATTGAGTAGGAATAAGCACAGAGTCGACACCATAAGCTTGATAGTCATGGAACCTGGGCGGTGGTTGTCCCAACGTCGAACGTTGAGAACGACGTGGAGCAGGAGGAGTAGCTGGGGACGTGGTTAAGGCTGGACTTGAAGCAGCTAAAGATGTAGGAGAGCTGGGAGCTGAAGACAACGAAGATGCAGGAGACGACGTAGAGCTTGGTGACAAAGAGGAACTGGTGGCGAATGTTGAGGAGGAACCGGTGGTCGATGAGTGTGGTGATGCTGGCGGAGATAGGTCGAGCGAGTCATGAGGATCAAGGTGGGAAGGATCACCCGCATGGTCACTATCATTTTCTTCAAACATGGGTAGGGTAGGCTCAGTGGACAGGAACGACAGAGATGGGAAACTAGACTTAGAGAAAAATGGGAACTGTTCAAAAAAGCTAACATTATAGGTTATCCTAATACACTGCAAGACAAGATCATAGTAAAGGTAACCCTTGTGTACATCACTATAATCCAGGAACACACAACGAACAATTTTAGAAGACAGTTTAGGGCGCTCTTTCTTAGATAGAAGAACAAAACATGTACATCCAAACACCCTAAGACGCGAGTAATTGGGATGAGTAGAATGTAGGACAAAGTAAGGACTCTTATGACCCAACACTGGAGTGATCTGATAATTTATGATACGAACAGCCGTGGCAGCAGCCTCGGGCCAAAAAGACACCAGAACATGCAAGGCAATCAAGAGAGCACATGTAAGAACAAGAACATGTCTATTTTTACTTTCAACTAAACCGTTCTGCTATGAACCAGCGGGGCATGATTTCTTACTTAAAATGAATGATAGAGATCACGCAGAGGGTGGGAGCTAAATTCTCTGCCCGGTTCAGACTGCACAATCTTGACAGGACTCTCAAACTAGGTTCGGATCATGTTCAAGAACTCCAAAGCAACAACGAGTAAGTCAAATTTTAGGCGGAGAAAGTACACCCATGTAAAACGAGTGGCATGATCAACAAACAAGGCAAAGTAGCAAAAACCATGGCAAGAAACAATCTGGGAGGACCCGTATAGATCCGTATGTATGAGATGAAATGGTTCAGATATAATGGTCGTGCTCGAGGGAAAAAAATGCTAGTGATCTTTGCCTCAATACAGCTCGTGCACATATGTGAAGAAGAACCATCCACTTTATTCTTTCTAAGAAGTTGTTGTGTAAACATAGATAAATGACGTGCTAGGTTTGGGTTGCATAACCTCGCATGCCACAAATCCCATACATTACCAGACCGAATCGACAAAGAATAAGACATTACGGGAGACGAAACACTAGACACCGACAGACTAGGACGACTACCAACATCCAACATTGCTACAAGATGGACTATTGACAGGAGGTGAACTAACTGTGATGCTAACCCTGAATAGCTCGAAAGCTCCTCGAGGTGAAAGATCGTCACCTTTTTACTATCTTGCCCGATCTGCCTCCTCGTCTTCAGGTCCTGTATAACACAACTAGATGGTCCAAACAAAATAGAAAGTCCTTGCTTGGTAAGCTGACCCACAGAGACTAATAGGAACAAAAGCAGACACATGAAGAGTATTTGGCAAATGCAAAAGAGAATTGTTAACCACTCCAATTTCATTTACATGTAGTTTCTGGCCGTTGGCCACTCTTATGGCCATATCATTTACCAGGACTAGTTTCTGTACTTGACGAGAGTCTTGAGTCATATGGTTGGAATATGCAAAATCAAGGAGTCATGGTTGATGCGTAATTGTCATTTGAAGTCATGCGAATGCGCTACTGATGGCGCTAGGCAGAGATCGCTGGAGTGCGGCACTAACTAACTCGTCGATCGCTGCTGCATTGATCGGCAAACCAGAATCTCCACCATGACAGGAGTAGCATACACCATGCGATCAGTGGGTGGAAGATCAGCTGAGAAAGCCCTTGGATCATTCAAACGTGCCGCCGCCCGCTGAGGCGACCTACAGTCCAACATAATGTGATCACGACTCTTACAATTGACACAAAAATTCTTACATCAGCAATGCTTTTGAAGATCACCCTGTTCATGGCAGTGGTGGCACTCCAACTTAGCTGTAGGCACACGACGTTGAAATTGGGGATTCTGGACGACAAACATAATAGATGACTGCTGATCAGAGTTCTCCCCTGGCCGAATGTCAAGCTGAGCCTGAGTACGGAGGCGGATTTCCTCGCAGACGAGCAGGGCAAGGATACCTTCGAGCTTCAAATCCTCATAGTTGATCAGCATCGAACGGACAGACTCAAACTCCGGATGGAGCTTCATGACCTCAACAGAGGCTTCCTTGGATCGAAGAGAGGCGAGATGCACCCACACCCCATTTGTTGTCCTATGTAGTCGAAGACCCCTCGCAATCGCCGGATCGATAGACCTAGAAACCAAGATCGAATTTTGGCATCATTTTGACCCCATCGGGTGATTTTCTTCTCTGTAGCCCGCGACCGGCTTCTTGTGCGTACCATTGAGAATTCCCAAGAACCCTATTTTTTCAACAAAGACACGAAAGTAGAATTCCCACAAAGCATAGTTCTTGTGATTAAGATGTATAGAGAGCTTATGAGAATCCATAGCCGAAAGCTCTGATACCATGTTAGAAACCTGTGAGTTGAAAACGAAATAGACAATAGAGTTAGATGGTTTCCAGTATTGTAGAGAGCAATACTGACTAGTCCACGGAGAACGACAGTCTCTTATTCAACATAACCATCAACGAGAAGTACAGAGGAAAATATATACAGCCGAAACCCTAGTCCATACAATTACCAAAGTCTACGTCATGAATGGACATGAGCTAACTACGTGGATCACTACGTATGTACATATACGTAAATTGGCCCTATACGGTCTAACAACTATAACCATTAACTGAAACATATTTAATAACCTAAACAAAATGTAAATAAATTAAGGGCATTAGAGTACATTTAACATATTTAGGGCGACGAATACCAACCCATACGAAATCAAATAGAGAAAAACTGCAAAAATATGCTACTACAAGGATTGAACCTGGGTATAGAGAATACACTAACTGCTACTTCCCACTAGAGCAAGGCAGAGTTGATCAATTTTGCACAGAATGGTCACTATATATTGCTAGTTTCTTCATAATTTTTGATGTTTTTACACGTGAGCTTAAAAATTTTCGGGATCCTCTGATGTCGAGAAGCTTGATAGGAAGACCAACCGCCTCATTTGGAACCACGTAAGACCATCCACAATGGTGGAAGGGAAAAAAGGGAAATTTGGGTGGGAAATGAGGGAAATGAGGGTTTGTGAAAGGGTTTGGCCACAATAGGTGGGAAGGGAAAATAGGGTAATTGATAAGGAGTTTTTTGCCAAAATCAATTTTGTGTTGATCTCATCACTTTATTAAGATAATTTATTCATGATTTTTATATAAGTAGTAATAATTAATTAAGATAAACATTTCAATATGATTTTTTTTTAATTTGGACATAATTTTTTTATTACTAATTAAATATGACGTCATCAATAACGGAAAATATAGATGTTGGAAATATGATTGTTGAAAATATTGCTGTTAAAAAATATGAATGTTGAAAAATATGATTGTTAGCCAATAACACACAATTATCACTAATTAAAACAGCTAAAACAATCAAAAAAGGAAAAAAAAAAAAACAAAAACCATCGGGTCTCACCCACCCATTTCCCCTTTTCCCTCCTCCATTTGTCTTCTAGTGAAGGGAAAATCCTACTCCTTTTTCTTTTCCTTCCTTTCTCTCCTTTTTTCCTACCCTATTGTGGGATTTCCCACTTTTTTTTTCCTTCCTTTTTCCCTCTTTTTCCTATCTTGTTGTGGGTAGTCTAATCAAGGTTAGCAAGTTAAGTAGTCATCATATCATATTGGGAGCAACAATCAATTTGAGTAGTTAGTTCGCATTGATTAAGCCAAACGTTTTAGTAATGGTAACTTACATTCCGATGTAAATGCTACAAGTTCCCCAACACCCACCGAAAGATACAATCAATATACATACACAATCATGGACTAACTAAGAACAAGCTAGACAGAGGGGGAAAATATCAACTAATCTCGACGGTCCAGCCTTTCTTGTCTTCAACAACACCTCTTTGAATCCCCACTAGAGTGGAATACAATTCCGACGTCACCGATCCAACCCCTGTTTTGTATTGTACCCTGCATTTTCCATGGAATCAGAGATGGTTAATCAATATACAGGAAGTGAAAGTCCGAAAGAGGAGAAAAGCACAAAGTTACCTTTGATCTCGATAAGTGATTGTGTCCACAGGCGCGACAACAACGGCAGTGCCAGTACAGAAAACTTCATCCGCGTCCAGAAGTTGATCCACTGGAACAACACCTTCTTCAACCTGAAACAGAGCATCCAATTCAGTTCTACAGAGAGAGAGAGAGAGAGAGAGAGAGAGGAAAGTAGGAATAGGAGTTTGGTTTGAATGTTTAAAAATCTAGATGGAGAAACTTCCTACCTGGTAGCCATGGTCATAGGCAATTTCAATGATGGATCTCCGAGTGACACCGGGTAGAATGGTTCCCCTGGCAGCAGGTGTTGAAATAACATTCCCCTGTAAATTCAACACTTTCATTTTCATGGATTCGGAGAAGAATCAATTTATGGGAACGTACGTAGTAATCAAATCATAAATGTACCTTGACAATGAAAACGTTGCACGCAGATGCTTCTTCCAGATTCTTCTTCTCCACGGAGTCGAGATACAGGACATCCGAAAATCCCCTGCTTTTTGCCCTGCCCATAGCTTTCAAAGCCTGGCATCAAAATCCTTGTCATTAAAACAAAGATCCGGCCATAGAGGGGGAAATAAAGAGGAACACACTAAAAAATGTCAATATACAGGGGCGTAATTGCAGATTGATTTAACTCCTCCAGTCCCCAAGCGAGCAGAGCGATCATACTCTTCCTCCACGTACAAGTTCAACCCTCCACTGCCCTGCAGTAAGAAAAATAGAAATGGGTTATGATCATTTGAATGAGTGAGCCTGAGCTTTAGCTAATTAAATACACAATTGACGACATGACCAAAAACCTTGAAGTAGTCGTCGCTGACAGGGGAAGCGTAAACAAGGAACGTGTACTCAGGGGCCGGAGCAAGACCTAACACCGCACCACTTCCCAGGAGCATTGGCCTCATGTACAGTGTCCCTTTACCATGAGGCGGCACCTGAGCCCAAATTCAAAACCATAATAGCATCATTAAGTAAGTGGTATACTTAATTATGATTAGGGAGAAGATGATGATTGGTAATTGAATGAGGTACCCAGCGTTTGTTGGCGAGGGCAGTTTGTTTCACGGCTTCCACGAACTGGTGAAGGGAAGGGCAAGGCATGCACATTCTTTCTGCTCCCATCATCATTCTCTTTGCATTCAGCTCTGGGCGGAACAGGAGCAGCCCGCCGTCTTCTTTTCTATACGACTTCATGCCTTCAAATAATCCCTGAAGGGATTCATTCATCCAAAAGGAGTTGGCACAACACAGTGAAACCGTTCATATCGTGCGCACTATTATAGCATGTATAAACTGGTTACGACTTGCCTGTCCATAGTTCAAGACGCCCGCAGAAGGGCTGAGTTGGATATTACCATATGGGTTCACTTCTCCCTTCTCAAAACTCCCATCACGGCTACACTTCATCACGTACATATAATCAGTGGGGATCAGACTGAACCCCAAATTGTCCCAATCAATAGGATCATCATCATGCTCCTCCAAACTGCAACCATATGTACAATATTGGCGCGTTAAGCAATTCAGTTCTAAACCTAAAATTCGAAGACACAATGTTACCTTTCAGTCGACGACGGTTCAGGGTCTGAGGCTTCATGAGTAGACCGAGAAGTGTAACGTCGATAAGCCCCGACGAGCTACAAGCAAACGTAACAACAATCACTAACCTTGAAAGAAATGGGAAAATGAAAGAAGGGGAAATGGGCAAATAATCCAACCTGGGAGGATGGAGAAGGAGGGATCCGAAGCGTATGGATGAGACTGCGGTAACGTCGAATTGCAGCTGCAGCAGGCATCATGATTGTTCTTGTTCAGGCAAAATTAAGATTGTTAAGATTTTGGAAATTAATTAAACTAGGGCTTGATTTATGAAAGTCTGGGGGCGGCTTTGCATGTTGGGGGTTTGGAGTTAAAGACTAATAATTACTTGTGCGGTGAAAACGTCTGATTAGTTTCCGCCGGGGATTTCAAAGTAACGTAGAGAGGTTTTAATGCACCAGTTGGACTATATATGCCATGTTGTGGATTTGTTGAATCCCACCAATAAATGTCCTACATGTGTCAATTCATATTAACAGGTTAGAGAGATTTTAGGATTAATATGCGGTAACTCATTAGGAGATTTTTATGTTGAAAAAATTTATATTTCTTGTTTGGTCGTTTCTTTGTGTCTAATAACATTTCAATTTTTCGCTTTTGGTGAAACACTAAAACTTCCATATTCTTTTCTCTCCATATTTCTTCTCCGGGTTTGTTTGTCGCGCTTCTTCGAACAACATAAATAACAGATTCACATTATTTGCTAACATTCTTCACCTATGGAGAAGAACATGGAGAAGAAAATGAAAAGTTCACCATAATTAAAAAGAAGAGGAGAAATTATACACCGTAAATGAATTTTTTTTATAACTAGTAAATGAATTGAAGAAGAGAGATAATAGTTTCATATAAAAATCTTAAAAAGAAGTCACCTCATTCGTACATTTGAAACATTTTGACTCCTGAGTAATTTTTAAAATGTAGTGTTGCAATTCTTAATTTGGTTTGAACTTCACATATCAATATTACTTTGCCCAAATTTTATGAAATTTTATTATGTTCAAAATTTCAAAATAATTGGATAAATTTGGCTTGACTTGTGGGTTAATTATCAACTTGGACGGTAAACAAATTTAATCATTTATTCTTCTTTTTTTGTGCGAAAATGAAACGCTCAAGGGCATGTCGTCCTTTCTATATTAATCAAATTTGGGTTTGAACCCCAATATGACAATACTATCAAAGTACAACCAATAAGCAACAAAAATCAGGCTGAATCAAATATATCAAACCCCGTTGGAAGTGAATGTCAAGGTAGCAAGATAATTTGCAACAAGACTCCCTTATCGAGAATGCTCGATCCTTACAGTCCAAGGACGAGCTAAACAGTGCCTGATCTAGGTGATGCAAGCATAATGTGGGTGATGATGGGTGGGTGTCTCGATGAGATGTTTCGCCACTGTTGAATCTATTTGGAGAAGGACCTTCCTAGCCCCCAGTTCCCAGATGAGTTTCAAACCCTGCACAATGCTAGTAAGCTATGCACCAGTGATAGAATCCTGCCAAGGTTCACAGAGAAAAATTTGATGAAGAGGCCAGTATCTCCTCTAACAATGCCGCCAACTGGCATGTTTGAAGGAGAGAGAATAATCAATCTGTCGGTATTGAGGCATATCCATTTGTACTCTTGTGGTTGCCAGCTACTGAGTCATTTTTCTTATAGCCTCCCATCTCCAAAAAGATTACCCTCCTTCATGAAAGTCACAATAATTTGCTTCTTAAGTTGAATGGTATAAGCTTAAATTTGTGCAGGTGTTCTCAACTAACCCTGGAATAGGTAAATATTTCGGTTCTTCCACAACAACCAGCATGTGCTTGCAAAAGGGCAGCATCAATCATTGCTTCTTTCCAATATGTAATAATGGATCCATCACTAAGTTTGTTGCTCGAAGAAACATTCATCAGGCTTACCTTCAAGAAGTGATGACCAGGTGGTGCAAGCATATGGATAATCTCTGAGAGCGTGCATCATAATCTCCTGTCTGCTTCCTTAGATCTTGGAAATACGTTAGCGTGGCCACCATAGCTACCAAAATCTACACGCTTCATTATCTTTATCTCACCATATATATAAACTGATGGTTAAGATTAGATTAAGAGTGATTTTGGAAATGAAAAAAATACCACACTTAATTATTATCCTTTAAAAAATAGGTTTCCATATATTCTCTCCAAACCCTACTCCAACCTCATTATCTACCACCGTCAACACCTCTGTGATAACCTTCCCCTCCTTCCAACCTCCTCCACAACCACCACCGCCCGCAACGCCAAATCCATCTCCAACTACATCCCTCTGGCCGGCCACCCTAACATTTCCCTCTCCATAATCCCCTTCCCGGCAGTCCTCTGCCTGATGGAATGGATAGAGAACACTTTCCAGCTTCATTTCATGAGACTTCCCGCTTCCCTTTTCTTCACCCAACCATGAAGCTCTGAAGGTCTCTCTCTCCCACTCCTCTCTCTCCCCCAATCTCTCACCCCTCTAGAGGAGAACATAAGAAACATAGATATGGTATTTTTCACTTGTTATCGTTTTGTTTTATGAAATGACATAGTTTAACTTTTCATAATCGTACTGATTTATTTCTGTAATGGTATTGTTTTGATTTCACAATAGTAGTGGTATTGGTTGATTTTGGTACTGTTTGGTAGTGATTTTTTTTTGTAGTGGTAGTATTTTATTCACAATGGTATTGATTATTATGTAATGGTATTGATTTGCATGTATTGGTATTGATTAAATCTGCAATGGTATTGGTGTTTTGTGAAATGGTAGTATTTTTATTTCTCGAATGATATTGGTGCAATGGTAGTGTTTTTAATGAATTGGTATTGATTTATTGTTTTGTTGTTGCAGCGTTATTAGTCTGGTTGAACGAAATCAGGAAAAGATTAAAAAAAAGAAGGAAGAGAAATCTGGCGGAAGATTGTGGAAGTGAGAAAGAGAGAGAAAATTGTAGTTAATATATTTATGTAACTTCCTAAAATATAATTTATTAAAAAAATTAATAAATATTACTTTTATACCAAATTTGTTCTTAGTAACCATGGTGATTACTAATTCATAGTAATCATCATAACTCCTCCCTAGATCTTGCAGTAGTTTTCTTCGTTAGATGTCTCCGTTTCCTTTTGGCTTTAGTGAGGAGGTGCTCGTGAGTGACTATCCATAGAAAAGTTCGAACTCTCTACATGACAGTGACCCTCCAAATAGACCCTCCCCCGGATAGGATGGGATGTAGATCGAGGAGTCTCCGGAATCATATGTGAGGTCGCACATCGTCTTGATAGAGAATTGTCGGTTGGCTGTCAATCTCCAGATGCGCACATCCTCCTCGTGCTCCAATGTGAAAGGATGAAGCTCCACCTATGAAATAACATCTGCAAGTAAGTAACCCATCAAAAATTCAAAGTTCCACCTACCATTCAATACAAACTCCGACACCAGAAGGAATTTGTGGAGGATGGTTGGAACGAACGCTTTCAGTGGCTTGTCATCGTTTAACCAACAATTACTCTAGATTGTGTCGTTCTCCCATTATTTATGTTGCAAGTGTTCCATCTTCAAGAACGTGCCAAACGCACAACACTCCATGCCACAAATTAGAGATGCAACCTAGAGTATGTGGTTCAAGACCCTCTGAAGTCTGCTTTAAGTACTTTGAGCATATCCCCCTAGCACAGAGGTTGTTTGTTTCGTTGAGGAGCTTCCATGTCACCTTCATCATTTACGCTGCATTGGTTCTATATGAGTCCCTAAAACTCAGTTCTCCTTCTTCCTTCGTCCGACAGAGAGTTACCCAATCAACTAGGTGGATCTTTCTTCATCTTTTTGTGCTTCTCCATATAAATATAATTAAAAATATATTCACATTATATAAATAACAAATTAAAAATTAAAAAGTATCCTAGCTGATATGAGTTTTAGATGACAAAGGATGTCAAAGTGGAATGAGATATGGTCGCTTGCGAAGAGGAAGGTAGATTTGGATAAATAGAATTTTCTTTTAAGAAAAAATATTTTGTGGTTTATTTCAAACAACTATGAAATGGACTATGTGATAACTTTATTACTAGTTTCATGTAAATAATTTTCTTTATTATTTCTCTAGATGACATGATATATTGACCAACGATAAAAAATATTAATATTGAAAGTTGATGGTCAATTAATGAGCCGGATCAAAGTAACTTTTATGTGTAAAATTCATAAAACTAAGGTATTAAAGTTGAGTATTCATCATTTATAAAATAATTTATTAGTGTTAGATCACTAAATAAAAAACCGGACCACTATTTTTTATTAATTAACGGTTAAACAGATAAGCAATAAACCAATTTAATTTATAACCGGTAAATCAGGTATCAGATATCACACTGGTCGTATTTTTCCCATTACATGCATCAATAATGTAACATCCTATCTCACAAAAAAAAATGTAACATCCTAACCCTTTCATTGACAAAGATATGGTACGTTTCAGGCATCTTCCTACACAATTTTGCATTTACGATGCATCATGTTAACTTCCTAAGATTTTCCCCTTCTAAACGTTTTTGTCAGTTAAGATTGGATTCTTCCTTATGAATAATGGATATCTCATGTTCTTTGTCATTGTGGTATTTGTCAAAAGTGTTACATTTCAGTTCCCCATTTTGTACTCAACATCCTCATTGATATTTGCCCCACCATCTTTCAAAAAGGACGTAGAGAGACTCTAACATCTGTAACATCCCATTTTTCTGACTTGTACACTTTGAGTAGGCTCGTACGATTTTTTTTAAGGATACATAATGGAAACTTCCAAGAGGTTACCGATTCGTGCACTACTACAAAATAAACACGTTTGATTTCAGAATTCTTACAATAGCTTCTCTATTTTACGGAGATTAAAGTTGAATTGCTCGTTATAAAATATGCATATCTTATGTTTTAATGTCATGACGTTTTTCCAAGGTTCTAAAAGGCGCTAAGCGTAAGGCAGACGCTCGACTCCTGACTTGCGCCTTGCCTGATTAGGCGTAGCCTAGGCGCGCCTAAGCGTTTAGAGCATAAATGGCAAAATTCTCAAATATTTCCTGTTTTCTGGAATAATTTATATAATCCAAGTGCATATAAAATTAGCAATGCCTAGTTCTTAACAGTAAACACTTAACGTAACAAATAACAAGCAAATAGTAACCAATCATCTGCTAATAGGTGCTTATAGAGGCAAGAAGTTTGTGCTACGTACCGAGGAGAAGGAAGGAGCAGCAATTGACGAGTTTTGACTTTATTTCCCAGTATAGCAGCGGAGCGGTGTGAAGGCGAGAAGAGTGATCGATGACTTTCTCCTGCGCCAGCAGAGAGCAGCAAATGGGGCGAGAGCTAGGGCGGCAGGCGGCAGCAGATGTTACTTCCCGTGTTCCTGATTTTCTAGGGCAAGAGGCAAGTTTCTGATTTTCTAGGACAAAACGAAGAGTATTGGGTTTAACCGCCTAAGCTTGCCCAGGAACGCCCAGGCACGCCTTCTCTCCACTAGGCGCAAAATAAGCGCTATTCCTACCTACTAAGCGCTACCAGCGCCTTTTTCAACGCCTATGGCCAAGTCAAGGCGATCCTCCACCGCCTAGCGCCTAGGCGCGCCTTCTTGAACCCTGCATTTTTCTAAGGTCTGAAGTACAACCTTTTATTGGGACTCAACATCCTTGTTATAGTTTGCCCTACCATCATTGAAAAAGAGAAGCAAAAAGGTTCTACTCCATTTGTAGTTTCTTAACCTTTATCTGCCAAAAATGTTGTTCACTTTAGATCCACATTATACCATTTTACTAGGATGCATCATATTGACTTTTCAAAGCTCGCCTATTTCTACACTATTCCATCAGGAATATATTTTACATTAGAGTTCTTACACAAACTCAACCATTTCACTTCAAGATACGTTTTTGTTTTGTGAGTTCCATTATCAATCATTGTCAATTATGATGGTGATAGAAACCTTGAATTCAGGTTTCCTGATTATTACTAGGGATTGGAAAGAATGGCTATTCACTCAAAGATTGGCCTCCTTTCGTGAATAGGAAGGGAATTGGGAAGTGAATTTGGGAAAGAATTAGGAGAGAGAGGGAATAGATGTTGCGGCAGCAGCTTGGAGAAGGGAGAAGTGGGTTCGGTAGAGAGAGAGAGGAGAAATAAGGGATTAGGGATACTCAATTTTAGATTTAATATTGTTTTGTGGGTAAATCTCCCACAAATGACCCATGATAAATCCTAAACCAGCTCGCATAACCTCGCCATTTGCAGTTCTTGTCCTTAAACTTAAATTCCCTCCTCGAAGGGTTACTCCTAACCCACCTCAAACATGCCCCAGCTGTTACGGAATGCTTCACCACCACACTCTTAAACTGATCAGGATCGTCGAACTTCATATGAGGGACGAATTGGAACCTCTTGTGGTCACACACTCACACCCATGATCGTAGTGTGGTGCAGTGTCGAATATATCACCACAAGCCTCATTGGATAAGTTGCCTCACACATGGTCAGACTCCTCAAACAGTCTATAGCTCGAATGGTTTGAAGTCTCCATACGTACTTGCTCAGTTGGATGTGCTTGCTGAGTTTGAGAAGCTCCCACTCTACTTCGTTTATATTATCATTATCTAACCCTCCTTCTTCTACCTCCTCTTTAGATTCCTCCTCTTCAGAATCCACCTCGTCAAACTCATCTAACTGTTCCACCTCCTCCCCATGACCATCAGTCCTTGTCTTCACCTTCCTTTTTCTCATTTCACCGTATGCTCGAAGGTTGTTCCTTGCTTCATGGTATTCATCGTTGGAGGTGTCCACATCATCGGAGTCATAAACATGGAGAATTTGTTGAGCTACAAAAGCAACAGCTTCACCTTCATTTGCTGATAAGTAGTCGCCCGAATTGGCTTGGTGATTTGGATCCTTCTATTCCCATGAACTCACCATCTGTACAGGCACACACACTTTGGTCACTAACCCCCAAATTAATTAGTTTTCTAATCACAATTGTAGTCACTAACCTAAGTTAATTAATTTTTAAATCACTAAACAACAAAGGCAGAACCACCCAACAAACATTATTATATCCTAGAGTTTTCCAAAGCCAATGACGATTGTACCCACGATATTGAGCTGCTCACCTTCAATTTCAAGGGCAAACTCGAGAAAGAAGACAACATGTGTTGATGTGACTTGAATCGGACTATCAGCCGCTACGACTGGTAGTCGGGGGTCTCGATATAGTGAAACTGGCTCTCTCTCGCCCGTGGACTAGCTAACACACATCGTGTTAGTGAACCACGTAAATCGTGTGTCTGTGTTTTTCGATTCTCGCTTTCGTATTCTTGCTTTATCGATTTCGGCGATTTCCCGATCCGTAGCAGCGCGTTTATAACAACATGTGATCTCGTGATGCCTTTGTTTTGTCGATTTCCTTCCTTTAATGCCCGCTACGATCTATAAAACGAAGGAACCAACCAAATTTTACAACAATGCACCCACAATCGAACATTCGACAAGTTTTGTAGATTACTTACTGGTCGAATGAAAGGATGGAAGCCCAGAAAATCGACCCCCCGAGATTACCAACCAACTTCTTGAGGATTAGGGTTTTTTCCGCCAAAGTCAACTCAGGAATCTTTGGTCTCAATGGTCGATTCGAGCTCACCAGAAATCAATTGCGTCGCCAGAATGTGCTCGCCGAGGCTCTATTAACCGGCTGGATGCACTGTTGCCGAGTCGGAGGATGAAGGTTGTGGTGTGGGTGTGAGATGGGAGGGAGAAAAATCTGGTGTGGGTGGGAAGGGGTTTTGTTTGTCGTTGCTGGATTGTCGATCGGAAAGGGTGTGCTCGTCGTCGGTGGCAACCACTGCCGATCTGGAGAAGGGGAGTGTTTTTCATCGTCGCCGGCAGAGTAGGGTTCGAAGGGGAAACTCGTAGGGTGAAAAAGAAAAATGAAAAGGAAGAGAGAAGAGAAGTCTGATATGTTCCACTAACCCTTTTCCAAACCTTTTGTTATATTTTTTTTATTAAACCCACGTGAAAAATACTTACCGGACGAAAATTGCCATATCAGACTATCCGTTAGTCCAGTCAACACGTTAACTCACACCGTCAAAAAATTGGACGAAAGTGACTATTTCAGGTATTTCGCCAAAAATGGCTATCTTTGGCAAAACCGTCAACATTTTTGCTATACAGGTATATTTTATCATAATAAAACTACAGAAATGCGGGTTTCTATCAGGTGGGAGGTCCTGGAATAATATGATTTGAGATAATTTGTCAAAAAAACAATTGGAACCGGTTCGAAGCCACTGTTTATTTATAGACATTTTCTAACCATCTCGCAAAATCCCATCATACAGTCCCTACATAGATGTTTACAGTTAACAACATGACTAAAAGAACCTGACAAAAATTTACTTCCAAATCTCAATGGCGGGTGTATCGTCAATTAAATCTCAACGGTCCAGCCTTTCTGTCTAACAAAAATTAATAATTTAAAAATATCCTAGCTGATATGGGTTTAAGATGACAAAGGATGTCAAAGTGGAATGAGTATTCTGGTCGCTAGCGAAGAGAAAGAGGTAGATTTGGATAACTAGATCTTTCTTTTAACAAAAATTATTTTTTCGTTTATTTCAATAATTATGAAATGAACTATATGATAACTTAATTTCTAATTTTATGTAATTTTTATGTGTGCAGTTCATATCAAACTAAGGTATTAAAGTTGACTATTTATCATTTATCAAATAATTAATTAGTGGTTCATCACTAAATGAAAAACTGGACCACTAGTTTTTATTGCTTAACGGTTAAATCAATAACCAATAAACCTGTTAAATTTATAACAAGTAAATCATATATCATGTTCGTTTTTTTCCACTACTTGCATCAATGATGTAACATCTTAACTCTTTTATTGACGAATATATGGCACATTTCAGCCATATTCCCACACGATTTTGCATTTAAGGTGCATCACAGTAACTTCCTATGAGTTTCACCTTCTAAACGTGCCTTGTCAGTTAAGATTGGATTCTTCCATATGAATAATGGATATCTCATGTTCTTTGTCATTGTGGTACATTTCAGTTCCCTATTTGGTACTCACGTTCTCGTTAATATTTGCTCCACCATCTTTCAAAAAGGAAATAGAGAGACTCTGGTAACATTTGTAACATCACATTTTTTTCTGACTTGCACGCTTTGAGTAGTCTCGTGCGATTTTTATTTCAGGATGCATTACGGAAACTTCCAAGAGGTTACTGGCTACCCATCCATGCACTACAACATACTAAGCATGTTTAATTTCAGAATTTTACAAAAACTTCTCTATTTTACCGCGATTAAAGTTGAATTGTTCCTTATGCATCTCTCATGTTTTGTTGTCATGACATTTGTCTAAGGTCCGAAGTACATCCTTTTTTGGGATTCTACATCCTCGTAAAGTTTACCCCAACATCATTTAAAAGAGACACGAAAAGATTATAATTTTATTTGTATTGTAATATCTTATCTTTTTTTTTCTGCCGGATGGATCATAATGACTTCTCAAAATCTCACCTATTTATACACTATTTCATCCGAAATTAATTAATTATTAATATATTAAAAGCACATTAATTATTAATATATTAAAAGCACATGTTAACTTTTACTAATTTTACTATTCCTTACGAAAAAAACTCTTAACCCATAAAACACTGTTCATTACATTTATTATGTTTTTTAATCCATGCTAACCTACGGCCGGATGCATCCTACTGAATTACCCACAAAAGGGTTTCTTTCTAATTGAATTTTTCTGCATGATCTTTTCCCAAATTCTATCCCATTGCCATGCCAATTGTAAAGTCCATTATTTTAGTTTAATATTATTAGACCAAGAATATTTACGTAACACTGTTCTATAAAAGGTACGTAAATTACAAATACATCCTCAATTTTATAGAGAGATAGCGATTTCTAATGTATCAATAAAACAAAAAGAAATACGGGAAGTCTTCAATGTAAAGTAAATAGTATGGAGGGATAGTAATATTATTAGACCAAAAATATTTATGTAACATTGTACGTAAATTACAAATACATCATCAATTTTACAGAGAGATAGTGATTTCTAATGTATCAATAAATTCTATCCCATTGCCATGCCAATTGTAAAGTCCATTATTTTAGTTTAATATTATTAGACCAAGAATATTTACGTAACACTGTTCTATAAAAGGTACGTAAATTACAAATACATCCTCAATTTTATAGAGTTATAGTGATTTCTAATGTATCAATAAAACAAAAAGAAATACGGGAAGTCTTCAATGTAAAGTAAATAGTATGGAGGGATAGTAATATTATTAGACCAAAAATATTTATGTAACATTGTACGTAAATTACAAATACATCCTCAATTTTACAGAGAGATAGTGATTTCTAATGTATCAATAAAACAAAAAGTAATAAGGGAAGTCTTCATAATAAAGTAAATCGTACGGAGGGATAGTAATTTCTTATATGTACAAATTAAAAAAATCATATTATGTAACTCTTCACCCATGATAGTTTTAATGAAAATTTATTTATTATTAACTAAATAGTTGATCATCTCATCAATTTGTATTACACAAAAGGTTTTATAAGGTCCCTTAATTTTACATAACCGTTAATCAAATGTGATACTTTTTCTAATTTAATTATTTATTACTAACTATAATTTCTTTAATATTAACTATAATATTCACCATCTACATTTCGCAAAAGTTCCATAAGGCATGTTAACTTTTACATAGTAGTTTAATCAAATGTGATAATTTTCCGTGATTGATTTTATTATTAGATCACACATTATGAAAAATTTATATAGTGATTAACACCATTCTAAATAGTTACCTAAATTATTAATACATTACGTAAACTTTTTTAGATAGTTATTTATTATGTATCAATTACGTACAACTTATGAAGGTATCTTACCCAAACTTTTTTGTAAACTATTTGATTTCTACTAATCATTGAATGACTTGAAGAAGTTTAAATATTTAGTTTGTTACCGTTGCAAAATGCGGGCCAAAAATCTAGTTGATTTTAATTTAGAGTTCTCAAAAAAACTCAACCATTTCACTTCAAAATAAGTTTGTTTTGTCAATTCCATTATCAATCATTGTCAATTATGGTGGGAGGTGCTGGAATAATATGATTTGAGATAATTTGTCCAAAAACAGTTGGAACCGTTTCAAGCTACTGTTTATTTATAGACATTTTCCAACTATCCCGCAAGATCCCATCATTCACATTTCTCACAGGGTGTGGATAGAATAACAACACCTATTTTGTTGTTACTGTCACAACAAGGGTATAATAGTAAACTTAAAAAACTAAAAATTAAAATTAAGGAAAAACAACAGAGAGCGTGTTTCTCTTTCTTCTCCGATCCCCAATCCTTCAGATATCAATCGTCTTCTTCAGTCTATCGTTTCTTCTTACCTCCGGCGCCGGCACAGTGGCACTTCTTCCTAGCAATTGCAACAGCAGAGGAGAAAGCACATAATAATTGTGCACGATTCCGATTGCGGTTCCACAAGCGGGAGAGTTGGAGAAGAGAAACCAAGGAGATGGAGAACGGAGACGGAGCACGAGATCTATTCCACGAAGCTAATCGAAGCTCTCTTCCTCATCCTCCTCTGTCTTCAGGGCTGCGCTGGTGAGTGACGCGACGGTCCAATCCTCCTCTACCGCAGTTCCCCATCCTCAGACTACTGCTCTGCTTTCCAGCCAAATCCCGTCGAAGCCTCAACCACTATACGATGTCTGTACGAGAACTTGTTGTCCGATTCGATATCGAGTGCGTTGGAAAAGCAGACGGAATTTATGAATCTGTTGCTGTGGCAGAAAAACTTGGTAGCGGCTATCCCGCCGGAGCTGGGGAGCTATAAGAAGATGTTGTCGTTAATGTTTCCATGAATTCGTTAATCGACAGCATTCCACAGTCGTTTGGGAATTTGACGGAGTTGGACAAGTTGCAGCGGAGTCAAACAAGGAATATTCATACCAATCTTTGAGCTTTGACTTTGCTCTTAATTCCCGATTCTTCTTCCTTTCGCCCATATTTTTATTTGATGTTCTTTCTTCTCAGGTTGCAGTCATGGGGAGGGATTCTTTCTTCTTTTTGTTTCAATACCAAAGCAACAAGCAGTCCACCCAAGTCTTGATTGATTTTGTCCAGTTCATAAGTACACCAGAAACCTCATAATGCAGATCACAAACACGATAAAACAATTCATAAAAAGCGTACTAGAAACCTTCCAATCCATACCACAAATCCCCTAAAACAAACCAAAAACCCCACAAAGCATACTACAAATATTCCGAAAGCAAACCAGAAACGTCCTAATGCAGTCCAAAAATCTATTAAAACAAACCAGAAACCTCGCAAAGCAAACCACAAAATTTTCGAAAGCACACCAGAAACTTCTTAATGCAAACCAAAAACCTCCGATTGCGTACCACAAATCTCCTAAAACAAACCAGAAAGCCCACAATGCAAACCACAACATTTGCGAAAGCACACCAGAAACCTCATAATGCAAACGACAAATACAGTAAACCAAACCACAAAAAAACAAACCATAAACGTCCTAATGCATACCACAAATATATTAAAACAAACCAGAAACCTCATAATGCAAACCACAAAGTTTTGGAAAGCAAACCAGAAACTTCTCAATGCAAACCACAAACACGATAAAACAAACCAGAAACTTCTCAATGCAAACCACAAACGCGATAAAGCAAACCACAAAAGGCATACAAAAATGTGAGAAACCAAACCATAAATCTCACAATGCAGACCATAACATCCGGTGGTCGTTGGCCGTTGGCCGGTCAATGAAGACCGTTGACCGGTCAACGAAGTTCGTTGACCGAACTCCGGTGACCGTCAGTCAGCATATTCCGACGCCGATAGGCATATTCCGGCCCCGATGACTAGATTCCGATGCCGGTAAGCATATTCCGACGCCGGTAAGCATATTCCGGCGACAGTGAGCATATTCCGATGACAAAATAGCATATTCCGGCGACGAAAAGCATATTCCGGTGACCGGCGATCATTTTCCGGCGACCGGTGACAGAATTCCGGCGACCAAAATTTTGGGCCGAAAAAATAAAAAAATATTTTTTTTATTTTTTATTTTTTTATTATTTAAACATATTTTTCGTAATGACAATTATACCCCTGCTTTGATTTTACACTAGGTCAACTCATCTAATAAAAAGTCATCACAACCCTAGCTTCCTATTGGTTGGAGACTAGTGTTGTTACTATAACAACACAAAGAGTGTTGTTATAGTAACCGGTCCCCATTTCACAGCCCCTTTACAGATGTTTACAGTTAACAGCAGGACTAAAACACAACCTTTAAAAAATACGTCCAAATCTGATTGGTGGGTGGATCATCAATTAATCTCAACGGTCCAGCCTTTCTTGTCTTCAATCTCACCTCTTTGGATCCCTACCAGGGTAGAGTATAACTCCCATGTCACTGATTGAACACCAGTCTTGTATTGCACCCTGTCCACAGTTCCATCGAACAACCCATTATTCCATTGTCAATTTGTCATCAGTGAAGCATAACACATTAAATACAGAGTTTGAGAAACAACCTTCGATCCTGATATGTGACGCTGCCTACAGGAGCTACAACGACAGCCGTCCCAGTGCAGAATACTTCGTCGGCACTCAGTAGCTCGTCCACCGGAACAACCCGCTCTTCAACCTGGTAGCCATGGTCAAGAGCGATCTCAATGATCGACTTTCGAGTGACTCCTGCCAGAATGGTTCCCCTGGCTGCAGGGGTTGAAATAACGTTCCCCTGAAGTCAAAAAATGAAACCATCGACTCACAATTGTGTTCCCATTTCATGCGGTCCGGGAGAAAGCAACTTCAGAGATAAGATGAAAATGGGGTATGAAGTACCTTGACGATGAAAATGTTGCATGACGATACTTCCTCGAGGTTCTTCTTCTCAACTGAGTCAAGATACAGGACATCGGAGAATCCCCTGCTTTTTGCTCTGCTCATTGCTTTCAGAACCTATAGCCACAACCCTTTTACTCTTCAGGAAACTGAAAACTAAGACATCAATTACAGAAGCTGAAGCTTTTTTTTTTTTTTAACAAGGATGAGTCTTACAGGGGCATAGTTGCTGATAGTTTTAACTCCTCCGGTTCCCAAACGAGCCGATCGATCGTACTCTTCCTCCACATACAAGTTCAAAGCTCCAGCCGTCTTAAAGTAGTTCCCCACAGGGGATGCATATACCAGGAATGTGTACTCAGGCGCCGGAGCTAAGCCTAATACAGGCCCAGTTCCAAGCAGCAACGGCCGAATGTACAGTGTCCCTTTCCCCGGAGGTGGCACCTGCAATGATTCAAGTGTCAATAAATCACTGCTTACGAGACAATGCAAGAGCGAAGGTTTCGATTGAATTGCATACCCAACGCTTGTTGGCGAGTGCAGTTTGCTTGACTGAATCGACGAATTGGTCGATCGAAGGGCAAGGCATGCACATCCTTTCAGCACCCATCACCATTCTCATCGCGTTCTGATCCGGGCGGAATAGGAGTAGCCCGCCGTTCTCTTTTCTGAACGCTTTTGTGCCTTCGAACAGTCCCTGATGAGATGGTCAAAATACATTTCAATTCCATTCTATTTTCTGGTGCGTAATATGAAACTGTGAACCAATCATAAGGAAATAAATAAATTTTGCTTGCCTGCCCATAGTTCAAGACACCAGCCGAAGGACTAAGCTCAATGTTGCCATATGGGTTGAGTTCCCCTTTTGTAAAGTTACCATCTTCACGACACTTCATCACGTACATGTAATCGGTGGTGACAAGACCGAATCCCAAGTTGTCCCAATCCACTTCAGCAACACAGTCATCTTCATCACTGTCGAGGACGTAACAGAAAATGGTTCATCACAAGAACAGTTAACGATGGAAGTATTCAGTTTCAGGTTGAAGTGATTTTCTTACCCGCTGGATGATAATGGATCAGAGATTTCCTCAACAAAAGATGCAGCCCTTGAAGTGTAGGAATGTGAGTAACTACTGCTGCGGACTCCAAACTGGAAACCACCAACCAACCAAAAATACTATTTGTCACTTTCATGGCCTGAAAACAGAGTACCCGAAACATTTGGAAGATGCCAAATAAAAAAAGATCCAACCTTTGATGGAAATGATGCGACCCTGAGGGTCTGAAAGAGGCTTCGGAAGCTTTGCATATTGATTTGGATGAAGACTAATAGAATAGACTGTAGGTTAGCTTAGCTTGAGAGAAGCAGAGAAGGAGAAGTGAACACCTATAAAAGAATGGGCGGAAAGCAGAGGAATAAACACATGGTTGGTTGGGACACGGAACAGGGCACGTAGACACCTTGCACACATGGCTTGCCATTGCCTACATACCTTTGCGTAGATGGATGGATAGAGGAAGAAGCTGGCGGAGTTGGCAATGCAAATCCTCGTTTTGCCTTTCGCGTCCAAAGCTCCACATAAGACAGAGACAGAGATAGAAGAGCTGCTAGGCGTGAAGTGGGGCTGGTCGCTTAATGCTTATCTTACTTTTGAAGATTTTTGTATAGTTGCAGCAGATTTGGCGGGTAATTTGCTTTCCCCAAATTCGACTGGGAATCAACAAGTGAACTACGTACGTAAGCCTACCATATCTCACTTCTACAAGGTTTCTATGCAAGGCTTGCAATGTTCTTTTCCTGGTAGGCAATCATTCCTTGATGGATAATGGCAAAATTACCACTACCCACTAACATACAAAGTGCATTGAACCTCACAATTGATACAACTCCATCGTTCCTTCTAACGTGTCAATTAAAGCAGCTTGGTGGAGGGAGAGAAGCTAAGATACGTCTCCTGCCTCCATCTGGAAGAAGAGACCGTGTCAAATGGTAGAGGTCACAGCTCTTACAAACAAAACCCACCACCATCATAACAAGGACTGTCAAATTATATGGTGGCTAAGCCATCTAGCTGATAAGCTGATAGATGACCGGAGCCCCAATCAGTGGGTGTTGGTGTTGTTAGATTGTACTCTCACGAGTTCTAATCTTCGGATTGGGCGCGAAATCCAGCGACATCAGAACGTATTCTTAAAACAAGCAAACCGAAAAACCCTCGTTTACCTAAGCTCTTGTGCATAATTCTTACCTCTATGAGTGCCTGGTCTATGTCAGTCCGATGGACTCTGCGACCTGAGTTCTGCGTTCTATACTTGTTTGCTTGTTTCTTTCAAATCATACTCTCCCTCTCGAGAAAGGGAATCTTTTTGTTATTGTTGATGAACTTGGAAAAAAGGGGTATCTTGAGAAGTTGCCCGGATCACTAGAAACGAATGGCCTTGAACATTCTTCCCTACACTTGGGGAAGGTGGTTTTCGTGGCCCCTCACCTTCTTGGAGGCACTCTCAAATGAGTCAAAACGTCCGAACTTTAGGAAGAAGTTTGTATGTAATAACGGCAATTTGTCAGGTCCTTACTTAAACTCCAACAGTCCAGCCCATTGTATCTTCAGTAAGTCCCATCTGTATGCTTGTAAGGTCGGAAGAGAGCCGCTGGGTTACCTCGCCGGGTCCACCAGCTCCATAGCACACCCTGGAAACCCAAAGGGAACGATCATCTCTCTTTCTCAGCATCATGGTCGAAAATTCTATAAACATTAGCAGTAATGACATCTAATGCAGGTTAAGAAAGGAGTGCTTTCTCACCTTCGACCATGGTAAGTAATGCTACCCACAGGCAACAAACCAACAGCATTTCCTGTACAGAACACTTCATCAGCTTCGACCATTTCCTCTATCGAGACAAGCCGCTCCTCCACCTGTAGTTTCAAGAGCGAAGATAGACAGCACAAATGGCTTTGAGACTAGCTCATTGGATAAAACTTAAAAGACCTCAGGTGAAATTCACAAAAGGAAGGGTTGGATTATGACATACTTGAAACCCTATCCCTATGGTTCTAGCCAGATCAATTGCACTTGCCCGAGTAATTCCAGGCAATATTGTCCCTCCTACTTCGGGTGTACATATTTTCTTATCCTGTGAGGTCATAGACAATGCAAGAGATTCAGTCCTACATCCATTTCTACCAAGTGAAAAAAGCAGACAATGAGTTCAAATTCTTACCTTCACAACAAAGATGTTAGCAGTGGAGACCTCTTCTAAGTATCGGTTATGGACTGAATCGACATATAAGACATCACTGAAACCATTTTCCTTGGCAGTAGCCTGCGCCCTCAGAATCTGAAAAAATAAGGTATGGAAAAACTTGATACATAAATAGCTAGCAAATCAAGGCCATATTTGGAAAAAGCCTAATAACTAAGGGGAATGAGAGAGTAGAGTTATTATCTTAGTTACTCACCCCAGCATAGTTTCCTATGGCCTTTACGTGTCCAACTCCACCTGGCACGGCACGGTGAGTTTTATCATCAACCACCAGATCAATTGGCTCCAAACCACCCTATGAAAACAGCATAATTACATACCTAAATGCTGTGATAGTGAGGGTTTTCAATTGAAAACCAAAAGAACAGAGACTTAGATCTACCTCAAAATAGTTCCTGACAGGGGTAACATATATCAGAAAAATGAACTCAGAAGAGGGAGTGAGACTGAGTTGAGGACTAGTCCCTAATAGCAATGGACGGATGTGCAGAAAGCCTTTATCTGGAGGTGGAATCTGCAAGAAAGTTGATATTTTAGTTGCAGAGACCAATAATAATGGCCATATAGACAAAGATAGACATGTCATGAGCAGAAACAAGATAGCTGTCATTACCCATCGTCGGTTTGCTGATACAGCGACTTTCACCGCCTCCACAAATTGCTCAACAGTTGGTGCAACCATGCACAGTCTATCAGCTCCAACAGCCATACGCAAGGCGTTTTGCTCTGGTCGAAACAGTAATATAGAGTCATCTGATTTCTTGTGTGCCTTCAGCCCTTCAATTATGCCCTAACAAGGAGCTTCAATTTTTTCAAAAAGTTGGACAACAGAACAGGTTCTCTACTAGTGAAAAGGGAGCGACATAACATACGCGTTTGACGTAGATTTAATAATAAGTGTTGCCAAACCTGTCCATAGTTCAACACAGAAGAGAAAGGATTGAACTCAATGTTCCCAAAAGGTAGCAACTTGCCATCTGAAAATGACCCACTTCCAGAAGGACACTTCATCACATACATATAGTCAGTTGGTAAGGGATCGAATCCGAGGTTGTCCCAGCTTGTAACTGGAATTTCAGTTGCTTCACTGCTTGTTAATCAAAGAATTAAAATGAGAAAAAATTCAATCTTCATACACCAGCGATTAGAACAGAAGAGAACAGAACAATTAAACCAAACCCTAAAAGCAACAATCTGGTTTCAATTGAAGCATCGATTAGAAATCTGAAATTCTCCATAGTCCCTATAGCAACATACTCAGCCGACCCTGGAATGCAATGATCAATCTGAAGGTTTTCACCTTTCCTCAAATTCAGAACAAAACCCATTTTGCAAAATCTCTCAAATCTTTCAAATTCAAACCCCAAAACCAATATCCAGATCAATGATCACGCAGGTCACTAGAACAACCATGACGCACCACAAGTTAATTATCAAACAACCCAGACACTAAACAAATATTAAAAATTCTCGCAATGATGATCGCTAAACAAAATCAGTTTGCCCAAATCCTAGTAGCTTAATTTCTCACCTGCATGTGTGGGCCGGAGCAGCCTTCAGCTTCCCAATGAAAGATTCCGAATAGCCCACTGATAAAGGAGCCAAGAACGATTGTCCTGCGTTCTTCATCTGCAATATCCACCGGGTCGAATTTAGAATCACCCAGCGATCGCTAATACTAGAATAATCATAATTGAGCAAAAGCTGACCTTGATCGATGAAGGGCAATTCAAGAGGCGGAGATGGTTCGTGCTACCACACGGAGAATTCGGAGGGGAAGTTATCGACAAATGTTGCGGGGAGGCGGCCGCCGACATCATCTCTTTCGCTTTTCCGGCAACCACCGAGTAAAAAGAGTAGTCCGGATTATGCTAAGAAGCGGAGAGATCAGGTGTATGGCATCCGACTGGCGGAACTGCAACTTTTGTCTCCTGGGGAATCGGATCCGCTGCATGCAAGAGGGGGGCAGACTGTAGTGTTGTTTGTGATTGCCAGTTGAGCTGAAGTCTCAGTTGGCCAGTTCCTTTGAACATACGGTTCGACCGGAGTATGTGACCGGCCTCAGGACGGATGTCCCCCCACCAAACGCAATTGAGTCGAGTTGACTCCTAATCTGCTAATCAATATATTTTTTTCCTTTAACAAAGTCACTAGTTTTTTGGCCGCGCTCCGCTGCGGTAAGAAACTAATAATGATTTAATTTAAGTCAAAATTATTCATATAATGATGTCTTAATCATTACGAATAACATACATAATTCGTTTGCTTATTAAGTGAACATAGTAAATAACTATTTATACATGAGGTTTACATAGTGTTTATTCATTCATGAAAACTTACGTATTATTGTTTTAATGGATACATATAATATGATTATTCCGTGCATTATGATATAGGAACTCCCAAATCTCTAGCAACATATAGGATTTTCTATCCATGGATCCTAGGAAAATTCTTAAACTTTACGTGGTGTCTTAATCATTAATGAAAACTCATGTACCAGTTATAGATAGTTATTACATAAATTTTTCATAATGTATGGTTTAATAATAAAATCAAATTATAGTAAGTAACATTGATAAATTTTTAATTTATGTAACTGTTATAGAATGTTGTTACATAAATATTGCATAATGTGTGGTCTAATAATAAAGTAAAATTTAGAAAGTAACACGTTAGTAACATATAATTAAATTGTTGTGTCAAAGTTAATTAATCAAGATCTTATGATAAAATTGGCCGTAGCAGATAAAAAAAACTATTATAGTGTGCTTTAAAAATAATAATGGGTGCTTTAATGATAAAAACAAATTTTAGAAAGTAACGTATGATTAGACCTGTTAAATATTTTAGTTAACAATAATGGAATTTTGGTTAATGGTAAAGAAATAATTAAACTTATTGTATAATCATATGAGTTTATAGTTATCGTAGAATTGGTTGTAGGGGACAAAATTCATATGAATAGTATTGCTGAAACAGAGAAAAAGGGATTATGGTAAAATTTGGAAGGAACTTATGATTAGACCTGTTAAATATTTTAGTTAGCAATAATGGAATTTCGGTTAATAATACATGAATTATTAAACTTATCGTAGAATTTCATATGAGTTTTAGACTTATCATAAAATTGGTTGTAGGGGATAAAACTCATATGAATAATATTGTTGAAAAGAAAAAAAATGAAAAAATGGTAAAATTGTGTATATGAGGTAAACCCAATGTGAACAGTACCCATGGTGAAAATATAACTTTTTTTTTCTTAAAGAATTGTGAAAAGTGTTTGGGCTTTTAATTATATTGTTACATAAATCTTTTATAATGTGTGGTCTAATGATAAAATCAAATTTTAGAAAGTAACGTATGATTAGACCTGTTAAATATTTTAGTTAACAATAATGGAATTCGGTTAATAACAAAGGAGTAATTAAACTTATCGTATAATTTCATGAGTCTTATACTTATCGTAGAATTGGTTGTAGGGGATAAAATTCATATGAATAGTAATAATGAAAAAGAGAGAAAAGGGGATTATGATAAAATTGGGAAGTAACGTTTGATTAGACCTATTAAATATTTTAGTTAATAATAATGGATTTTTCAGTTAATAGTAAATGAATAATTAAACTTATCACACAATTCATATGAGTTTGAAACTTATCGTAGAAATAACAAAGAGCTTATGGCGAATTTGGATACATGAGATAAATTCCCTTAGTGAACAGTACACCAAGCTAAAAAACTACCCTGTGTGTTCCGCAAGAATAGAACAATAAAGGGAGATTTTGTGAGACTGAACTCAGCCACAATTAATAAAGGATGGCTCTTTCCGGAAAAAAAAAAGAGGTTAGGGAGAATTTATCGTATGAAACAGTGAGTTAGCCCTTGGTTTACTCGGGCTTTTAATTATATAATAATAATAATAATAATTTTCACTAAAAAGTGATAGTGTTACAAAGTGAGATACACTTAATGGTAAGACTACCACAAAACAAAAGACAAAAGAAAAACCACTCTATCAAGTCCAAAGGAGAGCTCATGCTTAAAAAACACTCGGCCCATAAAATACAAACCGGGTCCGAAGTTCATAAGCTCAGAAATAAACCCATAGAACCTCCAAACACTAGCTATGCCTACGGTGTGGGCAATGAGTGTGTTAGCTGAGTTTCAGTATTAAATTGACTCACTCGCTTACTAACGACTTGGTACAATTATAACCTACAATCCACCCGCACATTACTTTGGGTTGGATTGGATGGGTAGTAGATGGGTCGTCGGTTAACTCGTAAATTCAACTTGTAATTAGACAAGCTGACTAACATTTATAATAATTCATAAAAAAAAATTAATGAGACTGCACCAATTTAGACACCTCCTCCCAATTTGTCTCCACTGAGATGTCCAGTACTCGTATAAAATCTTTCATTACTTCATTAACCAATTATGTAAAGAAAGTTCTTTTTTTTTTCGACTTATATACAATTAATAGCAGCGTTTGTAAAACGTAATTGTCCGTCCGAGAAATCCTCCTGCCCTAGGCTAAATCGATAGGTGGTTATTATAGATAGAAAATGGCTGAACCACGGATTTAACATAAAATATCATGCTGCTGATTTTTCCAATACACCCTTCTGTACGGTTTTAGGATCCTTGATTAATAATTTATAATTAGCATATCAATGTGTAATGGACATTACACAACATAGTGATAAATAGTAGTAGCCCAAAAGTATTATATATTTTCCGCCTATGGAAGTCAACGGTCAGTGTGAAAATGGCGGTTAAGAAATAAGATGACTATTCATTAGCATATATAAGAAATAACTATTTTCCATGTTGTGACCCGCAACCCACCCATTACCCACCCGATAAGAGCAGGTAGGAAATTCGTTGATCCACAACCTACCCACATCAATCATCCTATCCACTGCGGTTGGGGTTATTTGTAGGTGGGTCGATGGCAACCGGTGAATTATCCATCCGCATGCACAACCCTAGCCTCCATACTGCCTTTGTCGTCGCTGGAACCAAAGGCACTCCGATCCCACCAAACCAAGCAAAGACAGAGTCTGAGATGCTAATGCTTTACACCATTTGGAGAATCAGACCAAAATAAGCATGCATACGTCACACTCCTGCCCCCTCGATCCTTACCTCGTTGGACCATTAATCTCCACTAAACCTCCACGTCACTGGATCAAACGCCATCTGTCGGTCACAAGAGCCATCAAGAGAAGAAGCCTCAGAGCGATGAATGCTTGGTGGTGAACCGATGGATCAATCCTTTGTCTTCTAATTTTCCAACCGCATCTGAGTTGATTCACTAGGGAGGACTCTTGCATCTCCGAATCACCGAAATATGTCGGGTGAAGCATATAGGTAGGCGGAAGGCGTGAAAAACGAGAAAACAAGCCAACTTTGGTGCCAAATAAGCCACCCTTAGCCACCATGTATATATAACTCTAGATATGAAAAACCAAACCAGAAAATAGGGAGGACATCTCTAAAAAAAGACACTGTTTGGAGAGATTGAAAGCTGAATTGGAAATAAAACATCAAGGAAAAGGGAAACAGGCAAAATAGAAACAATCAAAGGAACGAAAAGCATCAAAAAGAAAAATAAGGTATAAGGCGAGTCACTGCCAGTCCTGGAGGGAAGCCGACGACAGCCCCTTTGCAGGCTTGAGTTTTGAAACCCTACAACCTAGAGAAAAGGAAAAGTTAGCAAGACGACTTGGTATGTGAAATACTAATCAAGATTAGTGATGTAAATTTGAGCGTGTCTCATTAGGTATTAACGAACTTGATTTATGTAGTGTGGAGCAGGCATGGATAATATATCACTCTCGTCGTGCCATGTTCTGTTTTACTCCTATTTCTCTCGATATATATATATCTTTATTTCTCATATTGAGTTATCTTAACTCATATTTTCACTCATTGATACTTTAGATAAGTGGAAGAGTTCATCTTTCAACCAATTGGACTCAACTAATCTACATATTATCTCTATTTTCATTTATAAACTATTTTCTTTGTTTTATCGTTAAAAAATAAATATTTTTGCAAATAATATGTAAGGAGTCGTTATTCTCCAACGACTAAGTGCGGATATTATTCTGCCTAACCTACAGTTGATGTGGGCCTATATGATACTCGCCTCTCCTCATTTCCATTACTAATTAAGATGTGATGACTGAGTTTCATCACATGAGGATTGAGGCCCATAAAATAATAATAATAATAATAATAATAATAATAATAATAATAATAATAATGGCTTGAGGCTTTTGTACGAGTCACTTAAGTTTGTTGGTTTGAATGAAAAATTCAAATGATTCAAATGAGTTATTTGTGAATGGTTCATCTAGCATTACTGTTTTCTAATTTTAATTCTCCTTTTCGTTTTTTGGTTGACTTTATTAAGATAGTAACAACACAATAAATTTTTTTTATATCAAGGACAAAATGCTAAAATGACTTACTTAAAAATAAATTTAGCTCTCTACAAAAAATTAGAAAACAATACATTTACAAATGTATAACTTGTATATTTACATTTGTCAATGTCACTATTTAATCAAATAAATTGTTTTGTAAAAAACGACGCAAAGAATGTGTGACTATCAAATATTTTCCTTCTCAACTGAAGTACATGCCTTAATTTGGAACCTGATTCGTACATGTTAATGGGTTGGGTCATTCTCTACCTACAGGCTACAATTGGATTCACATGCTCCCTCCCACTACTAAAAGGTCCTTAAACCTTTACTGTTGATCCTCTTTTTCGTAAAAGTATCCACATCCACATAATTAAATGGCTCAACTGCAAAGTGAAGTGGGCAACCTTATCCTTCGGTGAAGAATCATATGCAAAACCTTATTCAACAATTAATGGAAATCCAGGCGGGTAGCAAGAGCGAGAACAATGTAACGGCGTGGAACGGCGATGGCGGCGCAGTGGAATTGGAGATACAAGCAAAGTGCAAAGAATAAGAAACACCTCCACCGCCAAGTTTGAAATCGCAAGAGAAGAACCAACAAACAGAAGGGAAAAGTTCATTCGATTCCATCGGATACATACATAAAAAAAAATACACAGCTAGCAAATTAAGTGGGAGACAGAGACAGGGGAAAATGGAATCATCATCCGCGTCATCGATCACATAATAGAGCAGAGGGAGGAGGACTGTTGATCGGCGGCCGGCGGGTTGTTGGGATCGACGCCGGGCCAGGCTTTGCAGAGGCAGCGCTGAGCTTCAGGGACCTTTTGGTAAACTGACGGGACGTGCCTTCCGCATCCTCCCCAGCTCGTCTTCCCGCAACTCGCGCACTTCACCTCGTAACACATCTTCTTCTCTAACTATCTTCCTTCTTCGACCAAAACGAGCTGATTGGCTGCTGAATGTTGGTGTTTTCCAAGTGGAAGGCCCCTTGTTATAGATTCGGAGGGATAGGCTGGCGGCTTTCGTCTCCTAGTTGAGTTGTATGGGTGGGAGCATTGACCAAAGGGAATAAGGCCCGGTTTCATCGTCCAAACCAGCGTGCCTAGCTATCCGCCCGGCCCCTTGTTAAATAAATGATTTGACTTATTCAACGGAAACAGGTACGAAGAGATGGATGGATCCGCTGGCTGGCTAGGCGGCTCTTGGTTTTGTCTCTCCGCGCTTTCCTTGGAATCTCCTCCTCTGTAACTAGATTTGTAGCACTTCTACTATACTATACCATATAGTATTGATACTTTAATATACAACTTGAAGTTGTACAATTAATATAGGGCAATGTCTATTTTTTACCCAAACTTTTTTCAGATTCTTTTATTTTAACCAAACTTATTGAATTCCTAAAAATTATCCAAACGTTAACTCTCCGTCAACTTTTCTGTTAGTAATGCTGACTAAGTATGACCATAATGAGTTGACTTCCTACGTGGCGGTCAGAATACCATCATTTACTATTTTTAATAAAAAGATTATCGAAAAACAAAACAAAATCCCACCTCTCACGTGGACGAAATAAGTAACGGTAACAGAATGAATGCCCAGACTTTGATAAATTATAATACGTTTGGATAATAAATAGAATTTCTATAGGTTTGGTTAAAATAAAAGAATCTGAAAAAGGTTTGGGTAAAAAATAGACATTGCCCATTAATATATTAAAGATACAACTAAACCTCAAGTGAGGTCACTGTTCCTCACGACAAAATAGGGTGGTATAATTTTGTCTGGTTACTGTTTATAAGAATTTTTATTCCCTACACCCATTTTCACTATAAGTTCTTTCTATATATGGTTCAACCATTTCATACCGCTAAAATCACCTATCGATTTGGGTTCGGTATTCAGTATTTTCGGTCTTCTCGATATTTTCGATCCTCTCAGCCGGCGCGCTAGGGTTTCTTAAGCATTGCTTTTTTTATATGATGAAAATTCCTCAATTATTAACGGTACTGCACACATATCTCACATATCCAATTTCGCCATAAACCCTTTTTATTTATAGTTTGTTGTTTGACCACACATTACGAGAGATCTATTATTCAAATATAGTACTTTAGGTACTTGATTTTATTGTTAGATCACACTTTACGAAAGATATACATACAATTATTTATAAGAGATATCAAATACATTATGTAAACCTTATGGAAGGATAGTTATTTCTTAGTTATCAATTACAAAAAAAGTATTACATAAGTGTTTTTATAATGATTAAAACTCTACTTAACTAACTTGATTAATTATTAGACCACACATTTAGGAAGAATTGCATAACATTGTTCTATAAGAGATACGTACACTCCAAATACAATATATAAAACTTATGTAGGGATAGTTATTCTTTGTTATCAATTACAGAAATACGATATAAGTCTTTTGAAATGATTAAAACTCCACGTAAAACTAACTTGATTTCATTATTAGACCAAACATTACATGGTATTTACACAACAACATTATTTAATAGTTACATAATCACAAATATATTACATAAAACTTACTAAGGGATAGTTATTTCTAATGTATCATTTGAACAAGCTTATGACATAATTCATTCTCACTGATATAGACACTACGTAAAACTTATGGATATAACTTATCCTGATTTTGAGAATTATTTGATTTCAACTAAAAAAATTTATAAATGAATAAAATTTTAAATATTATTATTTTCTTGCCGCTGAGAAGCGCGGGCCAAAAAACTATTAACATTAAATGTATAAGTTTAGGTTGTACCATAAAAGAATTTGTTTCATAATGTTATGGTATAACTTTACAACTTGAAGTTGCATCATCACTTAAGATACAAGTTTAAGTTGTACCATAAAATAATTTGTACAAAAAGTATAGGTACAATCTGTACCATAACATTAATGGTACAATTCAAATTGTACCATAAACGTAAAAACCTATAACACCAATGCTATATAGCATTATAAAATTCATCCTAGATTTGACCCTGATCCGTTGGCCGGATACATTTAATTGAATATATAAACAACAACAATAATTTTTCTGTTTTGCTATCATAAATGAATCCAAATATCAAATTATTAAAGATATTAAATACAAACATGAATCATAAATTTTAAATTTTTCCCACATCCTAACCGACTCATCAAATAATATCGACGACAACACATCAACTAATATCAGCTCTTAAAAAATGTGTTCAAATCACATTTCAGTTAGAATTACTGTAAATTTTCTTTTTGAATTCATGATTGCTTCGTCATTAACATTATCATCCTCACCAACAACAACACATTCATCTTCATTAATAACACCTCTATTTTCACTATCTATATTATATTATTAGTCTCTTGAATTTAAATGGTATTCCTTCTCCTAAATTTCATTGAAGGCTAAATTTAATGGTCAATTTTTTTTACAAATATGAAACATATTTTTACGCAAGTAGATATTACCTATTTCAAATAATGAATATTGTCTCATATTTGCACTTCGTGCTAATTTTTATACTTCTTTCTCCACAATTAGTTGTCTCTACTTTTTTCTCGGCAACGTCATTATCTCCATCAATGAATGCACTACCTCCACCATTAGAAGACTCTTTTTTCCTCTTGTATGTTTCATTTAAAATAAGAAGTTAATGGTAAAATATTTACACATGTGAAATACCAGTTTTACAAATATCAAATAGTCGATCTTATGGTTGTTTGGTCGACCAACTTGGTGTGAAGGTTGATCGTCACCTTTTTCATTCATCAATAGAAGAGATATATTTAACAGACTTCATATAGGTTTTAATTAGAGTTCAAATTGACTGAAGTTGCATCAAATTCCATTTGATTAATTAGCATACTATCTTTCTAGTAAGTATTTTAAAACAAAATGCTAGAATCGTAAACTAAAGGAGAAAAATATTGCCTTATATATTGACCAACTTGTAATTTGGAGCTTTGAGCCCAATAATTAAATTCTTTCTCCTCAGTCGAATAAGTGAGAAGAGGTCGTAAATTCATAAAAGCAAAAAACAATAAAAACAAAAACAAAAGGACAAATGCATCCTTCCGTGGGATGCGTAGAGAGCTCCAAATTGGGTTTAAACCCCCTCCTCACGTGGAATCCCCTTATAGTAGTGTGTAGATTGTTTTTGGATTAATACACTGTTTTGGTCCGAAGTTTGAGATAAGTGACAATTTTGGCTCGAACTTTTGAATAATATACATGACCAACTTTTCAAATAAATAGACATATTTGGCCCATGTTACGATGACGGGAAAATAGTTGACCGTCAAATTTTGCGTCATATCGTAACACGGGCCAAATCTGTCCATTTATTTACAAAGTTGGTCATAATTGTATTATTCAAAAGTTTAAACCAAAATTGTTACTTACACCAAACTTCGGGTAAAAATAGGATATTAACTTTTCTTTCTTCTTTTTGTTTCTTTTTCTTTTTCATTGTGCTGGCTATTTCATTAATCTATACTATATATTATGGCAATTCAAAAGTAACTTCTTGCCACATAAGCACTTGGAGAATTCACAAGTTGCCAAGGTGGACAACTTTTTTTGCAAACAAAAAATTCATTATTGATCTATTTATGGAGCTATCTCTCTCTTCTTTTAATATTTCTACTCTTTTTTACTAAAAATTAATAATAAATTACATTTTTATGAGAATGTAAACAAACACACAAATGTATAATATTTTTGTCAATTAAAAAAATATAAAGATGGAAATAGAGAGTGATTATATCGAATTTGTTTAAATAAAAATTTTATGATTAAATCTTATCAAGTAAATTTTCTATTCATTTTCACCAAAAATTAATAATAAGTTACATTTTGACAAAAAATTTAAAAAATACACTTATATAATAATATTTGTATCAATTAAACAAAATATTACAATAGAAACATTGAAAACAAATGATTTAAAAAGTATACATATATAATAATATTTGTTTAACTTAAACAAAATACTACAATAGAAACATTGAAAACAAATGATTAAAGAAGTACACACATATAATAATATTTTTATCAATCGACTTTGAAAATGAAATATATGAATTTAGATTTTTTGTATTAACAACTCTCTTATTTCTAATGTATTTTTTTCGTCGAATTATTTCTAATATATATTTCTATCAAATAAAACAAGTCTTATATAGCAAAAGGTCTGAATATAAATTTGACTAAGTAATAATAGTTCTTTCTTTAAAAAACTTCTTATTCATCATGATTAAGTGAAAACATATATTCATGTTCTACCTTCAATTTCTTAAATTAAGAGGAATCAGGTGTGCAATACTTTATAATTTGTCCTAGGGTTCATATTAAAATATTCACTCTAGGTCATATTAATTGAACAATCTCTATTGAGGTCATAAGTCGAATGCTAATAATTTCTAAACAAGTAAGGGTTGAAAAAATTTATTTAATAGTTGATGTCTTGGAAGACAAATCTAAATTCGAGGATTGAGGCAATAAATAAATATAAGTGTGTTAGTTGAGATATCTAAATAAAAATCTTTTGTAGCTATAAGAATCTAAATTGAGGTATTGTGTTAAAATAAAGAATCTTTAATAAGGATGAGTTTAGTAAGGCAATTGTAAGAAAACATTGGGATCGTTTGCTTCGTGGATTTGAAAATTGCAGGTTTTAATAAAACTTGGATTTTGTAAAAGCATGGATATTTGAGGGTTTTTGGTTCATTATGGATTTGAAAATACCATATTTCGTTTCATAGATTTCATGATGTATTATGTTAATTGAATTTGTATGTTAGAAGTGAAACTGACATATATTACCCTCATTGGTATGAGAAGGGAAATGAAATATGAGGGGTATGTTGGTCATAAATAATAGACTTCAAAGTCCATGATCAATTTCCTTCTAAAGAGGTGAAATTTTCAAATCCGTGGAGCCCACGAATTTGGAACCTTAAAATACATGAGACCTGCATATTTGTCACCTTTAAATACATGACGCAAGCAATGGTTGGACAAAGTTCACGATAGCTCCAAATTCATCAAGCAAACAACCCCAGCTATATGGTTGTGAGTCTATGACTCCATACCAAATTTTGACAATAACAAAAACTTTTTCAATATCGAAGTCTCAAAATGGAAATCTTTTGGTTTGTAACAGTAAGCAATTTGTATTTAGAAAGTTCCCATTAGTATATTATTAAAATAAAATCATTATACATATTCTTAGATATTAATAGATATGTCTACAATACATTCAAGAATTCAAATGTATGTAAAATGTCACAATGTTTCTACGAGTTATTACATTTTATAAAAGAAATTCCAAGAAATCATAAATAATCATTACTTAATATTGTAGGAATCTAAAACTAATTTAGTGCCACATCGGTATATGGCTAGCTCTCACCCTTCCACGTTGGACAATGTCTAATTGGTGTGCTTTTTTCTTACTCTATAAATTGTCATCATTATCAATAAAAAGTAAATTAAGTTAATAAAAATGAATGCAACGTTCTGGTTTGTTCCTATTCCTTTTCTCATACAACATTGAAAGTAAAACACAACATTGATAATAAAGAAACCAGATCAAGCCCCACAAAAACAAATAAAGCTCTCTTCTTATTTGCTTAATTTTTTTTTCTTCGTTGAATCAGTTGCTTTTATTCTAAGAAATCTGATACAACGAGGCGAGATTTTACAATCCCGCGTGTAAAACAAACTGTCTATTACCAGCTATACTATGTTTTCTATAGCATCTACTTAAGACAAAAAGACTATAGGTATCCTAGCATGACCAGTGAATCTCTGACCCCTCTGTTCCCACTAGATAAAAATAGCAGGTCCATCTTTACTGAGTCTGCAACTTGTGCTGGTGTGTGACCAGGCAAGCCATGAACAACACCACAGCGCTCCTTCCATACCGACGTTACCAACATACACCAAACCAGAGCATGCCACTCTCCAGCCCTGGTCATTGAGGCCATCATGGCTCCCCAATCAGCATGGATCAGGTGATGACAGTTCAGCGAGGAAGCAAGACTACGTGCAAACACACACTGAACAAAAAGGTGATCTCTGCTTTCAACTGCCTGCTCACAAAGAGGACAAGAAGCATCCCTGAGTTTCCCCCATTTCAGCAACTTATCCTTTGTGACAATGGCATTGCGAATGATAAGCCAAACTATTAAGCTGAATCGAGGTGGGCACAACTTTCCCCACACTAGATTATACCAAGGAACAGTAGGAGCTCTATTTCTTAGAGTTTCCCAGACTCTTCGCACTAAATATTTCGGCATCTCCTTTGAATCCCAGAAAATTGTATCGTGCTGCTTAACCATCCAGGGGGAGATTACAGCTCTCAGTTTTAAGAGTTTCCGCCAGGCCCAAGAGCTACTTTGTTGCACCCGAAAGGACCAAAGATCCTGCTGCCTACATCTGTATGCATTCATCCATGCGACCCACAATGTCCCTGAGTTCACTAAGAAAAGCCAGAGTAACCTGGCTGAGCAAGCTTGGTTCTTGAATTTTGAGTTTCTAGAATTTGTCTTCTCTACTTTTTGTATATAGATATAGGAAAGGAAATGGTAAGGCATATTGAGTTTTTTCCCCTCTTTGTAGGAGAATAGGAGGTGGGAGTTACATGATGCAATGATTTGTTGGGAAAGAATTAAACAACTCTAACATATTTTTGCTTATTGACGAATAAAAGTCCAACCTATCATTTCTCCCTCTTCCCTTTTTATCCGCAGCGGGCAATTGATCTTTCTTCCTCGGAGATATCTGACTGCTAGAGGTTGACTGACCGAGTTATAGTCTTCTTCCCATTCTTTTCTTAATTTCTTCCAGATTACGGCGACTGGATAGTAAATTTTCCTTTTTGATTCAATGGTTGTATTTCTTCTTCGTTATTCTGGTAGTTGTTTTATGGTTCTCTGTTATCCTGTATACTTTGATGTAAACATGTAACATATAATTCAAAAGGTTTGTTGCTTGGACTTGGAGCATCTCTCCTTTGGTTGAATAATTGATCGTTTTCCTCGGAGGCCTATTGCAACTCGATTCCTTGGATGTTAAAATGGAAAGTAGAGTTGTGAGGGTTGTTCATTATGTTTATTATGTTCATGAGTGACATGCTACTAGCTAGCTATATGGCGATGATCTGATCAAGTAAATAGTATGTAGCAGGGGGTTATAAGTAGGAGGGAACATACTTGGGGTTTTATAAAGGGCGCGAAGAAGAAATAAAATGGTAAATGTCAATGTTTTTCTCAACTTCTAGACATTTGTAATGACATTGGTTTGTTTCCTTAGTGTGAATTTTGCCTAATTGAATCCCTAACTAAAGTTTGATTTTGGCCTGATTGTTTTCATTACTACTACTATTTGGATTGATGCATCAATCCGATTCACAATGAGGACTCTGCAAGATATAATGACTTGAGTTTTATTGAAGTATACAACTTTTACTATTCATCTATGTTGTTATGGGATCTAGATCGCGATATTCTCTATTATCATATACCAACGTACGAGAAGGGTGAGAAAAAGAAAGCTCTTCATTTTTTTATTAATTGAAATATATTTGCAAATTTTAACTTCTTCTTTTGTGTCCTTCAAAATTTTAACTTCTTTGTCGCTTTGTGTGCTAAAAAATTAATAATCTCTTAGTTTATATCTGAAATGGTGGATTCGATACATAATTATAAATCAATAAAGAAAGTACTATAGAGAGCTCATTTAATAAAATTAAATTTTCATAAATAAATGAAAGATATAAAAATGTGAAAAAATTTGTTAACTGAGATTAACAATTCAATGTATAATAGTTTCACATAATGAATCATAAATAAAATTATAATACTAGGACAAAAATATAATAACCAATCAAAATATGCCGCCCAACGGGCGGGTATAAAGCTAGTTATCCTTAATGAAGTATACTATTCATTTTGTTCGCATGCTGTGGTGGGAATTGGGAGTAGGTCAATTTTGGTTAATTGATCCACGATAAATAGCTAGTAGTAATGGTTTGTGACTTGTAAGTGGTGAGATGTATCATATTTGTTGATGTATCATATTTGGGGGAAATGGAGCGCACAAAGGCAGTCCAGAAGGCTTCAATTACACAATACGAGGGGTAGAAATCCCAAACTAATCAAAGTACAACCTTTTTCTCCAACGTAGGGAAAGACGTTATGTAAACACATGTTCAGCAATTGGTAAGGTATGGCCCAACAGGTGAGATAATCCGCCAAAAATTCACCTCCTGAAGATATGCGAAAGACTAACTTGCCACTACAAAGCTAACAACCTGTGAATCTCGACTATCAAGAAAAAATGAGGATGATAAGTAAGTTAACCAAAAATCATCCAGTCTCATTGACTTTTAAATCAAACTCTGTGTGATCTAGGACCTTATTACTCGGGGGATGATTGGTTTAGCCAAGTGGATAGAGGTCTTTACCTATTTATAGAGTCCAAAAGTTGGAAGTTTGCAGTCCCTAAGGATTTCCAGAAGTTTACAGCAGGAGTCTTCAATTTCCAGAGTCAGGATTTTAACATCTAGCATGCACGATTAGGTCACCCTTCCTTGTCTAGATTGAGAGTTGTTAAGGAATTAGTTGTAATGAGGTTTCCCTTCCTTTAACACAACACTGCAAAGTTTGTCATTTTGCAAAATAACAGAGCTTGCCATTTCCTATCAACACCTGAGTTTGCTTGCATGTTTTTTATTGGGTAAATACTATATATTAGCCAGAACTATTAAGCAATGGAGAATAATAGCTACAACTATTGAAATACAGAGTATTAGCCAAATGTTAACTTTCCGTTAACAATTTCGTTAGATGATGCTAACTAAACTTTACGATGATGAGTTGGCTCACACGTGGCAGTCACCATATAATATTTTTAATTTTAAAAAATAAATTATTAAATAATTAATAAATGGAAGGGGAAAATAAATAAATTCTAAAAAGTATGGATTTTCTTCTTCCTCCTCCGTCTAGATCCCTCTTCTTCTTCCCCCCAGATCCGCAACCGCCGTGCCGCTCTCTTCGCCTCTATCTAGGCACCCATCTGCTCGGAGCGAAAACGTGAACCATGCAAAACCCATCTGTTAGCTGGGTGAATTGAACCATGAGCAACGGTTTGCAGAATCCTTCACAACCGTATGTCGTTGCAATGTAGAGAGAAGGAGGCTCCCCCATATTGGATGGCGGCAAGGCTGCCGACGAAGGGTGGGAAGATGGAGAGGGCTCGTGAGAGTGTGTTTTTCAGGAAAGAGATTATGAATGGTGAATTGGAATGTCGAGATGGGTTGGGGAATAAAAAGAAGAAGAGGAATGTGAAATCTGGATTATTTTTCTGATGGTGGATTCCTCATCCGCCAGATCTTCCCGTCGGCTAGACTAGGGTTCATAGATCTGGCCGCTAGTTTGTTTCCCCCAATCTTTGATCGTACTCGCGGAAACTCTGCATTTCAGTTCTAAATATTAAGACATGGACGCGATCAAGGAGCTCTCTCAACTGTCCGAATTAATGCAGCAAGCGGCGTCGTTGCTCGTTGACGAGGTCGCCAGCTCGTTCTCCAGACGTGCATCCACTTTACTCAACTTTCCCCCCTAGAAAATGATGTGAAAGAAGAAGAAGGAAAGAAAAAAAAGGGAGACATGAGAGGGGGAGGAAGACAGGGGAGGGCGGAGGAAGACAAGCGAAGAAAAAGGGAAAGAAAAGAGGAGAGAGGGGTTGGTATGTTTTTCAATTTATTTTATTTTTAATAATTAAAAATATTTAATAATGTCTTATGTGGACGCCAATATGGATGCTGATGTGACTGTCACCGTTATAAAATTAATGATGTTAACGAACTATTACCCATATCTTACCTCACAACAATAGTTATGACTAATAATTTGTATTTCAATAGTTATGGCTATTATTTCCTGCTGCTTAATAGTTCTGGCTAATATATTGTATTTATCTTTTTTTTTATTTTATACATGTAGACATTTGGAATCCTTTGAATACTGTTTCTAGAGATGGTTTCTCTTATTTTCTCACAATAGTTGATGATCATAGCATAGCAGTGTGGGGTTTTCTACTTAAATCCAAAGCAGAAGCTACGCCAAGTCCCCAAATCCTTCTGTCTTATAGGGCAAACCAAATTTTCTATTTCTATCAAAACTATGAGATCATATAAGGGCAAAGAGTTTCGCATTGCAGACTTATATTCCACTCATGGAATTGTACATGAGATGAGTTGTGTTTATACAGCCAAACAAAATGGTAGAATTGAGAGAAAACACCATCATCTCCTTAATGTGGTCAGATCTTGAAACTACCAATCAGGCTTACCTTTACATTTTTCGGGGATTTTGTGCTACCTGCAACCTACATCATTAACATAACACCAACTCCAATCCTTAATCATAAAACACCCTTTGAGGTTCGACACAAAGTGCCATCAGATTGCATGAACTTGAAGGTCTTTGGTTGTCTAGCTTATGCAACTGTTGTTGAAGGTCATAAGCACAAGTGTGATCCCACGTCTAGACAGTGTGCATTTTTAGGTATACAATCTCGAGTTAAAGGTTATAAGTTGTTGGATACTTAGTACAATCAATGTTTTTATGAGTAGGGATGTCATTTTTCATGAACATATCCTGCCATATAGAAGCTATGCTCCATTTCCTGATTTTGGAGAAGGAAATTCCTCATTATTTCCTTTTGCTCCCTTATCATCTTCTTGTCCAAGAGATTCTACTTGTTCATATTCTCTACTTGTCTCTCATCCTGAGTTGACAGAATATCATTCTCCTTCTGTCGCCACATCACCCCACCCTTCTTTACTATCTCTAGTTTCTCATGCTGCAGTTGATATATCATATAAAGGTTCCTCAACTTCTTCAGATATTTCTGCTGATTCTCATACAAGTTTCACTCCTGCATTTTCCTCCATAACACCACCCTTAGTACCCCTTAAGAGGTTAACAAGACAAGTGACATTTCCTAAGAAGTATGATGATTTCTATGTGCGTTTGAGTCAAGTAAGTTGTGATCCCAAGTCATCTGTTCCATCAGATTTGACTCATCTTACTCCACAACAACATTTTGCCATGCTACTGCAACAACAATTGAACCTACACGTTATGCTCACGCTACTCTTGACCCAAGGTGGAATGTAGTCATGACGGAGGAATTAAAAGCTTTATTTGACAATCATACTTGGGTATCACTGACTTGCCAGGGGGAGTTAAGGCAGTTGGCAACAAATGGGTGCTAAAGGATACACAAAAGTGTATGGAATCGATTATTGTGATACTTACTCACCTGTTGGCAAGCTAACATCGGTCAAAATTTTGCTAGCTATTGCATCTATTCGGAATTGGCATCTTCACCAGATGGATGTAAACAATGCCTTCTTGAATGGTGGGTTGGAGGAGGATGTCTACATGGAATTTCCGGAAGTCTCAAGAGAAAAACCCGAATTCAAAGGGAAAATATGTATATTGAAGAAATCCCTTTACGGATTTAAGCAAGCAAGCAAAATGTGCTATGCAAAATTGATAGAGTCATTACTGGCACATGGTTTCAGAAAATCATTATCAGATTATTCTATCTTTCTCACTGATATTGGAGGGCATCTTGTTGTTCTCATTGTTTATGTCGATGATATTGTTGGTGGAGGCGATGTGAAGTAATCTTAGTCAAGAACGTGTTGAACTCATTATTCAAAATGAGGGACCTAGGTGAACTTCAGTACTTCCTTGGTTTGGAAGTAAGTAAAACAACAGTTGTGATACATGTCTCGCAAAGGAAGTATTGCACAGAGTTATTGAAGGAAGCAAGTTTCGATGAATGTAAACCTACCAAGACACCATCCAATATCAAACAAGTCCGCCTAGTTGCAGACAATGCAGTCAAAATTGATATTTTAAGTAAAATAAAAAACTTAGATAAAATCGGGATCGTAAATTAAAATCGTAAAATCGTAATATTTTAAGGTTCATATTAAAATTATCACTTAAATTAAAGAAAGTAATAATAATGCATATCCTAAATAACAGTCAACCACATTTCACTTAAATGATTCTCAAGAAAATTGTTTCCTTAATAAACACAAATAAAACCATGGATTTGTTCTTGTACATACAATAAACAAAAAAAATATGCAACCTGAAACCACACAGATTTAAGTTAACCTAGTTAATAGTCAAGAGTAAAATATCATATAAGATTGTTAGAATGAACATTAACATCTAAATTCTCAACAACGTCATTATCACCCTCACCCTCCCTTTCATCCTCATATAATCATTGTCTTTTTGTTGAGCAACGATATCATTATTCTGAGGTTCACTTGAAGTACTTCAACACCTACCATATTTTCTTGTTCACCATCATCCTACAAAATCAACTCATTTATTGATGCATTCCATTCTTGATCGAAAGAAGAATGAGGATGGTGGTACTAAAGGTTTGGGAGACGAACAAAAGCTTGCAATGTGATGGGGATTGGGCTAATTGCGAAGGTGATGGGGGAAATGAGCTGATTGAGAGGGTGATGGAGGTAATCATTGATGGAAGGAGTTGGATATTGGCTGGAAGAAGAGAAAGAGAATGAAAATCTATTGAGGGTTGCATGTCAGGTTAGGGTTGTGTTGTCCATGTGTTCGGCAGGTAAAGTGAACTTGACCAGGTTCGTTGGCAAAACCTGACTCTGCTGGCTTAATTTTGCTCCAATTGACATGAACCTAAATCGTACAAAATCCTAAAAATCACATATTTTAAGGTTTTTAAAGTTTTAAATTGGGATTTTAAGGTTCAAAGATTTTGTAGTAAAATCAGGATACGAACCCATAGGTAAGATCGTAAAATATGGATTTTGACTACATTGGCTGCATATGGCGAGCCTTATCTAGACATCATCACATTTAAGCATCTGCTGGGTCAGTTACAATATTTGACGAGTACTATACCAGACATTAGCCTTGTAGTCCAACAACTTTGTCAATTTCAGGGTTCTCCAACTACATTGCACTTTAAAGCACTAGAAGAGGGTGTTTAGGTACCTGAGAAATTCACTAGGACAACGGCTCTTCACATTCTAAAGATTTAGCTATGAAGTTGACATGTTATAGTGATTCTGATTGGGCAACTTGTCCATATTCTAGAAGGTCCTTGACAGGCTTTTGTGTATTCTAGGGAACCAGTTTTATAAGTTGGAGAACAAAGAAGCAGAGTACAGTTTCCAGGTCCACTTCTGAGCCTAAGTACAGAGCTTTGGATCAATTGAGTTGTGAAGTACAATGATTGGTTAGACTCCTTGCTGACTTTAGAGTTGTTCATTCCCAACCATCGATGGTTTATTGCGACAATCAATCAACTAGTGGCGGATCCAGGGGGTGGCCACCCCAGGCCATGGCCCAGCCCTCCCCTGGATCCGGAGCTAGTATAGCCCTTATGAGTTTATCGACTTTAGCCATTCGGCCCAGTGTTATTTTATCATAAAATTGTGTGTAATTAGGAAAATGGGTAAGATGAACATATTCAAATCTCAACTCTAAATTTAGCCTGAAAATTCTAGCTCCAATGATTCTCATCTAAAGAAAAACAAACAATGAAACCTAAAATTCTAAAACGTAAACGACTAAAAAAATATGAGGTTTATTCCCTTAAGAAATTACTAGAGCAGCTGGTGAAAATAAGAATTGATACACAATATATTCGATTGATTTTTCCAATATTGACATTGCTTGTTTCAACTACTATGGAGAGAAACTTTTCAACAATGAAATGTGTGAAAAATTATTTGCGCAACAAAATGAGCTATGAATTTCTCGTCAATTGGTTAACTATTTTATTTTAAAGAGAGTATGCTATTAGTGTGGATGTAAACTCCATTATTGATGAATTCACTATATTAAAATTTAAAAGATCGACGTGTACAATTGATATTGTAAAATAAATTGTGATTTTCTTACGTATCTAATTTTCTAATGATATGCGGCCCAGTGCTCTACTATGTCCTGGATCCGCCGCTGCAATGAACCATCATATTGCTCGAATCCAGTCTTTCATGAAAGAACAAAACACATTGAGATGGATTGTCATGTTATTAGATAAAGGTTGATGAATGGATTGATCGATCTGCATCACATTTCTACCACATACTAACTTGCATACATCTTTAGCAAAAGTCTTGGTATTGATCGTTTTTACATGCTCATCCCCAAGCTGAGTGTTTCTGGTCGATACTTGCCAGCTTGTGGGGGGTAACAAAGATATGAGTTGGAGCAAATATAGCTGAATGGTTCAAGAAGTTGCTCCTGCTAAGAAAGAAGAACTTGCAGTCGAAGATAATCTATCCCGAAGAAACGACAGTGTTGTGATCTAATTCTCAAGATGTGTTTGGTCGAGAACAAAATCGTTGCATTGAAATAATAGAGGAATAAATTGAAACGAAAGTGTCCCCCTTAGTTTGTTTGCCGCTGAAATTAATCAGTGTGTATAAGACACTTGGTGATTTGTTATTGGCTTATTTAATTAGTTAGTTTACTCTTAATTCATCGTTAAGATTAGCAGAAGGTTGTATAGGCTTTTGTATATAAATGGGAAATGCAGAAAATTTGCTCTCAAGGTTTTGAGATCCTTGACAAAAAATCCTAGTTGTTTTCTTTCCTTCTCAATATCCACAGACTGGCATGCGACCGACTATGAGAGATGACGTCTCTCCCCTTTTCATTGGTAAGCAGCCTTTAGCTATTTGCCAGCGATAAAAACGTTTGCACTCTCTTCGTCACTGGGGCTCTCCATATTGTTTTGGAAAGAGGATGAGACACGTGCTTATAGTCCATCTCCATGATCAAGCTGTAACCCAACTTTAGGGTGATGTGAACGTCATGATCTTCACCCGTGCCACAATAAACTCATGTAAGAATCTTGCATGTGGGTCAGAGGCCCATCATATAGCCATACAATGTCGTTCCAAAATCTTGTATGCATTCCGCTCTTGATGCTCCACATTAGCCCTTTAAGAATGAGCTCCCACACACGAAGGACACTGTACCATAGATTAGAAAGCCCACCGCTCGTTCTAGATTGCAGCCCATCCTCCGTCAACCACAAGTATTTTGCTTTGATTACTTGAGACCGGAGATCATTGGGTTGAGTTGATATCCTCCATGGCAGCTTTAGCATATGTGTTTCATTCGTATCAGCAGCTCTATGAATCTCCAACCCTCCTTGATATCACGGAAAATAAAGGGTTTCCCAAATGATGAGGTGTACCTTCCTTTCTGCCTCTGACCTACACCATATCAACATTTATAACTTCCTATCGAGATAAGTTTCAGCATCATCTTCTCGCATAGCCTCTGTTATATCCTTAGAATTGGATTTGCAATGTACCAGGTATTTTCTTTCACAACCTCACTGAATAGCTTGCTACGTGTGTTGTTCCATACATTAGATCTCATATGTTCGTGAGTCTCTTGACTTTGTGGGTAATTCTCTATATCGTGATCTATATCCAGGCCAGCAGTGGCCGTTGCTTGTTGTTTGGCAAGCCATTCTTTCATGATATCTTCCACTAGTACTTCTTACATCTTAGGTATATAACTCATTTCATCTGTAGCATGTACCCGTTTCTTTGGATGTTGGGTATCCTTTTCAATCTTTCCATCCTTATAAGAGGAGCCTTAGGGAGGATGACGACTACACGCCTAGTTTGTGGAGAAGAAAAATTAACAGTAGAAACTGATAGTGGTTGTAGTTGTTAATGATTATGGTTTACTAATATTACATGTAAAGTAAGTTCAAGGATCAATGAACTAAAAGAGCAAATGCCCATGAGAATTTTGAATTTGTTTTAGCAAAGACGCAAGGGAGAGATAGGAAATTTATATTCAATCCTACTAAATTTTTTTGGGTACGCCTATGGTGCCTTGCAAGTCACCGTAACTTGCACTTTTTGGTCGACCTATTCCGAACTGCGGTCGACCTAATATGCTAAGTTGGTCACTCTGATGAAAACTCACGGTCGACCATTACAATATAGTGGTCAACCGTTTTACGTTAAGTTGACATATTAATGGTCGACCACAATAAAAGATCATTCGGCCTTTTCATTGTTGTCAGAAGAAAAATGGTGGACCATAAACGTAAGTAGGTCAACCACTTTATGGCAGTCATTACCAAAATGGTCGACCATTTACAGAAACAGGCCGACCAGATACAAGAGTAAGTGTTCTATCCATTAATCCATCCCCCTTTGAAGAGAACAAATATCAAAAGTGTTGGTTTCACGGTCGACCGAATACAGTAAAAGGTCAACCGAATACAGGAAAATCACCCTATGACCTTGGACTTTTTGCTTATGTATGTCAATGTGGGTGGTTCGTTTGATCATACAAATTACGTTTGAAACCAATAGAATCAGTCCTAAATCATAATAGCAAGGACCCATAACTTCATAATATAACAACTTAACACACTAACAAGAAATACAATAAAACACACCTCATAATTGTTCACACATACCTAAAATCGAAAACCACATAATATCAATCCGCAATCAAAGTTGTTTCAAACAAAATCGTCTTTAAAACTTAACAACAAAAAAAAATCTAAAATCATATTTTTGGATATTTCATTTGATGTTTGACATTTTTGGAAATTTTATGAATTTTATTTAGTATGATTTTGGATGGATATTAGTTTCTATAGCAAAACCATTCAATTTCGATAAAATAAAAAAATACATATAAAATAAATTAATATTTAATTATATGATAACATTAAAATATTTAAAAAATAAAACATAATACAAAATATTTTCAGAATTAAATAATATAGGCAACGTCGACGCACCATAGTCGTAAGAAATATTAATACCTATCGGGAATTACTGATTCCTGACTAATTATATTTGTCGGTATAAGATGTTTTTTCGACGATCCGTTAGAAAAAAAGCGCTTCTAACGAAAACATGGCATCACAAAACAATATACAGAATCGTCAGTAATATTATCGTCATCATTTTTCGTCATGAAAGTGATCTTTAATGACGACGTCTTTTTGCTTACCGACGACCTCATTACGTCAGTAATAATAATAATAGTGACGACACGTTATTAATAATTTATTATCGACGGGACTTTTTCTGACGTCGTCCGATGACTATATATCGTCAGTAAAACGTATTTCTGACACAATGTTACATTTAGCGATGAAAAATGTGTCGTTAATAGTGACTCTCTTTTTTGCAGTGGAAGGGCATGCTTGCAGACCAACCTCGTGTGCCTAGAATAATATTCATCTTGCACCTCCGTGTAACTCACCCCCTCAAGTGCTTCATCAATGCCCTGAAGAAAATGTTGCAAGTTGTCTTGAGTTCCTACATACCCATTTATCCATTGGTTATATGAATCACATCGCGAGGTTGATTGGAGTCCACCGAAATAAATATCTTTCAAGTATGCCTCTGCCCAAAGTAATTTGCCAGCGTACAAATCCCGCAACCACTTATATGCGGACAAACCATGCTCAGTAATCAAACTATCCCAGTGGCTCTCAAACTCCTTAGTTGATATACTTGCTTACGCCAAGTGGGTGAATGCGCTAACGAACTCTCTATTACGAAAAACCGTTGTCGCATTTGACTCAATATGCAAATACACAGTCGATGAGGCACTCCAACCAGTACAGTAGCAATGGTGCTACGCATAGACTTGCATCTGTCTATGATCACTGAAGTTGGCATCTCACAGTTCATACACTCCAAAAAAGTATTCAACAACCAAATGTGGTTGGGGATTGTCTCATCATCCAACTGGGCAAAACCATATATGATGTTGCGGTGGTGGTGATTTACACCAACCATCATAACAACTGGCCGATTGTACTTTTTGCGCTTATAGCATGCATCAAACACCAAGACTTCCCAAAAAAATGATAATGTGCTCTAGACGTGGAGTCCGATGAAAAGAGATTTCTTAATTCACCTTGATCGGTGATTGTGTACTTGAAGAAGCTGCCTACATCAGAGACATGTTTACTTTGCAAGTAACCCAATGTTTGGTTCACATCTCTTATTAGATCGTCGTCATCTTTATGCGATTTTTGAATAGCGTTATCCAAATCCTTCCGAGTGTATCCCAGATTCTCAAAACCTCCAACTTTATTCTTCATGAAGTGATCAATGTGGCGTTGTTTTATTCCTGAATGTCGCATCCCTGTTGCCAGTTCCTTGTCTCCTTCACTCACATTTTGATGAAATTGAGTTTCTTCTTCATTGCAGCAACGATGTGAGTGTTTCCTCTCGAACTTACAAACAACCCACATTTTCTTCCTCCAATCAAAGCATACATTATAGGATGCCTTGCAAGAATTTCTTGTCATCTTACGATGTTGTCGTGTCCGATCTTCTTTATCTATATGCGTCTTCTGTCTAATTCCCTCTCTTGAATATACCATTTTCCTCCCAGTGATTACTCCTCGACTATTCCTCCAAAGATCTCTACGTCGAACGCTAAACTCTGTCGCTTTAACATAGGCATCATAAAATTTCTCTGCATCTTCTAATGTTTGAAACTCAATGAAAGGAATTTTTTGTTCATATTCATTAGCTTCTTCATCATCCATAAATTTTTCTTAGCACCTTCAGTTTCCTTGTCGTCCCCAATCTCTTCATCATCTGTGTCATCTATATCATATTTATTATCCATAGTTTCTCCTCAAGCATCCTTAGTTCCCTCATCAACGTTAATCTCTTCAACATCTATCATCTATGTTATCTGTATTATCCATCCTGCAATGATCAGAATAAGAATTGTATGTCAATATGAAAAATAAAATTTTCCAAATAAATTTGAAATTTGGTCTCATCAGGTCGACCATAGCAAAGAGTCAGGTCGGTCACATCACAAAATAACACAAATTTGGTCTACCGTTGAGATCACAAGGTCGACCTAATTATAAATAGACTAAGAGCGGTCGCCACATGACCATTTCGGCCGACCCCACCGTATGAGACTTGCACAATACGGTCGACCTCTTTCAGTACAAGGTCAACCGGCATTTGATGATAAGTTAAGCACAAACAATCTTCGGCGAATACGGAAAACATAAATAAGGTCGACCACTTAGGTATAAGGTCGACCGGAGTAAGAACGGGAGTACACCAACACATGATCACAAAAACGACGATGATATTACAACTTAACACCAATAGATTGCATAAATCAGATTATGATGAAAGTCTTAAGACTTCATCTATTTATAGAGAATATAGACGAAGTCCTTATCCTTACTAGTGTGGGGAACACTTATCCCAAATATTCAAGGATACACAAAATCCTAATTCAACAAGGAAAAGTACACAAAATTCGTACACATATAGGTCGACCTCTTTAAGGCCATGGTCGACCATTTTTGCTAAAGGAGAAAATCATAAGAACTGAATCCTTATTCGACAGCGGTTAGGAGCTAACTAAAATTGTTATAGGTCGACCGTAAGCAGACTCGGTCGACCTGTGCTCTACCTACGAGGTCGACCTTTTTGTTTCACTGGTCGACCGCTTTGAGTAAAATATTCATACTCTAAATTCCTTGAAATCCATCATTATATAACTAATCAAATAAACGTAAGCATTGAATATCCGAAAGAAAACAACCTCGCAAATGAAAATTTAACGTATTGTCTAAAAAAATGTAACATTTTAACTGAATGATATCATTTCTTTGCTTTTTTGTTTGAACTCTTTCTCTCTTTGCCTCGTTCCACGCATTCATCTACGACATGCTTGAAAAAATTTTCTCGTGCATGGTTTCCAAAATGTGGTGCCTAATACCATAGAATCTCCTTTCGAGCCGGTAATTTATGTTCTTCTCCTATCTACATTATGGCATATAAAACTTTGTTAGAACTAAAAATATCAAATTTAAGCATATTTTTCATTGACGATATACTAACCACTATATGCAAATCTTTGGATCAATAGCATATCCACTGCATCATGTGCACACCACACTCGGTACCATTCCTTTTCCCTTGAACGCATAGTTCTTCGATATTGAAATCTCCAAAATTCGGTACTGTTGCATTGCTCATACGCTCCGGTTTGAAAATATCATGCAGTTTGGACAACTACACACAAACAACGAATATTATATGCTTTTAATAGTATACGTGACACTTAGCAGTCATAAAATTATAGGAAACACTTACCATTTTCTTGTAATGGTTTGATTTACGCTTATGACCCTCCTCACTAGTTGCTAGTAGACTGTCAAGTAAAAAAGCAATTTTTTGATGGACATTGACGAGATACAGAAACCAATGACGTGTGTCATCGTCCACAGCTAGCATAAATATCTAGCAAAGAAAAGTATGTTATCAAATGAGAATACAAACATATGCATTGTCAAAGCTTAATGAGATAGGGACATTGACTAACCTTCTGGCATGCACTAATATTCGGCATAAACATCACGCCATCATTCAACAACTTGTTACGAATTTTTTTGGTCTTCATGTTACTGCGTACCATTTCCTGCACCATATTTTATTGAAATTAATTTACATGGTACAATATTAATAACTACGTTATGACAAATAAATAAAAAATTATGGCTCTTACCGAAAACATATTTGGCAAATACCACACATTAGACTCTTTATTCTCATTTTCTCAGACATTGTTAGTGGCCTTGCACACAAATCCACTACCTACAAACCAACAATCAATCACAAAATCCTCATAAATCATAACAGAAATAGTGCAAAATCCATACCAAAGTCGTAGAAGTATAGTACTTATGGATGAACAAATCCGGCTACTCTCGCTAATGACCGAACTCAAATACGTTTTCGTGAAAAAAGTCAATAACGACCAAACTGCAAATAACAAAATAACAAAAATGTTAATTGTGACTTGTAGAGTATCGGTCGACCTATTCAGGACGACGTGGTCAACCTCATCATTTAATCGGTCGACCACATATACTATTTGAAGAAAATAATACTTCTCTTACTTGTCAAATTTCGTGTCTCCAGCATTCTATTTAGTAACAAGTCTTCAACTGGATTTTGTAGATTTTTGTATAAATCCGTCTAGGCCCTCCTCCACTTTCATGACCTACAACTCAGAGTTAAAATTAAACCTACATATGAAATCAAACATGCTGAAACAATCCGACTCTTTTTCGAAAACCAAACCATAATTTAAACCAAAAACCGGTTACTACGGAGCAACCCAAACCACTTTTAAAACAAACAAACTGGTATAGTTTAAGAATTTCAAACGAAAAGCCCAACACTTGTGCAATTACAATCTAAATACTTAAAACAACTTAACCCATAATCTCCAGTTTATACTCATAATCATAAACAATATAATCAAACTATTCTAACTCTGGCTCCTCACGAGCTCACTGAGATCTTGTCCATGCTGGTACGACTGCTCGCCTCGTCCTGCCTCTTCTCGAAATCCTCATCCGCTAACCCTTTCTCAACCTGGTGAGTGAGAAGGGGTCAATCTCGTCGTTACTTCCTAAGGTATTTTCCCTAAGCAAAACCTTTCTAAGACATTATTAGAAATTACTTCCTCTTACATGAAAGCCGTTCTCGCTTTCATCCTTAATACTTTATTCCAACGTTAACTCATAGAAGTTCTCGACTTCTATCCTTAACTCATAGAAGTTCTCGACTTCTATCTTATCTTATACACATAAACCTAGGGACCACCGCGTTGCGTCTCGCCGTCCGGTTGCATGCACAAACTTGGCAATGACATTGACTTACGTCTCGCCGTCCAGTCCATGCCCAATCAACTACTACGTTAGGTCTCGCCGTCCAGTAGTGATCCCAACATACTCGATCAACTGTTGCGTTACGTATCGCCGTCCATCAGTGATCAGACCATCTACTGCGTCCAGTAGTGGCTCAACCACCCAGTGGTTCATCTTACCATTAACCATACATCACAACATACATTCACACACATAGCACAATGCATGCCTCCACCTTAATTAGGCGGTGGGATGCCTCACACACATAATCGCGCTTACTTAAAAATTAACGAACATAACTGAATTAAAAAACATGAACTAAAAAACTTCGATTAAAATTTTACCCCCTTTACAGTCATTTTAGTATTCAGCCGATGAACCCCAATCTTCGTGAAGACCCCGATGCCAAGATTCCATCTTTGATAATGTGATCTCGTACTCCTTTCCTTAAAATGGCCAATAAGGCACCCATGGAACAACTCATTTCTTGTGTCAATTTGATATACGACTTCGACTTCGACTTCGACTTCAAATTAACAGCTAATACACGAATCCCTATATCATTACACATTGGAATAGCTTTGCTTCACTTCTCCCAACCTCGTTAGCTTAATTGCCAGAACCTTTCACCACTAAGATATACACCACAAAGATATACACCACAAAAGACAAGTGACCTATGTTAATTCCAATCTCCACCGCCAAATCAATGTAATCATGGTATTCACTAAAAGAGAAGCTTCCATGTTAGGCCATGCTCCATTAATGTATCTCAACTTCGTGCACAAGGGTCCGAATTAGTGATTTTGCTAGGCGTATATCAAAATCATGCGCCAAAACACTACCATTAGAACGGACATGCACGTTTTCCACCTGGATCCTAGGATCGAGCCATTTGTGAAGATGCATGCCCCATTACCCACCCATGGGTTATTTTACCCAAATCCAAATAGATCCATTTAGTATGGGTAGGGTTTGGATGAAGTGTATATGGGTTTGGGGGTTTGTAGATGGGTTTGGGTTAGGTATGGATATTGCTTTCATAATGTAAATGGGTATGGGACGGGTTGGATATGGATATCCATTTACTTGAGGGTGTTTTAACTACACACACAAAAATTGGACCTATTTGTAAAACTTGAAAAGTTTAGGTACCAAAATGTAAGACCAAAAAATTTTAGGTACCAAAACGTAATTTTCCATCGATATTTTGAGGACTTATATGCAAAAAAAATTAAATTTAGGTACTAAATCTGCATATCTATTAAGTTTAGGTACCAAACTGTAATTTGCCTTTGGGGATGGGTACAAACCCAAATCCATGTGTTAAAAACCCAACCCAACCCAAGTAAACGGGTATGGGTACAAATCCATCAAACTCTACCCATCTACCATTTATTTAGAATCCATACCCAACCCAATTGGGTTGGATAGTAAAATACCCATGGGTATGGGCAAAATTGACATCCCTATTCCCCAGTTATTTACCCACTCTCGTGTCATTTATATTCCCCCTTCCAATAAACTATAACTTACCCACTCTCGTGTCATTTATATTCCCCCTTCCAATAAACTATAACTAGATATCATTGCTAAGATCGAACATGACGGAAGGCCAATCAGAGCTCATGAAGGCCAATCAGCCCGTCTTGGCAGGGTTCTCATCATGAATTTCATGGACACCAACACGTCAATCCGTATAATCAATTTGGCGGAGAGGCCGGTGTAGGCGGCGACGGTCACCAATTATCCACTTGGCTTCTTTCTACACCCGTTCGCGTCCAGTCTCTGAGTCGCACCTTGACACCGCAGTCACTCATCGTCGCCACTACAGCTCCCAAACTCCAATAGCTTCCCAACCGACCTGGAGGCCAGACACACTATCATGGTTCTCTCCTTCAGTTGCCTTCTACGCATCTCCCTCTGCCTACGTTGGGCGGTAGAAAAGATAAATGCTACACCCTTCAGTTAAATCGATATATTCCCTTTTGTTTCCCCCGTGGAGAAAAGCGCTCAGCCATTTTGTTGCATGGGATATGGGAGACCACTGCTCGCCAAAACGATGTCGCTCTTTGCTTACCCAAAATGGTGTCGCACCATCAAAACAACAAAGCAGCGTTTTGACCATTTCTTCGAGTTTCGTCCTTCGAAGTGTTCTTCCTTCTCGAGCTCTTCATTTCGCAGACCTCTGCTCCCCACACAAGAAACCAGGTCGACGATCACCACCTCTATCCTTCGCAATGATGATCTCTACAAGGTGTGTAGGAAACAGGTCTGAGGTCTGCGCAACGGCCACTTTGTGATCCCTCCTATAAATAGGAATCAATCGTGTTATTTTGAAATTGACAGTTGAGAGCAAGTGTGATTGGGAATCTACTTTGTTCTTCATGGGTCCGTTCTTGTATTCACTTCGGTAGGTCAATCACAGGGTGTGTAAACTGGGTGATTGATCCTTGGGAAGTAGGGGTTTGAGTGTTTCTTTTCATTTTCAAAGGGCCAAGCTACTTGGCTTGGCTAGGTTCTTGTTTCTGCAAAGTGTAATATTTCAAATACAATAAAATTTCGATCTTTTTTTTTCACTCTGATTCCACAATTGGTATCAGAGCCTACTCTTTGAAGGATTTATCATCGCCAAAGAGAGTTGCTCAGAATGTCTGGATCCTCATCAGCTGCAGTCTCTTACTCTGCGAATACAAATCCACCTTGGTTCGATGGAACAGACTATACAGTCTGGAAAAAGAGAATGAGGATTTACCTTCGTGGAGTTGATGGAGAGCTATGGGCGGTTGTGAGTAAAGGACCTGTCCCTATTGAAGATGAAGATGAAGAAGAGTGGAAAGAAGAACAGAAGATATAATCACAGCTCGATTCAAGAGCTATGCACATACTGTTTTCAGCTCTCTGCTCTGGAGAACGGAGTCAAGTTGCACAATGTGAGTCTACTAAGGAGATTTGGGAGTCTCTTCAGGCAACCCATGAATGTACGTCTGAAGTTAAAGAAAGTAGAATTGATGTCCTATTAAATGAATATGAGTCTTTTGAAATGAGCCCTGGAGAATCAATATCTAGCATGTACAAACGGTTTAATGATCTAATCAATAGACTAAAGGGTCTAGGGAAAATGTTTGAGACAAAAGATCTAGTTCCAAAAATTTTAAGGTGCTTACCTAGAGAATGGCTACCTAAGCGAACTGCTATTGAGGAAGCTAAGGATTTGAATACATTATCCATTGGAAGATTAGTTGGATCTTTGCTAAGTCATGAAGAAGTTATAATTCAAATGAACAAAGATGACCATAGAAGAAGAAAAGTTATTGCATTCAAAGCTCAAGAATATGATAGTGATTCTGAAGTAGATATGGGAGAAGATTTTGAAAAAGAATTTTCTCTTGTAAGTAGAAAATTTCATCGCATGCTCAAAATGAAAAAGGATTTTCAAGCAAAAAGAGCATATCGTGACTCCAGGCACTTCAATAATCAGTTTCCTGAACATAAAAAGGAAAGGGAAGAAATTGAAAGAGCTCCTACTAAAACAAACGAAAGATACACATCATATAGGCCATATCTAGATAAAAGCACTTCAAGGTCATATGATAGATCTTCTGAAGGTCGAGAAAGGTTTAAAATTGATAAGGAAGACCACAGGTCTTCCAGTGAAAAAGATCTAACCATTTGCTATAAGTGTGGTAAGACAGGGCATATTCGATCAAAGTGTCCTGCAGGAGGAAGAGCTAAGGAAAAGGCATTGGCAGCTTCTTGGAGTGACCTTAGCTCAAAAGAAGAACAAGAAGTAAAAAACCTTGCTTACATGGCTTTTGCAACCAATAGTGAACACGATTACCAATCTTCAAGCAGCAATGATCAATTAACACCGTCGTGCTATCAGAGTTTGGGAGAAAATAAGAACATATGGTTTCTGGACAGTGGTTGCTCCCACCACATGACAGGTAAAAAGGAACTGTTTTCTTCTTTAAAGTACAAGAAGGGTGGTAAAGTAGTATTTGGAGATGATCGAGTAGGAATAATAATGGGAAGTGGAACTGTTGGTAAGAACCCTCTTCCTACTATTAGTGATGTTTTATTTGTTAAAGGTTTGAAACACAATCTTCTCTCTATAAGTCAACTATGTTCAATTGAAAACAGAGTGATCTTTTAGTCAGAATCTTGTCAGATCATCAGGATAAAAGACAACAAACTGTTATTCAGTGGAACTAAGAAAAATAATATGTATGTTGTTAATCTGAACTGTATGAAAACCTTTAATGAGACATGCTTTCAAGCTAGCCTATATTATACTGAAATGATTTGGCATAGAAAACTAGGACATGTATGTTTGTCAAAACTATCTAAGTTATCTAGGATGAAATCAGCTAGAGGGATTCCTACTTTAAAAGAAAATTCCAAGTTTTTCTGTGATGCTTGTGTAGGAGGTAAACTAGCTAAGAAAAGCTTTAAATCTAAGAAAGACATAACCACCTCTGCACCTTTTGAATTAATCCATATGGATCTATTTGGACCTACTAACGTGGATAGTCTTGGAGGTAAGTCCTATGGTTTTGTGTTAGTTGATGATTTCTCTAGATATACATGGGTTTATCTACTTGCACCGAAAGATGAAGCTTTTGGTAGCTTCAGAATGTTTGTGAATCGAATACTAAATGAATCTGAAAGGGAATTAAATCTATTCGAAGTGACAATGGGAGAGAGTTCATCTCAGATCAATTTGGGGAGTTATGCAATGAGAGAGGGATTAACCATACTTTTTCTGCACCCAGAACACCCCAACAAAATGGTGTTGTAGAGAGGAAGAATAGGACCACAATTGAAGCTGCTAGGACAATGTTATTAGAGTATGGTACACCAAAAGTTTTCTGGGGAGAAGCTGTAATGACAGTAGTTTATGTGATTAACAGGGTACTTATTAGAAAGTCTATAAATAAGACCCCATATGAAATCTTAAAACAGAAAACACCAAACGTGGGATATTTTCACTCCTTTGGGTGCAAATGCTTCATTCTAAATACAAAGGATCATCTTTACAAATTCGATGCTAAATCATATCAGGCTATATTTCTTGGATACTCAACTAAAGGTCAGGCATATAGAGTATACAACCTCAGATCCAAAAGAGTTGAGGAATCCGTGTTTGTGAAATTTGATGAATCTATGGGTACTATAACAAGGGATCTACCGAAAGCATAGATTTCGTGTTTCTTGTTTCTGCAGAAGAACTAAACACAAGAGGAAAAGAGGTCTCTAATGAATTACAAGCAAGCAAATGTGAACCAGTCCACGAATTGGAAAAGGAAAAAGAGGCCCCCAGCGCACATCCAAAAACGACATCCTCCCTCACAAATCATAGGACAACTCAAGGATGGTATCCACACCAGAGGTAAGTACCAACCAGGTCAGTATGCTCTTGTCTCTTTACTGGAACCTAAAAATTATAAGGAAGCACTCACTGATGACGAATGGTTGACTGCTATGCAAGAAGAACTACTTCAATTTGCTAGATTACATGTCTGGGAACTTGTTCCTCGTCCATTAGATTGTTTGATTATAGGAACAAAGTGGGTTTTAATAAATAAAACTGATGAAGAAGGTGAAGTAATTAAAAACAAAGCCAGATTAGTAGCACAAGGTTACTTACAGGAAGAAGGAATTGACTTTGAAGAATCTTTTGCACATGTTGCACGTATTGAATCCATTAGAATGCTTTGTGCCTATGCTTGTTATATGAAAATTCCTTTATATCAAATGGACGTAAAGAGTGCTTTCCTGAATGGATAAATAAAAGAAGAAGTATATGTAAGTCAACCACCTGGTTTTATTGACCATAAAAATCCTGACCATGTTTACAAATTATCAAAAGCCTTGTATGGTTTAAAACAAGCACCTAGGGCATGGTATGAAAAACTGTCCACATTTTTGAAAAACGAAGGTTTCTGTCAAGGAAATGTTGACAAAACTTTGTTTATTAAAAAGGAAAACTCGGACACTCTAATAGTGCAAATATATGTTGATGACATTGTATTTGGTTCAACAAATCCTTCCATGTGCACAAAATTTTGTGAAAGCATGAAATCAGAATTTGAAATGAGTATGATGGGAGAATTATCACACTTCCTCGGCTTACAGATCAAACAAACTAAGTCTGGAATTTTCATTAATCAATCTAGTCACACTGAAGCCATGCTCAAAAAATTTGAGATGAACTCTGTAAATGAAAGTCTGACCCCGATGGCTACAAATATAAAGCTAGACAAAGATGGAGGGATATCAGTCTGTGAGAAGAAATACAGAGGTATGATTGGTTCTCTCCTTCATTTAACAGCTAGTAGACCTGATATTCAGTTTAGTGTTGGACTATGTGCAAGATTTCAATCAAATCCTAAGGAAAGCCATTGTAAAGCAGTGAAATGAATATTCAGGTATCTAAAGGGATAAATAAGTGTAGGATTATGGTATCCAACCTCTGATTCATTTGAATTAGTAGGTTATAGTGATTCGTATTTTGGAGGAAGCTTGGTAGATAGAAAAAGTACCTCAGGAACTATACAGTTCCTTGGACCTGCTCTGGTTCCGTGTTTAGTAAAAAACAGGGAGCGGTTGCACTTTCAACCGCTGAAGCTGAGTATATGGCAGCTGGAAGCTGCTATGCTCAGATCATGTGGATGAAAGCTCAACTTTCTGATTATGGTTTTTAATTAAATGGTATTCAGGTGTGCTGTGACAACACCAGTGCAATTAGCATGACAAAGAATCCTGTCCAACACTCTAGAACAAAACATATTGAGATAAAATATCATTTTATCAGAGACTTAGTACAAGAAAGACATATTTGTTTGCAATTCGTCTCTACTGAATCTCAATTAGCTGACTTATTCACGAAACCCCTTTCCAGTGAACGTTTTCTCCAACTATGCACAGAGATAGTGCTCAAATCTTTTAATCAGATTAAAAATCTTGTAAACTAAAACCCTATTGGGCCTTTTTTCTCTGGGTATTTAGCGTGTCTCGGGTTATCAAATAACCCTCTTTTCGGCTCATGCTTGCGTTGTTCCAAGAAAGCGCCATGCATGCTATCAACTAATCATTACACTTTTCCCTGCTTTTCTCCTGCGGGAGACTCTTCTGCTTCTCCTCTGTCCATCGTTTTTCTGCCTATATAAGGGTTACTCCTTCTCTTAATCTCCTCACTGTTCCATCAACTCAAAACCTCCACCTTAACCTAAAACTCAGCAAATCCTTGAGCCTTCCCAAATATGAGTGATTGCATTCCTCGTCCCTTTCGTTTCAATGGGCTGATTCACACCTTCTCTGGATATATGTTCCATTAACACAGGGTGTTGAATCATCATCGATATCTCAATCATTTTGACAAGAGAAGGATCCGTTGAGTCAAGCATATCAATGGCCTCAATCAAAGAAGGAAAATGCTGCAATCTTGTAAGTAAAGGAAAGAAAATCAAAGACAGCATAAAGGAGGAGAGATTCTGCAATCAGCAAGAACAATAAAGGAAAGAACTTCTCAATGGCTAGCTATGCTCAAAGATGCTGATTTGCTACCTAGCAAATCAACACAAAGAAGGAATGTTCTAACGGCTGAAAAATTAGAGAAGAAATCAGATCAAGAAGATTGGATACAACAGTGCACAATGAGGCTCAAATGACCAACTCACTACAAATCAAATTAGAGGATTGAGTTCTCAATCAAATCAGCACAAATAGGGAAGGAATTTGAATGACTAACGGTCATATTCCTCCCTATAAAAGGCGACCTGAAGAACCACCAATGGTAACCTTTCAAGAGATCAAAACTAGCTAAGCCAAAAGGGGATTTTGTGAGAATAGCTAGAGTGATAGGAAAGGGGTTTCTCAAAGGGTTCGGGGAGAACTGCTTTGAGGGTTAGTGTTGGGGAAACACTGGTTTCGAGTTGCTGGGGAAGCAATTCGGGTTTGAGAAAAGAGAGTTAGATCAATCGGGTAGAGATTGATCAAAGGGCTCTTGGGTAGATTGCTTGTAACGAAGAACGTCATCGCTATATCATAGTGAATCGTCAGAGATCACACAATCGTGATTCTCTGGCCGTGGAGTAGTCAGTATTGGGATCCTCATTCTCCCAATACTGGAAACCACGTAAAAATCGTGTGCCGGGTTTGTTTGCTGCTTTTCATTTTCAGTCTGTGAGTGTTTCTCTGCTTGTTTCCTGTTACTGGTCTGACTCTGCAGGGAAGCTCGGTTCTAGAGACACAGGGAAGGCGACGAGGAGCCTGGACTGGGTTGAGGAACTCGTTGGGATTAACTGGTTTATTCTTGTCACAGGTTATATTGCAGTGTTCTTAATTTTCTGTCTTCTGTTCTTGGTCGAATAGAAGCAGGCCTTCTCCTGGATCGAATTGGCAAGAGGGAGGGAGGCAGTAGCTTGAATTCAAACCACGGTCGTTTTGCATAGGCCACTTAGTTGGTGGACTGAGTTGACTGTTTGTTGGGCCGAAGTGGCCAGAATTATTCCATCCGCTAGAACTTAACAGTTGGGCATAGAAGCCCAGTCGGACCACTCATAAGGCTAAGTAACAGGCCTCAACTAGTTATAGGATAAGAAGGTTGATTAGTGCTCTAGGTGGTTAATCACTTAGGGTGTCGTTTAATTGCAATTGGGTAATATTTAATCATTGTGATTATTTGTTGTTAAGTTTTTTTTAGACAGGTATAAAGTCTCGCGCTCGACGCAACCAACAAGTGGTATCAGAGCACGGTCACCGTAGAACAAGGTTCAACGACCTCCGGTGCAAATCAAAATGGCGTCGGGTTCCAAGAATAATGCTCCACTCTATTTGGCTGACGGATTCTCTCAAAATCGGCCTCCCAGGTTTGAAGGAGTTAATTATGGATATTGGAAAAATCGTATGGAATTATTTGTTGGATCCACAGATCCAAAACTCTGGGCTAGAGTAATCAAGGGTCCGTATGAGCTCAAGGAGGATCAAGAAAAATGGACAGACGAGGACTTTGAGAAATTTCAGCAAAACTGCAAGGCAACTAATCTTATGTATTGTGCACTCGGTCCAGAAGAATATCACAAAGTTGCCGGTTGCAAGATTGCTAAGGAAATCTGGGATAAACTCCAGGTTACTTATGAAGGTACCTCTCAAGTCAAAACATCTCGAATTAATTCCTTAAAACAGCAATTCGAGTTGTTCAAATATCTCTTTAAAAGAACAAGTTACAACTTTACTGTTTCTTAGAGTCACATCCAAACACTGTGACTTGGTTTGCTTTTTTGCCTCTTGTTCTCCTTTCTGATTGGCCCTTCTTCTGAGTTCTGACATGCATAGGTGGCTCTCTTTTGTAATTAACCATTAACCAAGACTTTACTGAGGACTAAAAATGCAATTATGTTTTATTTCTTTATTTCTTTCCTCTCTCCTGCACTTATTCCCATCCATTCATTTTCACCACTCCCGTAACTCCTCCCCCCTCCATCAATCTTCATCCCTCCCTCTCTCTCTCTTTCATTAATCTTATGTTTAATGATTTCTTTTTATGTACCTAAATTCATGTGTACTCAATTTAATTCGATCCGGTTTCGGTGTTGCCGAATTTTTGGTCCGCAACATATTTTACCAACTTTTGTAAATGACGAATTGGGTTGTCTGTCGCTTTTGTTAAAAACTATATTCAACCTGATTCGACCCAGTCCCGATGTTGCCAGATTTTGGTTGGGAACGAATTTTACCCGCTTTTGTTGAGTCGGGTGTACTCAATCTAATTCGATCCGGTTTCGGTGCTGCCGACTTTTTTATCGGCAACAGATTTTACCAACTTTTGTAAACTTTGGAGGAGTTTTTGTGCCATTAACGTTCTAATTAATTAACTTATGACAATTGAGCCCAAACTGGACAAAAAACAATGAGTATCTGACCTAATTCCACTCGGCGTGAGCGTGTTAAACCGGACATTGACAAATTTTGGGCCGACAATGAGTTTTGCATGCTTGAATCAATGGATGTTTGACCTAATGTCGACCCGACTAAAGCGAGTTGAACACAATATTGACGCAGTTTTGGTCGAGGTCGAGTTTTACATGTGTCGGATTGGGTTGTTTTTTTTTTTAATTATTAAGAGGAATTATTTCCACTAACGCCGATCACTGTAGCACAAGCCACGTTTTACTGGTCATACAGACTCAATTTTACTATTCACCTCCTTCTGATTGGTTGGCTGCTTGGCGTGGGGCCCTGATGTTGTCCAAAGGAGTTGCTGGTTGCTTGGCCGCCGGTTTCCAGCTCCTTTACGACTTCCTTTTGTTGTGTTGGGTCTTCGAGTTTCGCGCCGGCCTCAAATCCAGTGTACTTTTTCCATCTGGTCTTATTGGTGATGATGACGAAGGTTTGGAAAGAGTGAAGGTCTTCGGGTCCCAAGGGTTCCTCGGGTAGTGCGATCCTTCACAAGGAAGCTGAGTGGCCTTGGAGAGAGGGTCAGAGGCAAATAAGAACCCTCTTTCTTATTCACTGCACATCCTTTTCCTTCTCTCCCATCCCTTCTTTTCTCATCGGACTCTCATTTCTCTCTCTTAATTTGTGTGTTGCAGAGATGCTGGTCATTGGAATAAGATGTTATTGGAGACTCTGGTGCTTAGGAGTCGCGGATGCAGTGCAATTTTTGGTGGGTGTTCTCTCTCAATCTTGCTCTGGCTGGAGAATCGGCCCCGCACCATCTTCGAATCTCCGCTTCGTCGGAGATGGATCCTCACAACCGGCGGGTGATCGACGATTCCCTGGTCGCTGCCAATTACCTCGCCTCCGAGATGAGAGAGAGAGCATCTCCGAATCTTCTCTTTGTCGATGAAGGACGCTCAAAATCGCGGGGTATCGCCGATTCCCTGGCGTTTCGCAACTACCTCGGCTCCGAGAAAGATAGAGAGAGAGAGAGAGATGAGGTGAGACTGTATTGTTGTTGAGAGAGAAATGAAAGACGTATGAGTAAGGAATGGGAGAGAAAGAATGGTGTCTGGTTTCTTATTTGCCTCTAGGCTCTAACCCTCTCTTCTCTGGTGCTTAGGAGTCGCGGATGCAGTGCACTTTTTGGTGGGTGTTCTCTCTCAGTCTTGCTCAGGACCAGAAAAAGCACTATCGTTGGAGTTGTTAACCGATTCAGAGGCGGCAACAATAGCTCTTCTATGATGGTTGTGGTCTCTCTTCCCTTTGCTCTGGTGTTTCTTATCTCTTTGCCTCGGAGATGGACTGGGTTTGGTGTGATCAATGGGCAGATTTTACAGTAATGGGAAAGTTTTGTAGAGACCCAGGTCTGCGAGGGCTCTTGAGATTGATTTGTCGGAAGATTATTGACGCTCGCAGGTACTATCTCTTTTGTTTTTATGGTTCCTCTATCTCGATTTCTTTGTGTTGTAGCAGTTATAATCTAATCTATGCTCTCTTCGCTTTGGTCGCAGGGACACTTTCTTGCGTCAGGTGCTTTTTAGATGATTCGCTGGTAGGTTAGGGGGATTGCTTTTTACGCTTAATGCATGTTTCGTTCCTGCACGACCTTCGTGTTTTGATTTTGGCTCTCTTTTTTGGTTATGCAGGGAGGGTTCTGGGTGGCCCGAGTTGTCGTGAGGATCCAGCTCACAGTTCTCTGCCTGCGCCATCACTGCTTTGTGGATTCGGGTTTTGGTTTAAGGTGATTGTTGTAGCTCTTTCAACTGGGTTTGTTTTCTGTTTATGATTCGTTGTTTGATTCTCCCAAAACTTTTCTCCGCTTAAAGTTCTAATCAAGTTGTTTCTCTCCCATTCTCACCTGCGAGCATCGGAATCGGAGAGGAGAGGAAATTCAAAAGATGGCTCAAGCTTTTCCAAAAAAAAAGAGAGTTGATCGGCGTGTAAGCAGCTGAACTCCTCTCCTAAAAAAACCCAATGTTGGAGCAAGATTGGAGTGAGGTCCACGTCAGCGGTGGTAAGGTCAACTCCATATTGGAAGATGAATGGATGCACGACGGCGCGGATTCAGTGAGGAATGCCTCAACAGGTGACTCACTCTTTTCAGTTCATTCTCCCCAGTTAGTTATCCCATTCCTCTTTTCTCTGATCAATTACTCTTGCTTGCTGTTTTTGCAGAGTATATCTTTCTCATTTGATTCATGTTTTGGAGTGTGCTAAATCAAAGGCACTTTATCAAAATATGGTGAACTGCTATAAAGTTCTTGGGTGTTAGAAATTCAGAGCTTTGCTGGCTATTTTGTTGTCCTCTTGCATGATAAATGATTTATGAGCATCTCACCTAGGATTTTTTTGGGTAATTAGTTGTTTCAATATAGAAGTGGCTTAATTACTTACGAGTTCAAGGTTCACCATTTGATAAGGCACGCTCTTTAGGTTATGCAATTATAATGTTCTATTTCCTTTTCCTCCAATGTGTTCTTGGAGCATGTGAATTACTTGCTGTGGGCAGACAAGTGTTGGGAAGGAACCCTTTTGTTATGGGTGTGATTTCTTGCAATTTGTTTGCGTTTGTTTCACTTTCCTCCTTTCATTGGTAAATATTAACTCATAAGCTTCCAACATGTCATCTGTCGATTTCGAATTATTCCATAGTTGTTTGTTATTGTTATGTAGAGGATGGATTTTTCATCAGTTCATAACAGTAGTCATAATTAGTGTTGGTGCTTAGTCTCTGGTATAAATAGCATATTTTGGGTATCCTTTCATGATTCAAGAAAATGAGTATTAGTTAAGACTCATCTGGTTGGTTTTGATCATCGTTTCCTGGTCTTTTTTGGTGAACTTCCAGTAATTGTGGGTGGTCAACTAACATTATGATTTCTTTTTCTTGAACGTCTTCAGATAAATCTCATGTGGTGCTTCCTGACGATAAAGCAAGTTCATATAGTCATATAAACTCGAAATTACTATTCAACTGTGATGGAGTTGAGGAAGAAAGAAAGCAAGTTCTGGAAGGTGTCATTCATTCAAGTTAATATAGCCTATAGTTTTGCTGGTGAATGGCGACCCTTGATTGCGCAAGCTTGGTAAGAGGAGCAACTTTTTGTATGTCGATAAGAAAGAAGTCTGTATGTTTTGCATATGTTAGATGGTAAGATAATCTGCTTTGGTTTCTGACAAATCTCTACTGATTTTTGTCTATGGTACACCTCTTGGAATCATAAAGTTATTGACCCTTCTCTTTCTTGCTTGCTTCTTTCTTTCTACACTTCGATTGTGGGATTTCAAGGTTTCAATCTCAGCTTTTTTTGCCTTATGTTTTAGGATATCTAATTAGTGATTCCTTTTCCTTCCTTTACACTTGCAGATCTGTAGCTGCTAGGCTGGAGTGGTTGAGTGTCTGCCATATCATTGAAATCTCCATCAGGGAAGGTGATTAGCTCTGGAACAGCTCAGCCTTTGACAAATGATCCTCCACATTTATTGCACTCCATTAACAAATCGGCTTATCTAACGCTACAAGCATTTTCTTAATCAACTTTTCCATCTCACGGACTTTCCTCTCTCCCAACCAATAGCAGACAATTTATGCTTATATGCTTTTGTCGTATGTAAACTCTTTTGCAATTTGAACTATCTTATTTTGTGATTCCTTTGGTCATTTTGTACAATTCAGAATGCCATCCTCTGCGTGTCCATGCGTGGATACATGTGGCCATTGTTGGATCAACATGTATTCCCATTGTGTGTGGTTGAGTTATATGGTCTGTCATGACATTAGTGGTCAGTAATTAAATATGGCAAAATAGTTGTTTCCATCTGTGTATTCTTCCAACCTTTGCATTACAGTAACAATGGATTACACAAATCAAACGTATCTCGCGGAAGATCTGAAATGCCAGAATTCAGCATCTGCACCACACATTAGAGTTACCACGCTGTTGAACAGCTCAGCCTTTGACAAATGATTATGCACACTAGCGACAGTCCATTCACAGACCAGCTTATCTAACTCTGCAGGAATAATCAAACAATTTATGCTTATATGCTTTTGTTGTGTGGAAACCCTTTTGCAGTTTGAACCACCTCATTTTATAACACCATTGGCCGTTTTGTAATGTGTCTATGTATGGATGCTGAACACTACATTATGCGGCCATTGCTGGATCAGCATGTAGACCCATTTTGCATAATTAAGTTAATGCGGTCGGCCAAGACACCGGTGCCCAGTAATGAACAGGTGGTGAGAAGATTTAGTTTCTCAGACAACAATTGGTGACCCATTGACTGTCGAATAGGTGGGAGTCAAATGTAGGATCTCATAATAAAGAAATCAGTTTCTCTTTTACCTTAGAAAATTTCACTGTTTTTTGTCTGTACATGCATGTTATACTAAGATCATAGCTGCCGGAAGAAGATAGAATAGTAAAACTCATCCACGGAAGTTCATCTCGGCAAGGAAAAAACTATTTATAGACGATTATGTATGCCCGATGACAATATTGATCTGGTAATCCTCTGCTTTTTGGATTTTGTTCTGTTTATATTCTGGGTCTCTTCCTTTCTTTGATCTGGTTTCTATATGTTTTTGTTTTGATTTGCGTTTCCGCCAAGGGAAAAGTGAGAAGAAGTCGCCATCGCCATTTCTCTCTCCATCTCATGAAGAAGAAGAAGAACCAGCTTCCGGAATGATCTCCAACTCGCTCCTGCCGGCTCCAGTTCCTGTCCCTTCTTCTCTTGAATCTAACCTTTTATTCTTCTTTCCCAGGTTATCTCTTTCTTTTTTCAGATTCGCTTGCCACATAGCTCCCATCTTTATATGTTTTTTTGCCACAAATCCGATCTCTTTTCTGGTGGTCAATCCATGAAGGCAATGGAAGGAACCTCCCCAATGATGACAGGTCACTAGCTCCTCTCTACCTTTCCAGTTTCATCATGGTATTGTTATTGCTGATTTGGGGATTGTTGGTTTTCTTTTATTTGGGTCTATCTTTCTTATTTCCACGTTGTAATTCTGATTTCCAGATTAAAACTCTCTCATAGGATGCAGCAAAAAACCAACAGTCAGTCTTTGTCATTGCTGGAACACTAGGAATCCCAATTAAACTCCTTTTAGGGTTCTCTGTTTGGCAGATTGATGTTGAGGTATCCCCTTTGTCATTCTACAACGCCTATCCATGGTCTCACTACTCTAGCTCCACCGTTGTTGTGGAACGTTCAGCCTTTGTGTTGGATCCTTCACTTAGTGCCATTTTCCACTGCATGAACACAGAACTGTTAGGTTTCTTCGATTTGATTACTCAAGACATTTTATGAGTTGATGATACATTTGAAATGGGTTTCTGCTTTTTCCAGGGAAGCGCTTCATCGTAATGCCTCTTGAGAGGATGCATCGTCGTGGTGGGTTGTTGGTCAGTGGGGGTTCTGTTCAGGCCATCACTACCAAACAATTGCAGTTTGGATTGGGGTCAAACCGTCACTAGCCTATTCCTTAGACCCCCTTCTAACCCTTCGTGATATGCATCAATCCGAGTAATGCCTGTGTGATTTTTGTACGGCTGTTTTGCTGGTTTTAAGATGAGAATTAAACAAGTATAAGAGGGTGCTTTATGCTTCTGTTGCTGAGCCATCTCAATGGTCACTTGCTGGATGCATCCAGGCGTATAGAGTGGTGGAGATGACTATGTTGTTCAGGTCTTTTCTTCTGTGCTTTTCTGATACTTTTGATTTTCATGATTAGTTATGGTTAGAGTATTATTATTGGATTCCTTTTAGAATCCAGTGAAAATTATTGTTGCCGGTGTTATATTTTCCTTCTTTCGTCAAAGCACGAGACATGATTCTACATTGCCTATTTCGTACAAGTCAATGCACTTCACCAACTAACGCAGCTCAAACCAATGGATTGAAGTTTACCTTCAATATCCTTTTTTAGGTCCCATGTCTGCACCAGTAATACTCCCACTGAAATCCAAATATTTAGCTCACTCAACAATTGAATAATGCTGGGTTGTGATTAATGATGTTGTTGTTGGTTTTTGTATGTTTTTTATCTTCCGCGTACTGTTTATTGATTACTCGTGAACAAGCGCCGCTGGTATTGAGTCAGAGTCAGACACTGCACCATGTTGCCATTTTTGTAGCCTGAACCTGTTTTCAATCATTGCCAGTTATATGTTTTGATCTCGTGTGTCAATCAACTGAAGGCTGCAGTTTTAGACACTGAGCGAAGAAAGTGTTGGAAACCACACTTGCAACAGTGTTTATTCAGAAGCTTTCGAAGAACTAGAAGCCACCACTTGGTCCTTCTATCACCAATGCAAGGTATTTCCTTTTCTGATATGTTGTATTTAGTCCCAAATGGGCTAGCTTCCCTTGACAAATTTTGTCAGTCATGCATTAATAACAGAAGCCTTTAATTAAGTGTTATTGTTTTCACTTAATTACAGGATTCTTGAAGATGTGATGTTGCTGGATGGAATAGGTGACAACGAAGGCCGTCCTCTGTTCAACGTACATGCAATGTAAGTACCTGGTGAATGGGATCCATTTTTGATTTTACAATTTGTTTCGCGGATATTGTAGTTTTTGACAAAATCCTGAAAGTAAATACTGTTAGAATCCCAACCCACTAAATTGGTTGTCTATGTCATCTTCACAATTTAAAGTTTAATTGAATTCTCATTCAAGCCAGCTTACATGGTAGTTCTGTGAGTCAAACATCCGAGTGTCAAACGACAATACTTAAGATGTTATATGACGAAACTAGAGCCAGTGAGGTTAATAGAAAATTCATTTAGCTTTTTCTGGAGTTCATGCAGCCTAACACAACTTCCTCTTACAATGAACATTAAAACAGTGCAATTTCAGTCGAAAGTATAGAAGGAAACAACGTCTAGCCAGAGTAAAAATTACATAGCTTGCCTCTGCATTCACATGACTATTGACTGGGATATTTTTATCTTAGCTCAACTGACTTAGGCTTTTACCCATTGTAAGGATTTCATTTTACTTACTCATTTGCTACTTTCACCGCCTGCAATCTGCATAGTAGGATGTCATTTGTGGTTTATAATGGTCCCTAACATTATAGATTTTATGGTTTGGTTTTGTTTGTGCCTATAGTTTTATGGTTGCCCATATGCTTTGCTCTACAGTTTGTAGCCGGTCTGTTCTGATGTGCCACCAAGGGTACATGGAACTGTGGATTAGGAGGTATAGCGATGCACAACTCAACTTGCGTGTGCGTTGCTTCATTCTGATTAATTGAGGTTTGTTCTTCTGTAACTTCTTCTTTTATTCCCTTTACATATTCTGTTCTCTAATGTGGTCTCGGTTCTTTTTCCCCCTTTTTGCCAGAGCTTTGCTGTACAAATAGGGAATGAATTGCATATGCAATTGAGAGGACTAGAGTTGAATATTGTTATTCTAGGATGAGGAGGAGAAGGTCATGTTACAGCCAGATATTTGTTTCCCTATAACGGTCTGAAACTTTGGTTCCTACAAACCCAGTTTTAAGTTTTCATGATGTGAAATAATTTGAATGATCTTTAGCAAGCAACCATGTGGAAAAAAATGAATAAATTTACCATAGTTACTAGATAATTGGTGAAGTTTAATCAAGCGATAAATGCCAGGTTGCCTGCTCTCAATTCCCAAAGAGTTGTTGAGTTAGTAAATAATTCATATATTCAATTGTGTTAATTTTATTGTTTTCATGTACCTTATATGTAATTTATAAAGGGTGTTTGCAGCCATTAACTAATTGGTATGTTTTCAAAATGATTTACTCCTCAAACCAACAGTTAGGTGGCCTGACAATTCTATGTGTTCAAATTCACTCTCCTTTCCTTTAGCTATGGACTCTGCTGGTGTTTCATTTCAGAATTTCAGTTATGGCGTGGAGAAGAATTCCAATTTCGTTTTTATTCTCATTTCCACTCTCTCTTTCTGATTTTGTATGAGTGTTTATGTTCTCTTCCTTCGAGATGGGTGCCTATTTTAATCACAAATGCCGGATTTGTGAGGTTCAGTGGCAGTGTGGAGAAGAAACTAATCTCCAGTTTCCACAACGCTTTTAGATTTCAAGTGATTGTTCTCTCTCTGTGATTAGTTTGTTTACTCTCTTTTCTTGATGGTTTCGTTTTCATTCTTTCTTTTGTCAGGGGGTTTGTTCGTCTCCTTTCAAAGGAGGTTCGGACGGCGAGTTTTGTGGCAAAGAAATTGATCTCAAATTCTTAGGAAACTTTATTTCCCGTTGAGCTTGCGAAGCAACAGGCGGAACCTACTGTGGTGGTGAGCTACCTCTCTTTATCTGATTCCTTTCTAAGGTTCATGTTTACTTGGATATTTGTTTAAATCGTTTGTTTGTTCTCTATTAGGAGCGGCGACGACTGTTTCACCGGCCACTTCATAGCAGATTTTGCACTCTTGAAGGTTAGGTACATTCTTTTTATAGGCTGAAACGAATGCAGTTAGGATCTGTAGTTGTTGAATGTGTTATTGCCTTATTGCTCTGTAACCCAACTGCTATAAATTCTATCAGGGTCCTGCAAATTCGAAAAACTCTTTTCAGTTCGTGCACTTTATGATGTTGTCTTTTTCCTTCCAAGCTTGATGTGAATGTACGACATCCCAATTGCTGGTAGGACAGTTGGTGTGATTTTCGGTTCTCAAACTTCTATTTACGGCACTTGACTCCTGCTATAATATCTATGCACTTCACTGCTACTTATGTCAATTGCATATGTACCATGTAGGTCTTTGAAAGTTCGAATCTTTGCTAACTTATCCATAAAAGTGCGCTTCTTTGCTTTTGGTTATATATTCCTTTCTTCATGATGATGCCTTTTTCGGTTTAAAATTTTGGAGGTTTGTGTATGGATATAAGAAATAATTGGTGTGGCCTTATCTACTTTTCTTTGCCCTGGAGGAAACAGTATTTGATTCCTTCTTGGACGTCTCAGGAATTAAGACCTTGGAAAATTGATTTGCCTTCACTTGATCCTGGTGAGCATCTCTACTTCTTTCATTTGGTTTTATGCTCTGCCTATTTACTTCATTCTACCATTTGATTCTTTGAGATTTATTTTCTAGGGTCATGGTTAGACTGCATTTGGTTTAGTAATTTGGCTGATTTCCTCATTATGACGTTTGATTAGCTCCCAATTTTTGAGGTTATGCTTCAAAGCCCTCATTTGGATATGATTTCTGAGTTGTTGATTTTGCGGGGAAAAGCCAATTGAACTTTGATGATTAGGGATGATCAGACGAACTCCTCATTTCTTCCTAAAAAATTGTTTTCATACTTTGAAAAAGGATAAGTAACCATAAAACAAGTACCTAATACACTCACAAGAGAAGAGCTTCCTGTTGTACCATATACTACCTGGGCTTGGATTTCTTTGGAGTTCCTTTAATGTCTGTTGATGCAATTGTTGAGTTCTATTTTTGCCTTTTTTACGCTTTCCTCACCATATTCTGTGTAGTCTCTGATAGCCCGTGTGATTATTTCTCTGTCAACCATATTATGTGTACTCTCTAACCGTTGGATTATCGGATGCAATTTCTTCTAGGGTTGTCTCTCTGAGCTTCTTACTAATTTGTCTCTATGGCCTATAAGATGGGATACAGTGCTGAGGGGTTTAGGAAGCTCAATCCTTTTATTTGTTTTCCATTGGTTATGTTTTGATGTGGTTTTGGCATTATCCAATCAGTTGATAAAACCCTTTTTAGTGTCCTCTTTACAGACAACTGATTAGTGTTTTTATTTCCCTTGATTCCTTTAACCCTCAGTTGACTCCTCAAATCTCTGGCCTAGGAAGACATGATGGACGTACTTGGGAGTTTTAAATTTATGTTTACTTCGGTGGTTGAATTGGAACTGCCTGCTTGATTGCTCATTTTTGTTTTAATGTATACATGGACTACTTGAGTTTGACTAAGGTTGCCATCTGCTGTAATGATCCATCTTTTGTCATCTCAGACTCGACCCGTAAAGGCTCGGAAATTCAGTTCTACTGATCTATGACTTTCCTCTGTAAGTCCATTTCTTATCACTTCCGACTCTTTCCTTTATTTATTGACATCCAATTGAGAATGAAGGTTGATAAGTTGTTTTAGGGATCATTTTCTGTAGTTACGATTGTCCGTTGCCGCCCCATCATTCTGTGTCACTAAAGACACAAACCGAGAAGCACTGACCTATAAATAGAAACTACTGTCTTTTCCCATAAGTGAATTCGGATTTGAATGCTTGTGTTCTTCTCAATCATGTTAGTTTTGTATTATCTATAGCTTACTTTTCACAATTCTCCTTACCCTTCTTTTACTCTTTCCGGATGCTTTTTACCCGAATTATCTTGCTATCTTACCTATGCCTTACATCAAGTTTATTGGGTTTCTCCTAATATCAGGTCCTTGCCTATCTTTCAATCTGTGAAGAAAGGGCAAATCTTTAGCTGACTCCTCACTCCCATGATGAGGTGCTTTTATGCAACTCCTAAGACCTACTCACCTTAGGTTGACCGAACCGTTGCCATCAGTCATTGATTCTCTTTCTTCCATTTCTACTAGAAGATACAAAGGTTAGCTCTTACCTATTCATTCTTTTGGCATAGAACCAGAGAACTTGAGAAACTTATAGACCCTGTAGTCAATAGCACGGTTTGAATGTCTCTAATGTAGTGTTCTATAGGTGATTAACCTGTCACCCTTCTTTCCCTTTAGAGATTTTACAATTTGAATTCATAGTGGCTTGAAACCAAGTGTTCATAGTTTTGTTGCCATTTAATTCTTTTTAATATGACTGCATTTGTAAGCCTGCTTTCTCATGTACCCAATGATTATTGGTTCAGGATTTTGGTCATCAATACTGTTGTTTACTGTTGAGGTTGAGGCGTATGAGTTATCTTTTTTCCAGCATGTGCTCTGCTGTTTCAAGTTTCTTTCAGAAAGAATCTCATTGAGTTTGTCTAGAGCGTAGGTTTTCCCATGTCATGGTGCCGCTTTTGCATTTCACATACTATGGTAACCCTTTGCATTTCACAATACAATTTGGTTTTTGCCAGCAATTAGCTCTTATTTTCCTTCTGGTTGACTGGATAGCTTTTGTTTTTGAAACACACTTTATAGTGAGCGGACCTTTGCCGATCAAACTGTTTGAATGTTCTTTTTCAGGTGAATTACATGAATGTTCTAAGTTGTCTATGTTTTCTTTGTTTCTTCTCAACTCGCTCTTGCCCGTGAATTGCAGTTGTTGACTACAGATGTACAATTCCAGAGATAGAAGCATAGAGCAACACAAATTTGTGCTTTCTTCGTCTGGAATCAAGCTAATTTGGTTAGACAGATTATATCCAAAATACATAGACAGACACGCGTTATGGTATAGAACTTAATTAACATAATAGGGCCATGTATGCACTGTATTTTGCACTATGTAGTTCCTCTATGGCTTGTGGGTTATTGTGCTTTTGAAGTTGGCAAAGATGGAATAATTTACTGGGAATTTTCCTGCTGTACTGCTTGCTGGCCTTTCTTCTTAAGTCAATTCTACTATAGAGTCGTCTACTTATATTGGGTTGTGCAATAGTGCTTGAAGGTCTTTCGCGTTAGAAACATTGGTAATGATCCTTTCTCAGGAAAGTGCGGGTGTGTTCCATGCTGCTTCATCACGATGAGATTTGGAGCGCCATAACGGACAATTAAACTCTTCTGGAAGTCAATTAATTAAGGACACTTAGTTAATTATTATCATTATTATTATGATGAATATGATGCTTAGAGTTGAAACATTCTAATACAAATATTGTTCATGGTGTTCTATTGTATTTACCATTTGATATGATTTATTTGAACGGGCTATTCTTGCAGTTTTTTGGTCCGCTTGAGCCTGGAGCAGAGTTGGTGAGTCTTCATCTTTGCCTTGCTCAGTTGTGCCCAATATCTAATGCAGCCACTCATGTTACAAATTGACAGAAAGTCTTATCCTTGAGATGGTCGGTTTATTCATTTCTACCAGTTTTAAATATGTTCCTTCTATATTGTTGTGTTCAACAGTTCGTTTTGCCTTGCCTGCTTACGAGCCTCCCGTTCTTAGTTCTTTACTCCACCATATTCCCTTTTGGTTTCGTCTTCATGTTTCAAAATTTTCCTTTAACATAATAGGAGGGTGTGACCTTTTTAGTTGTCAGTTGTATATGTAGTTGAATACCAACATAAAGTTATCATACAGATTAAAATAGTCTATTGAAATATTTCAAGGATGCATAATTTGTGACACAGTTTTTATTAGTTCTTTCAGAATTGGTTTTTGTCTTCAGACAGGCTGCACCAACTGTGGTACAGGAGAACAGAAAGGGAAGTCCGACTTTAATAAAGCTTTACTTAGCAGCAGGAATACGCTAGCGCCTCTCAATGTAGCCTGATGGGAGCCACCCTGATTTCCCTTTGCACAAGCTACAGCCGTGCTATTAGCTTGACAACTTCAAAGTGTAGTTATGTTTAGCTCCAGTTGACCTTTTCTATTGTTATTGCACAGGGTGGCATCTGTGTTAATATTTATTCAGAAATTCAAGAACCGAATGCTCATTTCGGTGCAGCATTTGTTTTCTATGCATTGAACATGTAAGCAAAGAAATTGTAGGATTCATTGCCTTCCACACCTGAGGTGTTGAGTTGATTACGATATCAGTTGTCAGGTTAAGTATTCATTTGACAAGCTCATTAGTATTTGTTTCATGATTCTTGACAAATCATGATTGTTTGATTGCATTATAATAACTCTATTTTCATATTTCCCCCCTCACTTATGAATTCGAAGATCAAACACTCTAATCCTCCCGCCGCGAAGCGCGGGCTTCCGTACTAGTACAACAATAATAGGAAGACCTTTATTTTTGTACAAACTTTCCTTAGATGGGCTCAGCTACCAATATCTCGCATGAAGTAAGTAGGTAAGCCAAATGTCGTTGAGCTGAAAAACCGCACGTGCTCATCAGATCTCAACAACCCAGCCTTTCTTGTCCTCGATTGCGCCGCTCTTGATCCCTTCCAGGATCGAGTACAGCTGCTGGGCCACCGTCTCAGCTCCAACCTTGTACTCCAACCTGAAACAAAAACGAAAACCTTGTTTAGTTACTGATCAATAATCCCATAGATCCACCGAGTTCCCTTTTCTCTCGGCCTAGCTACGTGAGATTTAATGTGGGCCGGCTGATCAATTCATCTAAATACCTTTTCCCCTGGTACGTTATGGAGGCGACGGAGGCGACGCCCACCGCTGTTCCTGTGCAGAACACTTCGTCGGCCTCTGCCAGTTCGTCTACTGCCACTGCTCGTTCTTCAACCTGAGCAGGCGTGTCATTTTTAGCTATTGAAGAGAAGTAGTATGAAATTGTCTCGAAATTAAGAAAAAAGGGTTTAACTATAGCTAGCAGACCTGGTAGCCTTGATCGGAAGCGATTTCGATGATGCTCTTGCGAGTGACACCTTGAAGAATAGTCCCAATTGCAGCAGGGGTTGATATCACTCTCCCCTGTAAATGAACTCATGGATTATTGACTACATCCTCAAACTTAAATTTCAGTTGATTGAGTTTTAGGGTTAGACACTATGTCAAAACGGTCTTAAATTAAATTATACGTAATAATAAACATGTAATTTCATGGAACCTTCAAAGTACTTTGATCAATGTTTGATGTTCTCGAAACTCATTCCACGAATTATCTTACCACAGCACGTTCAAACAAAACGGATGGAAAGGAGTGGATGTTTAATTTTGAGGTGGGAATATTGGATGGGATGAAAGTGAAGGTTCCACTACTTAAAGAAAATCTTTCTGAATTGGAAACTAGTAGTAAATGACGCGGCAATATTTTTATTTTGTAGGACCTGCTTATATACTTTTGATGTAAGAGTTCAATATTAGTACCTTGAGAACGAAAATGTTGCAGGAAGAGACTTCTTCCAGGTATCTCTTATGAACCGAATCCAGATACAGAACGTCGGAATACCCGTTCCCTTTGGCTCTAGCTATCGCTTTCAGAACCTGAACACCGTTGAGACCAAAATTAGTCCACCCAACTGTGCAAATAAATTCAGGCAGGGGAACTCTCAATTATAACACTTTTGATACCGGCGCGTAATTGGTGATTGATTTGACGCCTCCTGCTCCACCACGGGTTGCACGATGGAACTCGTCCTCCACATACAGATTCAACGGCGCAAACCCTTCCTGTAGTAAACCAAGCTATCTGTCACTTTACAATGAAATCGATGATTGCCCCACGGTGTCGAGCGGTGCAGGCGATTCAATGTCTCAATTCTGAAGGACCAAGTTAAGGGAACGAGAACCCACCTTGAAATAGTTGCCGACCGGAGAGCAATAGATGAGAAACGTGTATTCCGGCGCCGGAGCTAAACCCATGATCGGACCGCTCCCCATTAGAAGAGGCCTTATGTACATAGTTCCTTTCCCAGGAGGTGGAGTCTTTTTATATAATCATCATTATTTCGAGTGAAATTAGTTGGACATTCGTCAACAATTGTATGGAGAAAAACAGAGGACGAGAGGAAGAATTCTGTTTTTAGTGTTTTACCCAGCGTTTGTTGGCGAGAGCAACTTGCTTAACGGCGTCAACGAACTGATCGACGGAAGGGCAAGGCATACAGATTCTGTCGGCGCCCATCTTCATCCGCAGAGCGTTTTGATCTGGACGGAACACCAGTAGTCTCCCGTCTTCTTTCCTGTACGCTTTTGTGCCTTCGTAAAGTCCCTGAATCCATATTTGTCTTCCCGAGGTCAAGCTTTTTCCTTTTCCGGTAAAAATGAAATGGAATCTCAAAACCTGAATTGGGTTCTTGTTTTATTGATCACTTGCCTGGCCATAGTTGAGAACTCCAGCAGCGGGGCTGAGCTCGAGAGCACCATAGCGGCTGAGTTGTCCTTGATGAAATTCTCCATCTTTTGTTGACTGGTTTATGTACATGTAATCAGCTGGGGTGATTCCGAACCCAAGATTATCCCAATCCACGTCAGCGTACTCATCCTCACTGGGACAACAAAGAAACAAGTCAAAGAAATGGGTAGAAGGGAAAAAAAAAAAAACTCAACGAAACAGAGTAAAAAGAAACAGAGCACATGGTCCTTCGATGAACAGAAGCTATGAAACGCAGGGACCCGCAATCTTACCCGTAAGTAGATGGCCTAATAACTTGTTGCAGGGAAGATACAGCACCCGAATTGTATGAATTTCGAGCTCCAACTCCAATCTGTCATCGAATTGATCCAGCCAGAGCGGAAACCGGTGTTAAAAACAGTGGCTTTACGCCAATCGAACTTCAAACCAATCCGGAGCAAGCAAATCACAACCAATCGAAAACCCAAACAGTAAGGCAAGTAGATTATATATTGAAGGAATTGGTTGAGCCAATCAAAACCAAGAGCGTATATGGAGGGAGAGCGGGGGAAGGAAATTGCCAAAGCTCGAACCTGGGAGGAGAAAGAAGAGATGGCTCGAAGAGACTGAATCAAAGTTCGGATGGATGAAGCCGTTCGAATCATGGTCTCACCGGCTGATTATTACTCTTGTTTCGGCAAACGGCCAAATGCGCGGAGGCTTTATTCAACGTATCTACGATGCGCACAAGGATGCCTCAGCGGAGACGTTTCGTTCTCTCTTTTTTGTTTTTGTTAGTGTCTTTGTTTAAGAAGGAATGGAGGGAGCGATGGTTTATGAAAGATGCAGAGGGCAACTGGGGAAATATCAAATTAATATATCCTGTTATTCCACCTTCTTATCTATGGTTTTATTTATACTAGCCCAACACCCTCCTCTCTACACCATGAATGTATCAACTGTAAGGTAGGGAAGTTATGTTGGATGGTGTGCTCTGTTATCTCCGGTGGATCCACCGAATTATTATTTGAATTTTGAACCCCTAACGATTTCAATTATTCAATGTAAGATACATTGGTGTTAGAACATTTTACAAAAATTATTTTGACGAGGCTAATTAAAATGAAAATAGGAAAAGATGTCAAAAGACGGTTTTGAATACGAACAAAATATAAATTTAATGTCGACAATTCTGCTAAGAGCTGATCGCAAAAATCAGAATCACCCAAACATATGATAACAAAGAAAGGGTCTTCTAAGTTCCAACCCACCAAGTGAGTTATCTTGTCATTAAGAAAATTGTGGTCTTAATTAAAAGTAAATAATCATGCTTAAAACTATGATTAAGAATGACTTCATAATGAAACAACGACTTTTAATATTTCGTCATTATAACTCCATAATGAAACAAGGTAATTAAATAATCTTGTAGGAAGACTAATTTGGTGGTCTTTTGTCCTTTTCTTTTAACCGAGAATGGTAGGCAGAGCATTACTAAAAATAGATAAACTTCTACAGTTCTACTTGTCTAGCTAGAGAGGTGTTTGTTTTTGCAGTGAGGTGTTACGAATTAGTAATCACCATGTTTATTAAGTGCACATTGGGTATAAGCAATATTTATTAATTTTTTTTTAATAAATTACATTTTAGGAAGGGGAGGGAGAGGTGAGAGGAGGAAAGTAAGGGTCGCCGTTTCTTATCAAAAAGAGAAGGAGATGAAACATTTTAGAGTTTGGGAAAAGGAAGGATATAGTAAATTATAAATAATGGTAATAATCTGGAATATTAATATTTTTATTTCAAAATTATCATTAACCTAATATTGACCGTTATTTTAAAAAAATGAAAAAATAGAGCTGATTAAGGGTTTAGATGTAGGTTGTCACAATGGTTACTAAAAAACTAGTATCCACTCTAACTCATCCCGTTTTTGCATAATACCTTTGACGCTTTGTTGACATTTTTAGGCAAAATACACCTTCATACCCATAACTTTCGGTTTTTTGACAATAGTAGTCACTTTTGAGAAATACATAAAATAATCAATTTTGCTCAATTTTTAACGGTGTCATCTAACAGGTTGACTAGACTAACATTTTTTTGCTGACATGTAAGTTTTTTTATTAACTTGTTTGCTGGATTTTTGTCCTTTTATTCTAATTGAGTTAAAGAAAAAATCATAAAAAATAATAATCCACCTCCGCCTCCTCTGTCCTTCATCTCCCTCAATCCCTACCACAATGAAATGTCGCCTCTTCTGCCCTTTATCTCCCTCAATGTTGTCGGGTCGCGATTTGAATCCGTAATCAAATTTGTCTTCTCTCCCACAGAGGACGACAATAAAAGGACTTAACCGCCGCCTTCTTCCTTGATGCCTCAAATCCGAGGCCTGGAGAGACATCAAAGAAGGAGAATTGAAGGATAATCGAGTACCAGACGACACCGGAGGATAATCGAGCGACAGACACATGATCCTTCTCTACTGGCGGTCACCGCCACATCTAGAATCTACCATCATCATCACATCTCTCCCCCCATGATTTCGTGGAACCATTAGAAGCGACGTAGCCCATAAAGCCACTCCCATTCAATAGAGATTGAATTCCATCATTTTCCTCAACCTCTTCAAAAATCAAGGATCTCATATTCTCTTCTAAAACCCCTATTCCAAATCCCTCTTCTATCATTGTCGCCTCCCACCCCTTTTGTCGTGTCGTCCAGGTATGCTTTCAAGATGAAGGACTCGCCCAAGGGTTTCGATCCAACGAGGTTGCAGTGCAAACGCCATCGCAGATAAGAACTTTGTTTTATGATTTTGAATTTCTAAACCGGAAACGACTATCGACCTTCCCAATCCCTCTATCCCTTCCAAATTACAACGCCTTCCTCGTGTGGGCCACGGACTGGTGGAGTCTGGGGTAGGGTATGATGCTAGTAGTGGTAGTGGTGACGGAATTAGGATGGATCAAAGGCGAATCCAGGATATAGTAGAACACTATACCACATTTAAATATAAAATTAAATACCGATTAACATTGGACCAATAGAGATGGTTAGGGGTAGAAGCAAGCAGGTGTCGTTTGCTATACTATCCATGGACTCAGAGGAGGGTTGTGCTATGAACCAGTGGTGGCCTCCCCCTAGACCCACCACTGGATGAGATACGGGTCTAGCACCGACAATGGTGGCGGAAATGGAATTGGATTTTGGAGCGACAACGTTGGAGGAGGTAGTGGGCCAGAGTAGGCGTTTGATATGGCGACGATGGTACCGTATAAAAGGGGAGGGGAAAAATTAATTAAATATTTTAAAATAAAATATGACATGTCATCTACACGTCACTTTAGGCTGATTTGTCATCGTACTGTTACAAACAACTAACGGTGCTTATAACACGTTAAAGTTTGTAACAAAAATGACTAAATTTGTCATAGAATCATCCCAAAATTCTAGCTATTTTAAATATTTCTCCAAAATGAACTATTATTAAACTCAAACTTTGCGTCTATGTAGATGCATTTTGCTAAACTTTTAAGCTAGTATAAGTACAACCAACCTTGCCAAATCCTGACATGATAAAATTCTCCTGACATGTGAAATTCCTCATGGTAAAAATCAGGGACAATACTCTAATTTGTTCGTATTTTGGAGGTAAATGATAATTTTGGTCTAAACTTTCCTTTTCCTATAATTAGGTCTAAAATTTTAAATAAGAAAGTTATGCCCAATTTTGAAAAAAATAAACAAATTTGGCTCAAAATCTGGATTAACTGTCAATATTAACGACCATATATTTTTTTAATCTGTGACTCAGCATTCGACAATGAGGTGGCTATGACATGACTTCCCCATCATCTATGTAGAGTTGAGTAAATCGAAGGACGTCGAAGGATTGTAGAGGGAGAAGGGAGAGGTTAGAGGATGAGAGGAAGAAAGGAGATGGCAATTGTTAAAACCCTATATATAGGCCACATCCATTGTACTCTGTAGTTGAGCCGATATAGTGAAACCTCTTCGAGAGTGTCGTCTCTCACGTGGACTAGTCCTGAATCTCAGGGATACCACGTTAAATCTCGGGTTTCTTTATTGTTTGCTTGATTTTTTACATGGTATTAGAGCCTCTGCTCTAAAGGTTAGTACGTTCTCCTTGGCTGTGTGGTATTGCAACGTTTGGTTGTCTCTTGCCGCTGGTTTATGTTGCTTGCGTGTGTCAATATTGCTTCTAGGGTTCTCCGTTTTTGTTCTCTTGAGCTGCTGTTGTTTTTGGGTCTTGTTCTTGGGTGGTCCTTCTGTGTTTGCGAAGCTCTTATAGTATGGATTTGTCGGAGATGGAGTTGGTCACAGTCAAGTTTGATGGCCGCAATTTTTCGATTTTGGAATTTCAATTTCGCAACTTTGTTGTGGGTAAGTGAGTTCTTCCGGTTTTGACCGGCGAATCCAAAGCTCCGACGGCAGGTTCTGATGTTGCGGTGATTGCTTATTAGGAAGCAGCAAATGCTCAATTGATTACTTGGCTCGCTGGTTCTGTTGATATCCCTACGACCCTCCGCTTACGTCGTTTTCGGTATGCTCATGAGATGTGGGCTCATGTTAATGCTACTTATTCTCAAAACAGTGCTTCTCGTCAATTTGAGTTGGAGGGTGAGATGAGTCGTCTTGTTCAGGGCAATGCAGTCAAAAGCGTGATTCTACGTAGAAACGATTTGATGACCTAGAAACGTAAAATCGTAAGATTTTAAGTTTTAAAGCGTAGATTTTGACTACATTTATAAGGGAAAAGTGTGATTCTACTTAGAAGCGCTTTGGTGACTTAAAAGTGTAAAAGCGTAAGTTTTTAAGTTTTAAATCGCGATTTTGACTGCATTGGTTCAGGGTGATCGGGATATTCGCGGTTATTATCAGGAATGTCTTCAGTATATTGAAACATCTTTGAGAGAATCGTCTCTCACGCGGACTAGTCTTGAATCTCAAGGATACCACGTTAAATCACGATGTTCTTTATTATTTGCTTGAATCTTTATAACAATGATTTGTGGAGATGTCATTAATGATGGGTGGTGATGTCGGAGGAGAGAGGAAGAAAAAGATGAGTCGACGGCCGGCGATGGAGAGGGAGAAGGGGAAGATCGAAGGATATAAGGAGTTAGAGAATGACAAAAGGTGTTAGTTGTATGGGTGAGATTAGTTGTAGGTTTTAAGAAAATGTTTAGGAATAGATTTGGAAAAAAATCAAAGTGAAATATGAGATTTCAAAAAATTTAAGGGCAACTATTTTTAAGAATTTACAGTTGCGGGATTTCAAATTTCGTCACATGAAAAATTCTGCAACCATCAAAACAAATAATTTTGCTAAAATTCCATGTTATGTGGAATTGGATAAAGTTTTTTTTTTTTTTGATAATGGTGAACAAATTTTATTAAAACAAATAAAGTTACAGGAGAGAAAAGGGTGGGAGAAAGAAAAGGAAAGAAAGGAAGGAAATGCTACGGTACAGAAGCTGCAGAGACAGTACAAATACAGGCAGCAAACGAGGGGACTAAACATGGCGCCCAAAACAAAATCCCACCCGCTTAAGAACTAGCCGAACCGATCGTAGCCTGCCGCAACGCTTCTATCCAAGGATCAGCAATGTCCTTATCCACTTTGTTTGCCACAACCAACCATCTCGCAATCAAACTACCAATCTTAAACGCAATGACATTCTCCGTAGTTGCTCTGTCTTCAAAGATCCTATAATTCCTTTCTCTCCACACACTCCAGCACAGAGCATGCAGAAACGTCCTTGTGCACCAGTCCTTCGGGCAAGCAGGTTTCCTACGTGGCCAAATCTGTATTGCCTGTGATATGTCCAACGGTACCTGCTCCAAGTGCACGAAAGTTTGCATTCTATCCCAGATTTTGCGGGTGAAGCAGCAAGTGATAAAGATGTGATTGGCATCCTCTTCGCTTGATCCGCAGAGAACGCATTTGCTGGGGAAGCTCCATCCCCGCCTCTTCAGGGAGTCGTGCGTAAGAATTTTCTTCTGCTGTACGATCCACAAAAACGTGCAGACTTTAGAGGGAATATGCCCCTGCCAAATTAGCCTGTGAGGAATTGGATAAAGTTATGCAACCAAATTCCTATCTAAACGACCACTAGGAGTTTAATGAGCATGATACTTGAGGACTCTAATGAGTATGTTTGATAGATAGTTTAAGGACATTATCATTAATATAGGGATCATTTAACCCTTTTACCTAACTAGTGGATAAGTGAAATGCCAAACAGTTGTTCTTATCCGTTAAAGATGTTTCCAACATCTTTCTCTATTATTATTAACAAAGACTTGTTTACAGTTCAACTTTAATTAACACTTCAGGTCACATATAACTTTCGAACGCATCTGTCCTTGAAATAGGTTACTAATTTCTCCACCGGGACAGAGTTTGCCTAGACCTATCAAACTTTATACGGTTTGTTTAATCTTTCTATCCTTATCGTGAACTTGGAATCTTATGCTCATTTAGCTTGTAAATTAATATAATCAAATTCTCTCATCCTTCTGTTTAAAGAAAACAAAATTTTAGTTTTGAAAGCATTAGACGCTACAAAACATGAACGATCACAAACATTGCACAATTTGTTATCCACCCGTTAGAACTAACGGCGAATTTAACTCTATGCCCCAATCCTTACTTCTACATGCTTCTTCACCAAAGAAGAAAACTGGAGTTTAAAGGAATTTTTTTTCAAAAATAAACATTTTCTAATATAAATTGATAAGATCAATCAGGCGGATACCAGTGACAATCGAATGGGAGCTGTTCTTCAGGAAGTTGTTCATTACTTTGCCATTCACGCTGGGTTTAGTGTGCGATTTGTAGGTCGGCGTAGTAATAGGGTTGCCCATTTAGTGGCTCGTAAGGCCCTTTCTTTGTGCCCGGCCATGAGTCGTCTCTTTGATTTTCAGGCCTGACTGGATTTCAGGATGTAACTTTCTCTTTTGTGATTCAATATATGATTATCTTTTTTTAAAAAAATATATAAATTTTCGAAACGGCAGTACTTTACAGTTATTTTCTAATATAGCCATGTTTTTACTGATTTGAGGTGAAGGCAAATATCACCACTTAGAAACGGTTATAAAGGTTATGTTGCTTGACAGACAATCGACATGTGGATATCACAATTTTGAAGTATTCACGTTGAATATGTTTAACAAGTGTTATGAATGTTCATAACAGTTGAATATTTTCAACAACTATTATGACTTTTCTCACTTAACCACATTTTGTTAGTATTTTTAACCATTGTCGATTGTTGTGAATGCATATGTTATGTTGTGTGAATATGTTATTGGTTTGACTGGTAAGTTTAGTAATGTCACTTTTTAGACTGAAGATACATGTATGTTGCTCATTAGAGTGGCAAATAGGAGTTTTAATGGAAATTCTTTATTATTAGCTAAACAATTGACCATCTTATCAATTTGCATTATACAAAAAATTTGTAAGATTTATTTATAATTAAATTTTTTTATTATTAACTTAACGGTTGACAATCTCATCAATTTGCATTACACAAAAAGATTCTAAAAGGTTTGCACAACAATTTGATCAAACTTGATAACTTTAATAAATTAATTATTATATTAGTAATTAAAATTATTTGATTATTAACTACAATATTCACCCCATTAATTTACATTACGTGGTAAGTTAACTTTTACATCATAGTTTAATCATATGTGATATTTTTTCTTTAACTTGATGTTATTATTTGACCATACATTACAAAAAATTTATGAAACACCATTCCATAATAGTAACGTAGATTGTAAATACATTACATAAATCTTTGAGTAAATACAATTTATTAGTTAAATCTTTCAAAAAATTCTAATTATCATTCAAACTTTTAAAATACAAAATATTCGCCAAATGTTTACTTACCGTCAGTATTTTTGTTAGTAATATTGACTTGACAACATGATAATAACTTGAAAGATACACGTGATGCCGTGATGGTCAATATTAGAAGGAAAAAAAAAACATTTCCTCGTTGACTGAATTCTAGTTGTACTATCTTGATAGTCAATTCAACTAGACGTTAGTTGGGTTCATGTCTAAGACCATGATTAGAAGTTTGGGAACATAAAGCAAGCAACTATATACTATTCAACGCCATTCTCAGTGTCCGGCATCGGCAGGCTGCAGATGCTATAATTAGTTGTGCCGAACAGGGACGGAGCCAGATCCAGAGATGGGGGGCCAAACTTTTTAGTATAGTATGCGTCAAATTTTTTAAAAAAGATAAATAATAATAATAAATAAATAATAATTCATTCATTATAGGCACCCAAGCATTGTTTTAGATAATGAAAACATATAAGCTATAAACTCAAATTTTATGTTAAGATGCGTTGAAAACAAATAGTAAATAACCAGCAAAAACCTAATAATAATTTTCAATTTGTACTATATTATTCCTTGATATTATAATTTAACAATAAATGTGTATGCACATTAGCAATTACACAATTCTTTTTATATATTCAACATAATTAAATTTTGAATTTATAAACTAAAAGAAGAGAGGCAGCGGTGGCGACGAGGAACAACGACCGCGACGGCGAGGAACAGCGACGACAAGAGAAGACGAGAGCGATGACGACCGTGGAGGAGAGACCGTGGAGGAGAGAGAGGCACCCAATTGAGAATCCGATGAACTGCGGCAAGATGATCCTAACGCGGGGCAACCATGAACTAACTAACGATCTGAACGCCAGAGGAAATATCCGGTCGTGTAGCTGCCAGATAAATTAAACTGCCCACAATACTCCAATAAGTTGAACCATCCGCCAAAGGCAAACCTGAATCCCAATAAAGCTTCAGGTTAAGCTCCATTAGCGTCCGAACTGAGAGACAAGAATCAAATTGATGATCCGCAAGGAGCTCCTTGATGTACTTAGTCTCATGTAGAAGAATTCCGTGAGAAGTGCGAGTAATCTACAAACCCAAAAAGTCTTTGAGATCCCCTAAATCCTTCAAACTAAGAGCAGCCTGCAGACCTTTCTTTAGGGACCGTATGCCCTCAACATCATCACCCGTAACCACCATATCATCTACATAGAGCAAAAGAACAACGATACCCAACGCGGAAGTCTTCGTGAAAAGAGAGTGATCGTCAAGACTTTGACGAAGACAAGGAGCGAGAATAATGGCGTGAAACTTCTCAAACCAAGCACGCGGCGCCTGTTTGAGTCCATAGAGAGACCGGTGGAGTAGACAAACCTTACTTGGAGAGGCCTTTTTTAACTTAGAGGTGGTTCCATATAGACAACCTCCTTTTCAAGTCACCATGAAGAAAACCATTCTTCACATCAAACTGATAGAGAGGCCAATCACGAACTGCAGTGACCGCTAACAATGTGAGAACAGTAAGCATCTTCGCAAATTGGGCAAAAGTCTCGTCGTAATCCACTCCCTGCTCTTGTGTAAAATATTGGGCCAACACTTGGGCTTTGTGCCGTTCAATCAAACCATCGGGGAGGAACTTCATGTTATAAACCCACTTACTGCCAGTGACAGGCACAGGCGGAATATGTCGATCTACAGTGGTCCACGTCCCATTTTTATGTAGCGAATCTATCTCCACATTCATGGCATTATCCCAATTGGGACCACCATCCGCCTGCTTGTATTGAGTAGGAATAAGCACAGAGTCGACACCATAAGCTTGATAGTCATGGAACCTGGGCGGTGGTTGTCCCAACGCCGAACGTTGAGAACGACGTGGAGCAGGAGGAGTAGCTGGGGACGTGGTTAAGGCTGGACTTGAAGCAGCTAAAGACCAGGAGAGCTGGGAGCTGAAGACAACGAAGATGCAGGAGACGACGTAGAGCTTGGTGACAAAGAGGAACTGGTGGCGAATGTTGAGGAGGAACCGGTGGTCGATGAGTGTGGTGATGCTGGCGGAGACAGGTCGAGCAAGTCATGAGGATCAAGGTGGGGAGGATCACCCGCATGGTCACCATCATTTTCTTCAAACATGGGTAGGGTAGACTCAGTGGACAGGAACGACAGATATGGGAAACTAGACTTAGAGAAAAATGGGAACTGTTCAAAAAAGCTAACATTATAGGTTATCCTAATACACTGCAAGACAAGATCATAGTAAAGGTAACCCTTGTGTACATCACTATAATCCAGGAACGCACAACGAATAATTTTAGAAGACAGTTTAGGGCGCTCTTTCTTAGATAGGAGAACAAAACATGTACATCCAAACACCCTAAGACGCGAGTAATCGGGATGAGTAGAATGTAGGACAAAGTAAGAACTCTTATGACCCAACACTAGAGTGATCTGATAATTTATGATACGAACAGTCGTGGCAGCAGCCTCGGGCCAAAAAGACACCAGAACATGCAAGGCAATCAAGAGAGCACGTGTAAGAACAAGAACATGTCTATTTTTACTTTCAACTAAACCGTTTTTCTATGAACAAGTGGGGCATGATTTCTTACTTAAAATGAATGATAGAGATCACGCAGAGGGTGGGAGCTAAATTCTCTGCCCGGTTCAGACTGCACGATCTTGACAGGACTCTCAAACTAGGTTCGGATCATGTTCAAGAACTCCAAAGCAACAACGAGTAAGTCAAATTTTAGGCGGAGAAAGTACACCCATGCAAAACGAGTGGCATGATCAACAAACAATGCAAAGTAGCAAAAACCATGGCAAGAAACAATCTGGGAGGATCCGTATAGATCCGTATGTATGAGTGAAATGGTTCAGATATAATGGTCGTGCTCGAGGGGGAAAAAATGCTAGTGATCTTTGCCTCAATACAGCTCGTGCACATATGTGAAGAAGAACCATCCACTTTATTCTTTCTAAGGAGTGGTTGTGTAAACATAGATAAATGACGTGCTAGGTTTGGGTTGCATAACCTCGCATGCCACAAATCCCATACATTACCAGACCGAATCGACAAAGAATAAGACACTACGGGAGGCGAAACACTAGACACCGACAGACTAGGACGACTACCAACATCCAACATTGCTACAAGATGGACTATTGACAGGAAGTGAACTAACTGTGATGATAACCCTGAATAGCTCGAAAGCTCCTCGAGGTGAAAGCTCGTCACCTTTTTACTACCTTGCCCGATCTGCCTCCTCGTCTTCAGGTCCTGTATAACACAACTAGATGGTCCAAAGAAAATAGAAAGTCCTTGCTTGGTAAGCTGACCCACGAAGACTAAATTAGGAACAAAAGCAGGCACATGAAGAGTATTTGGCAAATGCAAAAGAGAATTGTTAACCACTTCAATTTCATTTACATGTAGTTTCTGGCCATTGGCCACTCTTATGGCCATGTCATTTACCAGGACTAGTTTCTGTACTTGACGAGAGTCTTGATTCATATGGTTGGAATATGAAGAATCAAGGAGTCATGGTTGACGCGTACTTGTCATTTGAAGTCATGCGAATGCGCTACTGATCGCGCTAGGTAGAGATCGCTGGAGTGCGACACTAACTAACTCGTCGATCGCTGCTGCATTGATCGGCAAACCAGAATCTCCACCATGACAGGAGTAGCATACACCATGCGATCAGTGGGTGGAAGATCGGCTGAGAAAGCCCTTGGATCATTCAAACGTGCCGCCGCCCGCTGAGGCAACCTACAGTCCAACATAATGTGATCACGACTCTTACAATTGACACAAAAATTCTTACATCGGCAATGCTTTTAAAGATCACCCTGTTCATGGTAGTGGTGGCACTCCAACTTAGCTGTAGGCACACGACGTTGAAATTGGGGCTTCTGGACGACAAACATAATAGATGATTGCTGATCCGAGTTCTCCCCTGGCCGAATGTCAAGCTGAGCCTGAGTACGGAGGCGGATTTCCTCGCGGACGAGCAGGGCAAGGATACCTTCGAGCTTCAAATCCTCATATTTGATCCGCATCGAACGGACAGACTCAAACTCCGGATGGAGCTTCACGAAGATCTGGCAGAGGAGCGCATGTTGGCGCTCCTCCATGACCTCGACAAAGGCTTCCTTGGATCGAAGAGAGGCGAGATGCACCCACACCCCATTCATTGTCCTATGTAGTCGAAGACCCCTCGCAATCGCCGGATCGATAGACCTAGAAACCAAGATCGAATTTTGGCATCATTTTGACCCCATCGGGTGATTTTCGTGTCCGTAGCCCGCGACCGACTTCTTGTGCGTACCATTGAGAATTCCCAAGAACCCTATTTTTTCAACAAAGACACGAAAGTAGAATTCCCACAAAGCATAGTTCTTGTGATTAAGTTGTATAGAGAGCTTATGAGAATCCATAGCCGAAAGCTCTGATACCATGTTAGAAACCTGTGAGTTGAAAACGAAATAGACAATAGAGTTACATGGTTTCCAGTATTGTAGAGAGCAATACTGACTAGTTCACGGAGAACGGCAGTCTCTTATTCAGCATAACCATCAACGGGAAGTACAGGGGAAAATATATACAGCTGAAACCTTAGTCCATACAATCACCAAAGTCTACGTCATGCATGGACATGAGCTAACTACGTGGATCACTACGTATGTACATATACGTAAATTGGCGAGCCCTATACGGTCTAACAACTATAACCATTAACTGAAACATATTTAATAAACTAAACAAAATGTAAATAAATTAAGGGCATTAGAGTATATTTAAGATATTTAGGGCGACGAATACCAACCCATACGAAATCAAAAAGAGAAAAACTGCAAAAATATACTACTACAAGGATTGAACCTGGGTATAGAGAATACACTAACTGCTACTCCCCACTAGAGCAAGGCAGAGTTGATCAATTTTTCACAGAATGGTCACTATATATTGCTAGTTTCTTCAGAATTTTCGATATTTTTACACGTGAGCTTAAAAATTTTCATGATCCTCTGATGTCGAGAAGCTTGATAGGAAGACCAACCGCCTCATTTGGAACCATGTAAGACCATTCACAATGGTGGAAGGGAAAAAAGGGAAATTTGGGTGGGAAAAGAGGGAAATGATGGTTTGTGAAAGGGTTTGGCCACAATAGGTGGGAAGGGAAAATAGGGTAATTGATAAGAAGTTTTTTGCCAAAATCAATTTTGTGTTGATCTCATCACTTTATTAAGATAATTTATTCATGATTTTTATATAAGTAGTAATAATTAATTAAGATAAACATTTCAATATGATTTTTTTTTAATTTGGACATAATTTTTTATCACTAATTAAATATGACGTTATCAATAACGAAAAATATAGATGTTGGAAATATGATTGTTGAAAATATTGCTGTTAAAAAATATGAATGTTGAAAAATATGATTGTTAGTCAATAACACACAATTATCACTAATTAAAACAACTAAAACAATCAAAAAGAAAGGGGGAAAAAAACCATGGGGTCTCACCCACCCCTTTCCCTTTTCCCCTCCTCCATTTGTCCTCTAGTGAAGAGAAAACTCTGCCCCTTTTTCTTTTCTTTCTTTTCTCTCCTTTTTCCCCTACCCTATTGTGGGATTTCCCACCCTTTTTTTCCCTTTTTCCCTCTTTTCCCCATCTTGTTGTGGGTAGTCTAATCAAGGTTAGCAAGTTAAGTAGTCATCATATCAGATTGGGAGCAATAATCAATTTGAGTCGTTAGTTCGCATTGATTAAGCCAAACGTTTTAGTAATGGTAACTTACATTCCGATGTAAATGCTACAAGTTCCCCAACACCCACCGGAAGATACAATCAATATACATACACAATCATGGACTAACTAAGAACAAGCTCGACAGAGGGGGAAAGTATCAACTAATCTCGACGGTCCAGCCTTTCTTGTCTTCAACAACACCTCTTTGAAGCCCCACTAGAGTGGAATACAATTCCGACGTCACCGATCCAACCCCTGTTTTGTATTGTACCCTGCATTTTCCACGGAATCAGATATGGTTAATCAATATACAGGAAGTGAAATTCCGAAAGAGGAGAAAAGCACAAAGTTACCTTTGATCTCGATATGTGATTGTGTTCACAGGCGCGACAACAACGGCAGTGCCAGTACAGAAAACTTCATCCGCGTCCAGAAGTTGATCCACTGGAACAACACCTTCTTCAACCTGAAACAGAGCATCCTAATTCAGTTCTCCTGACAGAGGAAAGTAGGCATAGGAGTTTGGTTTGAATGGGTAAAAATGTAGACAGAGAAACATCCTGCCTGGTAGCCGTGGTCACGGGCAATTTCAATGATGGATTTACGAGTGACACCGGGTAGAATGGTTCCCCTGGCAGCAGGTGTTGAAATAACATTCCCCTGCAAATTCAACACTTAGATTTTTTTTTTTAGTCTATGGGTTTTCCCATTTCATGGAATGGGGAAGAATCAATTTTTGAGCACGTAGTACTTAGTGTACCTTGACAATGAAAACGTTGCACGCAGATGCTTCTTCAATATTCTTCTTCTCCACAGAGTCTAGATACAGGACATCCGAAAATCCCCTGCCTTTTGCCCTGCCCATAGCTTTCAAAGCCTGCCACCCAAACCCTTGTCATCAAAACAACGATCCGGCCGGAGGTGGGAAAAATAAAAAGGAACACACAAAAGAGGTCAACATACAGGGGCGTAATTGCAGATTGATTTAATTCCTCCGGTCCCCAAGCGAGCAGAGCGATCATACTCTTCCTCCACGTACAAGTTCAATCCTCCACTGCCCTGCAATGAGACACATAGAAATGGGTTATGATCATTTGAATGAGTGAGCCTGAGCTTTAGCTAATTAAATACACAATGTGACGACATGCATAAAAACCTTGAAGTAGTCGTCGCTGACAGGGGAAGCGTAAACGAGGAACGTGTACTCAGGGGCCGGAGCAAGACCTAACACCGCACCACTTCCCAGGAGCATTGGCCTCATGTACAATGTCCCTTTACCATGAGGCGGCACCTGAGCCCAAATTCAAAACCATAATTCCATCATTAAGTAAGTGTTATGATTAGGGAAGAAGATGGTGATGGTAATTGAATGAGGTACCCAGCGTTTGTTGGCGAGGGCAGTTTGTTTCACGGCTTCCACGAACTGGTGAAGGGAAGGGCAAGGCATGCACATTCTTTCTGCTCCCATCATCATTCTCTTTGCATTCAGCTCTGGGCGGAACAGGAGCAGCCCGCCGTCTTCTTTTCTATACGACTTCAAGCCTTCAAATAATCCCTGAAGAGGGATTCATTCATCCAAAGGAGTTGGCACAACACAGTGAAACAGTTCATATCGTGCGCACTATTATAGCATGTATAAACTGGTTACGACTTGCCTGTCCATAGTTCAAGACGCCCGCAGAAGGGCTGAGTTGGATATTACCATATGGGTTCACTTCTCCCTCCTCAAAACTCCCATCACGGCTACACTTCATCACATACATATAATCAGTCGGGATCAGACTGAACCCCAAATTCTCCCAATCAATAGGATCATCATCATGCTCCTCCAAACTGCAACCATATGTACAATATTGGCGCGTTAAGCAATTCAGTTCTAAACCTAAAATTCGAAGACACTATGTTACCTTTCAGTCGACGACGGTTCAGGGTCTGAGGCTTCATGAGTAGACCGAGAAGTGTAACGTCGATAAGCCCCGACGAGCTACAAGCAAACGTAACAATAATCACTAACCTTGAAAGAAAGGGGAAAATGAAAGCAGGGGAAATGGACAATGAATCCAACCTGGGAGGATGGTGAAGGAGGGATCTGAAGCGTATGGATGAGACTGCGGTAACATCGAATTGCAGCTGCAGGCATCATGATTGTTCTTGTTCAGGCAAAATTAAGATTGTTAAGATTTTGGAAATTAATTAAACTAGGGCTTGATTTATGAAAGTCTGGGGGCGGCTTTGCATGTTGGGGGTTTTGAGTTAAAGACTAATAATTACTTGTGCGGTGAAAACGTCTGATTATTTTCCGCCGGGGATTTCAAAGTAACGTAGAGAGGTTTTAATGCACCAGTTGGACTATATATGCCATGTTGTGGATTTGTTGAATCCCACCAATAAATGTCCTACATGTGTCAATTCATATTAACAGGTTAGAGAGATTTTGGGATTAATATGCGGTAACTCATTAGGAGATTTTTATGTTGAAAAAATTTATATTTCTTGTTTGGTTGTTTCTTTGTTTCTAATAATATTTCAATTTTTCGCTTTTGGTAAAACACTGAAACTTCCATATTCTTTTCTCTCCATATTTCTTCTCAGGGTTTGTTTGTCGCACTTCTTCGAACAACATAAATAACAGATTCACATTATTTGCAAACATTCTTCACCTATGGAGAAGAACATGGAGAAGAAAATGAAAAGTTCACCATAATTAAAAAGAAGAGGAGAAATTATACACCGTAAATGAATTTTTTTTATAACTAGTAAATGAATTGAAGAAGAGAGATAATAGTTTCATATAAAAATCTTAAAAAGAAGTCACCTCATTCGTACATTTGAAACATTTTGACTCCTGAGTAATTTTTAAAATGTAGTATTGCAATTCTTAATTTGGTTTGAACTTCACATATCAATATTACTTTGCCCAAATTTTATGAAATTTTATTATGTTCAAAATTTCAAAAAAATTGGATAAATTTGGCTTGACTTGTGGGTTAATTATCAACTTGGACGGTAAACAAATTTAATCATTTAGGGTTAGTTTGCTTCAAGGATTTTATAACAAGGGTTTTGTCATGGATTTGCTAATTAAAAACCTTGGGATTTATTAGGGATTTTGGGCATTATGGATTTGAGGAAATCCTTTGTTTGTTGAGCTATTTTTATCATGGATTTGATGGGTTTTCAGCTTGTCTCCAAATCCCAGAGTATGAGGTGGGATTTATAAAACCGTGGGGCCCATGGATTTGGAGCAAAAAAAAAAAAAAACCCAAATTCGTGGGACCCACCGATTTATCTAAACATTTTTTGACAAAGCAAACAACGGATTGTGTGTAAATCCATGATGGTTGGTTTTTTGGTACCAAATCCATGATGCAAATCCTTGAAGCAAACGACCCCTTATTCTTCTTTTTTTGTGCGAAAATGAAACGCTCAAGGGCATGTCGTCCTTTCTATATTAATCAAATGTTGGGTTTGAACCCCAACATTATCCCGGCCCCGCTTCCCTTATCCTCCTGCATTGCCTTCATCGGGAAATAATTCCCTCCCCCTTTCAGGATCACTCGGCGACGGCGGAGTAAGCTGAGTGGCCTGATAAACCATTCCCATAAGACCAATCATCAAAACCACCTGTGTCGGCAACACCATCCCTGATAAGAAGAATAAGAAAATAGCCAAACAAACACAAACCCATATCTAATTAGCAAAACCAAGTCAGAATTCAATGCTGAAACTTCGAAACAAACAAAAAAAAACCCACAAAAAGATTCGAAATTTCTGAACCCTCCTGACCGATTGAACTTGGAAGTGCTCAATGTTGTCTCTGGAACCCAATGAGCGTGGCCGCGGGGTCTCTGAACCCTTCTTCTTCTTCGCCGTGAGATTGTGAAGACTTCGATCAAAGTTGGGAGGGGAGCCAAGGCGGCGACGGAGATGGCGAGGGAGCACCAGGGATCTTGTGAGAAGTACTACTACGAGCTTGATTGCTTCTTCTTCTACTCTGTTGATTGCACACAAGTTTGATCTTCTGTAAATATCTCATGTGGATGTTTTGTCGGGAATGTTTAGCCGCTGCTAGCCGTCTTCTTCCTCGTGCGAGTTGGTTGATTGCAGGTATGTTGCCATGGCTTCCTTCCCCCGATCCTTTTGAGCTCGTTGTATGAATCGGATATTCCTTTATAAACAAGGGAAGTGGGGCTGGGATAATTTGGGGGATTTTTCGTTTTTTTCTTTGTTCTTTTAATTAAATTTTTAGATTTATTATTTTTATTAATCAAAAGAAAACAAAATTCAGGAATAAAAAAATAATTTTTTATGTCCTCAAAGCTGACGTGGCAGGTGAGGTGCACATTGACTAACGGTCAATAGGTTTGACCGTCTAATTTGACGGTCAAACCCGCCTCCAGGCCAAATGAGGAAGTTTGCTACATAGTTCAAGCCAGAATAGCAATTTCCAATACCACGGGCCAAAGTAGAAAGTATGTGTATAGTTCGGGCCAAACTAAGGTATTAACCCTTAATATATTTATGTAACTTCCTAAAATATAATTTATTAAAAAAGGAAATTAATAAATATTACTTTTATACCAAATTTGTTCTTAGTAACCATGGTGATTACTAATTCATAGTAATCATCATAACTCCTCCCTAGATCTTGCAGTAGTTTTTCTTCGTCAGATGTCTCCGTTTCCTTTTGGCTTTGGTGAGGAGGCGCTCGTGAGTGACTATCCATAGAAAAGTCCGAACTCTCTACATGACAGTGACCCTCCAAATAGACCCTCCCCCCGGATAGGATGGGATGTATATCGAGGAGTCTCCGGAATCATCTGTGAGGTCGTACATCGTCTTGATAGAGAATTGTCGGTTGGCTGTAAATCTCCAGATGCGCACATCCTCCTCGTGCTCCAATGTGAAAGGATGAAGCTCCACCTATGAAATAACATCTGCAAGTAAGTAAGCCATCAAAAATTAAAAGTTCCACCTACCATTCAATACAAACTCCGACACCAGAAGAAATTTGTGGAGGATGGTTGGAACGAACGCTTTCAGTGGCTTGTCAAGGTTAAACCAACAATTACTCTAGAATCGTGTTGTTCTCCCATTATTTATGTTGCAAGTTGTTCCGTCTTCAAGAACGTGCCAAACGCACAACACTCCACGCCACAAATTAGAGATGCAACCAAGAGTATGTGGTTCAAGACCCTCTGAAATCTGCTTTAAGTACTTTGAGCATATCCCCCTAGCACAGAGGTTGTTTGTTTCGTTGAGGAGCTTCCATGTCACCTTCATCATTTACGATGCATTGGTTCTATATGAGTCCCTAAAACTCGGTTCTCCTTCTTCCTTCGGCCGACAGAGAGTTACCCAATCAACTAGGTGGATCTTTCTTCATCTTTTTGTGCTTCTCCATATAAATATAATTAAAAATATATTCACATTATATAAATAACAAATTAAAAAGTATCCTAGCTGATATGAGTTTAAGATGACAAAGGATGTCAAAGTGGAATGAGATATGGTCGCTTGCGAAGAGAAAGGTAGATTTGGATAAATAGAATTTTCTTTTAAGAAAAAATATTTTGTGGTTTAATTCAAACAACTATGAAATGGACTATGTGATAACTTTATTACTAGTTTCATGTAAATTATTTTCTTTATTATTTCTCTAGATGACATGATATATTGACCAACGATAAAAAATATTAATATTGAAAGTTGATGGTCAATTAATGAGCCGGATCAAAGTAACTTTTATGAGTAAAATTCATAAAACTAAGGTATTAAAGTTGAGTATTCATCATTTATAAAATAATTTATTAGTGGTAGATCACTAAATAAAAAACCGGACCACTAGTTTTTTATTAATTAACGGTTAAACTGATAAGCAATAAACCTATTTAATTTATAACCGGTAAATCAGGTATCAGATATCACACGGTCTTATTTTTCCCATTACATGCATCAATAATGTAACATCGTATCTCACAAAAAAAAAATAATGTAACATCCTAACCCTTTCATTGACAAAGATATGGTACGTTGTGGGCATCTTCCTAAAAATTTTGCATTTACGATGCATCGTGTTAATTTCCTAAGATTTTCACCTTCTAAACGTTTTTATCAGTTAAGATTGGATTCTTCATTATGAATAATAGATATCTCATGTTCTTTGTCATTGTGGTATTTGTCAAAAGTGTTACATTTCAGTTCCCCATTTGGTACTCAACATCCTCATTGATATTTGCTCCACCATCTTTCAAAAAGGACGTAGAGAGACTCTAACATCTATAACATCCCGTTTTTCTGACTTGTACACTTTGAGTAGGCTCGTACGATTTTTCTTAAAGGATACATCATGAAAACTTCCAAGAGGTTGCCGATTCGTGCACTACTACACAATAAACACGTTTGATTTCGGAATTCTTACAATAGCTTCTCTATTTTACGGAGATTAAAGTTGAATTGCTCGTTATAAAATATGCATATCTCATGTTTTAATGTCATGACATTTTTCTAAGGTCTGAAGTACAACCTTTTATTGGGACTCAACATCCTTGTTATAGTTTGCCCTACCATCATTGAAAAAGAGAAGCAAAAAGGTTCTCCTCCATTTGTAGTTTCTTAACCTTTATCTGCCAAAAATATTGTTCACTTTAGATCCACATTATACCATTTTACTAGGATGCATCATATTGACTTTTCAAAGCTCGCCTATTTCTACACTATTCCATCCGGAATATATTTTACTTTAGAGTTCTTACACAAACTCAACCATTTCACTTCAAGATACGTTTTTGTTTTGTCAGTTCCATTATCAATCATTGTAAATTATGATGGTGATAGAAACCTGGAATTCAGGTTTCCTGATTATTACTAGGGATTGGAAAGAATGGCTATTCACTCAAAGATTGGCCTCCTTTCGTGAATAGGAAGGGAATTGGGAAGTGAATTTGTGAAAGAATTAGGAGTGAGAGGGAATAGATGTTGCGGCAGCAGCTTGGAGAAGGAGAAGTGGGTTCGGTGGAGAGAGAGGAGAAATAAGGGATTAGGGATACTCATTTTAGATTTAATCTTGTTTTGTGGGTAAATCTCCCACAAATGACCCATGATAAATCCTAAACCAGCTCGCATAACCTCGCCATTTGCAGTTCTTGTCCTTAAACTTAAATTCCCTCCTCGAAGGGTTACTCCTAACCCACCTCAAACATGCCCCAGCTGTTACGGAATGCTTCACCACCACACTCTTAAACTGATCAGGATCGTCAAACATCATATGAGGGACGAACTGGAACCTCTTGTGGTCACACACTCACACCCATGATCGTAGTGTGGTGCAGTGTCGAATATATCACCACAAGCCTCATTGGATAAGTTGCCTCACACATGGTCAGACTCCTCAAACAGTCTATAGCTCAAATGGTTTGAAGTCTCCATACGTACTTGCTCAGTTGGATGTGCTTGCTGAGTTTGAGAAGCTCCCACCTCTACTTCGTTTATATTATCATTATCTAACCCTCCTTCTTCTACCTCCTCTTTAGATTCCTCCTCTTCAGAATCCACATCGTCAAACTCATCTAACTGTTCCACCTCCTCGCCATGACCATCAGTCCTTGTCTTCACCTTCCTTTTTCTCATTTCACCGTAGGCTCGAAGGTTGTTCCTTTCTTCATGGTATTCATCGTTGGAGGTGTCCACATCATCGGAGTCATAAACATGGAGAATTTGTTGAGCTACAAAAGCAAAGCTTCACCTTCATTTGCAGATAAGTAGTCGCCCGAATCGGCTTGGTGATTTGGATCCTTCTATTCCCATGAACTCACCATCTGTACAGGCACACACACTTTGGTCACTAACCACCCAACAAACATTATTATATCCTAGAGTTTTCCAAAGCCAATGACGATTGTACCCACAATATTGAGCTGCTCACCTTCAATTTCAAGGGAAAACTCGAGAAAGAAGACAACATGTGTTGATGTGACTTGAATCGGACTATCTGCCACTACGACTGGTAGTCGGGGGTCTCGATATAGTGAAACTGGCTCTCTCTCGCCCGCGGACTAGCTAACACACATCGTGTTAGATAACCACGTAAATCGTGTGTCTTTGTTTTTCGATTCTCGCTTTCGTATTCTTGCTTTATCGATTCCGGCGATTTCCCGATCCGTAGCAGCGCGTTTATAACAACATGTGATCTCGTGATGCCTTTGTTTTGTCGCTTTCCTTCCTTTAATGCCCGCTACGAGCTATAAAACGAAGGAACCAACCAAATTTTACAACAATGCACCTACAATCGAACATTTACGACAAGTTTTGTAGATTACTTACTGGTCGAATGAAAGGATGGAAGCCTAGAAAATAGACCCCCCGAGATTACCAACCCACTTCTTGAGGATTAGGGTTTTTTCCGCCAAAGTCAACTCAGGAATCTTTGGTCTCAATGGTCGATTCAAGCTCACCAGAAATCAATTGCGTCGCCAGAATGTGCTTGCCGAGGCTCTATTAACCGGCTAGATGCATTGTTGCCGAGTCGGAGGATGAAGTTGTGGTGTGGGTGTGGGTGTGGGATGGGAGGGAGAAAAATCTGGTGTGGGTGGGAAGGGGTTTTGTTTGTCGTTGCTGGATTGTCGATCGGAAAGAGTGTGCTCGTCGTCGGTGACAACCACTGCCGATCTGGAGAAGGGGAGTGTTTTTCATCGTCGTCGGCAGAGTAGGGTTCGAAGGGGAAACTCGTAGGGCGGAAGAGAAAAATGAAAAGGAAGAGAGAAGAGAAGTCTGATCTGTTCCACTAACCCTTTTCCAAACCTTTTGTTATATTTTTTTTATTAAACCCACGTGAAAAATACTTACCGGACGAAAATTGTCATATCAGACTATCCGTTAGTCATATAACACGTTAACTCACACCGTCAAAAAATTGGACGAAAGTGACTATTTCAGGTATTTCGCCAAAAATGGCTATATTTGGCAAAACCGTCAAAATTTTCGCTATACAGGTATATTTTATAATAATAAAACTACAGAAATATGGGTTTCTATCAGGTGGGAGGTCCTAAATAATATGATTTGAGATAATTTGTCAAAAAAACAATTGGAACCGGTTCCAAGCCACTGTTTATTTATAGACATTTTCTAACCATCTCGCAAAATCCCATCATACAGTCCCTACATAGATGTTTACAGTTAACAACATGACTAAAAGAACCTGGCAAAAATTTACTTCCAAATCTCAATGGCGGGTGTATCGTCAATTAAATCTCAACGGTCCAGCCTTTCTGTCTAACAAAAATTAATAATTTAAAAATATCCTAGATGTCTAGCTGATATGGGTTTAAGATGACAAAGGATGTCAAAGTGGAATGAGTATTCTGGTCGCTAGCGAAGAGAAAGAGGTAGATTTGGATAACTAGATCTTTCTTTTAACAAAAAATATTTTTTAGTTTATTTCAATAATTATGAAATGAACTATATGATAACTTAATTTCTAATTTTATGTAATTTTTATGTGTGCAATTCATATCAAACTAAGGTATTAAAGTTGACTATTTATCATTTATCAAATAATTGATTAGTGGTTCATCACTAAATGAAAAACTGGACCACTAGTTTTTATTGCTTAACGGTTAAATCAATAACCAATAAACCTGTTAAATTTATAACCAGTAAATCATATATCATGTTTGTATTTTTCCACTACTTGTATCAATGATGTAACATCTTAACTCTTTTATTGACGAATATATGGCACATTTCGGCCATACCCACACGATTTTGCATTTAAGGTGCATCATAGTAACTTCCTATGAGTTTCACCTTCTAAACGTGCCTTGTCAGTTAAAATTGGATTCTTCCATATGAATCATGGATATCTCATGTTCTTTGTCATCGTGGTACATTTCAGTTCCATATTTGGTACTCACGTTCTCATTAATATTTGCTCCACCATCTTTCAAAAAGGACGTAGAGAGACTCTGGTAACATTTGTAACATCACATTTTTTCCTGACTTGCACGCTTTGAGTAGTCTCGTGCGATTTTTATTTCAGGATGCATTACGGAAACTTCCAAGAGGTTACTGGCTACCCATCCATGCACTACTACATACTAAGCACGTCAGAATTTTACAAAAACTTCTCTATTTTACCGCGATTAAAGTTGAATTGTTCCTTATGCATCTCTCATGTTTTGTTGTCATGACATTTGTCTAAGGTCCGAAGTACATCCTTTTTTGGGATTCTACATCCTCGTAAAGTTTACCCCAACATCATTTAAAAGAGACACGAAAAGATTATAATTTTATTTGTATTGTAATATCTTATCTTTTTTTCTGCCGGATGGATCATCTCACCTATTTGGTATTTATACACTATTTCATCCGAAATTGATTTTAAACTAGAGTTCTCAAAAAAACTCAACCATTTCACTTCAAAATAAGTTTGTTTTGTCAATTCCATTATCAATCATTGTCAATTATGGTGGGAGGTGCTGGAATAATATGATTTGAGATAATTTGTCCAAAAACAGTTGGAACCGTTTCAAGCTACTGTTTATTTATAGACATTTTCTAACTATCCCGCAAGATCCCATCATTCACATTTCACAGCCCCTTTACAGATGTTTACAGTTAACAGCAGGACTAAGACACAACCTGACAAAAAATACGTCCAAATCTGATTGGTGGGTGGATCTTCAATTAATCTCAACGGTCCAGCCTTTCTTGTCTTCAATCACACCTCTTTGGATCCCTACCAGGGTAGAGTATAACTCCCATGTCACTGATTGAACACCAGTCTTGTATTGCACCCTGTCCACAGTTCCATCGAACAACCCATTATTCCATTGTCAATTTGTCATCACTGAAGCATAACACATTGATACAGAGTTTGAGAAACAACCTACGATCCTGATATGTGACGCTGCCTACAGGAGCTACAACGACAGCCGTCCCAGTGCAGAATACTTCGTCGGCACTCAGTAGCTCGTCCACCGGAACAACCCGCTCTTCAACCTGGTAGCCATGGTCAAGAGCGATCTCAATGATCGACTTTCGAGTGACTCCTGCCAGAATGGTTCCCCTGGCTGCAGGGGTTGAAATAACGTTCCCCTGAAGTCAAAAAATGAAACCATCGACTCACAATTGTGTTCCCATTTCATGCGGTCCGGGAGAAAGCAACTTCAGAGATAAGATGAAAATGGGGTATGAAGTACCTTGACGATGAAAATGTTGCATGACGATACTTCCTCGAGGTTCTTCTTCTCAACTGAGTCAAGATACAGGACATCGGAGAATCCCCTGCTTTTTGCTCTGCTCATTGCTTTCAGAACCTATAGCCACAACCCTTTTACTCTTCAGGAAACTGAAAACTAAGACATCAATTACAGAAGCTGAAGCTTTTTTTTTTTTTTTTAACAAGGATGAGTCTTACAGGGGCATAGTTGCTGATAGTTTTAACTCCTCCGGTTCCCAAACGAGCCGATCGATCGTACTCTTCCTCCACGTACAAGTTCAAAGCTCCAGCCGTCTTAAAGTAGTTCCCCACAGGGGATGCATATACCAGGAATGTGTACTCAGGCGCCGGAGCTAAGCCTAATACAGGCCCAGTTCCAAGCAGCAACGGCCGAATGTACAGTGTCCCTTTCCCCGGAGGTGGCACCTGCAATGATTCAAGTGTCAATAAATCACTGCTTACAAGACAATGCAAGAGCGAAGGTTTCGATTGAATCGTGTACCCAACGCTTGTTGGCGAGCGCAGTTTGTTTGACTGAATCGACGAATTGGTCGATCGAAGGGCAAGGCATGCACATCCTTTCAGCACCCATCACCATTCTCATTGCGTTTTGGTCCGGGCGGAATAGGAGTAGCCCGCCGTCCTCTTTTCTGAACGCTTTTGTGCCTTCAAACAGTCCCTGATGAGATGGTCAAAATACATTTCAATTCCATTCTATTTTCTGGTGCGTAATATGAAACTGTGAACCAATCATAAGGAAATAAATAAATTTTGCTTGCCTGCCCATAGTTCAAGACACCAGCCGAAGGACTAAGCTCAATGTTGCCATATGGGTTGAGTTCCCCTTTTGTAAAGTTACCATCTTCACGACACTTCATCACGTACATGTAATCGGTGGTGACAAGACCGAATCCCAAGTTGTCCCAATCCACGTCAGCAACACAGTCATCTTCATCACTGTCGAGGAGGTAACAGAAAATGGTTCATCACAAGAACAGTTAACGATGGAACTTCCATCATGGAAGTATTCAGTTTCAGGTTGAAGTGATTTTCTTACCCGCTGGATGATAATGGATCAGAGATTTCCTCAACAAAAGATGCAGCCCTTGAAGTGTAGGAATGTGAGTAACTACTGCTGCGGACTCCAAACTGGAAACCACCAACCAACCAAAAATACTATTTGTCACTTTCATGGCCTGAAAACAGAGTACCCGAAACATTTGGAAGATACCAAATAAAAAAAGATCCAACCTTTGATGGAAATGATGCGACCCTGAGGGTCTGAAAGAGGCTTCGGAAGCTTTGCATATTGATTCGGATGCAGACTAATAGAATAGACTGTAGGTTAGCTTAGCTTGAGAGAAGCAGAGAAGGAGAAGTGAACACCTATAAAAGAATGGGCGGAAAGCAGAGGAATAAACACATGGTTGGTTGGGACACGGAACAGGGCACGTAGACACCTTGCACACATGGCTTGCCATTGCCTACATACCTTTGCGTAGATGGATGGATAGAGGAAGAAGCTGGCGGAGTTGGCAATGCAAATCCTCGTTTTGCCTTTAGCGTCCAAAGCTCCACATAAGACAGAGACAGAGAGAGATAGAAGAGCTGCTAGGCGTGAAGTGGGGCTGGTCGCTTAATGCTTATCTTACTTTTGAAGATTTTTGTATAGTTGCAGCAGATTTGGCGGGTAATTTGCTTTCCCCAAATTCGACTGGGAATCAACAAGTGAACTACGTACGTAAGCCTACCATATCTCACTTCTACGAAGGTTTCTATGCAAGGCTTGCAATGTTCTTTTCCTGGTAGGCAATCATTCCTTGATGGATAATGGCAAAATTACCACTACCCACTAACATACAAAGTGCATTGAACCTCACAATTGATACAACTCCATCGTTCCTTCTAACGTGTCAATTAAAGCAGCTTGGTGGAGGGAGAGAAGCTAAGATACGTCTCCTGCCTCCATCTGGAAGAAGAGACCGTGTCAAATGGTAGAGGTCACAGCTCTTACAAACAAAACCCACCACCACCATCATAACAAGGACTGTCAAATCATATGGTGGCTAAGCCATCTAGCTGATAAGCTGATAGATGACCAGAGCCCCAAACAGTGGGTGTTGGACTGTTGGTGGTGTTAGATTGTACTCTCACGAGTTCTAATCTTCGGATTGGGCGCGAAATCCAACGACATCAGAACGTATTCTTAAAACACGCAAACCGAAAAACCCTCGTTTACCTAAGCTCTTGTTCATAATTCTTACCTCTATGACGCGCTAGAGACAGATCTAGGCAGGAGATGCCTGGTCTATGTCAGTCCGATGGACTCTGCGACCTGAGTTCTGCGTTCTATATTTGTTTGCTTGTTTCTTTCAAATCATACTCTCCCTCTCGAGAAAGGGAATCTTTTTGTTATTGTTGATGAACTTGGAAAAAAGGGGTATCTTGAGAAGTTGCCCGGATCACTAGAAACGAATGGCCTTGAACATTCTTCCCTACACTTGGGGAAGGTGGTTTTCGTGGCCCCTCACCTTCTTGGAGGCACTCTCAAATGAGTCAAAACGTCCTAACTTTAGGAAGAAGTTTGTATGTAATAACGGCAATTTGTCAGGTCCTTACTTAAACTCCAACAGTCCAGCCCATTGTATCTTCAGTAAGTCCCATCTGTATGCTTGTAAGGTCGGAAGAGAGCCGCTGGGTTACCTCGCCGGGTCCACCAGCTCCATAGCACACCCTGGAAACCCAAAGGGAACGATCATCTCTCTTTCTCAGCATCATGGTCGAAAATTCTATAAACATTAGCAGTAATTACATCTAATGCAGGTTAAGAAAGGAGTGCTTTCTCACCTTCGACCATGGTAAGTAATGCTACCCACAGGCAACAAACCAACAGCATTTCCTGTACAGAACACTTCATCAGCTTCGACCATTTCCTCTATCGAGACAAGCCGCTCCTCCACCTGTAGTTTCAAGAGCGAAGATAGACAGCACAAATGGCTTTGAGACTAGCTCATTGGATAAAACTTAAAAGACCTCAGGTGAAACTCACAAAAGGAAGGGTTGGATTATGACATACTTGAAACCCTATGGTTCTAGCCAGATCAATTGCACTTGCCCGAGTAATTCCAGGCAATATTGTCCCTCCTACTTCGGGTGTACATATTTTCTTATCCTGTGAGGTCATAGACAATGCAAGAGATTCAGTCCTACATCCATTTCTACCAAGTGAAAAAAGCAGCCAATGAGTTCAAATTCTTACCTTCACAACAAAGATGTTAGCAGTGGAGACCTCTTCTAAGTATCGGTTATGGACTGAATCGACATATAAGACATCACTGAAACCATTTTCCTTGGCAGTAGCCTGCGCCCTCAGAATCTGAAAAAATAAGGTATGGAAAAACTTGATACATAAATAGCTAGCAAATCAAGGCCATATTTGGAAAAAGCCTAATAACTAAGGGGAATGAGAGAGTAGAGTTATTATCTTAGTTACTCACCCCAGCATAGTTTCCTATGGCCTTTACGTGTCCAACTCCACCTGGCACGGCACGGTGAGTTTTATCATCAACCACCAGATCAATTGGCTCCAAACCACCCTATGAAAACAGCATAATTACATACCTAAATGCTGTGATAGTGAGGGTTTTCAATTGAAAACCAAAAGAACAGAGACTTAGATCTACCTCAAAATAGTTCCTGACAGGGGTAACATATATCAGAAAAATGAACTCAGAAGAGGGAGTGAGACTGAGTTGAGGACTAGTCCCTAATAGCAATGGACGGATGTGCAGAAAGCCTTTATCTGGAGGTGGAATCTGCAAGAAAGTTGATATTTTAGTTGCAGAGACCAATAATAATGGCCATATAGACAAAGATAGACATGTCATGAGCAGAAACAAGATAGCTGTCATTACCCATCGTCGGTTTGCTGATACAGCGACTTTCACCGCCTCCACGAATTGCTCAACAGTTGGTGCAACCATGCACAGTCTATCAGCTCCAACAGCCATACGCAAGGCGTTTTGCTCTGGTCGAAACAGTAATATAGAGTCATCTGATTTCTTGTGTGCCTTCAGCCCTTCAATTATGCCCTAACAAGGAGCTTCAATTTTTTCAAAAAGTTGGACAACAGAACAGGTTCTCTACTAGTGAAAAGGGAGCGACATATAACATACGCGTTTGACGTAGATTTAATAATAAGTGTTGCCAAACCTGTCCATAGTTCAACACAGAAGAGAAAGGATTGAACTCAATGTTCCCAAAAGGTAGCAACTTGCCATCTGAAAATGACCCACTTCCAGAAGGACACTTCATCACATACATATAGTCAGTTGGTAAGGGATCGAATCCGAGGTTGTCCCAGCTTGTAACTGGAATTTCAGTTGCTTCACTGCTTGTTAATCAAAGAATAAAATGAGAAAAAATTCAATCTTCATACACCAGCGATTAGAACAGAACAGAACAATTAAACCAAACGCTAAAAGCAACAATCTGGTTTCAATTGAAGCATCGATCAGAAATCTGAAATTCTCCATAGTCACTATAGCAACATACTCAGCCGACCCTGGAATGCAATGATCAATCTGAAGGTTTTCACCTTTCCTCAAATTCAGAACAAAACCCATTTTGCAAAATCTCTCAAATCTTTCAAATTCACAACCCAAAACCAATATCCAGATCAATGATCACGCAGGTCACTAGAACAACCATGAAGCACCACAAGTTAATTATCAAACAACCCAGACACTAAACAAATATTAAAAAATCTCGGAATGATGATCGCTAAACAAAATCAGTTTGCCCAAATCCTAGTAGCTTAATTTCTCACCTGCATGTGTGGGCCGGAGCAGCCTTCAGCTTCCCAATGAAAGATTCCGTATAGCCCACTGATAAAGGAGCCAAGAACGATTGTCCTGCGTTCTTCATCTGCAATATCCACCGGGTCGAATTTAGAATCACCCAGCGATCGCTAATACTAGAATAGTCATTATTGAGCAAAAGCTGACCTTGATCGATGAAGGGCAGTTCAAGAGGCGGAGATGGTTCGTGCTACCACACGGAGAATTCGGAGGGGAAGTTATCGACAAATGTTGCGGGGAGGCCGCCGCCGACATCATCTCTTTCGCTTTTCCGGCAACCACCGAGTAAAAAGAGTAGTCCGGATTATTCTAAGAAGCGGAGAGATCAGGTGTATGGCATCCGACTGGCGGAACTGCAACTTTTGTCTCCTGGGGAATCGGATCCGCTGCATGCAAGAGGGGGCAGACAGTAGTGTTGTTTGTGATTGCCAGTTGATCTGAAGTCTCAGTTGGCCAGTTCCTTTGAACATACGGTTCGACCGGAGTATGTGACCGGCCTCAGGACGGATGTCCCCCCACCAAACGCAATTGAGTCGAGTTGACTCCTAAGTCCTAATCTGCTAATCAATATATTTTTTTTCCTTTAACAAATCATTTTCACTAAAAAGGGATAGTGTTACAAAGTGAGATACACTTAGGGGTCGTTTGCTTGAGGGTTTTGGTGATGGATTTGGTCATGGAAATATATATATCATGGACTTGAACCGAAATTCATCGTTTGCCTTAGGGAATTAGGGAGACGGAATTTGTGGAGCCCACCACTTTTGGGGTTCCAAATCCGTGGACCCCACGGACTTGGAAGTTCCACCTCTTGAGGTGGGATTTGGGTGATGGATTAAAATCCATGATGGTAAATTACCTTTCTACCCTTCATTATTTCTTTAATTACAAATTTGTCCTACTTTAATTCAATGGTCATGCAACTGTAAACTTTTATAATTTCGTATTTTATAAATATGAGAATTTATCATTTCATTTTGTAATATCGTATTTTATTTAAATATGAATGTATATGTGATTTGTTAGATTCACCTAGAAACACTTTATGCTCATCTTGTACATTATTATTTGATTGATTGTCGGATTCCACATCGGTGAGTTAGCAAGAAGATGATGAGTTGTAGCAATAAAGCGAGCAATTGGCTGCAATTGATACATAATATTCCGTACATTATTAGATGAATTGTTTTTTATATGAAGGATTATTAGATGAATTTTTAATTAGTGCCAAGATGAATTGTTAATTAGTGCCAAATTGTAATACATTTCTATATTTGTAGTTGAATTATTAATCCACATAGTAGTAAAGAGTTTAAAATTTCTTTCTATGTTTTGGATTAGTTTTAAATGAAAGATTTGAATTATAATATAGAAATATAACTAAATAAGGGTAACTAGGTAATTTGTATTTAATATCCACAAATCTAATCAAACAAAGTCCATAATCAAATTCATAAAGCAAACAATAGACTTGTTCAAATCCATAATGCCACCAAATCCATCATATATCCATGGTTTTCCAAAACCCAGGTTTTACCAAAACCCTCATTTTTCAAATTCATGAAGCAAACGACCCGTTAATGGCAAGACTACCACAAAACAAAAGACAAAAGAAAAATCACTCTGTCAAGTCCAAAGGAGAACCCATGCTTAAAAAACACTCGGCCCATAAAATAAAGACCGGGCCCGAAGTTCATAAGCTCAGAAATAGACCCATAGAACCTCCAAACACTAGCTATGCTTCCGGTGTGGGCAATGAGTGTGTTAGGTGAGTTTCGACATTAAATTAACTCACTCGCTTAATAACGACTTGGTACAATTATAACCCACACACTACTTTGGGTTGGATTGTAGGGGTGGGCATCCGGTTCGGTAAACCCGAAACCGAACCGGACCGAAACCGAACTCGACCGAACCGAAACCGAAATACTAATATTCGGTTCGGAAATCGGAATAGAAATCTGGATAGTTCGGAAAACAGGGTCCTTTTGACCGAACCGAGATTCCGAAATTCCGACCGAAAAAACCGAAATATATTAAATAAGCCCAACAGTCAACACCCATCCATATTCCCCAACACCCTAAGCCCAAATGAAACCCACTGAGCCCAGAAGAAACCTAACCCACTAAGCCCAACCAAAACCCTAACTCCTACAGCCCACACCACAACCCTATCCCCTCTAGCCTCTCACTCAACCCTCGCCTCTCACCTTCTCAGCAGCTGCCGTCCCCCAACCAACTTTCTCCAACCACCACAAAACTTCGCTTCATCAAATCCAGTGACCAGTGGCGGCCTGAGCGGCCATCTCCGACCTACCTCCCTTCAATCGCTTTGCCAACAACAAGTGAAGAGGACACTCTGAGTATTGGTTTTGCATGCGGCGGGACTTGTGCAGGCCTGGAGTGTTTTGGGTCTGATAGGTAGAGGATGATTGTCGAGATTGGGGGAATCGGGGTGTCGGGGAGAAGAGACGATGGTCGTCGGTCGAGTTGGGGGAATAACGAAGTCGGGCAGTCGAGGAGAAGAGACGATGGTCGTCGGTCGAGTTGGGGGATTCTGGGAGAGAGGGAGAGGAGAGGATGATCGAGTTGAGAGGGAGATGTGATGATTGTAGAGTAAGAGTTGGGGGGAGTCGGAGATCGAGGGAGAGACTGGAGATGGAAGTCGGAGATCGAGGGTTTGAGGAAGAGAGCGGAGAGGCCAGAGCAAGAGAGAGGATTGGTGTTGGGCCTGGCGGCTGTAAGTGTGACCCAAAACCCTAAAGGAAAGGGGGATAGAAAAGAAAATGAGGAGGCGCTGGTGGTGGGCAATTATCTTTCGGTTTGGGGTCTTCCGACCGAACCGGAATATAATTCGGTTCGGCCAAACCGAACCGAATTATATTTCGGTTCGAACTCGGTTTGACCTCTGGGATACATCGGAAATCCGGTATACTCCATTTCGGTTCGGTTTGAACCGAATCGAACCGATGCCCACCCCTATTGGATTGGATGGGTAGCAGATGGGTCGTCGGTTAACTAGTAAATTCAACTTGTAATTAGGCAAGCTGACTAACATTTATAATAATTCATAAAAAAAAATTAATGAGACTGCACCAATTTAGACACCTCCTCCCAATTTGTATCCACTGAGATGTCTAGTACTCGTATAAAATCTTTCATTACTTCATTAACAATTATGTAAAGAAAGTTCTTTTTTTTTGCGACTTATATACAATTAATAGCAGCGTTTATAAAACGTACTTGTCCGTCCGAGAAATCCTCCGGCCCTAGGCTAAATCGATAGGTGGTTATTAGAGATAGGAAATGGTTGAACCACGGATTTAAGATAAAATATCATGTTGCTGATTTTCCAATACACCCTTCCGTACGGTTTTAGGATCCTTGATTAATAATTTATAATTAGCATATCAATGTGTAATGGACATTACACAACATAGTGATAAATAGTAGTAGCCCAAAAATATAATCTATTTTCCGCCTATAGAAGTCAACGGTTAGTGTGAAATGGCGGTTAAGAAATAAGATGACTATTCATTAGTATATATAAGAAATAACTATTTTCCATGTTGTGACCCGCAACCCACCCATTACCCAACCGATAAGAGCATGTAGGAAATTCGTTAATCCACAACCTACCCACATCAATCATCATATCCACTGCAGTTGAGGTTATTTGTAGGTGGGTCGATGTCAACCGGTGAATTATCCATCCGCATGCCCAGCCTTAGCCTCCATACTGCCTTTGTCGTCGCTGGAACCAAAGGCACTCCGATCCCACCAAACCAAGCAAAGACTGAGTCTGAGATGCTAATGCTTTACAATCCATGAATCAAACCAAAATAAGCATGCATACGTCACACTCCTCCCCCCTCGCCTTACCTCGTTGGACCATTAATCTCCACTAAACCTTCACATCACTGGATCAAACGCCATCTGTCGGTCATAAGAGCCAGCAAGAGAAGAAGCCTCAGAGCGATGAATGCTTGGAGGTGAACCGATGGATCAATCCTTTGTCTTCTAATTTTCCAGCCGCATCTGAGTTGATTCACTAGGGAGGACTCTTGCATCTCCGAATCACCGAAATATGTCGGGTGAAGCATATAGGTAGGCGAGGCGTGAAAGACGAGAAAATAAGCCAACTTTGGTGCCTAATAAGCCACCCTTTGCCACCATGTATATATAACTCTAGATATGAAAAACCAAACCAAAAAATAGGGAGGACATCTTTATAAAAAAAGACACTGTTTGGAGAGATTGAAAGCTGAACTGGAAATAAAACATCAAGGAAAAGGGAAACAGGCAAAATAGAAACAATCAAAGGAACGAAAAGCATCAAAAAGAAAAATAAGGTATAAGGCGGGTCACCGCCAGTCCTGGAGGGAAGCCGACGACAGCCCCTTTGCAGGCTTGAGTTTTGAAACCCTACAACCTAGAGAAAAGGAAAAGTTAGCAAGACGACTTGGTATGTGAAATACTAATCAAGATTAGTGATGTAAATTTGAGCGTGTCTCGTTAGGTATTAACCAACTTGATTTATGTAGTGTGGAGCAGGCATGGATAATATATCACTCTCGTCCTGCCATGTCCTGTTTTACTCCTATTTCTCTCTCTCTAGATATATATATCTTTATTTCTCATATAGAGTTATCTTAACTCATATTTTCACTCATCGATACTTTAGATAAGTGAAAGAGTTCATCTTTCAATCAATTGGGCTCAATTAATCTACATATTATCTCTATTTTCATTTATAAGCAATTTTTCTTTGTTTTATCGTTAAAAATAAATATTTTTGCAAATAATATGTAAGGAGTCATTATTCTCCCATGGCTAAGTGCGGATATTATTCTGCCTAACCTGCATTTGATGTGGGCCTATATGATACTCGCCTCTCCGCATTTCCATTACTAATTAAGATGTGATGACTGAGTTTCATCATATGAGGATTGAGGCCCACAAAATAATAATAATAATAATAATAATAATAATAATAATAATAATAAGGGCTTGAGGCTTTTGTACGACTAACTTAAGTTTGTTGGTTTGAATGAAAAATTTAAATGATTCATTTGAGTTATTTGTGAATGGTTCATCTAGCATTATTGTGTTCTAATTTTAACTCTCCTTTTAGTTTTTCGGTTGACTTTATTAAGATAGTAACAACACAATGAAATGTTTTATATCAAGGACGAAATGCCAAAATGACTTACTTAAAATAAATTTAGCTCTTCCTTCAAAAAAAAAAAAAAATTAATAAATTTAGCTCTCTAAGGGTGCGTTTGGATAAGTGTATTTTAAATGTAAGGTATTTGAAATACTAGCATTTGAAATGGATGTATTTGAAGTATTAGCATTTGAAATACATGTAATTCAAATTCATTGTTTGGATACTCATTTGTAATTTGTTTGTATTTTTGTATTTATGATTTTCAATTTCAATTTTTAATTTTCTGGCCACTTACTACAAATTTTGGTAAATTACAGTTTGGTACCCGAAATTATTTTTTCTTACAATTTAGTACCTAAACTTTTAAAATTTTACAAAAAGGTCCTGAAATTTTGATGGTAAAATTACATTTTGGTACCTTTATATGTTTTGCCTCACACTATAGTACCTAAACTTTTCATATTTTACAAATAGGTCCATTCTTTTGTTAGGAGGTATTTCAAATCACTAGTTGTTGAAATGTATTTGAAGTTGACAAAAAATACACTAGACATGTATTTGGAAATCACCCCATGAATTTGACACAAATCCAAATACCAAATGTAATTAATATCCAAACACATGATTTGGTATTTGAAAATCCAAATCACAAATACCAAATCCAAATCCTTGTATCCAAACGCACCCTAAAAAAAATTAGAAAACAATACATTTACAAATGTCTAACTTGTATATTTACATTTGTCAATGTCACTATTTAATCAAATAAATTGTTTTGTAAAAAACGACGCAAAGAATGTGTGACTATCAAATATTTTCCTTCTCAACTGAAGTACATGCCTTAATTTGGAACCTGATTCAATTCGTACATGTTAATGGGTTGGGTCATTCTCTACCTACAGGCTACAATTGGATTCACATGCTCCCACTACTAAAAGGTCCTTAAAACTTTACTGTTAACCCTCTTTTTCGTAAAAGTATCCACATCCACATAATTAAATGGCTCAACGGCAAAGTGAAGTGGGCAACCTTATCCTTCGGTGAAGAATCATATGCAAACCTTATTCAACAATGGAAATCCAGGCGGGTAGCAAGAGCGAGAACATTGTAAGTTGTAACGGCGTGGAACGACGATGGCGGCGCAGTGGAATTATATTGGAGATACAAGCAAAGTGCAAAGAATAAGAAACACCTCCACCGCCAAGTTTGAACGGTCGCCGAATGGCAAGTCCATGTAAAAATTTGCGTGATTGAAATCGCAAGAGAGGAAAAAACAGAAGGGCAAATTCATTCGATTCCATCGGATACATACATTAAAAAAAATACACAGCTAGCAAATTAAGTGGGAGACAGAGACAGAGGAAATGGAATCATCATCCGCGTCATCGATCACATAATAGAGCAGAGGGAGGACTGTTGATCGGCGGCCGGCGGGTTGTTGGGATCGACGCCGGGCCAGGCTTTGCAGAGGCAGCGCTGAGCTTCAGGGACCTTTTGGTAAACTGACGGGACGTGCCTTCCGCATCCTCCCCAGCTCGTCTTCCCGCAACTCGCGCACTTCACCTCGTAGCACATCTTCTTCTGCAACTATCTTCCTTCTTCGACCAAAACGATCTGATTGGCTGCTGAATGTTGGTGTTTTCCAAGTCGAAGGCCCCTTGTTATAGATTCGGAGGGATAGGCTGGCGGCTTTCGTCTCCTAGTTGAGTTATATGGGTGGGAGCATTGACCAAAGGGAATAAGGCCCGGTTTCATCGTCCAAACCAGCGTGCCTAGCTATCCGCCCGGCCCATTGTTAAAACTTAAATGAATGATTTGACTTATTCAACGGAAACAGGTACGAAGAGATGGATGGATCCGCTGGCTGGCTAGGCGGCTCTTGGTTTTGTCTCTCCGCGCTTTCCTTGGAATCTCCTCCTCTCTAACTAGATTTGGAGCACTTCTACTAATGTACAACTTGAAGTTGTACCATTAATATATTAAAGATACATTACAGAAAAACAGTTTTCTAGTCACGGGATCTTATTCACGGTAATATTTCCCGTACTAAGAAGTATGCTAATAATCACTGGAAAAGTTCCCGTATTTGATTGTATAGTTCTAATCACGGGAATTAATTTACCTATTTTTTAGTCTGCATTTCCCGTGATTAATTGTTAGTCATGGTTAATTACCGTGAACAATGTGACTAATAATTACTCATGGTTAATTAATGTGACAATTTATCTTTCCAAATTATAAATTAAAATTAAGATAAATTAAAAATGAACTAAGATGAAATGAGTAAAAAAAATGAAAATGTGTTCAAAAATTTTACCATGGTTAATGTGACAAAAATTTTAAAAAAAAATTATAGAGGAAAGACTTTTTTCACTCGATGGATGAAATAAATTTGAGATGAACTAAAAGAAATGTTCTCCCTAATAAATAACATGAGTGGGAATTGGAAATTGGTTTACATTCATAAACTCAATTGATTTGCCAAAAAGTTGTACACCTCCCCCACTTTCTTCCCGCCTGCATATTCCAAAAATTTCCCCACCCAAAATTTTGGCTCCAAACCTGAAAATTTTGGCTCCGGCAAATCTTAAAATTTTAGGTTTATCCCGCTATTGCTTTACCACTATTAGTTTTCTCTGCGTTCCCAATCAAAAAAGAAAGAACTCTCTCTGTCTCTCACTCTCTCTTCGTTCCCATCTCTCCTCTTCGTAGTCAGAAATCAGAATCTCTTCATTCTTCCCCCGCCAATCCTTCGTTCCAGTCATTCCCTTCTTACTTCTTTACCGAGTTCTTCTCCGAAGAGTACTCTAGGCCTGCAGCTAAGGTATGTTTGTACCCGAATCTTGTCCCTTTCCCTCTTTTAAACTCCTCCCTTTCTCTCTTTATTTGATCCCAACAATCGATCCTTTCTACATCTGTTTGAATCGCATGCAGTTGGAGCTACAAAGTAATTTAGCATAACTGGAATGAAGGAAGTCCGATTTGGAGAGGGATTGAATTTCTCACATCAGGGTTTTGTTTGGAATCGTTTGTAGTTGACAAGGTACATTTCCAATTTGCACTCTAGGGTTATGATTTTACTGTGTCGGTTTGTATTCGGCATGAGGAGATTAAAATTATCACAATATCCTTGTTCAGAACTACAGACGAGCAAAAGAAAACCTAATGCATTTTTTTTTATTTTTATTCATTTTTGGCTGCGTTAGGAATCTAATGCACTTTTTCTCATTTTCTGGATGTGGCTATGTGGTTTTAACTATGCGAAGGTAGCAGACTTTGTACCTTGCCGGCGGATGAGAGGCCACTCTATCGTGGAGAGGAGAAAGAGGAAGTAAGCCAACCCCTAAAAGTACCTGTACTTCTGATGAAAATGGCAGAGTGGAGGAGATGCATAACTTTTTAGATGGTTTGATGCAAGTAATCTAGGTGATACTCTCTCAGTTCTCTTCTAATTCTACATTGATCAACTAAGCTTGTTAAATTAGAGATTTAGGTTACTGACTAGTTAATTTAGGGGGGTTTAAGATGGTTTGCGATTCTGAGTTTATGGATTGGTGTTTGGTTTGTATTAACTTGGACTTCGTGATTAAATAGTTCATTTTAACATGAAGTGTTGGCTTGATTTTCACGAATGACAGGAAGCTCTCAAAGGGTTAAATGATGCTTACTAAGATATATTGGTCAGTTAATGCCTTTGTGTAATTGTGATGGAATCGAAGGGGGTGATGTTTACAAAACCCAACCTACTCTCTTGTGCTAGAAAGTTATGACACCATATGGTTATGTGATAGATGCATTATATACTCTAAGGAAAAGGGTTTAGTTGTCTATTTTCTTGTGTGCAGTTTTTAGACATCAAGTAATTTTTCGAGCTTGTGTAGATAATGGAAGGTGGGGTCTAGATATTGTCACTTTATACTTCCGGAAAGCTATCTTAGATGTGCGTTAATGAGATAAAAATGATGTTAAGAATCAAGTTCTAACTGTGTTCTTTTTGTTTCCTTATAGAAGACGTATTGAATGTTAGTCGATCTTATAGGTTTCAAGTGCCAAAACTACAATTTGGTGGTTGATCAAGGTAAGTTTGTCACTTTAAAGAACTAGAAATGCTGGGTCTTTTGTTTGTGTAGGGCTAGTTAGTTCGGAAATATCGCTATTTGTATAATTGCTCATAACAGCTTCTAAAAGCAAAGTTCATAGTTGGCTTAATTAGGAATCCTATTGCTGTAAGTCAAAGGTATAAAGCTCCGTTGCAATGATATGTGTTTGGAAGGGTGGTGAACTGGGCGATTTATATTTAAAAGAGGATATTACTTTTGGATATTCTTTACCAGATGGAGTAGTTGGTGTATCCTTAATTGGTTTTCCTCTTGCTTTTATTGTGTCTATGCATCTAGACATAGAGAGTTGAGAAAGGTGTGTAATCGATAGTTGGCGTTGCTGCATTCTTGTTGTGGTTGTTCTAGTGGGGAAGAGCTAAGTGTAGCTCAAGTCTTAAAATTGGCAGCTAATATACAGTCTTTCGTGTTCGTTGCTTCAGATATGGTTGGTGTGGTTATTTTATTATGTTAGCTTTGTTTGGATGGATATGGTCCATTTCCATTTATTGTCTCTACTGCAGATTCCGGTGCTGACATCACTGGCCCTAGATGCCACAACCCTCTACTTCTATTCTATCTATGCTTTTGCATTGCACATGTCAATAGCTGATTCTGTGTTTGATTGTTGGCAGATAAGGTGAAGTAGCTTGTAAGCTCCACAAACATGTGACTGAAAAAAGAGGAAGCAGAATTTGGAAGTGGATGAGCAGATAAGGTACATAGATTGAAGGATCAAGTTTAACTGTATTCTTAAATGCACTAGCAATGCAGAAAGAAACTCAGCAATGAGCTCTCTGTACTCGGTTTTAGTTTCTCTTTACAGATGCTTTGGAGATAGCTCTCTGTACTCGGTTTTAGTTTCTCTTTACTAGATGCTTTGGAGATAGCTCTCTGTACTCGGTTTTAGTTTCTCTTTACTAGATGCTTTGGAAATAAGAGTTTGCTTGAATGGTCTCTCTCTTGCTACTTAACTACCGTTGCTTCTTATTAGCTAGTCTATTGCTATCTCCTGCAGTGAGCCAGGGTGACATTATATAGATTGTGACGACAACAATTGGCTTTGGACTACTAGAAATTTGTTGAAATAAAGCCGTAAGATTTGTGTTGCACCTTTGGCATATTCTTTTATTGGTTTGCCTGTTTACAATGATGATACTTTTGGCATTCTCTCTCAGTTTTTGCAAGGTCTCCATTTTGTCTATGTTAGTCTTTAGAAGTTTACTTTCTAACTTTCTTTTGACTTGAATAGTGACAAATATCATGTGGAAAAAATGAACATCAAATTTCGTACTTAAATCAATCCTTCAAATATCATTGGTTCACCTTATCACTAGAGATGCTTATGAATCTGAATCTGGCTCAGAAAGGCAGTTTGAAATTGATGTTTGCTGCAGTTTACCTGATGTCTCTTGGAAATGGAAATAATGTTGAAGCTTCTACTGCTTCACCAGAATGTTGATAATGGAATCGATAACTGTTTGAGAGGGAATGTCATAAATCGGACTAGGGAAGTTTCATAACTGGGTTGGTAAAAATGGGAAACTCAAATGTTAATTGTGAGATAATGATTTCACTTGATTTCTCCGCCTCATTGCAAGGTATTGGATTTATCAGTCTAACTCCTTAATTTAGTTGGCTTACTACTTACTAGTCATATGACTGTTTTTACTTGTCTGTTATGATGTACTCATTAGATTACTAGTATTAATTTAGTGAACATTGAAAATCCTTACTCTAGTAAAATGATTTTTTTACTATGTTTGGGCAGGACGAGAAAGACTAGAAGATTTCGGAGCTGATGAATATTGCAGCCATTGAGGAATATCTTGTAGAAGCCTAGACCTAAGATGCATAGAACTTTAGATATGGTTAGATTGATTTTCATTATCGCAAAGTTTCATGCTACAATAATTAGCCTTTACAATTATGTAAATTAGCATTGATCAATAAATGGCGTTTGAACAAGTTGGGTTGACAATAATATTAGAATGTCATGCTGCAAGAGTTGAACTTTCTAATTGTGTGTTACTATATTTAGTTATAGATACGTGAATAGCCGTTTGTAACTAGCTACCAAAATATGCGGTGACTAGTGGTTTGTACATATGTAATCACGGGAGAACCAGTCAAATACCGTGACAAGTGATGGACATCTAGTTAAGGGAAATGATTTTGTCATGGTTAATACTGTCTTCAAAGCAGTATATCCCGTCTTAAAATATTTTCTATCTTGCATATGTGCTACAAAATTTGATATTAGATATGGTTAATCCCGTGATTAATAAGTACTAATAATCATAGGAAACTTTACCGTGACTAGTTAACTAGTCACGGTACTATAATTAGTCACGGTATACAATTAGTTACAGAGGTTTATATTACGGTAAATTTCCCGTGACCAAATTTATTAATCACGGGAAACATGCTTTTAAACACGGGATATCCGGTGATTAAATGACCTTTTCCTGTAGTGATACAACTAAACCTCAAGCGAGGTCACTGTTCCTCACGATAAAATAGGGTGGTATAATTTTGTCTGGTTACTGTTTATAAGAATTTTTATTCCCTACACCCATTTTCACTATAAGTTCTTTCTATATATGGTTCAACCATTTCATACCGCTAAAATAACCTATCGATATGGGTTCGGTATTCAGTATTTTCGGTCTTCTCGATATTTTCGATCCTCTCATCCGGCGCGCTAGGGTTTCTTAAGCATTGCTTTTTTTATATGATGAAAATTCCTCAATTATTAACGGTACTGCACACATATCTCACATATCCAATTTCCCCATAAACCCTTTTTATTTATAGTTTGTTGTTTGACCACACATTACAAGAGATCTATTATTCAAATATAGTACTTTAGGTACTTGATTTTATTGTTAGATCACACTTTACGAAAGATATACATACAATTATTTATAAGAGATATCAAATACATTATGTAAACCTTATAGAGGGATAGTTATTTCTTAGTTATCAATTACAAAAAAAGTATTACATAAGTGTTTTTATAATGATTAAAACTCTACTTAACTAACTTGATTAATTATTAGACCACACATTAAGGAAGAATTGCATAACATTGTTCTATAAGAGATACGTACACTCCAAATACAATATATAAAACTTATGTAGGGATAGTTATTCTTTGTTATCAATTACAGAAATACGATATAAGTCTTTTGAAATGATTAAAACTCCACGTAAAACTAACTTGATTTCATTATTAGACCAAACTTTACATGGTATTTACACAACAACATTATTTAATAGTTACATAAATCACAAATATATTACATAAAACTTACTAAGGGATAGTTATTTCTAATGTATCATTTGAACAAGCTTATGACATAATTCATTCTCACAGATATAGACACTACGCAAAACTTATGGATATAACTTATCCTGATTTTGAGAATTATTTGATTTCAACTAAACAAATTTATAAATGAATAAATTTTAAATATTATTATTTTCTGGCCGCTGCGAAGCGCGGGCCAAAAAACTATTAACATTAAATGTATAAGTTTAGGTTGTATCATAAAGGAATTTGTTTCATAATGTTATGGTATAACTTTACAACTTGAAGTTGCACCATCACTTAAGATACAAGTTTAAGTTGTACCATAAAAGAATTTGTACAAAAAGTATAGGTATAATCTGTACCATAACATTAATGGTACAATTTCAAGTAGTACCATAAACGTAAAAACCTATAGCACCAATGCTATATAGCATTGTAAAATTCCTCCTAGATTTGACCCTGGTCCGTTGGCCGGATACATTTAATTGAATATATAAACAACAATAATAATTTTTCTGATTTGCTATCATAAATGAATCCAAATATCAAATTATTAAAGATATAAAATACAAACATGAATCATAAATTTTAAATTTTTCCCACATCCTAACCGACTCATCAAATAATATTGACGACAACACATCAACTAATATCAACTCTCAAAAAATTTGTTCAAATCACATTTCAGTTAGAATTACTGTAAATTTTCTTTTTGAATTCGTGATTGCTTCGTCATTAACATTATCATCCCCACCAACAACAACACCTTCATCTTCATTAATAACACCTCTATTTTCACTATCTATATTATATTATTAGTCTCTTGAATTTAAATGGTATTCCTTCTCCTAAATTTCATTGAAGGCTAAATTTAATGGTCAATTTTTTTACAAATATGAAACATATTTTTACGCAAGTAGATATTACCTATTTCAAATAATGAATATTGTCTCATATTTGCACTTCGTGCTAATTTTTATACTTTTTTCTCCACAATTAGTTGTCTCTACTTTCTTCTCGGCAACGTCATTATCTCCATCAATGAATGCACTACCTCCACCATTAGAAGACTCTTTTTTCCTCTTGTATGTTTCATTTAAAATAAGAAGTTAATGGTAAAATATTTACACATGTGAAATACCAGTTTTACAAATATCAAATAGTCGATCTTGTGGTTGTTTGGTCGACCAACTTGGTGTGAAGGTTGATCGTCACCTTTTTCATTCATCAATAGAAGAGATATATTTAACAGACTTCATATAGGTTTTAATTAGAGTTTAAATTGACTGAAGTTGCATCAAATTCCATTTGATTAATTAGCATACTATCTTTCTAGTAAGTATTTTAAAACAAAATGCTAGAATCGTAAACTAAAGGAGAAAAATATTGCCTTATATATTGACCAACTTGTAATTTGGAGCTTTGGGCCCAATAATTAAATTCTTTCTCCTCAGTCGAATAAGTGAGAAGAGGTCGTAAATTCATAAAAGCAAAAAACAAAAACAAAAAGACAAATGCATCCTTCCGTGGGATGCGTAGAGAGCTCCAAATTGGGTTTAAACCCCCTCCTCACGTGGAATCCCCTTATAGTAGTGTCCTTATAGTAGTGTGTAGATTGTTTTTGGATTAATACACTGTTTTGGTCCGAAGTTTGAGATAAGTGACAATTTTGGCTCGAACTTTTGAATAATATACATGACCAACTTTTCAAACAAATAGACACATTTGGCCAATGTTACGATGACGGGAAAATAGTTGACAGTCAAATTTTGCGTCATATCGTAACACGGGCCAAATCTGTCCATTTATTTACAAAGTTGGTCATAATTGTATTATTCAAAAGTTTAAACCAAAATTGTTACTTACACCAAACTTCGGGTAAAAATAGGATATTAACTTTTGTTTTTTTTTTTCATTGTGTGCTGGCTATTTCATTAATTATCCTTAATGAAGTATACTATTCATTTTGTTCGCATGCTGTGGTGGGAATTGGGAGTAGGTCAATTTTGGTTAGTTGATCCACGATAAATAGCTAGTAGTAATGGTTTGTGACTTGTAAGTGGTGAGATGTATCATATTTGTTGATGTATCATATTTGGGGGAAATGGAGCGCACAAAGGCACTCCAGAAGGCTTCAATTACACAATACGAGGGGTAGAAATCCCTAACTAATCAAAGTACAACTTTTTTCTCCAACGTAGGGAAAGACGTTATGTAAACACATGTTCAGCAATTGGTAAGGTATGGCCCAACAGGTGAGATAATCCGCCAAAAATTCACCTCCTGAAGATATGCGAAAGACTAACTTGCCACTACAAAGCTAATAGCCTGTGAATCTCGACTATCAAGAAAAAATGAGGATGATAAGCAAGTTAACCAAAAATCATCCAGTCTCATTGACTTTTAAATCAAACTCTGTGTGATCTATGACCTTATTATTCGGAGGATGATTGGTTTAGCCAAGTGGATAGAGGTCTTTACCTATTTACAGAGTCCAAAAGTTGGAAGTTTGCAGTCCCTAAGGATTTCCAGAAGTTTACAGTAGGAGTCTTCAATTTCCAGAGTCAGGATTTTAACATCTAGCATGCACGATTAGGTCACCCTTCCTTGTCTAGATTGAGAGTTGTTAAGGAATTAGTTGTAATGAGGTTTCCCTTTCTTTAACACAACACTGCAAAGTTTGTCATTTTGCAAAATAACAGAGCTTGCCATTTCCTATCAACACCTGAGTTTGCTTGCATGTTTTTTATTGGGTAAATACTATATATTAGCCAGAACTATTAAGCAATGGAGAATAATAGCTATAACTATTGAAATACAAAGTATTAGCCAAATGTTAACTTTCCGTTAACAATTTCGTTAGATGATGCTAACTAAACTTTACGATGATGAGCTGGCTCACACGTGGCAGTCACCATATTTTAATTTTAAAAAATAAATTATTAAATAATTAATAAATGGAAGGGGAAAATAAATAAATTCTAAAAAGTATGGATTTTCTTCTTCCTCCTCCGTCTAGATCCGTCTTCTTCTTCCCCCCAGATCCGCCACCGCCGTGCCGCTCTCTCCGCCTCCATCTAGGCACCCATCTGCTCGAAGCGAAAACGTGAACCATGCAAAACCCATCTGTTAGCTGGGTGAATTGAACCATGAGCAACGGTTTGCAGAATCCTTCACAACCGTATGTCGTTGCAATGGAGAGAGAAGGAGGCTCCCCCATATTGGATGGCGGCAAGGCTGCCGACGAAGGGTGGGAAGATGGAGAGGGCTCGTGAGAGTGTGTTTTTCAGGAAAGAGATTATGGATGGTGAATTGGAATGTCGAGATGGGTTGGGGAATAAAAAGAAGAAGAGGAATGTGAAATCTGGATTATTTTTCTGATGGTGGATTCCTCATCCGCCAGATCTTCCCGTCGGCTAGACTAGGGTTCATAGATCTGGCCGCTAGTTTGTTTCCCCCAATCTTTGATCGTACTCGCGGAAACTCTGCATTTCAGTTCTAAATATTAAGACATGGATGCGATCAAGGAGCTCTCTCAACTGTCCGAATTAATGCGGCAAGCGGCGTCGTTGCTCGTTGATGAGGTCGCCAGCTCGTTCTCCAGACGTGCATCCACTTTACTCAACTTTCCCCCCTAGAAAATGATGTGAAAGAAGAAGAAGGAAAGAAAAAAAAGGGAGACATGAGAGGGGGAGGAAGACAGGGGAGGGCGGAGGAAGACAAGCGAAGAAGAAGGGAAAGAAAAGAGGAGAGAGGGGTTGGTATGTTTTTTAATTTATTTTATTTTTAATAATTAAAAATAAAAATATTTAATAATGTCTTATGTGGACGCCAATATGGATGCTGATGTGACTGTCACCGTTATAAAATTAATGATGTTAACGAACTATTACCCATATCTTACCTCACAATAATAGTTATGGCTAATAATTTGTATTTCAATAGTTATGGCTATATTTCCTGCTGCTTAATAGTTCTGGCTAATATATTGTATTTATCCTTTTTTTATTTTATACATGTAGACATTTGGAACCCTTTGAATACTGTTTCTAGAGATGGTTTCTCTTATTTTCTCACAATAGTTGATGATCATAGCATAGCAGTGTGGGGTTTTCTACTTAAATCCAAAGCAGAAGCTACGCCAAGTCCCCAAATCCTTCTGTCTTATAGGGCAAACCAAAATTTCTATTTCTATCAAAACTATGAGGTCATATAAGGGCAAAGAGTTTCGCATTGCAGACTTATATTCCACTCATGGAATTGTACATGAGATGAGTTGTGTTTATACAGCCAAACAAAATGGTAGAATTGAGAGAAAACACCATCATCTCCTTAATGTGGCCAGATCTTGAAACTACCAATCAGGCTTACCTTTACATTTTTCGGGGATTTTGTGCTACCTGCAACCTACATCATTAACATAACACCAACTCCAATCCTTAATCATAAAACACCCTTTGAGGTTCGACACAAAGTGCCATCAGATTGCATGAACTTGAAGGTCTTTGGTTGTCTAGCTTATGCAACTGTTGTTGAAGGTCATAAGCACAAGTGTGATCCCATGTCTAGACAGTGTGCATTTTTAGGTATACAATCTCGAGTTAAAGGTTATAAGTTGTTGGATACTTAGTACAATCAATGTTTTTATGAGTAGGGATGTCATTTTTCATGAACATATCCTGCCATATAGAAGCTATGCTCCATTTCCTGATTTTGGAGAAGGAAATTCCTCATTATTTCCTTTTGTTCCCTTATCATCTTCTTGTCCAAGAGATTCTACTTGTTCATATTCTCTACTTGTCTCTCATCCTGAGTTGACAGAATATCATTCTCCTTCTGTCGCCACATCACCCCACCCTTCTTTACTATCTCTAGTTTCTCATGCTGCTGTTGATATATCATATAAAGGTTCCTCAACTTCTTCAGATATTTCTTCTGATTCTCATACAAGTTTCACTCCTGCATTTTCCTCCATAACACCACCCTTAGTACCCCTTAAGAGGTTAACAAGACAAGTGACATTTCCTAAGAAGTATGATGATTTCTATGTGCGTTTGAGTCAAGTCAGTTGTGATCCCAAGTCATCTGTTCCATCAGATTTGACTCATCTTACTCCACAACAACATTTTGCCATGCTACTGCAACAACAATTGAACCTACACGTTATGCTCACGCTACTCTTGACCCAAGGTGGAATGCAGTCATGACGGAGGAATTAAAAGCTTTATTTGACAATCATACTTGGGTATCACTGACTTGCCAGGGGGAGTTAAGGCAGTTGGCAACAAATGGGTGCTAAAGGATACACAAAAGTGTATGGAATCGATTATTGTGATACTTACTCACCTGTTGGCAAGCTAACATCGGTCAAAATGTTGCTAGCTATTGCATCTATTCGGAATTGGCATCTTCACCAGATGGATATAAACAATGCCTTCTTGAATGGTGGGTTGGAGGAGGATGTCTACATGGAATTTCAGGAAGTCTTAAGAGAAAAACCCGAATTCAAAGGGAAAATATGTATATTGAAGAAATCCCTTTACGGATTTAAGCAAGCAAGCAAAATGTGCTATGCAAAATTGATAGAGTCATTACTGGCACATGGTTTCAGAAAATCATTATCAGATTATTCTATCTTTCTCACTGATATTGGAGGGCATCTTGTTGTTCTCATTGTTTATGTCGATGATATTGTTGGTGGAGGCGTTGTGAAGTAATCTTAGTCAAGAACGTGTTGAACTCATTATTCAAAATGAGGGACCTAGGTGAACTTCAGTACTTCCTTGGTTTGGAAGTAAGTAAAACAACAGTTGTGATACATGTCTCACAAAGGAAGTATTGCACAGAGTTATTGAAGGAAGCAAGTTTCGATGAATGTAAACCTACCAAGACACCATCCAATATCAAACAAGTCCGCCCAGTTGCAGACAATGCAGTCAAAATTGATATTTTAAGTAAAATCGAAAACTTAGATAAAATCGGGATCGTAAATTAAAATCGTAAAATCGTAAAATTTTAAGGTTCATATTAAAATTATCACTTAAATTAAAGAAAGTAATAATAATGCATATCCTAAATAACAGTCAACCACATTTCACTTAAATGATTCTCAAGAAAATTGTTTCCTTAATAAACACAAATAAAACCATGGATTTGTTCTTGTACATACAATAAACAAAAAAAATATGCAACCTGAAACCACACATATTTAAGTTAACCTAGTTAATAGTCAAGAGTAAAATATCATATAAGATTGTTAGAATGAACATTAACATCTAAATTCTCAACAACGTCATTATCACCCTCACCCTCCCTTTCATCCTCATATAATCATTGTCTTTTTGTTGAGCAACGATATCATTATTCTGAGGTTCACTTGAAGTACTTCAACACCTACCATATTTTCTTGTTCACCATCATTCTACAAAATCAAATCATTTATTGATGCATTCCATTCTTGATCGAAAGAAGAACGAGGATGGTGGTACTAAAGGTTTGGGAGACTAACAAAAGCTTGCAATGTGATGGGGATTGGGCTAATTGCGAAGGTGATGGGGGAAATGAGCTGATTGAGAGGGTGATGGAGGTAATCATTGATGGAAGGAGTTGGATGTCGGCTGGAAGAAGAGAAAGAGAATGAAAATCTATTGAGGGTTGCATGTCAGGTTCGGGTTGTGTTGTCCATGTGTTCGGCAGGGAAAGTGAACTTGACCAGGTTTGTTGGCAAAACCTGACTCTGCTGGCTTAATTTTGCTCCAATTGATATGAACCTAAATCGTACAAAATCCTAAAAATCGCATATTTTAAGGTTTTTAAAGTTTTAAATTGGGATTTTAAGGTTCAAAGATTTTGTAGTAAAATCAGGATACGAACCCATAGGTAAGATCGTAAAATTGGGATTTTGACTACATTGGCTGCATATGGCGAGCCTTATCTAGACATCATCACATTTAAGCATCTGCTGGGTCAGTTACAATATTTGACGAGTACTAGACCAGACATTAGCCTTGTAGTCCAACAACTTTGTCAATTTCAGGGTTCTCCAACTACATTGCACTTTAAAGCACTAGAAAAGGGTGTTTAGGTACCTGAGAAATTCACTAGGACAATGGCTCTTCACATTCTAAAGATTTAGCTATGAAGTTGACATGTTATAGTGATTCTGATTGGGCAACTTGTCCAGATTCTAGAAGGTCCTTGACAGGCTTTTGTGTATTCTAGGGAACCAGTTTTATAAGTTGGAGAACAAAGAAGCAGAGTACAATTTCCAGGTCCACTTCTGAGCCTAAGTACAGAGCTTTGGATCAATTGAGTTGTGAAGTATAATGATTGGTTAGACTCCTTGCTGACTTTAGAGTTGTTCATTCCCAACCATTAATGGTTTATTGCGACAATCAATCAACTAGTGGCGGATCCAGGGGGTGGCCACCCCGGGCCACGGCCCAGCCCTCCCCAGGATCCGGAGCTAGTATAGCCCTTATGAGTTTATCGATTTTAGCAATTCGGCCCAGTGTTATTTTATCATAAAATTGTGTGTAATTAGGAAAATGGGTAAGATGAACATATTCAAATCTCAACTCTAAATTTAGCCTGAAAATTCTAGCTCCAATGATTCTCATCTAAAGAAAAACAAACAATGAAACCTAAAATTCTAAAACGTAAACGACTAAAAAAATATGAGGTTTATTCCCTTAAGAAATTACTAGAGCCGTTGGTGAAAATAAGAATTGATACACAATTTATTCGATTGATTTTTCCAATATTGACATTGCTTGTTTCAACTACTATGGAGAGACACTTTTCAACAATGAAATGTGTGAAAAATTATTTGCGCAACAAAATGAGCTATGAATTTCTCGTCAATTGGTTAACTATTTTATTTTAAAGAGAGTATGCTATTAGTGTGGATGTAAACTCCATTATTGATGAATTCACTATATTAAAATTTAAAAGATCGACGTGTACAATTGATATTGTAAAATAAATTGTGATTTTCTTACGTATCTAATTTTCTAATGATATGCGGCCCAGTGCTCTACTATGTCTTGGATCCGTCGCTGCAATGAACCATCATATTGCTCGAATCGAGTCTTTCATGAAAGAACAAAACACATTGAGATGGATTGTCATGTTATTAGATAAAGGTTGATGAATGGATTGATCGATCTGCATCACATTTCTACCACATACTAACTTGCATACATCTTTAGCAAAAGTCTTGGTATTGATCGTTTTTACATGCTCAACCCCAAGCTGAGTGTTTCTGGTCGATACTTGCCAGCTTGTGGGGGGTAACAAAGATATGAGCTGGAGCAAAAATAGCTGAATGGTTCAAGAAGTTGCTCCTGCTAAGGAAGAAGAACTTGCAGTCGAAGATAATCTATCCCGAAGAAACGACAGTGTTGTGATCTAATTCTCAAGAGGTGTTTGGTCGAGAACAAAATCGTTGCATTGAAATAATAGAGGAATAAATTGAAACGACAGTGTCCCCCTTAGTTTGTTTGCCGCTGAAATTAATCAGTGTGTATAAGACACTTGGTGATTTGTTATTGGCTTATTTAATTAGTTAGTTTACTCTTAATTCATCGTTAAGATTAGCAGAAGGTTGTATAGGCTTTTGTATATAAATGGGAAATGCAGAAAATTTGCTCTCAAGGTTTTGAGATCCTTGACAAAAAATCCTAGTTGTTTTCTTTCCTTCTCAATATCCACAGACTGGCATGCGACCGACTATGAGAGATGACGTCTCTTCCCTTTTCATTGGTAAGCATCCTTTAGCTATTTGCCAGCGATAAAAATGTTTGCACTCTCTTCGTCACTGGGGCTCTCCATATTGTTTTGGAAAGAGGATGAGACACGTGCTTATAGTCCATCTCCATGATCAAGCTGTAACCCAACTTTAGGGTGATGTGAACGTCATGATCTTCACCTGTGCCACAATAAACTCATGTAAGAATCGACGCACCATAGTCATAAGAAATATGAATACCTATTGGGAATTACTGATTCCTGACTAATTATATTTGTCGGTATAAGATGTTTTTTCGACGATCCGTTAGAAAAAAAGCGCTTCTAACGAAAACATGGCATCACAAAACAATATACAAAATCGTCAGTAATATTGTCGTCATTATTTTTCGTCATGAAAGTGATCTTTAATGACGACGTCTTTTTGCTTACCGACGACCTCATTACGTCAGTAATAATAATAATAGTGACAACGCGTTATTAATAATTTATTACCGACGAGACTTTTTCTGACGTCGTCCGATGACTATATATCGTCAGTAAAACGTATTTCTGACACAATGTTACATTTAGCGATGAAAAATGTGTCGTCAATAGTGACTGTCTTTTTTGCAGTGGAAGGGCATGCTTGCAGACCAACCTCGTGTGCCTAGAATAATATTCATCTTGCACCTCCGTGTAACGCACCCCCTCTAGTGCTTCATCAATGCCGTGAACAAAATGTTGCAAGTTGTCTTGAGTTCCTACATACCCATTTATCCATTGGTTATATGAATCACATCGCGACGTTGATTGGAGTCCACCGAAATAAATATCTTTCAAGTATGTCTCTGCCCAAAGTAATTTGCCAGCGTACAAATCCCGCAACCACTTATATGCGGACAAACCATGCTCAGTAATCAAACTATCCCAGTGGCTCTCAAACTCCTTAGTTGATATACTTGCTTTCGCCAAGTGGGTGAATGCGCTAACGAACTCTCTATTACGAAAAACCGTTGTCGCATTTGTCTCAATATGCAAATACACAGTCGATGAGGCACTCCAACCAGTACAGTAGCAATGGTGCTACGCATAGACTTGCATCTGTCTATGATCACTGAAGTTGGCATCTTACAGTTCATACACTCCAAAAAAGTATTCAACAACCAAATGTGGTTGGGGATTGTCTCATCATCCAACTGGGCAAAACCATATATGATGTTGCGGTGGTGGTGATTTACACCAACCATCATAACAACTGGCCGATTGTACTTGTTGCGCTTATAGCATGCATCAAACACCAAGACTTACCAAAAAAATGATAATGTGCACTAGACGTGGAGTCCGATGAAAAGAGATTTCTTAATTCACCTTGATCGGTGATTGTGTACTTGAAGAAGCTGCCTACATCAGAGACATGTTTACTTTGCAAGTAACCCAATGTTTGGTTCACATATCTTATTAGATCGTCGTCATCTTTATGCGATTTTTGAATAGCGTTATCCAAATCCTTCCGAGTGTATCCCAGATTCTCATAACCTCCAACTTTATTCTTCATGAAGTGATCAATGTGGCGTTGTTTTATTCCTGAATGTCGCATCCCTGTTGCCAGTTCCTTGTCTCCTTCACTCACATTTTGATGAAATTGAGTTTCTTCTTCATTGCAGCAACGATGTGAGTGTTTCCTCTCGAACTTACAAACAACCCACATTTTCTTCCTCCAATCAAAGCATACATTATAGGATGCCTTGCAAGAATTTCTTGTCATCTTACGATGTTGTCGTGTCCGATCTTCTTTATCTATATGCGTCTTCTGTCTAATTCCCTCTCTTGAATATACCATTGTCCTCCTAGTGATTACTCCTCGACTATTCCTCCAAAGATCTCTACGTCGAACGCTAAACTCTGTCGCTTTAACATAGGCATCATAAAATTTTCTCTGCATCTTCTAATGTTTGAAACTCAATGAAAGGAATTTTTTGTTCATATTCATTAGCTTCTTCATCATCCATAAATTGTTCTTAGCACCTTCAGTTTCCTCCTCGTCCCCAATCTCTTCATCATCTGTGTCATCTATATCATATTTATTATCCATAGTTTCTCCTCAAACATCCTTAGTTCCCTCATCAACGTTAATCTCTTCAACATATCTATCATCTATGTTATCTGTATTATCCATCCTGCAATAATCAGAATAAGAATTGTATGTCAATATGAAAAATAAAATTTTCCAAATAAATTTGAAATTTGGTCTCATCAGGTCGACCATAGCAAAGAGTCAGGTCGGTCACATCACAAAATAACACAAATTTGGTCTACCGTTGAGATCACAAGGTCGACCTAATTATAAATAGACTAAGAGCGGTCGCCACATGACCATTTCGGCCGACCCCACCGTATGAGATTTGCACAATACGGTCGACCTCTTTCAGCACAAGGTCAACCGGTATTTGATGATAAGTTAAGCACAAAAAATCTTCGGCGAATACGGAAAACATAAATAAGGTCGACCACTTAGGTATAAGGTCGACCGGAGTAAGAACGGGAGTACACCAACACACGATCACAAAAACGACGATGATATTACAACTTAACACCAATAGATTGCATAAATCAGATTATGATGAAAGTCTTAAGACTTCATCTATTTATAGAGAATATAGACGAAGTCCTTATCCTTACTAGTGTGGGGAACACTTATCCCAAATATTCAAGGATACACAAAATCCTAATTCAACAAGGAAAAGTACACAAAATTCATACACATATAGGTCGACCTCTTTAAGGTCATGGTCGACCATTTTTGCTAAAGGAGAAAATCATCAGAACTGAATCCTTATTCGACAGCAGTTAGGAGCTAACTAAAATTGTTATAGGTCGACCGTAAGCAGACTCGGTCGACCTGTGCTCTACCTACGAGGTCGACCTTTTTGTTTCACTGGTCGACCGCTTTGAGTAAAAGATTCATACTCTAAATTCCTTGAAATCCATCATTATATAACTAATCAAATTAACGTAAGCATTGAATATCCAAAAGAAAACAACCTCGCAAATGAAAATTTAACGTATTGTCTAAAAAAATGTAACATTTTAACTGAATGATATCATTTCTTTGCTTTTTTGTTTGAACTCTTTCTCTCTTTGCCTCGTTCCACGCATTCATCTACGACATGCTTGAAAAAAATTTCTCGTGCATGGTTTCCAAAATGTGGTGCCTGATACCATAGAATCTCCTTTCGAGCCGGTAATTTATGTTCTTCTCCTATCTGCATTATGGCATATAAAACTTTGTTAGAACTAAAAAAAAAACAAATTTAAGCATATTTTTCATTGACGATATACTAACCACTATATGCAAATCTTTGGATCAATAGCATATCCACTGCATCATGTGCACACCACACTCGGTACCATTCCTTTGCCCTTGAACGCATAGTTCTTCGATATTGAAATCTCCAAAATTCGGTACTGCTGCATTGCTCATACGCTCCGGTTTGAAAATATCATGCAGTTTGGGCAACTACACACAAACAACGAATATTATATGCTTTTAATAGTATACGTGACACTTAGCAGTCATAAAATTATAGGAAACACTTACCATTTTCTTGTAATGGTTTGATTTACGCTTATGACCCTCCTCACTAGTTGCTAGTAGACTGTCAAGCAAAAAAGTAATTTTTTGATGGACATTGACGAGATACAGAAACCAATGACGTGTGTCATCGTCCACAACTAGCATAAATATCTAGCAAAGAAAAGTAATTTATCAAATGAGAATACAAACATATGCATTGTCAAAGCTTAATGAGATAGGGACATTGACTAACCTTTTGGCATGCACAAATATTTGGCATAAACATCACGCCATCCTTCAACAACTTGTTACGAATTTTTTTGGTCTTCATGTTACTGCGTACCATTTCCTGCACCATATTTTATTGAAATTAATTTACATGGTACAATATTAATAACTACGTTATGACAAATAAATAAAAAATTATGGCTCTTACCGAAAACATATTTGGCAAATACCACACATTAGACTCTTTATTCTCATTTTCTCAGACATTGTTAGTGGCCTTGCACACAAATCCACTACCTACAAAACAACAATCAATCACAAAATCCTCATAAATCATAACAGAAATAGTGCAAAATCCATACCAAAGTCGTAGAAGTATAGTACTTATGGATGAACAAATCCGGCTACTCTCGCTAATGACTGAACTCAAATATTAATTGAGTTGTACGTTTTCGTGAAAAAAGTCAATAACGACCAAACTGCAAATAACAAAATAACAAAAATGTCAATTGTGACTTGTACAGTATCGGTCGACCTATTCAGGACGACGTGGTCAACCTCATCATTTAATCGGTCGGCCACATATACTATTTGAAGAAAATAATACTTCTCTTACTTGTCAAATTTCGTGTCTCCAGCATTCTATTTAGTAATAAGTCTTCAACTGGATTTTGTAGATTTTTGTAGAAATCCGTCTAGGCCCTCCTCCACTTTCATGACCTACAACTCAGAGTTAAAATTAAACCTACATATGAAATCAAACATGCTGAAACAATCCGACTCTTTTTCGAAAACCAAACCATAATTTAAACCAAAAACCGGTTACTACGGAGCAACCCAAACCACTTTTAAAACAAACAAACTGGTATAGTTTAAGAATTTCAAACGAAAAGCCCAACACTTGGGCAATCACAATCTAAATACTTAAAACAACTTAACCCATAATCTCCAGTTTATACTCATAATCATAAACAATATAATCAAACTATTCTAACTCTGGCTCCTCACGAGCTCACTGAGATCTTGTCCATGCTGGTACGACTGCTCGCCTCGTCCTGCCTCTTCTCGAAATCCTCATCCGCTAACCCTTTCTCAACCTGGTGAGTGAGAAGGGGTCAATCTCGTCGTTACTTCCTAAGGTATTTGCCCTAAGCAAAACCTTTCTAAGACATTATTAGAAATTACTTCCTCTTACATGAAAGGCGTTCTCGCTTTCATCCTTAATACTTTATTCCAACGTTAACTCATAGAAGTTTTCGACTTCTATCCTTAACTCATAGAAGTTCTCGACTTCTATCTTATCTTATACACATAAACCTAGGGACCACCGCATTGCGTCTCGCCATCCGGTTGCATGCACAAACTTGGCAATGACATTGACTTACGTCTCGCCTTCCAGTCCATGCCCAATCAACTACTACGTTAGGTCTCGCCGTCCAGTAGTGATCCCAACATACTCGATCAACTGTTGCGTTACGTATCGCCGTCCATCAGTGATCCGACCATCTACTGCGTCCAGTAGTGGCTCAACCACCCAGTGGTTCATCTTACCATTAACCATACATCACAACATACATTCACACACATAGCACAATGCATGCCTCCACCTTAATTAGGCGGTGGGATGCCTCACACACATAATCGCGCTTACTTAAAAATTAATGAACATAACTGAATTAAAAAACATGAACTAAAAAACTTCGATTAAAATTTTACCCCCTTTACACTCATTTTAGTATTCAGTCGATGAAGCCCAATCATCGTGAAGACCCTGATGCCAAGATTCCATCTTTGATAATGTGATCTCGTACTCCTTTCCTTAAAATGGCCAATAAGGCACCCATGTAACAACTCATTTCTTGTGTCAATTTGATATACGACTTCGACTTCGACTTCAAATTAACAGCTAATACACGAATCCCTATATCATTACACATTGGAATAGCTTTGCTTCACTTCTCCCAACCTCGTTAGCTTAATTGCCAGAACCTTTCACCACTAAGATATACACCACAAAGATATACACCACAAAAGACAAGTGACCTATGTTAATTCCAATCTCCACCGCCAAATCAATGTAATCATGGTATTCACTAAAAGAGAAGCTTCCATGTTAGGCCATGCTCCATTAATGTATCTCAACTTCGTGCCCAAGGGTCCGAATTAGTGATTTTGCTAGGCGTATATCAAAATCATGCGCCAAAACACTACCATTAGAACAGACATGCACGTTTTCCACCTGGATCCTAGGATCGAGCCATTTCTGAAGATGCATGCCCCCGTTAAATTCCCCAGTTATTTACCCACTCTCGTGTCATTTATATTCCCCCTTCCAATAAACTATAACTAGATATCATCGCTAAGATCGAACATGACGGAAGGCCAATCAGAGCTCATGAAGGCCAATCAGCCCGTCTTGGCAGGGTTCTCATCATGAATTTCATGGACACCAACACGACAATCCGTATAATCAATTTGGCGGAGAGGCCGGTGTAGGCGGCGACGGTCACCAATTATCCACTTGGCTTCTTTCTATTCCCTTTTGTTTCCCCCGTGGAGAAAAGCGCTCAGCCATTTTGTTGCATGGGATATGGGAGACCACTGCTCGCCAAAACGATGTCGCTCTTTGCTTATCCAAAACGGTGTCTGCTCCATCAAAACAACAAAGCAGCGTTTTGACCATTTCTCCGAGTTTCGTCCTTCGAAGTGTTCTTCCTTCTCGAGCTCTTCATTTCGCAGACCTCTGCTCCCCACACAAGAAACCAGGTCGACGATCACCACCTCTATCCTTCGCAATGATGATCTCTACAAGGTGTGTAGGAAACGGGTCTGAGGTATGCGCAACGGTCACTTTGTGATCCCTCCTATAAATAGGAATCAATCGTGTTATTTTGAAATTGACAGTTGAGAGCAAGTGTGATTGGGAATCTACTTTGTTCTTCATGGGTCCGTTCTTGTATTCACTTCGGTAGGTCAATCACAGGGTGTGTAAACTGGGTGATTGATCCTTGGGAAGTAGGGGTTTGAGTGTTTCTTTTTCATTTTCAAAGGGCCAAGCTACTTGGCTTGGCTAGGTTCTTGTTTCTGCAAAGTGTAATATTTCAAATTCAATAAAATTTCGAATTTTTCTTTTCACTCTGATTCCACAATTGGTATAAGAGCCTACTCTTTGAAGGATTTATCATCGCCAAAGAGAGTTGCTCAGGATTCTGGATCCTCATCAGCTGCAGTCTCTTACTCTGCGAATACAAATCCACCTTGGTTCGATGGAACAGACTATACAGTCTGGAAAAAGAGAATGAGGATTTACCTTCGTGGAGTTGATGGAGAGCTATGGGCGGTTGTGAGTAAAGGACCTGTCCCTATTGAAGATGAAGATGAAGAAGAGTGGAAAGAAGAACAGAAGATATCATCACAGCTTGATTCAAGAGCTATGCACATACTGTTTTCAGCTCTCTGCCCTGAAGAACGGAGTCAAGTTGCACAATGTGAGTCTGCTAAGGAGATTTGGGAGTCTCTTCAGACAACCCATGAAGGTACGTCTGAAGTTAAAGAAAGTAGAATTTATGTCCTATTAAATGAATATGAGTCTTTTGAAATGAGCTCTGGAGAATCAATATCTAGCATGTACAAACGGTTTAATGATCTGATCAATAGACTAAAGGGTCTAGGGAAAATGTTTGAGACAAAAGATCTAGTTCGAAAAATTTTAAGGTGCTTACCTAGAGAATGGCTACCTAAGCGAACTGCTATTGAGGAAGCTAAGGATTTGAATACATTATCCATTGGAAGATTAGTTGGATCTTTGCTAAGTCATGAAGAAGTTATAATTCAAATGAACAAAGATGACCATAGAAGAAGAAAATTTATTGCATTCAAAGCTCAAGAATATGATAGTGATTCTGAAGTAGATATGGGAGAAGATTTTGAAAAAGAATTTTCTCTTGTAAGTAGAAAATTTCATCGCATGCTCAAAATGAAAAAGGATTTTCAAGCAAAAAGAGCATATCGTGACTCCAGGCACTTCAATAATCAGTTTCCTGAACATAAAAAGGAAAGGGAAGAAATTGAAAGAGCTCCTACTAAAACAAACGAAAGATACACATCATATAGGCCATATCTAGATAAAAGCACTCCAAGGTCATATGATAGATCTTCTGAAGGTCGAGAAAGGTTTAAAATTGATAAGGAAGACCACAGGTCTTCCAGTGAAAAAGATCTAACCATTTGCTATAAGTGTGGTAAGACAGGGCATATTCGATCAAAGTGTTCTGCAGGAGGCAGAGCTAAGGAAAAGGCATTGGCAGCTTCTTGGAGTGACCTTAGCTCAAAAGAAGAACAAGAAGTAAAAAACCTTGCTTACATGGCTTTTGCAACCAACAGTGAACACGATTACCAATCTTCAAGCATCAATGATCAATTAACACCGTCGTGCTATCAGAGTTTGGGAGAAAATAAGAACATATGGTTTCTGGACAGTGGTTGCTCCCACCACATGACAGGTAAAAAGGAACTGTTCTCTTCTTTAAAGTACAAGAAGGGTGGTAAAGTAGTATTTGGAGATGATCGAGTAGGAATAATAATGGGAAGTGGAACTGTTGGTAAGAACCCTCTTCCTACTATTAGTGATGTTTTATTTGTTAAAGGTTTGAAACACAATCTTCTCTCTATAAGTCAACTATGTTCAATTGAAAACAGAGTGATCTTTTAGTCAGAATCTTGTCAGATCATCAGGATAAAAGACAACAAACTGTTATACAGTGGAACTAAGAAAAATAATATGTATGTTGTTAATCTGAACTATATGAAAACCTTTAATGAGACATGCTTTCAAGCTAGCCTATATTATACTGAAATGATTTGGCATAGAAAACTAGGACATGTATGTTTGTCAAAACTATCTAAGTTATCTAGGATGAAATCAGCTAGAGGGATTCCTACTTTAAAAGAAAATTCCAAGTTTTTCTGTGATGCTTGTGTAGGAGGTAAACTAGCTAAGAAAAGCTTTAAATCTAAGAAAGACATAACCACCTCTGCACCTTTTGAATTAATCCATATGAATCTATTTGGACCTACTAACGTAGATAGTCTTGGAGGTAAGTCCTATGGTTTTGTGTTAGTTGATGATTTCTCTAGATATACATGGGTTTATCTACTTGCATCGAAAGATGAAGCTTTTGGTAGCTTCAGAATGTTTGTGAATCGAATACTAAATGAATCTGAAAGGGAATTAAATCTATTCGAAGTGACAATGGGGGAGAGTTCATCTCAGATCAATTTGGGGAGTTATGCAATGAGAGAGGGATTAACCATACTTTTTCTGCACCCAGAACACCCCAACAAAATGGTGTTGTAGAGAGGAAGAATAGGACCATAATTGAAGCTGCTAGGACAATGCTATTAGAGTATGGTACACCAAAAGTTTTCTGGGGAGAAGCTGTAATGACAGCAGTTTATGTGATCAATAGGGTACTTATTAGAAAGTCTATAAATAAGACCCCATATGAAATCTTAAAACAGAAAACACCAAACGTGGGATATTTTCACTCCTTTGGGTGCAAATGCTTCATTCTAAATACAAAGGATCATCTTTACAAATTCGATGCTAAATCATATCAGGCTATATTTCTTGGATACTCAACTAAAGGTCAGGCATATAGAGTATACAACCTCAGATCCAAAAGAGTTGAGGAATCCGTGTTTGTGAAATTTGATGAATCTATGGGTACTATAACAAGGGATCTGCCGAAAGCATAGATTTCGTGTTTCCTGTTTCTGCAGAAGAACTAAACACAAGAGGAAAAGAGGTCTCTAATGAATTACAAGCAAGCAAATGTGAACCAGTCCACGAATTGGAAAAGGAAAAAGAAGCCCCCAGCGCACATCCAAAAACGACATCCTCCCTCACATCCTTCTTCATAAGAACTACTTCAATTTGCTAGATTACATGTCTGGGAACTTGTTCCTCGTCCATTAGATTGTTTGATTATAGGAACAAAGTGGGTTTTCAGAAATAAAACTGATGAAGAAGATGAAGTAATTAAAAACAAAGCCAGATTAGTAGCACAAGGTTACTTACAGGAAGAAGGAATTGACTTTGAAGAATCTTTTGCACTTGTTGCACGTATTGAATCCATTAGAATGCTTTGTGCCTATGCTTGTTATATGAAAATTCCTTTATATCAAATGGACGTAAAGAGTGCTTTCCTGAATGGAGAAATAAAAGAAGAAGTATATGTAAGTCAACCACCTGGTTTTATTGACCATAAAAATCCTGACCATGTTTACAAATTATCAAAAGCCTTGTATGGTTTAAAACAAGCACCTAGGGCATGGTATGAAAAACTGTCCACATTTTTGAAAAACGAAGGTTTCTGTCAAGGAAATGTTGACAAAACTTTGTTTATTAAAAAGGAAAACTCAGACACTCTAATAGTGCAAATATATGTTGATGACATTGTATTTGGTTCAACAAATCCTTCCATGTGCACAAAATTCTGTGAAAGCATGAAATCAGAATTTGAAATGAGTATGATGGGAGAATTATCACACTTCCTCGGCTTACAGATCAAACAAACTAAGTCTGGAATTTTCATTAATCAATCTAGTCACACTGAAGCCATGCTTAAAAAATTTGAGATGAACTCTGTAAATGAAAGTCTGACCCCGATGGCTACAAATATAAAGCTAGACAAAGATGGAGGGATATCAGTCTGTGAGAAGAAATACAGAGGTATGATTGGTTCTCTCCTTTATTTAACAGCTAGTAGACCTGAGATTCAGTTTAGTGTTGGACTATGTGCAAGATTTCAATCAAATCCTAAGGAAAGACATTTTAAAGCAGTGAAATGAATATTCAGGTATCTAAAGGGATAAATGTAACACCCTACCCTATACGTTTTGCCTAATCATATTGTTCATACAATTGCAGCGGAATTAATCTCGGGTGTTACACTAATTATCAAAATTTACCCAAATAAAATTTCGACATGAATTACTCGCGTAATGGGCTAACAGTTCTTCCATCTGATCCTGCAAAATAATTCATCTAAATCCATGCATTCATAGACAAACATATACACTCACTGCCATATGCATTGACTTTTCATAGCCATAGTCACAGTTTCATACTCCAGAACTGCATACCTTACTAATACATATCATAGTCGTCATAACTTACACAACCACATAAATATACACATATCATCAACTTTCCACACATGTGGATATATCACACTACATCAGAAGCTAGTATGCACATGAAAAACGTTCTCAAAACATTTTTACAAAAAGGTGTGGATCACTGGCCAAAATCCCGAGTAGTAGTCCAAGCACAGAATAGTGGAAGACCATACCTCATCTTGCCTTCAACTCTTACTCAACTCCCACCTAACACCTATCTACTGCTGCTGCTGATGATCTACTTACACATAGCATAAGCAGAGAAAAAGGATAAAGAGGGTCAGCACATAGCTGAGTGAGATAATCATAGCATCGTGAGTTCATAACAGAGCATACCCCTACCATACATCTAGCAAATAAGCCCAAGCACTAGGATCAGACCTCAGCTATTCCGACATCCCAATAGGCAAAAGACTCAACCACCTTGACTTATGCATATGCATCTTATCATGTTTTACTTATAGGCGCCTGGCTACTCCCATGCTAATTACTCTCCCGGGAATACGGACCAAACATCTCGTGGATGTGGTCATATCGGACCCACCACTGCCGGTGTAGTCATATCGGACCTGACACCACTATGGGTGTGGTCATATCGGACTCAACACCACTCTGGGTGTGGTCATATCTCATGAGTAATAGCATGGGGAGCCCTAATTACTATGTAATTGACCATGAGACCAAATCACACTTATTTGGTAATCTTATACATAATCCATATCTCATCTTGCTTACTCATAATTCGTTACTTGTACATGTACTTGACCTGGCCATAATTGGCTCAACACAGGTAAATCAGGAGTCGTATAATTGCACTTCCTCGGGATAAACCCTCGTGCAAGTCATCCTCCTTAAACATCATAATATCACCAGGGAATATATATTTTCCCACATATGCATCCAAATACAACAATCATGAAAAATCATACCCAATCACCTTTTCGAACCATCATAAGGCATATCAACAGTCAAGCCCACAATTTGCAACATATACGAAATCATCACCATAAACAAGGTCCATCTCGATTACGGCAAGTCAATAATATCATACAGTAGTCCATGATTCATCATATAGCACAAAAGTTCATACACCCCTAATCATGCCATTCTAGTTCACCTAGGTCAATTCTAAGCATCAATATAATTATCGTGATACGACAAACCCGGTATGCCGTGCTAATCCCTCACCAGTTCTGGTCGTTCAAACACCGGTTTAACCTTCCCGTACTAAAACGTCAATTTCACGAACGAACCCCGAATTAAAATCCGAGACTGTCCTAATATCCCCTGCAGTATCCCCGTCAATATTAGTTCTAGGCTCCGGGTCAAATTCTTGATAAAAACACATCAAACCCTGGCCGGAGCTAAATTCAGCGATCCCGGCTCCGACCTAAATAATAGCCGAAATTCATGGATTAGAACTTGAGGATTAATTACCTCGCTGCAGGAAGCTCGTATATGAAATTTGGGCTCAATCCGGCTTCCGGATACTCCAAAACCCTAATTTGGCTTATCGGGAATTCAAGAAATTCCTGAACCAAAATCTCGTTTTAAAACTCTAAATCGATAAATCACGATGTATAGATGAATTAGGCATTACTTACGGGATTTTTGGATCACTAGGGCTCAAGAATTTGAGCTTTGGAATTTCTCCCCGAGCTCCCCTGAGCGTCCTCTGCTCTCGGTTTCTCTCGGCGCTCAGTGATAAGGTAAAGGAGGAAATGGTTTCTGATGGGAAATTAATGGACCAGGAGAATTATATATGCCGACTGCACATATATATTATTTATATATATATATATATATATATATATATATATAATTAATACGTATATTTATCCGATCGATCGATAATCCGATTTTCGTCGAAATACTATCAAAACGCACGATTTTAAATCGTGAACTTTCTAGCGATCGAAATACGATTTTAGCCGAAACGGGATGTTACAATTCTCCCCTCCTTAAAAGATTTCGTCCCCGAAATCTACCCTTGAGTCAATACTACGCATCCGCACTTTCCCCCTCCTAACCTACACTATCACATATCTTGTTACTACCTAACTCTTAGGTTAGGAGATCTGAAGTACATAACTAAACTCATAACACCTCAAGTTCCCAATATAAGGTTTCAAAAACCTTTATCGGGTTATCACAACAAAAGCACATCAACAAGTTCAAAAGCATAATTCACTAAACCAAGTTATTAACCTGCAAGGTAGATTGCCACTAACACAAGGTTATATGAACCTACAAAATGGTTACCACAACATCATCAAGATTCATATCTCTATTCAAATATCTACCATCACAACTCATCATGTTAGCACAGCCTAAACCCAACTGCATTGCATAGCTAGCCACCATGCTTTTCGATCGGTTAGTAGTGACACCTAAAACTACTTCTGTGCGAGCTACAAGGAAACATTGGCCTTAGTTTGATCCACACGCCATTTGTGTCTAACCAAGTTACTCACTTGGTTGAAACAAAACTTTCTTCAAAATCATTACTTGGAAAACAAGATAAAAACTCCATATATTTCCAAAAATTTCTTAAACCATAAAATTTTCAACATTCCTTCAAATACTCAAAATCATGTTTGACCATATGCAGCTGACTATGCAACACATCATCACCTTTGGTCCAAATCCTGTAAAGTTTAGTGCAAGTACAGGTATGGAGTACTCCCTCCCCTTACGAGGGTGATCAGTCCTCAAGAGTGAAAGTAACATACCCATAATGCAGAAAACAAACCAGCTCAAAATCAAATTCAAGAAATTCCTGAACCAAAATCTCGTTTTAAAACTCTAAATCGATAAATCACGATGTATAGATGAATTAGGCATTACTTACGGGATTTTTGGATCACTAGGGCTCAAGAATTTGAGCTTTGGAATTTCTCCCCGAGCTCCCCTGAGCGTCCTCTGCTCTCGGTTTCTCTCGGCGCTCAGTGATAAGGTAAAGGAGGAAATGGTTTCTGATGGGAAAGTAATGGACCAGGGGAATTATATATGCCGACCGCACACACATATATTATATATATATATGGGTAGTTCTATGGTACCCAGGGTGAAATCCAGGGTACCGCATACCTTGAGTATGAAAACGCTATCCAAACCTTGAATTGGCTAATCTTTCGGACATGATACTATACTCTAACCCTCAAAGATCAAAATCTAGGTCTTAATTCTCTAAATCTTATACCCCAAGATCAATTTAATTAGAAACAATAATCGACGGTTGTGATTCGTCCAAATATAGGCAAAAAATGAATGAACCATCTTAGGGTTTATAGTTTATGATTTAGATAATTAGGACATAGGGTTTACTCATTAAGGGTTAGAGTATAGTATCATGCCCAAACATCCTGCTAATTCGAGGTCTGGATAGCGTTTTCATACTCAAGGTATGCGGTACCCCGGATTTCACCCGGGGTACCGTAGAAGGCACCATATATATATATATATATATATATATATATATAATATATATATAATTAATACGTATACTTATCCGATCGATCGATAATCCGATTTTCGTCGAAATACTATCAAAACGCACGATTTTAAATCGTGAACTTTCTAGCGATCAAAATATGATTTTAGCCGAAACGGGATGTTACAATAAATAAGTGTAGGATTATGGTATCCAACCTCTGATTCATTTGAATTAGTAGGTTATAGTGATTCGTATTTTGGAGGAAGCTTGGTAGATAGAAAAAGTACCTCAGGAACTATACAGTTCCTTGGACCTGCTCTGGTTTCGTGTTTAGTAAAAAACAGGGAGCAGTTGCACTTTCAACCGCCGAAGCTGAGTATATGGCAGCTGGAAGCTGCTGTGCTCAGATCATGTAGATGAAAGGTCAACTTTCTGATTATGGTTTTTAATTAAATGGTATTCAGGTGTGCTGTGACAACACCAGTGCAATTAGCATGACAAAGAATCCTGTCCAACACTCTAGAACAAAACATATTGAGATAAAATATCATTTTATCAGAGACTTAGTACAAGCAAGACATATTTGTTTGCAATTCGTCTCTACTGAATCTCAATTAGCTGACTTATTCACGAAACCCCTTTGCAGTGAACGTTTTCTCCAACTATGCACAGAGATAGTGCTCAAATCTTTTAATCAGATTAAAAATCTTGTAAACTAAAACCCTACTGGGCCTTTTTTCTCTGGGTATTTAGCGTGTCTCGGGTTATCAAATAACCCTCTTTTCGGCTCATGCTTGCGTTGTTCCAAGACAGCGCCATGCATGCTATCAACTAATCATTACACTTTTCCCTGCTTTTCTCCTGCGGGAGACTCTTCTGCTTCTCCTCTGTCCATCATTTTTCTGCCTATATAAGGGTTACTCCTTCTCTTAATCTCCTCACTGTTCCATCAACTCAAAACCTCAACCTTAACCTAAAACTCAGCAAATCCTTGAGCCTTCCCAAATATGAGTGATTGCATTCCTCGTCCCTTTCGTTTCAATGGGCTGGTTCACACCTTCTCTGGATATATGTTCCATTAACCCAGGGTGTTGAATCATCATCGATATCTCAATCATTTTGACAAGAGAAGGATCCACCACATCACTCAGCTTGATCCTTAAGAATTTAATGTATACAAGTATGACATTATTTCCCTCATTGAAGGACTTGGGTGGGATTTCCTCTTTCGTTAGACCCTTCACCCTGCTTGTCCTGGAGCGGTGAAGTACTTCTTCTCAAATCTTCAATGCCAAGGAGTGAGCTCAAGGAGTTTTACCACACTGGTTTATGGTCATCTACTGACTCTACCAGTCGATGCCCTAAATGGCATTCTTGGTTTTCCCTCTCAAGGACTTGGAATCGCCCATCCTTCTGAATTCTGGAAGCATGAATTCAAAATTGAAGTAGAATATAACAACTTCTCCAACTGGTGGCTCTGGTGTCCCTATCCCTGCTGCCTGGTTACCACCAAGACTGAGAATTTTCAATTATTTCCTCAGTCATGTCTTTTTTCCTCGTTCCTTTAACCAGGATCGAGTTCTCCATATGGATCTCTGGATCATCTCCAGTGCAACAGCCAGGCGAAAGCTCGATTTCGCCAGCATTATGTTCGGCCAGCTCCTCCCTGTGGCTGATGAAAACTACAAAGGCCTGCTGCCTTTTGCATCCATCATAACCCGACTACTGATCAACCTAGGGGTTAATTTATTTGAGTTTCGGAGTATCTCCTCTACTATGTATGTCAGTGCACTAAATATGCTTATGGTACTTGATCTGCCTACTGACATTCCTCCTCCTCGTCGTCCCTCTGCTTCTCTTCTTGGACCTCCTCCTAAGCCCTCTTCTGCTAAAAAGGCCAAGTCTGGTGGTGAACCCAGTAAGACTGGAGACCTTGTGTTCACCATATCTGAAGGCAACTCTTCCTCTGATGATTCTGCAACCTCTGCTCCTGCCTCCTAACCTTCTGTTTCTTTGTTTGCTTAGGTAGTTGAGCAATCTTTTGTACTTCTCTCCTGATTTCAGGATGATGCTTTTGTTAAGGGGGAATGAGGTTAGGAATCTAGTAGTTTAGGTGCTTTTGCTTAGGGGGAATATCGTTTGATATTTCCGTACTTTTGTAAAACTCATATCCCCCATATTGCTCCTATTGTAACCACATGCTTTTCATTAGTGCAATTATGTTTCTTTTGGAATCGTGGTCTGCTGTTTCTTTTCTTGGTTTTGCAGGTATCTCCACACTTCTCGGGCGAAGGGGGAAATTGTTGCATGGGATATGGGAGACCACTGCTCGCCAAAACGATGTCGCTCTTTGCTTACCCAAAACGGTGTCGCACCATCAAAACAACAAATCAGCGTTTTGACCATTTCTCCGAGTTTCATCCTTCGAAGTGTTCTTCCTTCTCGAGCTCTTCATTTCGCAGACCTCTGCTCCCCACACAAGAAACCAGGTCGACGACCACCACCTCTATCCTTCGCAATGATGATCTCTACAAGGTGTGTAGGAAACGGGTCTGAGGTCTGCGCAACGGTCACTTTGTGATCCCTCCTATAAATAGGAATCAATCGTGTTATTTTGAACTTGACAGTTGAGAACAAGTGTGATTGGGAATCTACTTTGTTCTTCATGGGTCCGTTCTTGTACTCACTTCGGTAGGTCAATCACAGGGTGTGTAAACTGGGTGATTGACCCTTGGGAAGTAGGGGTTTGAGTGTTTCTTTTCATTTTCAAAGGGCCAAGCTACTTGGCTTGGCTAGGGTTCTTGTTTCTGCAAAATGTAATATTTCAAATTCAATAAAATTTCGATCTTTTCTTTTCACTCTGATTCCACACATTTGCTATGACTAAGTAATGATAAATTAATAGATTCAATTTCCATCAATCATCTCTAATATGATTTACTCCCAAATCAACTCATCTTAATTCCCTTCCGTTCCGTTACTCCCATTTAACCCCTCTCAATTCCCCATGTCGATATCCATGGGCTAAGCCTTCTCCTTTTCTTTATCTCACAACGGTCCCACAAATGAAATCCATCAAGCCATAAAATTGTAATTTGGGCATCCTTAACCTGGTTCCGTTTTATTGAGTTTTTCGTACGTAACGTAACCATCAATAAATCGTATATACTCTGGTAGCAATTTGCAGATTCATCATGGTCTTCCTCCTCTTCATCAAAATCAAATTTCTTTCTGGTACCATCTTTTTCTCCCTTCTCTATCGTTCTGCACGTATTTCTTTGATAGCACCTTGTAGCCTCTCAAAACCATCATGCATCATGTCAGTCATATCTGTCAATCGAATTGACAACTTATCTAGTGTATCAATCATGGAATTCTGATACTCATTGAATTCTTTTCGACAAACCACCATCTGCTCTTTGTGGCTTTCAACACTTTCATAATTTTACCCTCGTCGTGTTGCTGTTTCTCATCATGCTCCATCGTCTAATCAATTCAAAGAAAAATTCAAATCAGAATTCAACTTCAATTTTACAAATGACCAACAACAGAGGCGTGGTTTACCTGAAATATTATTAGGTCGACCTCGAAGACACAAGTTGTTACTACCTGAACCAATAAGTTAAGCCTTTCCTCTTCCCAAGTCGACCTATCCAGCGGAATAATACTCATTTACCAACAAAAACATGTGCAATACTACCACAAACAATTGTAGGTCGACAAGACAGACTGATAGGTCGACCAGACACATTGACATGCCGACCTTTTAAGCACAACAGAGTCTTACAAGCAAAGTCAAAGTCGACATTCTGGATAAACAAGCAAAAACAAACACAAATGGTCGACCATGACAAGAATTGGGTCGACTTATTGGGTTTGACTCAAGTGTGGTGCCCTAAATTCAAGTTCTCACAATTGTCAAACAGAGGCCGACCCGATTAAAAGAAAGGTCGACTGAATGTTCTTGTGCACGCATATCAAAACATCAAATTAAATGGAGCAAATTACGAAATAGAAAAGACGACGACGATAGCTAAAATGAGTCGACCTCACCTTTCAAGTGGTCGACCTCTTCAAACACGTATAAGAGCAACCGCAAACGATCTTCTTTTTTGCCAAAAATCTTACCCTACAAGATGAAAGCAAAGCAAATCAAATTTAAAATTAAACAAAGGAAATAAGACACAGAGTAAAGAAAACATCGGTACCTATATTCAGTCGACCTGAACTTGTAGTTGGTCCACCGTCTCGACGGCGAACAGGAACAACGACAATAGACTTCTTCACCAAAACTCTAACCGTACAAAAAACCAAATTGAGAGTTTTGGTGGCGGTGAAGGTGACATATATTCGTATTTGTACATATTTAGGCTGAGATTAGGGCGAATTAAGTGGTAGACAAGTTAGGGGTATCTTTCTGGGTGTTGAAATCATTATCTAAAGGTCGACCGTTTCTACTATTTTCCTCAATATTTCCGACTTTGAAGTTGATCAGTTAATGAAAAAAAGGTCGACCTTTTCATTTATACGGTCAACCTTTTGATAGCAAAGTGGCCGGCCTTTAGATAATGGGGTCGACTTTTTATATTGTTCGCTTGCCAAAGAGGTCGACTGTATTCTGTAAAAAGTCAACCGCGTCGTTGAGCGTCCCAAAACTGAAATAACAGATTAGGTCGATCATTTTTATTTTTGGTAGACCGAAAAGTGTAAGTTACGATGACTTGCAAGCACCGTAGCAAAGTGCTAATTTTTTTTTTATGGAAATAAGAACGTAGTTCAAGACCAATTTATTAACTTTTTTTATGGATGCATATAGGAGTAGGTAGCTAGTAATGATATAGTGTCTAAGGACATGTTTTTTTCCTCGCATTTGGAAATTGCAAAGTTCGACAACCGAGTAATTTCAATTAGGTTGTTGAACAATTTTTTTGAATTTACTAAGGTGCATTATTTTTCACGTAATCTTTTTCATTTTAACTTTTCTTTGTAATTTATAAGTTTCAGTAAAAAAATAAATAATCTTCATCACTAACATTAGAACTTACAACCTATTATGCTCAAATTATTATCATTTTAAGATATCCAGCCAAAAGGATAAATGTCATTTGCTGCTATTAACCATAATAAGTCTCAGGTTCGAACCCCGCTACACCACTTGGTGTTCCCGGAGGCACCGAGAGTGCTGGAGAGGAAGTCTCCTCCTAGTATCGGATGCTAGGCCTTGAAATGTTGCTGATGCAGGTACTCCCCAGGTTTAGTAGACAACGCTGCCACAAAGTGGCATGTGGGGTTGAGGTTCCTGGATAATAAAAAAAAAAAATTAGTACTAATGTCTAGTGAAACGAGTTTACCACCTAATTTTAACCATGATCTTTTTATTTTATGGGTTGACATCCGGATCAATTTTGAAAATGTTAGCTCTAACTTCAATTTTTATTACACTAGAAAAATGTTATGAATGTATATTCTATTTTTTTGTCCATAACCTAAAACAATTAATAGTTGAAAGTAGATTTTGTTTGATTTGACTTAATAATATATAGAATAATGTTTTCACTTGATGAAAAAAAAAGTTGAAATTCAGTTATTATCAAAATCCAAAATTTTATTTTATTTTTCTTGTTATATTCATTTCAAATTGCAAAATGAGATGTCAAAGAATAATAGTTTTTTTGTATATCAAAATACCAATAATGCAACGTATAATCTGTACTACTATAATTATGTGTAATCATACATTTATATGGTGATTTATTAAAACAATAACAACTTTTTGTGTGCATACTTCATAAATAAGAAATCGAATTATAAAGGTACAATGTTGACTTGCTAAGTAAAAATTATGTTCACAATCACGTATTTATGTGGCATGTTTCTATACCATGGAATTACTAAGATATATTAATAAGAACCCAAACTCGTGAAATTTTAGGTTCTTTTGTCAAAGTCGTGCAGCTTCGATTACTTTAGGGGTAGCAACTCGACCAGTAAAGGATAGGGTGAAATTGTCGTGCAACTTCAACACAAATCAGTTGGAGGTCGAACAATATAGGGGTAGCAACTCGACCACGATCAAGGGGAATTCGTGATTGATACAGAGCTCGCACGAATGCTGGAGATCTACCAACAAACAAGGACAAAATCCACGAGTAAAAACTGAATGAACTGAAAAGGGTTTTCCCCTTTTCAAAGCCTGAATAATCTTCTTAATCTCCTAAAATTCGTGGCTTACAACCCTTTAAATAGGTATGAAAATTAAACCTAATGAAAACACCAAAAAGGTAAAGAATCTTAAACGAAAAAGGTAACAAAAATTGCCAGGCCCCACACCCGGTCCAAAAACCCGATCGAGTATTTTACCCACCTGACCGGGCGATATTCTCCCTCCAATCCTCGGTCCATCTCCTCATTCCCCGTTCGGGGAATTTAACACATCTGGACGGGGGTTCTTCTGCGGCGGGAATCATATCAGTCCCTCCCCATTGAAGAAGCTTTTCCATCAAAGCTTTCCAGTCCGACTTCCAAACGAAATTTTCTAAAGTCCTCCAGCAAGGTTCATTGTCTTCTTGTCTCTTCTTCCTATACTTCCATTGATAGAAAAGAAAATCATCCACAGAAAAATGCACGTTACATCCCTACTCCTCTCCATATCAGTCTCAAACCTAGTCTGCTAGCTTGCCAATCGTCATACCTTGTTTGGCAGCGACGATACTCAAAGCTAGTGGAATTCTGCAAGAAAGATCATCATAAAAAGGATTGTGATAAATCATTTGCTCCTTTTCTACCATGACCACCTCGTAGAAATCTCCATCTTCCTTCTGCACTGGACAGTTGATCGATGATTTCTCTGCTTCCAGATCTGCCTCCTCTTCCTCGTCATTACTCAAACTTTGTTGCTCCTCCTCATTGTCATGGAGTTCGTTGCTTGAATTAGGGCAGCTAATGTCTTCTGCGGCGGGAATCATATCAGTCCCTCCCCATTGAAGAAGCTTTTCCATCAAAGCTTTCCAGTCCGACTTCCAAACGAAATTTTCTAAAGTCCTCCAGCAAGGTTCATTGTCTTCTTGTCTCTTCTTCCTATACTTCCATTGATAGAAAAGAAAATCATCCACAGAAAAATGCACGTTACATCCCTACTCCTCTCCATATCAGTCTCAAACCTAGTCTGCTAGCTTGCCAATCGTCATACCTTGTTTGGCAGCGACGATACTCAAAGCTAGTGGAATTCTGCAAGAAAGATCATCATAAAAAGGATTGTGATAAATCATTTGCTCCTTTTCTACCATGACCACCTCGTAGAAATCTCCATCTTCCTTCTGCACTGGACAGTTGATCGATGATTTCTCTGCTTCCAGATCTGCCTCCTCTTCCTCGTCATTACTCAAACTTTGTTGCTCCTCCTCATTGTCATGGAGTTCGTTGCTTGAATTAGGGCAGCTAATGTCTTCTGCATATCCTTCCAAAAACAGGTGTCGACTAGCCTCTTTTCAACTTCGACAAACGCGTTCATATCCGCCGCATACTTTGGATCAATAATGGCTTGATGAAAGCTTGTGATCTTCTTCTCCTGGCCACTCTCTTTCCGTTTTGTTGAACTGGGGCTCTGATACCACCTGATAATTAAGAACCCGAGCTCGTGAAAATTTATCTTCTTTTGTGAAAGTCGCGCTTCGATCTCTTTAGGGTTTTTCTGATATCTTCTCTCAACACTCGAAAAGTAAAGGATAGGGCGGAATTATCGTTCAAAATCAACACAAATTGGGAAGAGGCTCGAACAATATAGGGGTAGCAAGTCGACCACAATCAAGGGGAATACCTGATTGATACAAAGCTCACTCGAATGCTGGAGATCCACCACCAAACGAGGACAAAATCCACGAGTAAAAACTCAATGAACCGAAAATGGTTTTTCCATTATCAAAGTCTGAATAATCTTCTTAATCTCCTAAAATTCGTGGCTTATAACCATTTAAATAAGTATGGAAAATAAACCTAATGAAAACACCAAAAAGAAAAAGAATCCTAAACGAAAAAGGTAACCAAAATCGACAGGTCTCGAAATCCGGTCCAAAACCCCGGTCAGATATTTTACCCACCTGACAGGGGTATTCTGCCTCTAATCCCCGGTCCATCTCCTCATTCCCCGATCGTGGAATTCAACACCTCCGACCAGGGTTCTTCAGTGGCGGGAATCGTATCATATATCATTATCGTTCAATCATGTGCCATCATGATACACAATAATCTCAAGTGTGAAAGAACATTACTAATGGGCATGGAAGATTTCATTCATTGTTTTTTTAACGAGATTATCTTGGATTGGCCTAAACACGCTTCTATCGATAGAATTCAACATCTTCTTACTTATTTAAAATGATACCCTTACTTTTTCTTTAATATAATTTCAATTCATTTATGCTATGTTTCTCTATTACTTTATTTTGACATAATTTTTTTCTTTTTTCCTAGCTTCTAAGTAGACTTATTCGAAACTATATCTATACTTTTTTTTAATAATCTGGTTGGTATATTATATCATAAAAAGGTACATAGAAAACAAACTATTCTCTATGAGTGGATTACAAATCGGTATAAGTCATTTTAGGAAATATCAAGTGACATGTCTAACTATAGAATACAAACAACAACTAAAACAGAAAAGACTAACATCCAAGACCAAGCAACCATATATGGTGTTTTCTTTAAGTTACTGAGAATTCAAGCACTCCTTCAATTCATAGCACAAATGCAGTATCAACTTTTATCTGAGAAAGCATCTCTTCCAGACTTTTCTAACTCCTTTAAATTTGATGGAACACCTCTCTCTCTATATTCCATAGTGACGACTCTTATCTCACGCAAAAAAAAAAAAAAAAAAAAACAGAACTATAGTTAAGGTTTGGCTTTTATTCGGATCGTAGTACTCCACAAGTTGCAGACTTTTTATTTATTCAATTTCCAGATTCCTTTGCAAAAAAACTCATACCACATATTATACTAAGTCTCCAGCCTTGAATCTTCATGTGTGACCGATGTGGTACAAGGGGGTTTCTCTTCCAAATTGGACAACGACTTTATTACTTGGCGTGCACGAGAAGAGGGACCTCCTAGTAGTGTGACAGGGTAGGCGATGGGCTAGACGGTCATGACTTTCTCCTTATCTATTCGAGGTCAAACTTGATCCACATGCTCCTCTTTGTGCTTCTTGTCCAAATTTGGGCTCCATTAGATGATGGTGTCAGGACCGGTTGCTATGGCTGCCACGACTCTTCTTGCTTTTGGGACTCACGCTTTGCTAAATTATGGTCCATATTCATTTAAATATTTGTCTTACGACTGCTTGTACGTGAAAATATCAAAGACGAATAACAATTACAATAATACTTTACATCCATGGATGCAAAATCTCGAATTTAGTCTTGGAGGTATGCTCCTATGACTGTCAAGATGGCACAGGAATTGGAATACCCCTCGACAACAATAAGCATACAAATCGAGGAGTTGAGAAGGAAACTCCACGATTAAAAATAATAAGAAATCCACTCGCAACATAAGTCTTTGTCTATAACAGGTGTGGTGAAGAAGATCATATGGGACAAGAATGTGAGACAATAGGTGAAACTCAAAAGGCCAATGTCAACTATATTAGTCCAACTATCCTCAGAATTATGATTTCAATCAAAATAGCTACCAATATAATCGACAACCCTATGAAACGAATGCTTATAAAAGCTTTGATAATCTGATGTGAAAAAAAATTATAAGAGTTGGTCTCAGCTGCCAGAATAATGTTCACTAATTGATTACCATGATTTCAATTCGAACAACCTTAACCCTTTTCATTTCATACCGCTTGTTGCAATATGCCACATGCATTTGTTGCTTCTCTTACTTTGTAGCATCAACGTCTTGGTCATGCAAACTTACGTGTTGTCAAACATATCTTGTTTACTTATATCAAATAAAATTTTGTCTCTTGCCCTTTTTCATCATCCTTGTGTCATGGATGTTCTATGAGTAAAATCCACAACTTGGCTTCCATTTCAGTCATTCTACTTTTCAAGCTTCTGCTCCTTTGGAACTTATATGTAGTAACATTTGTGACCTTCCCCAAGGCTAACGTATGATCATCAGTCTCATTACATTCTTTTCTATGATCATTACAACAAATTCAATTGGATTTATTTTTGGTTCAGTTAGAAAATCTCAGTTGCTCAATATATTTATTCAATTTCAACAACTTCATGAGAAATTCATTTCCTTACCTATAAAATCTTTTCGAGCCAATCGTGATGGTGATTATCTCTCTCCCCACTTATCTGGGTGCTCATGGTATTATATAATGATGCTCATATCCTTCCGCTCTCGAAACAAATGGTTGCGCAGAATGAAAACATCTCTACATTATCAACAATGGGCTTTTTATGGTTCAAAAAGCTTCCCCAAAAATAATTAACACTTGCCTTTGACAATAAGTATCATTTTATTGAGAAGAGAGGTAAGAGTATGATTAGAAATATAGCAACAATGTCAAAGGAAAGTGTCTAACCTTTATGGTTATGAGAGCTTGGTGAAGCATAACAAGCCGTCATCTCAATGTGTTGATATTTTCATTTGGTGCAATCATTTAGCTCAGGCGTATAAGAACATGAGATCAATGAGAAATACAATGATCTTGAAGATAAGAGGCAAGAGAGAAGATATATGTTACCTCGAATTGGCTCGAAAAGATTAAATAGGTTAACCAAAGAATTTCTAAAGAAATTAGAGAAATCATCAGTAACAAGCAATTGAAACATGAATCGAATAAAAAATATCTAATTAAATTTGTTGTGATGATCATATAAAATAATGTAATGAGAATGATGATCAGAAGATAAAATCAAGGTGTGTTCCAAACCTCACCACATTTAAGTTCTAAAGGAGCATAAGCTTGAAAAGTAGAAGGAGAAAAAGGAAGTTTGTGTAATTTACGAACACAACATCCATGGCACAAGGATGAAAAAGAAAGATCAATTAGAAATAAAATATATTTGATGATAGTACCAGAAATGTTTGATAAGACATAAGTTGGTATGACAAGGACGTTGATGCCACAAATCAAGAGAAATAACAAAGACACTGATGGAAACGACAATCGATAAGAAGTGGAAAAGAGTAAAGGTCATCAGAAATGAAATCACAATGTGTTCATTATTTGTAAAGTGGTTCTTTATGAAACAAAGAATCAAACAACTCTATAGAAGTAAGGTATCACAGGAAAGAGAGCTAAGAAAATAACATTAAGTGGGAAGTTTTAACACACAAAAAAACTTTATGCAAAGAAACTCAATAGAATTATGCACATAAGAACACACGTGAGGAATTGGAATAGTATGAGAACATCAACCACACCTTGGATGCGAACCTTGAGACCAACAACGAATGAAAAATAAGAATTGGAATAGTGAATGCCAGTTGAGATATGAAAGTGCAGAAAGAGTGGAAAACGAAGCGAGATGTAGCATGCAAAAGAAATAGAAAGTCTTAAAAGGAAGATGTTGTTTGAATAATACTACTTCAATATATACCATCAAGATTTCCAAATGTGTTGTTGTTATATCATTAACCTTAGCCTTAAGTACTTATATCAAATTGATACATAAAAATATATATGTATTTTGAATAGTAAATATTGATGGAGGACTTGGTATTACAACAGAAAGTAGAAATATGAGCAACCGCTGAGTGCATCAGAAAGTAAATGGAATTGTTTTTAATAAGCAAAAAATATTAATTGAGAAATATCAGTAAGAGATCTTTTCAACGAGCTTGAACAAGTCCAAGTAAAATTTTGTGAAAATTGCCATCCATTAACTATTGAATATTGAAAGGAAAATGAGCCGCAATTAAAGTAAGGTAGATTTTTTTCTTTGGCTTTCTTATTCCTCGAACCCACCAAATTCATTTTTCTTTAATTGATACTCTTTAACATACACAACCCAATCACTCAAAAAATAAAAAATAAAAAATAAATAAATAACCCAAGATCCATACCTTCAACAAATTGGTTTCATAGCCGCGTTCGGGTGGGTGTATGCTAGCAAAAACAAGACAAATGTTGAAGAAAAGTGCAACCATGAAAGAGGATCCATACAAGAAGAGATCGGCATAGAGGCGGTGATGGAGCAACAATAGAAGTGGCCTCAAAGTAGACTGAGTTAGAAGAAAATCTACAACAACTTGGCAAAAAGCTAGAGGCTCATATCGAGCTTGTGGGTCGAGCGACTACGGCGATGGATGGAACCAAGAAATCGGGCTTCCTCAACCTCATGATGATGCTAGCGGACCTAATAATAGAGGTGAGGACAGGAGGCGACCGATTTGGTGGATCAACACTAGTCATGGCCATTACCATCAAGGCGTCGCGAGCAACGACCATCGTTGGCGTCCTCAATGACGAGAAGAGACAGGAGGAAAGCCTATTCACCAGCCTAGTGAGACGCCATTGCACAACTGGGAAACAAAGGGAAAAGGCCACAAAATGAGATGGTGCAGATGGTGGATTGGGAAATGATGGCGAATCCTAGACCAACCGACCGCCGATAGTGAAAGGCAACAAAGATCTGGGAATTGAGTCACTAAGGTGACGCAAGGAAGGGCTAGGCGGGCGGCTATTTCGGGCAAAGAGGAGTATGTAGTGGTCGCCTAGTTTGGACCAACAGTGTTGATGCACAACAACGGAGGGAGTGAGCCGAACCGCATGCGGCTCAAGATGATGCTAGAAGGCCGAGAGGGGAGTGGTCGCTTACCCACCCTTGTCACGCCTAAGAATGTTGGACCACCGCGTGGAGGCAGTATGATGAGGAACTAGTGAACTTTGAAGGTGAGGATGGATAGGAGTTGATCAAGCGGAGAAGACACGAGTAGGGATGGCAACAAAACCCGAACCCACGGGTACCCTAACCGACCCAATCCGGTCAATGCAGGTAAAACCCGCATTGATAGTTTTCTGGTCGGGTTCAAACTTGTACACTATTCACCGGGTTGGGTTGGGGTTGGGTTTAGGAGTACCCGAGTCATGGATACCCGCCCACACTTATTTTGGGTTGGGTTGGGTTTGAGTTTTTCTAACCAGTGGGTTTTACCCGGGTTTTTTTACGAATAAACTCATCGTTTTGGGTTTGAAAAACCCGACCCATTGCCATCCCTAGACACGAGGATCAGCAGGGGAACATAGCCTACATGAGAGGCTTTGAATTTGGGAGGAATAGCGAAAACATGAGGTTGTATTCCGAGTCAAACCACAAGTTATCATTTCACTAGGTTCTCATGACTGGAAGATGCAGGGGCATGGTTTTCATGAGCATATCATTGGTTTCGACATAAGGGAACTAGTAAGGACCATAAAGCTGTTGGTATGAGGTCGAGCGCGAGACCAGGAGCTTCTCCTCTTGATTGTATCTGTTTGCACTAGAAACCCTAAATCGAAGATTGTGAGATTCTAATAGAAAATGTCAATTTCAGTTCTGGAATAGCCAATTGAAGAATACGACGCAAGTGAAAACAAATGGGGCCTGGATTATTCGATCAGAATTATAAGCCCAGTTACTTAGCCACCAAAGCAGGCCCAAAACTCCTTCAGTCCTGCGTTTTAATTATTGAATCAACTTTGACTGAAGCCTGGGGACTCGTCTTCTTCCTTCTCCTTTCAGAGAATGGACCTCCTGTAAAAACAACCAAAACCAAAACAGAGTACTAGAATAAACAGATTAGATTCAGAATATTAGATCAGCATAAAGTAAAAGACACTCAGCAATTTTTACGTGGTATCCGGCACAGGGAGAATAAGGATCCCTGCACCGACTAATCCACGGTTGAAGTATCTCGGTTTGAGATCTTCAACGTTCCACTAACGATCTTTCTCGTTGAAGTTCACTCTACAATATTACAGCACACACACCCAGCCTACAGCTGAATCCTCAGACTAATCAAGGTGTTTGATCCGAACCCCTGTTCCCAAAAACCTCTAACTAGCCTGCAAGCAATTCCTTGCTCTCTTTTTCTCTCAAAAGCCTATCGTAACTAACCCAGCACTCTGCTTTTGAATGAATGAAAAAGGTTACTGTTCTCTTGCTAATTGATCCCATCTTATACTCGTTCTTCAACGTCTCTTTTAGAGACTTGCCTTCTATAGCTTGGCATAACAAGGTAAGTCTTCTTGTTTTCGAATTCTTTCCATAAAGCTTTGAGTGTTACCCTGCTTTCCTCGGTTGATTTGAGCCAGTGACTGAGCTTCCTCCAACAAAAGCTTACATGGCCACGTTATATCTAGAATGAGCGGTGTACTAGTGGTGGGAGTGGATGGACCGAGCATATGCAACAGAGGAGCAAGTAATTACTTGAGCGCAATTCAAAGAAGAGTTCGGCATACAGTTCAACATGTTAGATGGATCAACTTATGAACAGCTGATCAAGATAAAACAAATAGACACTGTAAGTGAGTTCCAGTTTGATTTTGAACGTTTGGTTAATAATTGTTATGGCATTCCATAAGAAACTGTGGTAGAAGTTTGTTTGGTGGGCTGGAAGATCAAATTGTTGCAACGATCAAAAGTGTACGAACTAGATTCACTTTGATTCAACTTCCGAATAGCAAAGAGGAAGGAAGGAGAATTGGAGGGATAGAGGAGTTATGTCGGCATGCCGTTCAAGATAGGAAGTTGCGGAAGCAGCGCAAGAGGTGTCGGCCGTGACCGGAAGAAGGGGAGCCGGAGGCTCAACAACCGTTGGGGAAAATCCAAAAGGTGGAGGCGTGGTGGCTGGGGTGATGGGTAAGGACCTCCGGGATGGGTAGGGCCGCGACTGACTCTTAGAGGGTTCTCTCATCGGATTCTGGACGAGCTAGACATAAAGCGTCAAGACGTAAAATGTTACAATTGCGACACTATAGGCCATTGTTGTACCAATGCCAATTTTATGTGGCTGGTAGGAACCTTCGAGAGTGAGGCAGAAGAAGCTGAGGAAGATTATGCGTGCAAGGCGAATGGCGGAGTGCAACATTGAGGGCAAGGTTGCTCTGAAGCGGTGGAGATTGTTGCACGATTATTTGAACATTTCCAATATATTTTTTTTAATTTAGTCTTGTTTTTTTATTTTTTATAATACCTCAACTTAGAAGGAACGTTTTTATATTAGAAGAGTATTGGTTTAAGGATTTCAATAAACATGATAATATTAATATTAGTCTGTTGAAATGCGAACCCCTCACCTCCTAACATCCCCTTTCCTTCTTCTTCTTCCTTCCCCACATGCATACGCTTTTTCTTCTTCCTCCAACCCACCAATTCCCCTTTTTCTTTCAGTAATACTCTTTTACATACACAACCCAAGACCCATACCTTCAACATTAGGCTTATCGTTCTCCAAATAGGGTTTGAAAAAACTCAGAAGCAGTTAGAACTTAGATGTAGAGACTCAAACTATGGTTTTTCAAAAATTATTTTTGAAATTTAAAAATGAATGTTTTCTCTCTTCTTTTTATTTTTTTCCAAAAGATATTCGAAATCAACGAAAATCAAACGATAAGTACAGAGATGGTTCACAAAGAGCGAACCCACAAAAAAATCAAAATCTAAACATCCTACTGGAAAAAGGGACAGAGCTCGTCGTGCTCACTATGAGCAGCTATGTTACAATCTCGACTCACAAAAAAGACCCTAAATCCTGAATGCATTCAAAGTACGTCATGGATTTCTCAAAGAATGGCGTCGCCTTGGGAATCTTGTTCTAAAGAAATGTGGATTTTGTTACAATAAAAGATTTCATCATGAACCATTTTAATCATTTTCAAATTTTTAGTTTTCGAATAGTTTATATCTATTACACATTTAGTCATTTCCTGTCACTTTTGTTTTACAAAAACCTGTTACAATGTGCTACTAGAGGGGTGAAGGGAAGGGGAAAATGAGCGTCGTCCCTGTTATTTGAACATGTGGGCTACAAATAGAAAACCAGCGACATGATCACTCGACTTGGTTAGGTATTTTAAACAACTTGAACTTATCGACCAAATAATAAATTATTTTTCAAAACACACTTCTTCAAAAAATTTAGTCAAAAGGTACTTTTGTAAAAAGTATAGATGACTGACTCACTCCTACTGTCACTCTAGAAAATGGCCAAGTGTAACCACTTCCTAAAGCGTAGTATAGCGGGTTTGGGTTTTAATGTCAACCCGGGTCCTAGATGTGATGACTACTCAGTGAATTCGTATTATCTAGAAATGAAACTTTAGTAGAGATCTAAACTAACAAGCAAGCAAAGCAACTAAACGGTTGTTTTCAGGTTAAGAGAGGTCACCCGGATATGGTTCCCCCTAGACTGCAGTTAAGCCGGATTGTAATTACCAAGTTCAATTTCTATGATAGTTATACTGCGGAAGGTTCTCAAACAGTCTGAAGTCTCGACTAAAGGTCTTCAGACCCTCTCAATCTGAGTCTCTAGCGGGCGACTAACCTCCACCGGAGTAAACAGATTGAGGCCCTAACGAACCAAACCTCCACTACCGAATTGAATTCGGTACAGAATAGCGAATTGACTCCTCGACTAAAGTCACCAATTCGCTACCTTCAATTAAGGATGCTCTATCAACCTAGGCAGATATTCTCATTCTAGGTTAAAGCAGAAACAACAGGAATTTGATCAGGATTCATGCCATTCAATCATTCAAACCTCAATCGAATATAATCAAATCATAGAAACAGTACTTGGGTTCATACAATCAATCCTAACATACAGATCTAAGGTTTCCCACACCCAGATGAATGGGAGAACTACTCCATGGAGAAAGAAGCAAAAGTAGAATCAGATGCGAAAACCATACTATGAAGGATGGATTTCAGCTCCTGGACGTTGATTGACACTCTTCCAAGCTCAAATCAAGCTCCAATGGCTATGAAGATCAAGCTAGGGCACTTGGAGACTCTTGTTCGTCGCTTTCTCTCTCTAGGAATCGCTCTGTCTCTCTAAAACTCGAATCCCCCCTCTTTTGGCTGAAAATCTGCCTAAAAGGGCATCAGTGGCAAAAGCACGGTCGAGGGCACGGTCGTGCTTTGCCTCAGCCCGCCCGTGCTTTGGCTAGGGTTAATTACACGGCCACAGAACACGGCCGTGTTCTGAAGGCCTCCTGCCCGTGTTTTTACTGCCGAACCTGTTCCCCTATATTCAATGCTTCGTTTCTCCCTCGTCCGGACTCCGAATCAGTCGCCGTTTGATCCCAGACGCTCGTAGTCTCGTCCTCTTTCTTTTCATGACAAGATTGCACGATTATTTGTCCATAAAGTGAGGTAGAAATCCAATATTCTTCAGGTCATGCCAGAGTTTCTTCTCCCGAATCGCCAATTGATCTCTGATTGACTTGAAACTTGCGCCTATGCTTCACTTTATGTGCTAGGACCTGAAACGTAACAAAGGAACACAACCTAGCGTAAAATAGGCCAAAGAAGCTATAATGCAAGCTTAAACGATCAAGAAACAAAGGGGAAAAACATGTGCAAATATCGAGTCATCAAATCCCCCCACACTTAACTGTTTGCTTGTCCCCAAGCAAACCTAACTCAAACCAATGCAGCTCTCCATACCTCTATAGAAACAAACAACCCCGATCGTCGGTAGAGGACTTTCTAGATCATAAAGCAGCTTATGAGGTCAACTGGCCTTCTAAGACGTCCCCTATCTTTCTCAATGTGAGTACTAGACTCAAGCCAGGATCATGAGAGGAAGTAGAGGTACGACAGTCAGTTCATGGACAAAGGGACTCACAACCAAGGACTCGTTGTACCTGGGTGCTCTTTCACTTCATTTCACCGTTGGAACCCCTTTTTCTCACTTTCATTTACATTTTTCTTTTTTTCTTTCATTTGGTGGGGTTCCAACTGCAGTCTTTTGCACGGTCGACCCTTATTAGTCGAGCAAGAGCAATTTCTGTACACCTGGCGCTCGCCAGAGTACTTCTTTTAACTTCTTTTCCTCAACTCGTGTGGAGGGTCAATGAAATTAAGGGGGGTCGGAAGCTCTATCCGTTCCCTTAAAAACACATCCTCAAGTAGGCAAACCGTTCAACGGATGGAAGTTTTACTTGTACTAGAGACAACTTAGCTTCACCTTGTAGGAGTACCCCACTAAGGATCACTAAAATCTCTTCCAAAACCCGATTTTGTGCAATGAACGGTGCCGCACACGTTGGGCTTACACCATGTTTAAGATTTAATGATTTTGACATGGAGGACCAACTGCTTCCCATTTCTCACATGAGCACCCTGTTCGATACACGAGTCATAACACAATCCAAACAGAGTCCACATTACCACATGAATTCAACGGTCTTAGCTCCACTAATTCACAAAATCAACTGACACAGCAGAGAGCTAGATAGGAAAAATCTTATACTTCAACATCCTCCCTAGTGCTACACTACCTCCCTAGGTTGCACATTACTATAGAGACTGTCGATTCAAGGCATACTGAGCAGGCAATTTGCAAGGAAACACATACTTGGAGCCCTCAAATTTAAAAATTTGGACAGTGGACTAGGCTCCAAGCACACAAACAGCCAAACATTCACCCGCATACATAATCGAACATCCCCCCACACTTAAGCACGACATTGTCCTCAATGGAGGAAAGATAAGGAGGGTAGAACGAAGTTACCAGATCAAGGGTGAATGATGATGGACGGGTCAGGCGGTGGATTCCAGGAAGAGAGAGTAATCAGAACACAAACACCACACAAAATCTCACAAAGGTTGAGTTATTGACTCTAAAATCAAATAACACAACTGACTCAACCGAGGAGAAATAGAGAAAGAAATGCAAACCGACTGGTTGGGTTGCCTCCCAACAAGCGCTTCTTTCACGTTGTGAGCCGGACGATGGCTCCTAAGTTTCGGTCCATGCTAGAACCTCCTTGAAGTTGAGGTTCTCATCTATGAGGTGGAGTCTCAAGTCACAAGCAGGTGGTGTGGTAGGTGATGAAGGCTCGTGCACTTGATGCAGATGAAGTCTCCACCCTCGAGACCTCTTCTTCTCTTCTCTCATCTCATCGCCCCAAACCAGATAAAACAACATCGATTGGCCACCATCGCGTCCACCAAGAGGGACCGATGTCGATGTGGCCTTGGTCTGGCAAAGAGACACTGCAAATGGGTCCTTTCCAAGCAGCTCCTCGAAGTTTGGTGGAGATATCACATGTAACTCATGGCCGGTGCAGGCCTCTTCCACCTTAACTCCGTCCTCAGCCTGGATGCCAATTTCTTCTTCAACTCCCTTTCTTCTTCATGTGGTATCACCCCTGGGAAATGATCAAGAACTCCTCCTGCTTCACTTTCGTCATCCTCCACAACTTCTTTCTGCACCCTTTCTTGCTCTTCTTCTTCTAGCACGGATTGGAGAGCAAGTTGCCAAGCAATTTCTTTCATGAGATCTTCTTGCATCTCCTCACTCATGCCCGCCTCTTCAAAGCTCGGTGTGGGATGTGAGAAGGTGTTGTCGGCTATGATAGGACATTCCTGATCATGATCATCACGAGAGCTCTCCGTGACAAATTCAGTGTGCTCCACAATGTCCTTGTAGCCTTCTTCTTCCTCCTCCTCTTCTAGTATGGTAACATAAGGGTGATCTGGAGCAGGTTGTGCACAAGATCGCTCAAGATCATCGACGCTCTTCTTAAGGCTCAGGAGGATCTCCTCTGTTTCACGATAGGCCTGGACACAATGATCCATCCTGGAGCATGATCTCTCACAGTCTCGAGCAAACTGCTCCATGAGAAGCCTCAATTCATAGTTTGGATCTGGTTGTGGAGTGTAGCATGGCTCTGCAGAATGGCCCGTGAAGGCCGCCATGGGGAACTCCAGCTCCGATGGCCCTTCTGATTGTGGGAGAAAGTCTTCTTGGTAATGAGGTTGTCCTTGATATGCCCAGGGGTCTGATTGTTCTTCGTAGTAGGGGGGTTGGTACTGAAACCCGACTCCATAGTCTTCTCCTCCTTGGTTACTCCAGGAAGTCTCGGGGTAATACCACTCGGATGGTGGTGGATACCCCCAATGATTGGAGAAGCCATGAGGGTCCATGATTCAGATCTGCACCAACAAAAACAAAAACAAAAACACCCAAGTGAAAAGCAAGGGCGGAAAACAAAAGAAAAACACTAAAGTAACAAACTTCTGCCTTTCCTAATAATCTAGAAAGCCCCCGGCAACGGCGCCAAAAACTTGACTCACTCCTACTGTCACTCTAGAAAATGGCCAAGTGTAACCACTTCCTAAAGCGTAGTATAGCGGGTTTGGGTTTTAATGTCAACCCGGGTCCTAGATGTGATGACTACTCAGTGAATTCGTATTATCTAGCAATGAAACTTTAGTGAAGATCTAAACTAACAAGCAAGCAAAGCAACTAAACGGTTGTTTTCAGGTTAAGAGAGGTCACCCGGATATGGTTCCCCCTAGACTGCAGTTAAGCCGGATTGTAATTACCAAGTTCAGTTTCTATGATAGTTATACTGCGGAAGGTTCTCAAACAGTCTGAAGTCTCGACTAAAGGTCTTCAGACCCTCTCAATCTGAGTCTCTAGCGGGCGACTAACCTCCACCGGAGTAAACAGATTGAGGCCCTAACGAACCAAACCTCCACCACCGAATTGAATTCGTTGTTCCCTATCTTGAAGCGGCATGGATATTTCCTTTCCCGAGAGAAAACGCAACTCGTTTAGAAGGCCGTGTTATTGGTCCGGATCCTATCCACAACCTTGTGATCAGTAACCATCAAATTATCAGCCGCCACATCAGTCCTCCTGTCACTTATTAAAGATTTCTAATAATTTTTTCTCTAATTTTAACGGACGATTTCTCTCTCGTTTTAAGTAATAGTTTAAATGCATTTTAGCTCAAATAAATAAGAATAATTGTGCTCTTCAAAATTATATCCACTTTGTCATATTTTGGGAACAAAAAAAAATTGAGACTTCTATTACTAGTCTATAACATATGGTACTGATCAGTATTAAATAAGAGCATACCAAATGGTATGAAAGTATACAATGGTGGTATGAACATACCAAACTGTACGATTGTTGAATACATGATAGTCAGAATATACTTGCTGTCATATACAACTTTTAACATTGTGTATGACAAGATACCACCCATATACCAGGATGGTATGGGGTGGTATTTTTTTGTCCTGTATTCCCCCCCCCCCCCCCCAACAACATAAATTTGTAGATTCAATAGATCATGATAAAATCGTTCCTTCTGTGCAAATATTTTCAAAATCGACTTAAAAATTAAGGGGATAACATATGGTATGGAGTTTGTATGAGTGGTATGAGTTACATAAAAAAAACGTCAAAATATATTAAAAACGGATCTGGTTTTGTAGAGTACGAAAAACTCATCCAATCTATGAAAAAAAATTTGATATCCAAGTTAAAACAAAGAAGATAAGAGTTTATTAAGAAAACTAGGGAATATAAATAAAAAATTATTAATTGCCAAACCTTAGATTTGGGGCCACTTAAAATGAATGACTCATATTTAGTTTTGCAAGGTTATTCACCCTAAGGTTATGCAACCTATCCATAGCCTGTGTTATTTCTTTGGGTTTTAAGTTAGGAGTGTTTTCAATTCATTTTGCTCGCCACTTTGGGTGCATATTTCCTTGTCAAATAGTCTTGTGTTTCCTGGTAAATATAGGAGTTGGTTTTCTTATGAAACAATGTTGTATTCAATGTTTTGTAATCTCTATCTATATAGATGTACATAAACATACATATACTTTAGAAGTCGTGAGTAATATAGTTCTTCTGTTTTGGAGTTTTCTTTCTGGAAGTGTGGCTGCTGGTAAATTGGGAGTTGAAGTAGAGGTCAGCAATTGTAGTTATTATCTTCGGCTTTATTCCATTCTCGTGTTTTTGTAGTTTTAAGTTCTACATCGTAATATGATCAATATGCTTCGCTCATTTGCGAAAAGTGGGATTGTTGGAAATGTAGATGCCACTCTGGTTGTCACAGAAGAGGGTGGCTAGCTTGGGATGAGTGATATGGAAGTCACGCAATAGGTAAAGCAGCCATTGAATCTCACGGGTGGTGTAGGCCAGAGATCGATACTCTGCTTCACAAGATGAACGAGAGACGGTCTTTAGCTTCTTGCTCTTCCAGGAGATAAGAGAATCACCGAGGTAAACACACTAACATGTTATAGATTGTCAAGTACCAACACATGCTGCACAATAAGAATTTGTGAATGCTTCCAATAGGAATGAGCCTTGGGATGGGAAGAATATACCCATAGCATGGGTTGTCTTCAAATAGCGTAGAATTCTGGGAATAACCTTTTAATGAGTGGTACTGGGTGTGGACATGAACTGGCTTAGCTGTTTTGTAGCGAAGCTGATATCAGTGCAACTGGTGGTGAAACAACCTGATACTTTTACCCAACCGAAATACTCATGGCTCCAGAGCCGATTAAAAACAACCTAAAAAATTTCATTAAAACAAATACAAATGAACCATTTTCAAATGAAATGAACACTTAGGCGACCACAACCCAAAACACTTAAGCAACTTATACCATGAAATTTGAACCTTGAATCTCTAGTACATATACTCAAACTCATGAACATAAAATAATGAGTAAATTGCAAGGTTGGTCAGTGAAATTACTAAAACCGTTCATGTTTGTCACTTAAAATGTTTAACTCCATTCGTGGTCACTAAAACTAGTTAAACAATTCAAGTTTAGCTACTCATTATAAAAGTAAAATTATAAATGACTTATATACTTTCTTTCTTTTTCTTCTCCATTCCTATTAGCCCCCTAATTCCACAATAGTAGGCTATAGAGAATCTCTATTAGGAAAAAACTCCCATCTCGTCCAAGTCAGTTGCTGCGTCTTCTCCCTCTGTAGCAGCTATCATGTGATTTCTATTTCTAGCACCACTTCCTATTTTTCAACCGCCATATCTGAAAACTCAGAACCCACCAGCTTCACGACAACAGATTCAAGCAAGTCAGCCTGTTGTTCAACAACCAGGCCCAATTCGTCCATCCCCTCTGAGTCGCTCTCCTTCTCCACCATCTTCATATTCGCCATGGTCTCGGAATCGGCCGCGCATGCGGCCACGGATCGCCTTCATCATCTCGCCCACCATTGATTTCATCGAGGCCGTCGCCATCCAGCACTTGAGCTTCTTCAATTCCACCAACATGGGCAGCGCATCCAACGGAGGTCGGAATTCCAGGATCGCTAAGGTTTGTTAGATTAACAAAATTAAATTTGTTTTAATCATTGAAAATGAGGTGAAAAAATTTAAAAATAAATTTTATTTATTTTTAATTGCCATGTCACACATTTAACGTTCAACTATAAGGGTTGACTACCAAATCATCAAAAATTAACGAAGACTAACGGAGAGTGTTCAAACTTGAATGATTTAACTAATCTAAGTGACCATGAATGGAATTAAATATTTTTAGTGATCAAACGTGAAAGTTTTTAGTAATCCCAGTGACCAACCTTGCAATTTACCCTAAAATAACTAACTAAATCTGGCTCAAGCTCCTCGCCGAGCTCCCCTCGATCTCGTCTCGCGTTGCCTTTTCTCGAAATCCTCATCCGCTAACCCTTCATCAACCTGGCGAGTGAGAAGGAGTCAGTCTCGTCGTTACTTTCTAAGGTCTTTGCCCTAAGCAATCTCCTTACTAAAACCCGTTATTAGCGATTCCCCTTAGATGAAAGTTGTTCTCACTTTCATCCTCAATAGTTTAGTTCTTAATAGCTTATAGAATTTTCTCTACTTCTATCTTAACTTATAGAATTTATGTACTTCTATCCTTATCTCAAACACATAATACCAGGAAATCATCTCGTTACATCTCGTCGTTCGATGTCCCTACCATGGTATGCCAACCGCGTTATGTCTCGCCTTCCGGTTGCATACCCAACTCGACAATGGTCTCCGTTACGTCTCATCGTCCAGTACCATGCCCGATCAACTAGTTCATTACGTGTCGCCATCCAGCAGTGACCCGACCATCTACCGCGTCCAGTAGTGGCCCAACCGCCCGAGGTTTATCTTACCAACATCCATACATCACAAACACATACATACATAGCACAATGCATGCCTCCACTTAAAATAGGCGGTGAGATGCTTTACACACATAGTCGCGCATAACCCAAAAATTAACTAGCAAAACTTGAAATCAAAGACATAAACTAAAAGACCTACAACTGATATATTACCCCTTTTACACTCACCTCGAATCGGTCAAAACTGACTCCAATTATTCTCTAAAAATTCCATAATTGCTCCAAAATAATCTCCTCGCTTCCACGATTCCATAGGCGCCGACAGCTCCTCGTTTGGACGTCAAACGAACATGTTATTGTCAAAATGAGAATTCTGTCAGATTCCAAAGGACCAGGTACCAAATTTGTAATTTACCAAGTCAACAACATTGACCCCCGACCCTTTTGGAAAATAACATATTCAATCCTCTAACTTTTTCAAATTAGAAAGAATGGTATCTGAACTTGATATATTTTCCTCCAAACTCCCGAGGCTCCATTCTCACTCATCCGACGTCGAAATTCGATTTTATCGACACTCGATCCTCGGATTGCACTCCTTCTTTTCCTTCTTCCTTTGCTCGACGAGAGTGTTTGGGTGGTTTTTGGGAGATTAAAACAAAAAACGAAGAGAGCAAAAAACTGGAGTCTTTTATATCAAGTCGAACACGGTCATGAAACACGGTCGTGTTCTACCCCGTGTTGTCCCCAATCGTCGTCCCCGTTGCAATCGTCCTTCAACGCTCTACGATGCTTCGGCGACATAGCCACGCGACGTAGGCGTTTTCAGGCCGTGTTATGCTACACGCTCGTGTTCAGACCTGTGTTCCATCCTATCCGCTTCATTTCCCACTTCTTTAAAATGACTCGCTTAACCGAACATGGTCTAGCAACATGTTCGTGTTACGGTCCGTGTTCTAGCCTGTTCCTCCTTCAACGCTTTAATTATTTCAAATCGCCTTCCAACTTCTCGGTCGAACCTTGGTTGAATCTAATCCCGAAAATGGGGTGTTACAGGTGGTGAGGTAGATTAGTTTCCCAACAAGACTCTTGTAGTGCTCTGAATCTTCATACGGTGTGTCCACTTGACTTGAGAGATGAATTTTCTATTCCATTCGGGTTGTAACTGTCTTAGAATCAAGCAAACCAGCTTCTTCATTGATTTCTAAAGTGTATTTTCTCTAAGATAAATGAATGCCTTTGTTGTCGCGTGCCACTTTAATCACTGAGAAAATTTTTAGAGTGCCCAAATCTTTGATGTTGAACTCTTGATGTCGAAATTGCTTCAATGTACTAATCTCATTGAGATTATTGCCACCAACCAACAAGTCATCAACGTATATAAGAATGCAAGTATAGGTAGAATCAGTCACCTTGTAGAACAATGAATGGTCTGTCATGCTCTGAATATAACCAAGAGTTTCGATTTTGTGTGTAAATTTAGAGAACCATTGTCGAGAGGCTTGTTTCAAGCCATAAAGGGACTTTCTTAAGATGCAAACTGGATAGACAAAACCTGGTGGAGGGTCATACCCTTTAGGTAGAGTCATGTAAACTTCCTCCTGGAAATCTCCATGGAGGAAAGCATTGTGCACATCGAGTTGGTGAATGTGCCACTTTCGAAGAGCTGCTACAGCTACCAAAATTCTGACAGTAGTCATTTTTAACACACGAGCAAATGTATCTTTATACTCAAGTCGCTCTTGCCTCTGAGTAAAATTTGGTTTTCTAGACCAATTTGTTACCAACAAGCTTCTTACCATGTGGTAGATTGACCACATCCCATGTGTGGTTGTGGAGCAAGGCTTTGATCTCATGATGCATAGAAGCATTCGAAGCTTCAGATTGTGAAGCCTCTTTGTAAGTATCAGGATCTTGATGGGATGAAAAGTTAAGAACAAACTTTTTGTAATGAGGATCAAGTTTGTCATAGGAAACCAAGGAGGATGTAGCAAAACTTTTGTTTGGAATCTATGGCAAAAGTGACATACTGGTAGTGCTAGATTGCTTGGCCGTATAACAGTGGTAGTCTTTGACAAAACGAGTTGGTGGTTTGATGACCCTATCTGATCTTCTTACTGGTATAGGGTTGGGGTTCTGTAATGGTGGAGAAGGAACTTGAGAATGAGAAAGTGGTGGTATAGGTGAAGAAGGAGGAGGAGATGAGGAAGAAGAAGGAACTTTGTAGGGGAATAGTGGATGATGTAATGACTAGAGTTGAAATTTAGGTGAAGAGTTGGAAGGTATGGGAAACAAGTATCAGGGTCATCTGGATCTGTAGTAGTGGTGGAAGTAGATTTGAAAGGGAATTCATATTCATAGAAAATGACATATCTAGAAATGAAAATTTCTTCAGAAGTGAGGTCATAGATTCTATAGCGCTTTATACCAGGAGGATATCACAAGAACACTCCTTTTCTAGCTCTAGGTTAAAATTTGGTTATCTGATCCCCTAAAGCGCTAGTATAACACATACTACCAAAAACCTTTAAATAAGTGAGGTCTGGAGGTGTTTTATGGAGGATTTCATAGGATGTTTTGTAGTGAAGAACTGAGGAAGGGACCCTGTTGATGAGAAACGTAGCATGTTTGATGCAGTCATCCAAGAAACTTGCTGGGAGGTTAGCTTGAAACTTTAAGGCTCTAGCTACTGCTAAAAAATGTTGGTGTTTCCTTTCTACTTTGCTATTATGTTGAGGTGTTTCAACACAGTACATCTCATGAACAATGCCTGTGGATTGAAATAATTACTCCATTTGGAATTCCTTTCCCTTGTCACTTCTTATCGTCTTAATTAGGGCTGGAAGTTTGGTACCGGTATTTGGGATATACCGAATACCGTACCAAATTTGTCTATATTTGGTATTACCGAATACACGTATTATTTTGTGGGATTGGGATTGGGATTGAATTTCAATTGTTATTTGGTATTAGGGATTACGGGATTGGGATCGGTAATATACCGAAATACCGATCAATACCGAAATATAAGCTAGTGTGTATTTAATCCTCTCAACTAGACTCTCTCATTCACTACTACGCGACCATCAACCACCAAATTCATCATTTAATTATACATAGATCATTACATCACTATTTCACACTAGTATTAGTCGTCTCTCAACCTCAAATTCGTCAAATTAAAGATTACCAATTACAAGAATTTGAGATGTTAGCTCTAGGCAACTCAAGACTATTTGCTTAGTCTCTTTGCCCTAAATTAAACAATAAAATATAATTTATATATTTAATTATTAATTGTAAAGGTAATTAATTATGTATTCGTTAATACCGATTGGGATACCGAGATACCGATTGGGATACCGAAATTATTTAGGGATTGAGATTGGGATACCGAAATTATTTAGGGATTGTGATTGGGATTGATTTTAGGGTGTAATTCGGTATTCGGGATTTCGGTATTTGGTATTGGGATACCGATACCGTACCGATTTCCACCCCTAGTCTTAATGACAGATTGAAATTCCCTCTGCATTTGATTACATAAAGCAATGAACTTAGGTCTAGCATCATATTTAAGTTGAAGCAAAATGATCCAATTCATCCGAGAGAAATCATACACTATAGTTAAGAAATATCTGAATCCATCATATGTAGGGACTGGATTAGGACCCCAAATTTCAACATGAAGAAGTTCTAAAGTATACTGAGTTACAAATTTACTCGAAGGAAAAGGAAGTCTTCTTTGCTTAGCAAAGTGACTAACATCATAGGTACGTCTCTCTAAGTATGTATGGATATACAAGATTGGCTGAGGTGTGGAATTTTAGATTGGGAAACATGTCCTAAACGAAAATGCCACAAATCAATGGAAGGAGAGCTGACTGCTGAGATTTGTTTAGGTGAACTAGTAACTTCTAGGTAGTATAAGCCATTGAGAGATCTAGCATAACCAGTCACTCTCGTATGCTTTAGATTTTATATAAGACAAAGGTTAGAGTGAAAAGTCAAGCTCGGTGAGTTCCTTGCGGTGAGTTTGCTAACTGAGATCAAATTGAAAGTGAAGTTTGGATCATATAAGACATCCTGAAGAACTATATTATCATTCAAGGATGTTGTTCCTGTGTGAGTCTCCAGTTGGTTATAAAAACATTCATGAGTGTCTAATAGTTCTCAAGGTAATCAAGTTAAAACACAATATGATCAGAAGCTCCTATGTCAAGGATCCATCTATCCTTTTGATGTGAAATAGCATTCATAACAGGCACAGTTAAGAGGCACTTGGAAATGTTACCTCTGTTTGTCACAAAGGCTGTTGCAACATGGGATGAGTGTGCTTTTTAAGATACCATTAGATTCATCATCTTCTCATATTCAGACCTGGGGAACTTAATCTCTTCCTCCTGCTGTGGAATGGCTGCAGGGTTCACATAACCTCTACCTCTTCCATAGCGGGTGTTGGAGTTTATAGGAATAAAATCTTGTGGGAAATCTTTCTTCTTAACGCATTTGTCCTCTAGGTGACCATGTTTCTTGCATTATGTGCACTCTATCACTCTTTCAGGGACAAATGATGGAGATCTAGGCCCCATTCCAGGTGGTCATCCATGTTTCTGGTAGCAGGTATCTTCTATATGCCCTTCTTTCTTGCAGAAAGTACAGAAAGGCCTCTTTCCAAAAAGATTAGGATTGAGGCCTTTTGATGTTTCCTTGCATAGCAATTGCTATAATTTCTGATTTCACAATAGCCACCATCTTCCCTGTTTGAGTTTTATACATTTGCCTTTCATGCTGTAACATCCTTTGAAACACCCTATTGATGTTAGGGAGATCATCTCCAAACAACACTTGAGATCTAACCCCATAAAAGTTTTCATTGAGCCCTCTAGAGGATTGAGGCCTTTTGATGTTTCTACATGCTGAGGTATAGAACCATTGATGAAGCCCAGGTTGTTCTTTGCTGCTAGAGCATTGAACATAGCTCTGCTCTAGTCATTGTAAATTGTGGTATTGAGTCTCTCTCCAACCAAGACTGAACCTGGCTGCTCTGATCCATGAATGAAGTAAGGATATTCCATATGATAAACGATCTGTTGAGCTTGTTGTTGTGGTTGTGGCTGCACGCATGCAGCTTGGTTATCTGCCATTGAGAGTGGCGACTAGTTTTGGAAACCATGTTCTAATACCATAACAACAAGAATGGTTTCGAAACCCTAAAAGCTTGATTCTCTTTCATTCATTTCCACCCTTTATAGGTAGATCAAAGGAACGAGACAAACCAACTCCACATTGTTTGTATGGTAGTTTGGCGAGGAAACAAAGTACACTTGTGCAGAAAGAACGAAGCAAAATGGGAAAACACGAAATGATAACGTTCAACATAAATGAAGGAAACAAGTGGAAACGACAGAGTTTCGGAAAGTGAAGGTAGCTTTGAGGAAAACGATGTTGGCATGATCTTCTTCTTCCTTTATCAAATAACCGTTGGAATTGAAATTAGAAATTTCAATTTGTATTTCTTGTTAATTCAGGCCAAGGTGCTTCGCTCTCGTACAACTTCCTCCAAAAGGGTGGCCATCAAGTTGCGGTCACTTATTTGAACTTGGTAGTCTTTCGTCACCTCCTTGCCCCTCAAAAGATCATCTTATCGCATACAACTTTCCATCACATGATTGTCGTTGCGGATAGTTGGAACAAAATGCCGCCTTACAGGATGATCTTAACTTTGATCTCTGAGCATTTCCACGTGGATGTAAGTGGCGAGGTTGCTGCACGGGTAAACCAACAAGAGCGTTATACAAGTTCGTCTTTGAAAAGGATGGGATTCCAGTTATCCCAACAGATTGGTTGCCATTCAAGTATCTTTTTATTATTATCCAAGTAACCTCAACCCCACGTGCCACTTCGTGACAGCGGGGTCTGCTAAACCTGCATCAGCAACATTTTCAAAGCCTAGCACCCGATACTGGGGGAGACAAAGTCTCCAACACTCGAGGTGCCTCAGGGAACAATAAGTGGTGTAGCAGGGTTCGAACCTAAAACCAGTGACGGATCCAGAAATTTTTCTAGGGGTGTCCTCTTCTAAAAATTAAATTAAATAATTTATAAATCAGAAAATATCCGATTAGTATAAATTTTAACAAAATGTCACTGTGTTTTCATATTTTGAAAAAATATAAAATAGATTCGGTGTCTACACTGGTCAACAAATCTGTATATCCTATTAGACAACAATTCACGGACCGATCGCATATTCAATTTCTAACATTGTTCATGAGGTAACTCAAAGTTGAAAAGACTCTTTCAACACTTGCCGTGTAACCATAAAATCAATTCAAATTAGTGGTACCTTTAGGGATAAGGTATCGTGTTTTTACTATTACATAGTATTTTAAAATAGAACAACAAATGACTTATTACCTAATGGAGAATATTTTTAGTATTAGTGGTGTCCTAGGTTTGAATAACACAAACTACCGCTTATATTTTTTTTAATCATACGCAAACTATTATCGAGGGTAAGATCGTGTTTTCAAATTTTAAGGGTTTCTCAGATTACCAATTATATTTTTGTTTATCCATATGAAACTACTACCGGGAGTTGAATAATTATTTTCCAAAATTTTAGGAGTTTTCCGGGACACTCCTAAAGTACCATGTATCCGCCACTGCCTGAAACCTCACACATCTCAGACCGAAAAACCACACTCTCGACCAACTCAGCTGTGTTACCTTCGACATTGCCATTCAAGTATCTATTAATGAGTTACGTGATTTGCGATCATTCACTGGAGGTCGAACCCAATCAACACGGAATACTTCGCATGTTACCACTGGTATGATTAAGCAAGTTGATGGTGCAGCCGCCAGCCAGCCGGAAATATCCGCAATAGTCCAAATAAACTTCGAGGTTAGCCTCCAAGTCGGCAAAATAACCAAAATTGTATTAGCCATATATCATAATGGCAATATAGATTATAGACTGATCGGTTTGTTAAAATTTTCGTTTTTTTATCATATTTATCCTTTGTCTGTTTCCCATTGCTGTCAATGTTGTTAATCCTTTCAATAACATTGATCAGTGAAGATTTGCTCCAAATTATAATATGATTGGACTTTAATTCCGTGAACATGTAGCAAATCTGGCTTCAAGATGGACGATTAATTTCATTATTATTAAAGTATATATAATAATGGGTTAAGTTCATAAAATAAATAGCAAAACAGAAGTGGACGTACCATATTTGATCACACTCACCCATATTAATTTTATATGGTTTTTGTCAGCTAATAAGCTTTCCTGGTTAGGCTAGCGTTAACCAATCATATATGTTCATCGTCCAATCATGAACATATGAAAAAAAAAAAACAAATATAGGCGCAAGTACGTATATCATGATCCTCAATTTTGCTTGCACATAATACGAATTTTGTCGTGCAAATGGTGAATATCTTTAAATGTTTACAAATCTTATATTTGTCAACATTTACTGTATATAAATGTTAATTTTTTTTTACCGTTTTGTATCAATCCAAAATCAAGAACACAGATGTTTCCCACTAATGTATACTACCGGTTAAGGTCTAGTTAATTAGTCTCAATAACTCGAGTTGTTGATAGATGTTCAATTATGGATCATATATCATTTACTAACACATTCACTTAAACGAAAACCACTCATATATGTAGACTTGAAGTTTGCACAGGTTCGGGGACCATAACTTAACAGAACAAATGGGGGTCACTGAGATTCGAACAGAATACATCTCGATCACATAGTGCTCTTATACCATATCAATAACCAATTACCACCATTAACTTGAGTTCTCGATATGGAGAAAACCTTTTCAACAATTGAACATGTGAAATATGATTTGCGCAACAAAATGAGCGATAAATTTCTTGTTGATTGGTTAACTATTTTATTTGAAGGAGAGTAGTATGCTACTAGTATATCGATGTAAACTCCATTATTGATGAATAGGTTATATTAAAAAATCAACGTGTTCAAATTACATTGTAAAAAAACTATGATTTTTTTACGGCATCTAATTTTTTAATGAATTTTTTTTTATTATATTGTCAAATTTTTTTAAGGTATCGAATTTTTTATATTGTAAAAAAAAATCCAATGAAATGGGGCCGAATGCTTTACTATATACTAGATCCTCCGCTGCATTTACTAATACTACCCATCAAAATTCTACTATACCAAAAGTTAAAACGATGAATATATATGAACCCTAAATCAAGAATACAGCACAAAGAAAGAGTAGCCCTAATAATGATTACTGGTAGCATGATATTCCTGCTCCACTTTCAAGCAAGCAATTCCAACCATATTGACCAACGAACACCTCCCCTAGCGCTCCTCTATGAAGATTTGTCAATCTATATCTACAAAAAGCCAAACAAAGAGCACAATCCCACACTGGGAGTGGTGGAAAAGGGAAGAACACAAGCGACATACCACAACAATAGCAATAGCAAATTAGCAATAGATACGAAATGAAATGAAACCTTATCTCCAACATCATCCCACCACCAAGCCAGCCAGCCGGCCATTAGTAGACTTTTTATAATATTCCGTATCCAATTCTCAATTATGATCTCTCGACTTCCTTTCCTTTCATTTCCCTTCCTTTCCTCTCTCATCTCATTTGATCGAATGCCTTCATCACGCCAAATCATTTGCGGGTCCCAGCTGTCCATCTGTTTCCCATCAGCCGTCCACGTGACGCTCTCCCATTGGGCGCACATCAGCTGCTCATGTCAAGGGAATGACCAACAATTGAAGAGTGGCGGTGGAGGGATGTTTGTCTGCTTATGCGCTGTTACTTTCTTTAACATAATATACACATATCCTTAGACCTTAGTTGATATTATTATTATAACAATTATCACTGATGCAATATCCCCACTATTCCTTTCATGGAATATATTTGGGTTTTTTTGAGTGAGTGCTTAGAGACGTAATTATTCCAATCATATTATCCGATCTTCAATGATGAGGATTCATTATGTTTTCTTTAATTGCATTTTTTTATATCTGAAATGTGTATTAGTCATGTGGTAGAAACTTCCAATGTAATCAATGCAGTCAAAATCACGTTTTACAACTTAAAATGCTAAATTTCACTTTTTTAGTCAATAAAATACTTTTATGTAGAATCGCACTTTGCAGTTACAAATGTAGTTAAAATTTATGCTTTAAAAATTAAATACTTAAGATTTTACGCTTCTAAGTCACCAATACGCTTCTATTTAGAATCGTGCTTTTGATTGCATTGAATGTACTCCTATAAAAGCTATTAATAACCAATATTCAAATTAACACCGACAACAAAATGTAAACCTATGCAAACATATTAATCTATATGTATAGGCCAAACAATCGACTAAGAAAATGAATTCTCCATGGATGTGTGAGGTGAGAACTGCTCAATGGCGCGTTTTGCATGAGACAGCCTAGTGTTCGGCTGTTCCAAAATTCCAAATTTAGATCAATTAACGAATATTTCATTAAGTTTTCACGAGCTCATATTACTTGAATAATTTTTTAGTATTATACTCAAAATTAAAGCATAAGTGAACACTTAACTACAGTACTTGTAAGTTTGATTAGTTACCTGATTCTGATTATTTTCCTCTATACAGTTATAAACTCATATGTAATTAGTCCGCTATAATTATAAAATGAAATAATTACGGCAGTTCTGATTGCACTGTGTTTAATGCATTCAAAAGTCAATGTCTATCTAATTAGTCGATTCAGAAACTTGTCACTGAAGGAATAGCAATAGTTAGGATACACCCCTTTTCTTGTCTTGATCATATTCTATCAATTAGCTAGATGTGCCTTAATGGGGCTGCTAATTGATTGTCAATATATAATACTGGGGCTGCTAATTTATTAATTAATTAATTAGAATTCGCAGCTGATTAGAACAAGTACTTTTGCATGACCTAATCATTTATAAATTAATTAATTTATTCAATGGCGGGGATGTCTCCACAAGGACCACAAACGGCACAACACATCACAATAGACAGCATTAAATAAAAGATCGCCACCTTTTCATAAAAACAAAAAAGATGGCCACAGCAATTTTCCAATCAGTTATAGAGCAAACAAGCAAAACGATGGAAAATTTTACGTGTGTGACAAAAACATTACTTTACAACTAATTGTCTTGATTAAAATAATCAAAAATTGATTTCACCAATTGAAAAATAATGAGTGGTCAATGGGGTTAATTACGTTGTTTGTTGGCGAGATGAAGTCTGAGATTGTGTGAAAATGTTTGATAATTTAGTTAATAATATGGTATGAAAAAAAAAGCTTATAGTCATAAATATAAATTAACTTGAGTGATTAATTGATTAGATTGCATAAAAATTAATTATATGGTTAAATTGTACAAATAAGATATTAATTTTTAACACCATATCACAATAAATCTTCCTAAAGTCATGTGGAGAAATAAGGAAATGTTTTCCTTTTATTGTGACTATATCTATTCAGGTCATTCATATCAATACAATTACAAAACTAATTTCACATGTGTCACATGCTAGCATTTCAACAAATTTTGTAGTTACACCCATGTCGATTGTACTGCAATTGGTGTTATTTGACTAATTTCCTTCATCATATAGATTTGCAACTTAACAAATATCATATTTAACCATCATAAAACAGTACTGCTTTAGGCGCAATTATAGGGTGCTAAAATGTCTCAGAGAACCATGATTATTGATGAAAATATAAACCAAAACATGACCCACAAAATAAGAAGAAATAATGACTAAGCAGATTCGTCGGTTCTTACAGTTCTGGGGTGTGATTGATTGATTTCCCATAAGAAAAAAAGAAATATTATCAGAAGCTGCTGCTATCGCAGATTCATTTCAATTTGTTTGTCTCGAACAATCATAGCACAAAAATACATGTTGGGATAAATAATTGAGTAGGGGACCAATCCGGGTATGCTCATCATCCATCGTCACTTTTGCTATATTATTTGGGCAAAATATCATTGTATAACCATAACTTTCACGTTTCTAACAAATATAGACGTAACTATTGAAAAACACAATATAGTTAAAAAAAAATTTTGGATGGTCGTGTGACAAATCTAAGCCATTTCCATTAGAAACTTTAACGATGTTAGAAATTTCATCGGTTAGTAGGGGTGGCTATACGGTCCGGTCCGGTTAAATTGGACCAAATTGATCCAGTTCCAGTCCGGTCTTTGCGGGAATATAAGGACCAAAGATTGGATTAGATACAGTCCGGTCTTGATCTGGTCCAGTCTTGACCAGGTCCGGTCCCAATTTTATCTTGATTTTAGGTGTTGGGGGTCTCTTATCCGGTCTTTATCCAGATTTTTACGTCAAATCTAAGCCCGAATATGAGATTGTATTGTTTGTTATCCGGTCCCAGTCCGATCCCGGTCCAGATTATACGGTCCGGTTTCGGGTAAAACCAAACACTCTGGGACCAAATAGCCAGCCCTATCGGTTAGGTTAATGTTAGGCTGATAGGATGCCAAATCATCGCACACATCAGCGACAACTCAACCACACTTGCCACGTAAGTGTCATGTCATATTTTATTTAAAACTAAATTAGTTATAATTAATTTAAAAAACCAAAAAATAATAAAACAAAAAAAGGAGATGAAAAGGCGCCTCCTTCCCTTCACCCTTGATGTTTGTCTAAGCACAACACATCTCCGATGATGAATCCCTCCACCATTATTATCGATTGAAAACCTACTCCCAATCGACGTAGCCCTCCAGCAATCAACCCCTCCATCCGACCAGAACCCTGTTCCTTCCCCTCTTTTATTGATATGCTTCTATCTGAAACCTATAATCAGATCTAAAAAAAACCCCAGTTTGCCCATAAAACCCATAACCGATGAATTTGGAATCTCAAGGAACAAAGACGCTGGTCTGGCCTTAGATGTCTCCGCCGACGGCGCTGCTGCTGCCTTGGAAAAAAGAAACACATCTGGGATATGATGGGTCTGCTCAAGTTCCTTCTTTAAATTGATTGCGCTTCCAGGGAAGAAGAGATGCGCAGTTGGGATTTGATGGGTTGACGGTTCGTCGTTCCCGAATGCTCCCTCGCCAGGGCTTACACCTTCTGGGCAGGAGCTGGAGTGATTCTGCAGAGAGGGAATGGCGGTGAGAAAGCAAAATTGAGTTCTCGAAAGCTTAACTTTGAGGAGCGTTTGGGAATTTTGGTTCGAGCTCTTTTGGAAACTTCAAAACAAGGCCGAGGAAAAGAAATGGGAAAATGAGAAAAAAATAGAGGATAGATCGATTTTGTTTTGATTTTGAAAATCTTCAATCGACTAGAAGCCCACTGTCACTAAAGCCTAGTCGTCGGTGAAAAAAAAAAGGAGATGAAGAGGTTAATCCACATGTATTGGTGGGGTAAATCAATCACCTACTCAGCATCTTCCGTTAGTCTAGTCATACGGTCAACTTACGGCGTCGTTAACAAAATGGACGAAATTGGCTATTTTGTGTTATCGGATAGTTATGGCTATATTTGCACAGATGTGAAAGTTATGGCTATACAAGTGTATTTTGTCTATTATTTATTCGCGTCTGGAATACTCAGTAAGATTCGTGTTTGTAAACTGTATTGTATCGCTGATTCGACCGAAAACATTTGTTATCAAAATTTAATTAGGTAGGCGAGTTTAGCAGTATGAAATGGTTGAACCACGTTAAAATCATAAATTCAGTACATAATGTTACATCACAGACTTTTTTAATACGACCTCCGGTAAGGTTTTATAATCTCTGGTATTTTTTTATTAAGTTTGTTCTTTCCGATATCCAACTCTTCTCATTGTATTTTCTGTAGCTCGATGATTCCATCGTCAATCAGAATGGGTTGCAGAATTTCAAGTCTGGGGAGTTCTTCATTTCCATTGGATTTAAGTTGTTGCATTGGCCAGTTATGTATGTTTTGTAATAACTTCTGCTTTTAAGTTGTAACATAAAATTTGATGAATGTACTATATCATTTATATTTTCAAAAAGTTAATTGCTTTGAAAAATTAAGCTAGGTTCATCAAGAATTCGCTTGGCGAAAGTCGTAAGACGAATATAAGACCAGCGTTTGATTTGTCTAGGCAATAAAAATTAAGATAACAATTTTTTTATTAATATATCAAATAATAGTTTTCCAACATTTTCACATTTCAGTTGAAATGATTAATGCTTACATAACGCTTAACAACAACAACAAAAATAGCTTACAATTTCACATAATCATAGCTTATTAGCTCACGAAGTTCTTGAAAAGGCAAGATTGAAGCTAACCATGGTTCAAGTTCCACAAACAAGAAAGCACATATAGAATAATTGATAAACGAATTAGAAAAATTAACAGCCAAAAAGACACAAGAGGTTGAAGGGAATGGAGGAGAAGAGCATAGAGCCGAATGTATAGTATGGTACTTGCCAACCAACAAGAGGCAGAAGACAACAAAATATCAACGAGTTGAAACTGGAAAGAGTACTAGAGCAAAGTAACAACGTGGAGAAAAGACATTACCAAAGAGGAAGAAACCACACGCAGACTCGAGAAGGAAGCTAAAGGAGAAGAAAACGAACAAGAGGAGACTTGTGATCGATGTGCTCAACTAGCGGAGACTTGTGATCGATTCACAGCACAATGCTGTGAATGGGAGCTGAACGAAGACCGCACAATCATCTTCAGAGGAGGGTGTAACGACGATGACGTAGCTTGCGTCAACCCCAATAACCACAAGGCACTATGCAAAGCGGAGGTATCTCTGAACACAGCAACGGGAGTTTCGGGACCAAAGACACTAAGATTCCACGCCCAAATCAAAGGATTCTCAGTAGTACTTTTGATCGACAACAACTCCACCCATAACTTCGTGTCCAAGACAAAGACGGAAGAGATGGAGCTAGCTCTGGAGCTGATTGACTCGTTCGTGTTGTGAATTGCCAACGGGGAAAGATTTTGCTACAAAGCTAAATGTCCTACTGTCCAAATAACTATTCAAGGGGCAAAATTGGAAGTAGCACTATTTGTGTTGCCGATCCGATGGCTTGACTTGGTACTCAGGGTTCAGTGGTCAGAAGAACTAGGGCTGTGATTTCCGTCGAGTTAATTCCGATGAGATAAGCATGGAAGAGGGGATGATGTGGACAATTTGCTTGCTGCTACAAACTGAGGAAGTCGAGCCATCACCGCCCGATTTGCAAGAGTTGGTGAGGGAATTTGATGCGGTTTTCAAGACATAGAGGAGATTCCCCCGCATCGATCAAAAGACCATCGCATCAAGCTGAAAAAAGGAAACAACATGGTCAATGTACAACCCTGCCACTACGGCTATCATCAAAAGGGAGAGATTGAGTAGCAGGTTCAAGCGATGATACAGGTTGTCCTCGGACGCCCTAGCTTGAGTCCATTTTCGTCGCCCGTGCTTTTGGTAAAAAAGAAGGATGGCACCTGGCATTTGTGTATGGATTACCGGGCATTAAAGGAGGCCACCATCAAGGATAGGTATCCAATCCCCACCGTTGAAGATATGTTGGAGGAGCTCCATGGAGCCAAGTATTTTACGAAACTAGATTTATGAGCAGGTTATCACCAAATCCGGATGGTCGAGGAAGACATGCATAAGATGACTTTTCTTACCCAGAACGGCCATTAAGAATATTTGGTAATGCCCTTTGGATTATGAAATGCACCTTCAACCTTTCAAACTGCGATGAATGACTTATTTCGAGATCTTCTGTGGCGGTATGTATTGGTATTTTTTGATGATATACTAATCTACAATCTGATATGGGAGGATAATCTTCGACAGGTCCGCCACATCTTAGAAACCCTCCACCACAATCATATTATCTGAAGTTCACGAAATGCACATTGGGCTTACGCTAACTAGAGTATCTGGGATATATCATATTCGATACCGGTGTGAAGGCCGATACGAATAAGATTCAAGCCATGACCAATTGGTCATGGCTCTCTAATATCATTGAGTTACGTGATTTTCTTGACTTGACGAGGTATTATACGAATAAGATTCAAGCCGTAGCCAAGCTGCTAACTGATCTGTTAAAGAAGGGCGCATACAGTTGGAATAATTTGGCCGAGACCACCTTCAGTGACCTCAAACAAGCTATGGCCCTGGCCTGACATTTGCTACGCCTAACTTCTAACTTTCTTTTATCATCGAGGCTGACGCCTCCGGGAAAGGAATAAGAGCAGTTATGTCGCAACAAGGCCGACCCATTTCTTATATGAGTAAGGTGCTTGGACCAATGAAGGCAGCCTAGTCTACGTACCAAAAAGAAATGCTGGTGATCATGATTGTTGTACAAATGTGGCAGTCGTACTTGTTGGGGCAGAAATTACAAATATACACTAACTAGAAAAGCCTGAAGTACATCATAGATCAGCGAATTGACACCCCGGATCAATATAAGTGGGCCAGCAAACTCTTGGGGTTCGACTACTTGATACACTACAAAATTGGTGCCAGTAATCGCTTGGCGGACGCGCACTAAAGACTCCCTCACGGATCTCATCTAGACGCGGTAACTCGATCCCTACCTTCCTTTTGGGATGAATTGCGTGTGACTATGGACCACCATTCATATTTGTAGGAGGTATGGGAGCAGGCTCTAGCGTCGGATTCGGGAAGCTATGCCTATTGGCACGGGTTGGTCTTCTACATAGGGCGGGTCCTCCTACCACTCTCTCGAGTTTGGTGACCATCATTTTGTGGGATTTCCATGATTTGCCAATGGGCGGGCATTCAGGTGTACAATGTACATTAGCTCGAGTCGCCAGCCATTTTTACTGCCCGCAGATGGGACGCGCTGTGAGTGATTATGTAACGTCGTGATACACTTGTCAATGGGTCAAATCAGACTCTCTTTCACTCGCAGGATTGCTTCAGTCCCTGCCGATTCCCTGCCAGGTTTGGGAGGATCTTTCAGTGGATTTTGTGGAGGGATTACAGACTTCTGGGGGACAATCAGTTCTATTTGTGGTAGTTGATCGGTTGACTAATTATCCCCACTTTATGTCTCTATCCCATCCGTATACATCTCAGAAAGTGGTGAATGAGTTTATCCATGGGGTCGTGCGCCATCACAGAGTTCCCTCTTTCATTGTAAGCGACCGGGATGCAGTTTCCATCTGCAATTTCTGGCAGGAGTATTTCGGCCATACAGGTACCCGTATAAACATGAGTTCGGCCTACCATCCTCAATCGGACGACCAAACGGAGGTTATTAATCATTGTTTGAAGCAATATTTGCGGTGTTTCGCCCATCAAACATCCTATCAACGTACCATTAGCATGACTTAGTTTAAGGCTCTATATGGGCGAGACCCGCCAAACATCATTCCATATATTGGGGGAACCAGTTCGGTGGTGGCGGTTGACATCTTGTTGGGAGAATGTGACGCGATACTTAGCGAACTCAAGACAACTTTGGCTGCAACGAATGAATACATGAAGCAGTGGGCTGATTTGAAGAGGCGTGACCTTCACTTTGTGAAGGATAATTTGGTACTTCTTCGGCTACAACTGTACCGGCTTAGCTCCTCATTTTGTAGGGCCTCCCAAAAGGTGGCCGCCCGTTATTTCGGCCCTTACCCCATCGTGGCGAAAGGTCGTGGAAGTTGCCTATCGGCTTCAATTTCCTAAGGGTGTATGAATTCATCCAGTGTTCCATGTCTCCTTGCTTAAACCATACAAGGGAACTCCACCTGCGGCCCAAGTTGAAGTCCCTCCTGTCTCTAATGATGGTGATGTGATAGTTTGGCCGGTGCAACTCTTGGATCATCGTTGGGTATGGTGCGGAGGGAAGATCGTAGATGAATTTTTGGTCCGTTGGGCGCACTTGACAAAAGAGGATGCGACGTGGGAAGCGGTAGCGGATTTACGGGAGACGTTTCCCGAGTTCGATATTGGGGACAAGGTCGCTCTTCTGGAGGGGAGAAATGATGATGTATTTCCGGGTGGATCACAGTCCATGCAATGGCCCATGAAGGACGATGCACAGGAACCGGTCAAACCATGTCAATATGTATGAGAGCCCAAGCCTAATCCTCATTATCTCTAGCTAGCGGCTTCTATTAATTATCCTTATTAGTTTATGTTAATTGTTGTCAAGTAGGATCAGGATTGCACTTGTATGGAACTCTATTTAAAGGCTCTTTATCGCATAATGAAAGTAACTTATTTAGACCTAAGGCTCTTATGCGCCCGACGTGAAAACTCTCGAACTCTGAGTTACAGTTCATCATGGTCACAATTTTCTAACTATGGAAAATCAATTCGAAGAAAGAGATGTCAAGTTTGCATATGTTTGCACTTTTTCTTTTATATTGTATGCCTCATTTCCATCTAAGTGTACCTTAACATCTTTTGCTGCATCGTCATATTCTAAACGGCTAATTCATTATGAAATATCTAGACGATACATTTTTTGCACGGTCTAGCACATGAGGTGCTTAAAAGTAGGCGAGAATGAAGATTTTATATTCGGGAAAAATTATAGCACAAACGGTTATTAAAGCATATGTGTAACTTTATTGGAGTTGCATTATGCTTTAGTGATCATTTAAGTTTTATCCGAAATAATTTATTTTACTAGTTACACTACATAACCAGTCGACATTGAGATTAGATTTCATAATGATTTTGTGGTGAAAAGATTTCATAATGATGAGTATGGTGTCTGAAATATCCTATCGGTTTGTCTTTTGGATCACTTGAAATATCTCATCTCGCACAAATGCCGGTTGAAATTAAGATCAAGGGACAAACAAATCATCAAAAGATAAAAATGGTCGGTAAATGATTTCAATGATGGTTTTACTTTTTACCTTCATGTTCGTTTCATAAGAAGAAAATATATAAATCAAGAAATTTAATCTTTTTACAGTGACAAACTTTTGGCCCCGACAAGTTGACATTAACTTTTATAAAGATACGATAAAAAGATGGTTAGGTAGTTGTTGTTTTAGCCTTGAATTCAATCGACATTTAGGTAACATATCGAAATTACTCTGATGCATAGTTTTTAAAAATAATTCTAGATGAAAACCAAAATATCATGGGATTAACCACTCACGTATCTATAAAAGATTTTGAGATGGAGGAAATTAATTACAAGTGTACTGTATTTGGTAGGAGATTTTTTTTTCTTAATCATTGTAACTCAAGTAATTAACGTATTGAACTTATCTTAAACAATTCAGGTTCTAAAACTATCTGATTTTCCTGACGCTAAACTCGTTTTTCTTAATGAATGCAATGTCAAAATTCCTTCGTTATAGCATACAATTTTATGATTTTTTTATAAGTAAAATCACCATTTTAGCAACTTTGTATATGCACACAAAAAAAAAAAAAAGTGCAGTGTGATAGATGATGATTCTTGTATCCATGTCTATGACATCTTATTCTGGGTGTGGTGGGAAACAGATTCATACAAATTTCTACATGATGGTGATGAATAGGAAAAGAAGTGGCATGATAACAATGGAGCAAATGATCAATTCTCTGTTTCTTGGTGCCTATGTCTGCATAGGTAGCTATGTCCTAAAGAAATTATCTAGGGCATATAATATATTCTCGACATCCACTTGCAGATTAAAGCAGGGATTCTGTGTATCATGATGAGACAAATATGTGCCTTGTGACACACACATACTGTAGAGAGGCACAATAACAACTGCTATGGCGAGTGCCTTCATTTCAGCTCCACCACAAAACCCTCTTCTTACGTGCATATATAATTGCTCTGCTGAATTTTGTTTCCTTCATTGCCTACACGTGCTTTCACTTGGTTTTCAACCTCTCAATCCATTCAACAAAAGGTCAATCTTGAGAAGTATCGTTGTTGGATATAATTGGTGCAGGATACACAGGGTTGCATATAATTTGCAAGTGCGAAACAAAGAAAATGTTCCACCACCAATAGTATCAACTATCAACACATAAATTTGAAGTTTATACATGTTTATTATATCTTGTTTTTAAATCAATTGTTAACATTGGGAGTCGTGATGATTATTTCAATATGAGACTTTTTGATCAAATGATATGGTATCTTGTGATGAACCGGTAGTTGGAGTAACTCGAACTGTAAGAAAAGATGAAGAAACGAATCTTATATCATTCATTTACATCAATCACATAGTTCCAATCAAATTTGGCTAAATAGTGTACGAGAATATTGTTTTGTGACAAAAACAGATAGTCTATGTTCATCAAAGCGTACCAAACGAATGACCATAATAGTGGAGAAGCAAGGGTATTACATTTTCTCGTGTAGATAATAAAATTGAGGTAAAACGTTCTAACTCTTAGCCATGCTCACTTATGTTTGGTCATTGACAATATTTCGTTTAGAGTGTGGGGTGAAATTGATTGATTGTTTACCTTATGTGCTTTATAAATGCTATAAATGATTTATTTCAATCTTTCTTATGTAATTCATTTTAAATAGTTACTATATGCTGCAATTTTCATTTAAAAAAATGCTAAAAAATGCATCTTGCATCTATTAGATATAGTAGATGAATTGATTCGTTTTATATGCAAAATATTTTCAGAAAATTATTTTCTTCAACCTTACCATCCTCTATAAGCACAACAACAAACTGGACCTTTTGCGACGGCAAAGTTCGTCGCAAAAGTCCTCAACAGAATGGCTAGCAAGAAGAGGAGAGAAAGACGGGAGGTGATTGGGAAGGCGAGGAAGGAGACAGAGTCAAATAAGGTGATATGCTGCTAAGGTTTGACGTAGTATCGAAGTGAGAAATCCTAAGATGCCCTAGAGTCGTATTCCTCAAGGTCTTCTAATGCACAACTACTCACACCAACCATCAAGACATATACGAATAGAACAAGCAAACAAGAAGAATAAAGTTGTTTAGAAGTTTTTGATTTATAGAGATGCATGAAAGTAAGGATACGTTATTGTAATAGGTAGTGAACTCGAAGATAATCATTCAAACCAGGGCTCTTCACATAATGCATTGATGGTTCACATCTATTGTATGATCCTATCCCTTCCTATAGGGCCACTCTATACTCGTGCATGCGCTTATTGTGATAGAAATTTAACTAGCTAATGCGTGCTTTGGCTTCATGTCATTATCTAACTAATGAAGAACAAAAAAGTTAGGATAGCATATAGTTTTTTTTTTGTAGAAGACGGGAGGCTAAAAGGGCGCCCCTGTCTGTTACTTAAATTAAACGATCTTGGGCAATGCTCATTGTCATAAAGAATCCAAAAGTTAAGACCTGGATCAGAAGTATCAAAATCATGGGTACCAAGACTCATCGAATGAGCCTTATAGGATAAGTAATATGCTGCTTTGTTGCCCACTCTAAAAGTATGAGAGATTTCAATCTCCCAATCTCATTGCATGAGCTCCCTAAATCGGAGCGTGAAATTGTAGTACCTCCTATTCTCTTTTCTTTTGTTGTAAGAATGTGAATGAAGGTGGTAGAGTCCAACCTCAACTTGATCTTCCTATGTCCTTGATTCCAGCCTAGCTGCAGTCCAATTAGAGAACCAGGGATCTCTACTCTCATGATGCTACAACTTCCCAAGTTGGGCACAAAAGCCCCTAGGCATTTTCCACATTGGTCACTTATCAATCCACCAGCTGTTGTTGCGGAGGTATGTTGCTTAACAGAGTTGTCTGAGTTGACGACCACCCAACAATGAGGAGGAGTAATCCACGCCACCTCCTGGTTTGTTTTAGCACTCCTTGTGTTGCGAGGCCGATCATCATTCTTTTGTGCACTCATGATTGTTTCTGTCCAACACTGAATACGAGGTACAAGGGTTGTTACTTCTTGAAACTTGTGCTCAAAGACCCATTCATTTCTCCTCTTCCATAGGTACCAAACAGGTACTCCGAACAGCAAGCCCCTATTAGAATTCTTTAGGTTAGCTGCCAACCAACCTGCAAAATCGAGGCTGTAGGCTAGAGCAGTATCCACAAGTCCTATGTATCAACATAGTGAGTCAAATATTCTTTAGTATAAGAATATTACAATTATTTCTACCCCAACTTAAATGAATTAACTCAAAACAGTAAATTTTGTTCTCTTTTTATTGACTAGTGATATTGAAGAAAACCAAATTAAAATGAAGTGCCATATTTTTTTTAATAATTATGATATCATTTTATTAATTAAAAAGAAAAATGGAAACCATGCAATTCTAGCTTAACCGACTAGGCACATGCAAGTTTCCAAAGAGAAAAAGGGTAACAATAAGGGGCAACGTTCAGAGATAGGAAGAAGGTAAATACTAATTATTAACCAAACCTTTTATGCACGAAACCTATTGAATTACTATTAATTAGTCAATACTTTTGTAATGCATCAAAATATTAGCTATTTTTATGTTATTGTACCTATTTTCTTAGTTAAAATACTAAAGTTTTGGAATGTTGATCTTCATGTATCTCTTTCAAGTTAGTATCATGTTGCCAAGTCAATATTACTCATAAAATTGCTAACTGGAAGTTAACATTTGGCCAATTATTAGAAATTGAATATGTTTGGCTAATAAAAATAAGGACTTTGCTACGGTGACATACTTGCAATTTTAGGTCGACCTCATATAGGATTAGGTCGACCTAATCTGCATTTTTAGGTCGACCTTATATAGGATTAGGTCGACCTAATATGTCGTTTCTGTTTTGTGAGGTTCAACAACGCCGCTGACCTTTTATAGCAAATGGTCGACCTCTTTGGGAAGCGAACAGAATGAAAGGTCGACCTAAATACCTCATAGGCCGACCATTTTGATTAACTGAGGTCGACCGCATAAGTACGAGGTCGACCGCGTGCACACCGTATCCGTATTTGATGAGGATTCCAACACCAGAAAGGTAACCCTAACTTATCTACCACTTAATTCGACCCATGCTCATCCTAAATATCTATAAATATGAATATATGTCAGCTTCACTGTCACCGAAATACCGAATTAGGTTTTTTTTACGGTTATAACTTTTGTGAAGAAGATCCTTTGCGGTTGCTGTTTTACGTGATTCAAGAGGTCGACCACGTGGAAGTTATGAGTCCTTGTTATCGTTATTTATGACTGATTCTGTTGGTTTGAAACGGAATTTGTACAAGCAAAAGAACCACCCACATCGACATACATAAGCAAAAAAGACGCAGGGCATAGGTTGATTTTCTTGTATTCGGCCGACCTCGTACCAGATTAGGTCGACCGCGAAACCAACACTTGATCTTCATTTTACGTCAAATGATGATGGATACAACACTTCTCTTCTATCTGGTCGACTATTTTGTTAATGACTGCCATCAAGTGGTCGACCTATATACCTTTACCGTCGACCATTTTGCTTCTGATGCCAATGAAAAGGGCGATCGACGTTTTGTTGTGGTCGACCAACAATGACAACTTAAACTACAAACGGTCGACCACTACATTTTAAAGGTCGACCGTGATAAGTCATCAGGGTGCCCACATTAGTGTATTCTCTCACAAAACTGAAACGACATATTAGGTCGACCTAATTCTATCTAAGGTCGACCTAAAAGTGCAGATTATGTCGACCTAATCCTATATGAGGTCGACCTAAAAGTACTAGTTACGGTGACATGCATGTCACCATAGGCATATACTAAAAATAAATGTGGGAAAGATTTGAGTAATAATTAGTATTTACCATAGAAAGAAGGGTTGATAACTTATTTTGGCCCGAACTATATTCAAACTTTCTGCTTTGGCCCGTATTATCTGAAATTGCACCCCTGGCCCAAACTATGCATCATACTTCCTTGCTTGACCCGTCACGGTATTTTACCATCAAATTGGACGGTCAACTCAATTGACCGTTAGTCAAGCGCAAGGTCACTTGCCACGTCAGCAAACTCGAAATAAAAAAATTTAAATTTCAATAATTATTTTGTTTTCTGAATATTTTTTTCATTAATTATTATTGTTATTATAAAACAAAATGACTCAAATAAATTCAAAAACCACAATTTTATTCGAGTTCATTGACGAGGCAAGTGACCTGGCGCTTGACTAACGGTCAAGAGAATTGACCGTCCAATTTGACAGTCAAATACCGTGTTGGGCCAAGTAAGAAAGTATGGCGCATAGTTCGGGCTAGATGAACAATTTCAGAAACCACGAGCCAAAATAGAAAATTTTAGTATAGTTCGAATCAAAATAAGATATTAACCCTAAAAAGAAATAGATACCAAAGAGGAAACACAATATCAACATCCATGAATCAGTAAGTCGAAATTAACCGAGTGACTAAGACCTCTACCTTGACTCGCTTTATGTAAACCTAACAGTAATTTAACCTAAGAGTCAAATTAGAATACTCGTAATCAATCTAGTAAAAATCAGGATATTAAGTAAAATAAAAAAACTCATGTAAAACAGTAAGATTTTAAGATTAAAATTGAAATTTTGACTACATTGATCATAATATGTTTTCTTTACTTTGAAAAAATGATAGGGGTTTGATGAGAAATTATAAAGGATTAATTTGATCCAATTGTCTCATTTTGAGATAATTGAGCCAAATTGACTCGTTTGACAACATAAAATTTGGATGAAACAATTTAATCAGTAAAATTTCGAATTGACTTGTTTTGAGATAATTACAATTGTGAGAATTGAGAGCAAATAATTCAAATTAACTCCTTCTAAATTAATTGTTTTGTTAAATGAGACAATATTGACTAAATTGTTTCCTTTTTTCCTAAATATCAAAACTAACCCTATAAGGCGCCAGATAAACAAGAAAATCCACCGCAAAGTGGAACTCATAACCGTAAACCTATTGCGGTGCTGAGCCATGCTTCAAAATGGCCATCCATCATCCATTATATTCAGCAGAGCACAAGATCCATTCCATAGGCACGTTGTATGTGTCCACTAATGTTCCTCTTGATGGGAAACATGTAAATATGGTCAACCTATGAGGGTACAAAGTGACATGGGAGCTTTCACAACCCACTAATTAATCAATTCCCCATTACTCTCTCTCTCTCTCTCTCTCTCTCTCTCTCCTCCTTTACTAAATATATAGAGAGAGTTCCTCTTGACTTCTCACATACCTTCATCTTCACTTCATCCAAATTCTCCCCCCCACTATTATTTCCTCATCCCAGCTTTCATACTTGGAAAAACAAAATATATGGGTTTCGGAGCTCTCCCCGATGGGTGTCTGGATCTAGGCTTATCCTGCCATGGAAGGCGAGAGATGATCAAAAACAACAACCACAGCAACAAGTCATTGTTCTCCTTCAACTACGATCCCTCCTTTCCATCCCTCTCTCTAGGCCTTATTCCATCACCACAACAACAGCAACAAGATGGTCATCATCCGGCAGGCGGCGGCGGCGGCGTGTTTCTCCCGAAAATCGAGGTGGAAAATCTGCAGGCTTCCTCTCCTCTCAGTACTACCGCCGTCTCTACTTCCTTCTCCAGCGTGAAGAAAGATAGAGACTACTATTCCGGCGGCCGCAAAGGAAGAGGAGGAGGAGGAGGAGATCGTGATGAGTGTGCGGAGGGATCGGGCGAAGAGAGATTCTTGGTGTTGTCTGCTTCGAGGAATAGTACGACGACGGATGAAGACGAAGAAGGCAGCCCCAGAAAGAAACTCAGGCTCACCAAAGACCAATCCGCGCTTTTGGAAGAAAGCTTCAAAGAACACAGCACTCTCAATCCTGTACGTAAAAATGACACACCCTTTTTTTTTTCCCTCTCGATCTATGGTGTTGTTTCGGATGGAACCGTCCATGCATCTGTTGATTGTTTAATTTTATTTATTTCTATAAAAAAATGGAATTATGTTGAAGCAGGCATGCCAATCAACAGGATCCAGCCGATTCAATTATGATAGTAGGTGATCTAAGTAACGCGGTTTGAAATGAAACGAAACCTTTTGCTCTTTATTTTTTTTATTTTTTATATTTATCGAATTTTATGTGATTTGAAGGAGTATAGCTCTGATTTAATTATGCTCTTCGTAATTAATTTAATAATTTTTTTTGTTTACCCTCTTCGCATGTATCGCCTTGATTGATGATTCGGAAACAGAAACAAAAGCAAGCGTTGGCCGACCAGCTCAACCTCCGCCCACGCCAGGTTGAAGTTTGGTTCCAAAACAGACGAGCCAGGTAAATATATTCAATAATTAATTAATTAATCTCATGATGATATATATAAAAAGTTACAAATGTTTCGAAATTAATTATTATACGGCGAGCAGAACGAAGCTGAAGCAGACGGAAGTGGACTGCGAGCTGCTGAAGAAATGCTGCGAAACGCTGACGGAGGAGAACAAGAGGCTGCACAAAGAGCTCCAAGACCTCCGATCCATGAAGCTGCAGGCAGCGGCGGCGCCACCGTCGTACATGATGCAGATGCCGGCGGCCACTCTGAGCATGTGCCCTTCCTGTGAGAGGACGACCGCCGCCGATGCCACCAACGATAATAATATCCCGTTGAGAAGCATGAACGGGGTGGTACCGAAAGGTTATTTCTACAATCCGGCGGCCTTCAGCCACTCGCCGTCAGCAGCTTGCTAGATTGTTTCATCCCGCAAGTCTGTTTTGGTCATGATGATATTGTTATAGATATTACATATATTATAGTGAATGTTCATTAATTTTCTTTTTGGCTTCTTGATACTAATACTAGTTTGATGAAGCACGCATATATATTATTCTCTTGCGTTTTTTGTTGAGAGTACTGTGGCGATATGTACTACCCTTGTATATTAGAAAATTTTGATGGCATTATATATTTCAAGTGAGGAATTGTATTTCTACTTCTCATAATTAAATTAGCCAAGTATTTTGAATTCCTAATTTTGCTCGTGCATCATATTATTGGGGAGAATCCTTATCAAAGTTAATGAAAATTTTGATCACCATGATTGGAAGTTTAACAATAATATATTAAGTGATGACTCAAGACACAATGTAAATTCTCATAACTCTTATCTCTACTACACTGGTAGAAATATCATTTTAACCGTAGATAAGAAGGTGAGATCTCTCTCTAAAGTCAATACCAAAAATGGTACGTCATTTGTTTGGTTATTAACTATACAAGATCATACTTATCAAATAATTAGGTCACTTTTGCTGAACTTTTTGAACCTAGGTTAGATTAGCCAACCACAGTAGAAATTGAAATCAATCAAACTTGACTACCAAATCAAATTTTTAATCTAAAACAAAAATATGATATTATGAGGTATATATCCACTTTTCATTGATATGTGATGTTCATTCAATAAGAAGAGATTTATTTACATAAATAAGTATTGATAGATCATTTATATTCATCAATCCCTATTTCCAAGTATAACTAACTATAGTAAATATTCTATAAATTAATATTCATATTTAATCAATTAAATACGAATATTTAACGCATAATACAAATTTTATACGTGTTTAATAGGGGAACTATAAAATATACGAAAAATAATTTGACAATAATTCGAAAACAAAACTTTTAACGGGTTAAAGACGTAATGAGTAGTATTTAGTTATTTACATGAAAAACAAATGCCGACATATATATATGTGCGCGCACTATCAGAGATACACATGCATTATTGATTAGACAGGATAAGTAGTACATCCAAGAAGATTAATCATTTCTCAGAATATATCCAATAAATAATTAACCTTCTTGAGTTCACATTCATGCATGCAGCACGCCTTCCTTAAAGAAGAAAATTAAAAATTATCAAGTATACTATATCCAATAATTTTCCAAAAAAAAAAAAAAAAAAATACAAAGCTATATAAAACCAGTCCACTAATTGTTTTTGTGCTCTTCTTGTTGTAACGTTTATTTCCAAGGATAATTATTATCCAGGGCCGGGTTTCATACCTGTCCTCAATTGCCTCCATATTTAATTGTCGTCTCAATCATAACAGGACAAGGGTCTGCAAGAAGGTTACTGTCCTACGCGAAGGGGGAAATTCAGTGATTATTTTTTTTATGAAAAGAGAGACACCATCACTTAATTTGTCAGTAACCCAGGAAACACCCACCTATACAGTTGATGATGTTGCCAAAGATTATTTATGTAATTACTATATATATTTAATTCATGTCACGGTATACGTTTTTCTAAATAAATGTCCACGATATTGTTGTCATGATCGATGTCACCAAAATGAACATTCATACATTGGGCTCCATATTATAGCACGCCTAACTAGTTCTGGCATATAAAATCTTAGCTTGTCCTTTTCCCACATCTTGCTAAATCTTTTCCGTATATATTAATAGTACTACGTGGATGCGACAATATTATGCCCATCATTTATACCTAAATTTATAATGATTTTAAGTTATGTACATGATGATGAATCATTACTATTGGATAGTATACGTGTGTATTTCTAGGCTCTAGCAACGTCGCGCACTAGAGAGAGCTAGAACATTGAACTATAACTGTTGGGGGTAGTACAAGCGGTTTTGGGGACTTGGGCTCTCAGAATTAAGGAATTGGGGGGCAAGGCCCGAAAAAGGATCCGCCAGAAGTTCTTGGGCCAAGATAAGGGGAAGGGCCCAAAGAATAAAGCCCTAGAAGCCAAATTGAGGCCAGCTGTCCGAGGGACCACAGCCTGCGGGCGCCTGTCATGTGTCAGGAGCCTGGCAAGACAGTTGGGTGCCTGTCATGTGGCAGGGGCCTGACAAGGCAGTTGGTTGTCTCACAGAGGGGACACAGAGCATTAAATGAGGATAGTGACGTGGAGGAGATCAACCTCGGGTTCGGTGAGTATAAATAGGGGCAGATGATAGCATTTATGGAGGTTGGACTCTCACACACTAAAATACTACTTGAGAACTCTGCTCTCTCTGGGAAACTAACTTGGGCGTCGGAGGATTAACGGGCCGCGGCGCCCCCCTCTTTGTGTATGTAGGTCGACGCCAGGCGAAGGGAGACGTCCAAATAGTGAAGAGGGTATTGTGGCTCAAACAATTGGCGCGCCAGGAAGGGGAATATAACCGGAAATCATGAGTGAGGAAATGGAGGTGAGTGACGGAAGGGAAAGGGAAGAGGTCACGGAGGACCAGTCGGAACGACTAAGGGGGCTGGCTCCTGAGATGGATGAGAGGGAGGGGAGTGATGGCATGTTTCGAGGGTCGGAAGGCGCCTCGGTAACGAAGAGAGAGCTGTTCAGGATCATTGAGGACCAAGATGGGGCAATCGAGGCGCTCCGGAAGGAGGTCGATGCCCTAAAGAGAGGTGGAGGAATGACACCTAGTCCGACGAAGAAAAGAGAAAGGGTGGCGGAGACGGAAAGTGAGTCGGGTTATCAGAGGCGCCCCAGTGCGTGGCGCCCACGCGAGTACGAAGGGTTAGAGACAGGAGGATGGAGTGGAGGAATTCTGGGGCGCCTGTCTCGCCACGGACCCGTAAGGCAGCCGTTGGCGCGCAACATACTAGCGGAGCCAGCAGGGACCAACATCCCCCCGCTCCCCACCTATGATGGGGTCACTGATCCGAAAGACCACCTCAACGGTTATTTCACAAAGATGCAGCTCTACAACAGCACAGACGCGACCCTGTGCAAGGTGTTCCCGTCGACTTTCTCGGGCGTGGTACTTGATTGGTATTACCAAATCGAAGAGGGGCGCATTGAGTGTTTTGAGCAATTCGAGGAGATGTTCCTCGCGAAGTTCGCCAGCAGGAAGCGGCGCACCCTAACCATAGGCGCCCTGTTCAAGATCAAGCAAAGAGAAGGAGAGGCGCTGAGGGAGTTTTATGAGAGGTGGTTATCTGTGGCTCTGGCGGTGAAGGATGTACAGCCATCAGTGTTGGGGGTGTGTTTGAACGAGTGCACCACCAGCGAGGAGTTGTGCAGATCGCTAGCAAAGAGAGACGTGGTATGCACTAAAGACTTGGACCACCGGGTGCAAAAGGTAATCATGCTCGAAGAGACGTTGGCGGCCAGGAGAGCCGACCGGCGAAAGGCGAAAGGAGAGGAGGCGGAGCCGGCGAGGAGGCCACACTTTGCAAGCTGTCCGGGGTATGCGCCCGCTAACCCCCCTCCTCCCAGGAGAATGGAGGCCGGGCGTCCGGCACCCAGGGGACCCTTCGCCGAATATACAGACACACTGAAAAACATACTCCAGCATGTCAAGGAGAAAGGGTACCATATCAGGTGGCCGGGCCCCATGAGAGGGCAGCCCAATGAGCGGAATCTGGATCGATATTGTGACTTCCACCGAGAGGTGGGACACCACACGGCCGACTGCTACCAATTGAAGACCGAGTTGCAAGGCTTGGCTGACAGGGGGATGCTCAATGATTTCGTCAAAAGGCCTGAAGAAAGAGTGCACCGGGCCTGTGTGGCTGGCGCAGAAAGAACAATAGAAAGGCTGCCACCACCGCCATACGACCTCGACCAAGAAAACGCGCCCGAACGGGTGCGCCTGACTATTGAGGCTATTTCAGGAACTGTGGACTTGAGAGAGAAGATAGAGGCGAATCGTCGCTTGAGGGCGGCGTCGGCGGAAGTCCAAGAGGCGATAGACATCAGTTTCAATAGGGCGCCCGAAGAAGCATGCATGCTCCCATCCATGGACGCCCTGGAGATACAAGGTGTGGTGGCAGGGTGTCAGGTCAGGAGAATGCTCGTTGATACAGGGAGTTCAATGGACGTGCTATTCAAGGACACAGTGGTCCGCATGCAACTATCATAAGAACTGATCAGGCCCTCAGAATCGGTGTTAGTTGGCTTTTCAGGGGCGCCCGCCAAGGTAATAGGGCGTGTGCGCCTACCAGTTACCTTGGGGGATGGGGAGCAGAGGATGACACGTGCCATCGATTTTGGAATAGTGGACTGCCCGTCGCCATACAACGCGATTCTGGGAAGGCCCCTCCTGGCCTTGTTTAACGGCGTGGCCTCCACTTGCCATCAGACGTTGAAGTTCGTTGCGCCACAAGGAGTAGGCGTGGCACGGGGAAGGGGTGCCCCGCGCTATGCAACAGAAACAGGACGAAAGCGGAAGGGCAACGAAACAGTCAATATGGTGGAAATCTCGGCGGCAGAGGCGCCCCGAGCCGAAGCGGCCGACAAAGAATGTATGGTGGCACTAGATTTGGAACGCCCGGAGAGACAAGTGAGGATATCAGCGGAGGCGCCTGATGAAGTGAAAGAGCGCATCATCGCTCTTCTGAGGGAGTTCGCAGAGCTTTTCGCCTGGAGCGCCTTGGAAATGCCGGGCGTCGCCCCTAAGACGGCCGTGCATCGACTGGCGGTAGAAGAAGGAAAGCGCCCTGTGCAGCAAAAGCGAAGAAATTTGTCGGCGGAAAAGGAGGTGGCACTCAGGATCGAAGTAGATAAGCTCATGGGCGCCAACCTGGTTGAAGAAACATCCTATGTCACCTGGCTGTCGAACGTGGTCTTTGTGCCAAAGCCGTCAGGAGATTGGAGAATGTGTGTGGATTACACAAACCTGAACAGAGCGTGCCCGACGGACGCCTATCCGATACCCCGTATAGACTTATTGGTAGACGCCACGGCATATCATGAGATGTTGAGTTTTGTGGACATGTTCTCATGGTACCACCAGATTCCGATGGCAGAGGAAGATCGACCCAAGACAGCTTTCATGACACCTTTCGGAAACTTTTGCTATCGGGTCATGGCATTTGGCCTCAAAAATGCGGGCGCCACTTATCAGAGGATGGTCAACAATGTCTTCCGTAAGCAAATCGGCCGAAACGTGGAAGCCTACGTGGATGACTTGATAGTCAAGAGCCGGAGACGCGAGGACCATCTGGAAGACTTGCGGGAAACGTTTCAAGCTATGCGGGCGCACAATCTCCGCCTCAATCCATTAAAATGCGTGTTTGGTGCTGAGGCGGGCAAATTCCTGGGATTCATGATTACCAAACGGGGCATCGAAGCCAATCCGAAGCAGGTGGACGCCGTTCTCCAGTTGGCACCACCAAAGGCGCCCAAGGAAGTACAAGCTTTGGCGGGAAGATTGGCGGCCCTGGGGCGTTTTATCCCCCGGTCTGCAGACAAGGCAGCCCCGTTCTTCCGGACGCTAAAAAAGGGAACACGCTTCCAATGGACGGCGGAATGCGACACAGCGTTTGAAGAACTGAAGCGGCTCCTGGCCGCCCCGATGGTTATGACGGCGCCCAAGATGGGAGAGATATTGTACCTTTATATCGCTGTGTCAGACGTATCGGTAAGCGCAGTGCTTGTGGCAAGAGAAGCCAACTCCGGCGAGGAGAAGCCGGTGTACTATGTAAGTCGGACCATGGTGGCCAATGAACGACGATACGCACCCATTGAGAAGGCGGCGCTGGCAGTTGTGATGGCGGCGACCAAGCTAAGGCCATACTTTCAGGCGCACACCATCATGATACTCACCAATCTGCCGCTGAAATCTACGCTGGGATCAATGGACGTGGCTGGGCGCCTGGTCAAGTGGGCGGTGCAACTGAGTGAGTTTGACATCAAATATGCGCCCCGACCGGCGATAAAAGCACAAGTCTTGGCCGACTTCATCGCGGAAGGAGTAGCAGAGTCTGAAGAGAGCGCGAACGAATGTTGGCAAGTGCAAGTTGATGGAGTCGCCAGTCGCACGGGCGCAGGAGCGGGAATTGTGATGATAAGTCCAGGCGGTGCAATGCACGAAGTCGCGTTGGGATTCGCAAAGATGAAAACGAACAATGCCGCCGAATATGAAGCAGTGATTGCTGGCATGAGCATGGTCAAGGAATTGGGCGCCCGCAAAGTACAGATCAGATCCGACTCGGCCCTGGTGATCAATCAGCTTAATGGGGTCTTTGAGGTTAAGGAGGAAGCACTAGAAGGGTACGTGCGAAGGGTGAGAGATTTGGGGGCTTGGTTTGGAGAAATATCCTTCATACATGTCCCACGTGAAGAAAATACCCATGCCGACGCCTTATCCAAACTGGCAACGGCAATAGACTTCGAGGAAGAGAGGAAGGTCATTGTCACCTCTGAAGCGCCCTGTGAACACCTGGTCGCCACCATTTCCGGCGGAGGCGCCAATTCCGGATGGATGGCACCCATCATCTCATTTCTAGCCCATGGAGCGGTGCCCGACGATCAGAAGGAAGCCTGGCGCCTATGCCGCAAAGCGGCCAGATGCTCCATAATTAAGGGACAACTGTACAAGCGATCCCACACAGGAGCCTATTTGAGGTGCCTCGACGAAGAGGAGAGCAAACAAGCAATCAAGGAGGTGCATGGTGGGACCTGCGGAATGCACGCGGGCGCCCGAAGTTTGGAAAAAACATTGCTGCGACAGGGGTTGTACTGGCCAACGATGAGGCGAGACACGAGAGCACACGTAGGCGTCTGCCACCAGTGCCAGATCCATGCAAATGACATCCACATTCCGGCAGCACCCATGCAAGGCAATGTAGGAGCCTGGCCATTCGCCCAATGGGGCATGGACCTTTTGGGCCCTTTCCCAAAGGCGCCCGGTCAAATGAAATACTTGATAGTGGCATTCGACTACTTCTCCAAGTGGATAGAAGCGGAACCCTTGGCCACGGTCAAAGAGGCCCAGGTGCGCAAGTTCACCAAGAAGAACATATTCACCTGATTCGGCTTGCCGGAATCCATTGTCACAGATCACGGGAAGCAGTTCGATTGCAAAAAATTCATTGAGTTTTGTGACGACAATGGGGTGGCGTTGCGTTTCTCTTCGGTCGCCTACCCACAAGCAAATGGTCAAGCAGAGGCAGCTAACAAGAGCATTCTCCATGGCTTGCACACAAGACTGACAGGCGCCAAGGGAAGATGGGTAGAAGAACTGCCAAGTGTGCTGTGGGCGCATCGTACCACCTACAAAACGGCCACAGGAGAAACACCCTTCGCCCTCACTTACGGGAGCGATGCCGTCATTCCGGTGGAACTCAACACACTAAGTTACCGCGTGGCCCAGTATGATCCAAATGGCAATGATGAGGCGCGCTCAAATGACTTAGACATGGTGGATGAGGTGAGGGAAGTAGCGGCGATCCGCCTAGAAAAAATGAAGAGGCAGGTGGCTCGGTACTATAACAAAAAGATGCGTGCCCATGGGATCACAGAAGGCGCCCTCGTCCTCAAACGAGACTTCCGCCCCGACGCCCGCGAAGGGAAGCTGGCACCAAAATGGAAGGGACCATACCGAGTTCGGGAAATGGTGGGACCCAGTACGTTCAAGTTAGAACATATTGACGGCCGTGTGGTGAAAAGAACATGGAATGCGCAAAACCTGCGGTCTTACTTGGCGGGCGCAACATCTGAAGACGACGCCTCGATTTAAGAAAGGCGAAAGAAAGAAAGTGTTTGTTTTGTGTTAATACAAGTACGTAGGTATGTTTGTGTTGTGACCAAAGCGCCCGAAAAAACAGCACCGTATTGTTACTAAAGCGCCCTTTCTATAGCGCCCTAATTTTGCTGTGTTCAGTTTAAGAAATTTCGTGTGACACAAAAGCGCCCCAAAATAGCGCCCGGCAACACTGAGTATAGTAAAGCGCCACATTCCGCGCCCACCTTTTGCAAAAGCGCCCTAACATTGCGCCCTCACGAGAAATGCGCCCCATTTCGCGCCCAAAAACACAAATTGGCAATCAAAGGAAAGTTAAATTGGCAATGAAGGCGATTGGCAAGGAAACATAAGGTCTCATATTATAAATATACAAAAGATAGAAAAGTTAAATACAAAAAGGAAAGTTAAAGCCCGAGGACTGCTAATCTAATCAGCGCCCGAATTCGCGTCCCCAGCACTAGGCGCCCTTGGAGAAGGAGGGGTAGGAGCAGGTGGCTCGGGCACCCCGCTTGTTCCGCGAGGCGTCTCCATCCCACCGATCACGTACTCAGCCATCTCCGAGAGATCCCAAGTAAGGTCGGGGTGGTCCTTCTGCAACTTCACCCGCAAGATCTCAATGCCGGTCAGAATGGCATTGGCGCACATGGCCTTCCCAGTCTCTGACTCCTCGAAGTTGTCCAAAGAGTGCCGCAATCCAGAAATTTCTTTCCGGGCCTCCTTCAAGGATTTCTTGGTCTCCTTGTGGGCATCATGCAGCCTCTTCTTCTCCTCCTTGAGGATGTCAATCTCGCTGGCCTGGGCACCGGCTTCCTGCGCCAACGCCTCCTTCTCAGCTTGCAGGTCGGCCATCTTCCTACGCTCCTCGTCCAGGGCGCCCTGGAGCCGCGACACCTCCATGGTCGCAGTCATCTGGGCGTCCTCGCACTCCTTTGCAAACTGCTCACGACGAGCATTTGCGTTCTCCAAGTCCAGCTGCAGTTGCGAGGCCGAAGAGGACGCCTCGTTCGCCTCCCTTTTGGTCTCGCTAAGGCGACGGGAGCCTCTTTCAGCAAAGAGAAGGATCTGCAACAGTGAGTAAGAAATCAACAAGTTATGCAAACATCAAACCATTATCTAAACTTCCAGAAAGCACAAGTAAAAAGCGCGTACCTTGGCGCCCACTTGGGCTAGCTCAGCAAAGAGGTGATCGCCGTTCACCTCAGACGGCACCTGCCACGACTTGGCAGCCCCAATGGCCAAGCCCATGGCGCACCCTCGGTCTACGGCGACCAGAGGGGAGCAATTCATATTTACACGCCCCACCTCGGTGCGGCGTGGCTGAAAAATGGGCGGGCGCCCGTCGGGGCCAACGTAGCGCCCCTCTTCGTTGAGGTGTACGCGGGCATCCTCCCCCGCCTCTGCCTCCACCTCGACCTCGTCGCAGGCGTCGTCGACGACGCCCTCCTTCCTCTTTCCCTTATCAGCCCTTTTGCTGGCCGAAGCTAAGGGGGAACCAGCCCTTTTCCCCTTTCGGAGCAAAGACTCCTCCTCCTCTAATTCTTCTTCCGCAGAGTTGACCTCATGCTCTGCGGGGTCGGAGTTAGGCGCCCCCTCGCCTTCCTCCGGAGCGGACGACGCCACGCTCGCGGTGTGCGCCCGAGCGGTGCCACCCTTCACCGCCCTCTTCTTCTTGTTCTTGGGGCCGGCCGCTGGCGCCCGTGATTGACTTGCAGGCGCTTCTTGTTGAACGGGCGCCTCTTGTTGAGTAGGCGCCCCTCGTTGCGCAGACGTCGCCGCGGCCGCCTCCGCCGCCATAGTAGCCAGCCGACTCTTCATCAGCTTGGCGATGCTCGAGTAATCAGCCCCTGCATATGATGAAATAAGTTAGTCCATAACACAGACAAGGGAGTAGGGAAATAGAACACCTAGACGCCTACACACCATCGTTATAGTAAGCCTCGATAATGGGCGGGCGATTTTCGGCAGGGCGCAAGTCCACGGGTTCTTCCTCGCAAATTAAGGGGGCGCCGGCCTTTTCAGACGCCGTCAAAACCACCGGCGCGTTAAAGACCTCGACCTGACCCAACTCCCATTTCCTAACGAAGGCGCCCCCGCTTGCAAAAAAGGAGTCTCGATAGGCCTTCACAAAGAAAAAACCATTGAACCAGCTTCGGTTCAACTTGGGACACTTCTTCACAAAATGATAGGGACGCTTCTTTCGTTTCTGGAGGGACAAGCAGTTGTCAAGAGGCACCATCTTGAAGAAATATCTGAACAAGTTGAAGGTGGGCTCCACGTTATGTTGTCGGCACCTCAACTTGAACAGAATGACGATCGTGATGACTGAGGGAGATAGGCGCCCGAGTGAGCAGGCGCAGGTCGTTAGGATTCCCTCCATGATCGAGTCAAGGGTAAACTTTAGCCCGAAGCGGAAATATTCTTGATAAATCCCGATCCACTTCGGGCCACAGACGCCTACCCGGGACAAAGGCGATGGGGGCGCATACCACCAATCTCTTGGAAGCTGGAGGCTGGTCACCAGCTCATGAACCCGGCTCAAAGTGACAGTCGACGTGTGTTTCGGCCCGGCCTCCTCGAAGGGTAGATGAGACGTCTCGGTGGGAAGATGATCGGGAGGAAAATACTTCTCCCATGAAGTGATCTTGTAGGACCCATCGGCGGGCATGAAACCAGGCGCCGAAGAACTTGACGGCCCAGCAGACGATGACGGTCCACCCGATGCTGAAGCAGGCGCCCGCTCTAAACCAACAAACGACCCAGACGCAACGCGGACACGGAGTAAGTGACGCCCCTACCCTAGGTTACTAGAAAAAACGCAACGAAACTAACGAAGGAAAAAGGAACACTCACCGCGTTGAACTGGGCGCCTTGTGTCACTACCCGCGCCAGAGGCGCCCGCGCCCGAAGCACCCGCACCAGGTGCGCCTGCGCCTGCGCCCGAGGCGCCGTGTCCCAAAGACTTGTCTTGTTGTGGGGAAGACATTTTGGACGGAAGCGCTGTGTCTGAAGAGAAAACTGACAAGAAAGAGGACAGAGGTCAGAGTGGAATCTAGAGAGAGGTCAGAGCAAAATCCTAGAGAGAAGTCAAATGGACGAAAGTGACAAGAAGGGAAGAAGGAGGAGGTATTTATAGGGAGCGACAAGTCCAGGTCAAGGGTCGCGCCAACATGCCACGTGTCAGAGTCACGGGCCGACTTCTGAGCTTCCCCCACTTTCCCCTGCCCGGAACTTTCGAAATTTCCCATTTCGAAATTTTTCCAATCTTCGTATTTGAAATTTCGAAATTTCCCGCCACGCGAAATGTGGGGTTCATTTCACAACTCTCCCCGTGAGGGGGGCATAAGGGCAAGGGACGCCCAAACGAAGAGTACCATCGAAAGGCGCCCACGAAGCACGAAGAAGAAATGCACATAGCAATGGGCATCATCGAGAACAGAAGGAACGCCCGCCAGCGGAAAGAATGGGCAACAGCGCCTCCGAGCCGGAAGAAGAGGCAGAGACGCTGCATGGACGCCCGGCCGCGGGCGCCCCACAATATAAGGAACACCAAAACCGCAGCAAGAGAGTCAGCTAGGCGCTCAAAGGTGAAACCATGAGCACCTAACTGGGGGGGCAATTGTTGGGGGTAGTACAAGCGGTCTTGGGGACTTGGGCTCTTAGAATTAAGGAATTGGGGGGCAAGGCCCGAAAAAGGATCCGCCAGAAGTTCTTGGGCCAAGATAAGGGGAAGGGCCCAAAGAATAAAGCCCTAGAAGCCAAATTGAGGCCAGCTGTCCGAGGGACCACAGCCTGCGGGCGCCTGTCATGTGTCAGGAGCCTGGCAAGACAGTTGGGTGCCTGTCATATGGCAGGGGCCTGACAAGGCAGTTGGTTGTCTCACAGAGGGGACACAGAGCATTAAATGAGGATGGTGACGTGGAGGAGATCAACCTCGGGTTCGGTGAGTATAAATAGGGGCAGATGATAGCATTTATGGAGGTTGGACTCACACACACTAAAATACTACTTGAGAACTCTGCTCTCTCTGGGAAACTAACTTGGGCGTCGGAGGATTAACGGGCCGCGGCGCCCCCCTCTTTGTGTATGTAGGTCGACGCCAGGCGAAGGGAGACGTCCAAATAGTGAAGAGGGTATTGTGGCTCAAACAATAACATTATTGGCTTGCAACAGGAAATTTGTTACTTCTTCGCCATTAATACATTGGACATGACTCGCAATAATAAAAGTATAACTATATATGATCTGTAAAATAGCAGACAAACTGAATATGAGAAGCAAGGATTTTCCACGTGGTATCTCCAATTATTGATTGGGACTAATATACGAGAGTTTAACCTCACCGGCTTTGATTTTTATTAATAAAATTTTGTGTTGATGGTCGAATTGTCTTACACATGTTTATATATTATCCATCGGTGTAACTACGGTAGAAGTAACGTAACAATTCATCTTTATATGATGTGGCAAAGACATAATCATGTTGGACTCAACTTCATGCTGGACAAGCTCGAACTCGGTCTTAGGCTAACTAGTCGTTGACTTAGAGAGGCCCATGTAAAAATCAAACAGCTGCAAACTGACAACTTTTATCGAATGATTGAAGAAACAAATATATTCATGGATCCAAGCTTCTGCTAAGCTACAATTTCGGACTCTCTAACGACCAACCCACTTCCTATAAAACAGCAACCCGCTAACTACGGTTGCCTACTTCACCACGATTCTCAAGAGCATAACTGCTGCTCATCTTAAAAGTCTCGAGAGCATAACTGCTGCTCTATCTCAAAATCTCAAATGGCAACGGACTTGAGCTAGTGACTAAAAACACTTAAAACGACTTCACCTTCTTAAAGGTGAGTTACTTCTTAAAAAGAACTTGTTTCTTTAACTTAAACTTACTTGTAAGTAAAGCACACAACATAAAACTGAAAGCATAACTCACACAAATCGTATGACATCATATAAGCATACAAAGGCAAGTACGACAAATAGCAGTCAAATCTCAAAAACTTAAATATCGTAAGGCGTAGAATTTACCCCCTTTACACTCACATTACTTCCGTCGGAACTGGCTATGATTTTGTTCCAAAGTTTCCATACTCGCTTCCAAATATTACACTCGTACTTGGTTGGACCAGCTTGCTTTGGTCGTTATTGGCAGCCGCTGGCAATAACAACCCCTCGTCGTTGTGTGTGTGCAGAGATCAAGCCACCTCATGCTTGGTTAAGTGACACCTCCTATTTGCTTAATCATGGCCTCCTGCATGATTAATAATGGTCCGGCTTGCTTGTGTGGGGGTGATTACGGGGCGTCACAAGCGGATGAGAATCTCCTCCTGCTTGCTTAAGCTCGCACCTCTCGTAGCATCGCCTCCTGCTTGCTTAAGCTCGCACCTCTTGTAGAGAGAGTACATGGCGCCGCTTCAACAATAACCATGACAGCTGCAAGCTTCATTCCTCTACCATCCAACCTCGCCTCCTGCTTGGTTGAAAGTCCCGGCCTCACACCTAGTGATTTTGCCTCCGCTTCCGCCTTTAGTTACAGGCCGGCCGCGCGCCTGCTTGCATCCGCCTACGAGGACAGTCGCACATCCGCCACAATCACCGTCGAAATTGGTGCTGCTGAGTTCCCCCTCCTCCGTGCTTAAGCAAGCATGTCCCACAGTAGAGAGACCACCTCCCGGTAGAAGAGAAATCACAGAACGGCTTGCCGTCGCCTTCGCTACTAACGCGTGAAGAAAGGGATTAGGGTTGGGTTTTAAGGTGAGGCCGAGTAGACTTTAGGGTTTAATTATTCATGGTATTTTTTGGAATTTCAAAATTACGGGTGAGTTTAATCCAAAACTCAATTAACGTCTGTAATTTTCTCACTTGTCGAAACTCGACACCGTTTGAACTATCAGTTCACATTTTTAATCCTCATTGATGATACGGCGGAACATGACCCAGGGATATAATAGTCATTTTGACTTTTGGGAAGAGCGGGGTGTAACATTTCCTCCCCCCCTTATAAAAATTTCGTCCCCGAAATTTGATCAAGCTCATCCTTCCATACTCCTCATTCTCGTGCTTCTTTGGGTCAAGATTTCACTCTTGCTATATGAACTTCAATGGCATGCCCTTACCTTTTCTTGAATAGATTACTATAGTTCTTATATGTACTCTTGACAACAAAAGGTATTCTCATCTAGCTCGGTAGCATCGAATAGGTTTGAGTGACTCATTGCCCTTTTCAAAATTTTCCAACTTGGGCCCAGTACTTGATGTTGAACCTATCGAAGTCGAGGTATCACATTTCCTCCCCACTTATAGAAATTTCGCCCTCGAAATTTGTCCACTGTGATTACCCTAAGCATCAATTGTGGTAACCCTTTTCACTTCGCGGATTTTTATTTCTTTATTTCCTTTAACTTATACGACATGACCTAAAATCCTTCTCTCCATTCCCTGCAACTTCAATGTTGTTGTGGCTTCTTAACCCCTCACATTACCTCGGCTGCACCTTGTACATATATAGGAACGATAACTATCCATTGTTTGGTATACGAGACGTTAATGCTCCTCTTGAAACCTAGGGTTACATATGGTGGCTTATCAACTATCCCATCAGATGGTAAAATTCCTTTAACGAAATCTCGTCCGGAGTTGACCTCATAGGTCACCTAGGATCTTGTATCTCCTAGTTCTATATGTCCCTCATCCTCGATGTAGTCATCTTGGTGCCCATATTCTCTTCTCACTTATGTACCTTGACCGATAAGGTTTTCCCTTCGACCGTTCTGGACCACCACACTTCTACTTTAAAGTTGACCATTGAGCTTCTCAATTCTTGATGGGCTTCCTATGGTCCAACCCATTCTCCACTGGAAATCACCTTAACGCCTCCTTGTTGACCTTCGTATTCTTTCGCCGGCTCTTCCTAACTATCTTTCTCCCTGAATTTTTCGCTTTATCAACTACCACCCTTTTCACCATAACTTTCATTATAGCCTTGTGGTTTCCTCCTTACTTCCACAACTCCTTCATCGATGCTTGGTACTAGCTTTGATCTACTCAGTTTAGTAGCTCCTCGCCATACCTCAGAGCCAACATTTCCACTAGAAAGTTTCTCTAGGTAGACTTGCCAGATGACACCCACGACTTCTACTCACGATGGTGCTTGACCACGTCCCAACTATCTTCCTTAACGCATTCACTGTCCGCTCGACAACCACCTTATTTTATTTTATTTCCTATAGCATTCTATGGTGTTCTCCTTGCTTCTTTACTTTTACTACCCTTCTGTTGATACTTTGTACTATTTTCGGTCACCAAACTCTGTTGAGTATCTACTCGTTGTTGTTTTGGGTCAACGCTTCCAATAGTGGCTTGCCCTTGGTAGGCTTGAACATACCTCATCCACGTCTTTTGTCTCAACCGATGCTTGTACATAGCCTTAATCTCTTAGTCATGGCTCTTAGTGGCTTAACTAAATATCACTAATTTATCCTTAACTGGCCTTCTTTTATGGATGACATCCTATTATGTCGTACTCTCTCAGAGTGCGGCAACTTGGGTAAGGTAACTTAATGATTTCCTCCTTCTTGGTAATGCTTTTCTTCGTCGTACTCCACTATGCATTTTCTTGAACACGAGTCACCTACACATATTAATCCTTCATCGGAACTTCCATGTGTTTCCTCCTTCTGTCACCCCTCGTGTACCCTAGGAGGCTAGGTGTTCCCTCTATTTAAGAGAGGACTATCCCATAACAGATCATCGTGAACTCTTGCATACCCCTTCCAACGATCCCAACATCCTCCTGACCTTTTGTGATCTGGGTAGTTTGTAGGGTCTCTACTATCCTCCTTCTAACTCGGTGTTATCTTGGTATCCAACTCACGCACTTCTGAGAAGTGGTTCCCTATTCGTACTGCCATTTACTAGCTAACTGTTATTCCCTCTCACATTCCATATCTTTTCTTACTTATTGACTCCCTGCTGTCTTCTACATGGAATGCTGTAGACTTTGGTGGCACTTTCCTCCACGTCTCGTCCAATGGTGGTCGTACTAAAACCATAACTTGTCCTCTACATCATTTATCTCGTTGCTTGCCTTGTTTCTTTTAAAGGCTTGTCATCGGCCTAACTCCCCAGGGTCATGTACCCTCTTCTATAATGACGTAGTTTATGTATAAGGGCTCCTTTGTCGTCATATGTAAATGAACATGCCTCATCTTCGCCTTGACTTATTGACTTCTTGACGTCCTTTCATACTCCTTATAACCTACTTATTTCCTCATTCACTTCCTTTATACTACCCTAGCATTTCTTAAAGTCTAAACATTCCTCCACTCCTTGTCACTGTGTTGTAATAGCGTCAAGCCATCAACGACTAAATCAGTTAGGGGACTTCTCGTGGTACCTCTTCGTTTCTTGACTCTTTGCTTTCTCGCCACTGCTTAGGGTCAAGGACCTTGAAATCCTCACATCATTATAGCTACTGACATCTAGTGACTGTAGCTCTTTCTTCGAAGATTCATAGTTCTCCTATTTGTTTATCTTAACCTATTAGATCGCTTGTTAGTGGCTAAATAGAAAAATCCTCGTAGTGCTCGTTTAACTCCTTTGATTCCTCGTACATATACCTCGGGATAGAACTTTGTGATTGTCGCACCCTTTTATTGGGACTAAAGTTATTTATCTTAATACGATTAGAGTAGACTGGAGATTCTATAGACTCTTAAAAGAAGATCCTTGACTCATTTTTGCTTCCTTTAAAACAAAACATTTAAAAACTGAGATCGACATTCCAGTTGTTGATGCCAAGCTAAAATAGCCGACCTCGAACGTTGTAGAGTCCGGAGAGCGTTGACCTTTTGTTTGCTAATGAATTCCAGCTCTCGAGATGAACACCTGCAAAAAAGGACCTGCTGGTTGTGGTCGGCTGGGACCTTCTCCAAAGCTTAAATCAATATTTGGAAATAACCGGGAGGGGCATATTGAGCCGGCTCTAGGGAGAAAGCAAAAGAAATTTCGGGGTTGGAAGTTGCCAATTCGCCGAGAAGAAGTTCGTCGGGAATTCCCCTTTTCCGATCTCGTACAGAGAAAGTGAGTTCTCTAGATTTGAGATGGATTGCCGAGGAAACATAAATGAGCGTCCTATTTATAGGTGCCTCCTGCTCCTGACATGGGTGGCGTGACTTGACCAACTAATTAAAAACTTTTCTTTGTTGGATGTCAACGTACACACCAACAATATACTCACCTTATATGTATAATGAAAAGAATTATACTTTACCTACCATTGGCTATACATGTAGCATGCTTTGGATGGAAGACTAATACAAATCAATAGTGTAATGGTTTCTTTGAGGAAATGATCTTTTTCCACCTGGTTATTTACTACGTGTAAGTAAAATGAGGTGGGTTGCATGATATTGCTTTGCTACTCACCACCTCATTTATTCACGTGTAGCTATTTGCATACATGGTTAGTTTGGTTGGTGGGATGGAAAATGCTGGCTTGGTTATATTTCCTATTCCTATTCCTAGTCTACGTGGAAGTGAGATAGAGCCATGTCATGAAGTGATAAAGTGGGGGAATTATTTGTCCCAAATGGTTGTTCATGCACTCTGTAGAAAGATGGCAAGTATATCTACAATCTCTCCCTCTCTCCACGTGTAGTAAATTTGGTTTCCATAAACCATCCACCACTAATTAAGCTAGATGGTTCTTACACATGGAAAGGGGAAGTGATGAGGTGTCAATTTTAGGGAGTTTGTGTATATAGATTGGTTGATGGTAATTATCAAATCATCTTCACTTAGCCATGAAGGGAAGTGGTAAATTTGCCACTTGTAGCCACGTGGTGAGAATTGGGCTTACTTGTTTGATGGGAGGTTAGAGTAGTAAGAGATAGAGGGGTGGTTGTAAGAATGGATCCCCGAATTGCCCCCTTACTAATGGGGTCGTGGGAGGTACCCTATTAGTAAAAGGTGGATGGGAACAATAAATAGGGGTATGCAGAGTGTCATTTTCACTCATCAATTCCATCCTCCCTTTATTCTCTTGCTCCACAGGCGACTCCCATTAAAAAGACTGTTTCTCTACTTTCAACCTTCCATCGCCATGCGTATGTGAACTACTGGAGGAAGCTAGATCCTTACTTTTATACAATCCACTCATCAAATAAAGTGAGCTCTCAAACTAGCTTTTATAGTTTATGATTGGTCTTTGTTGTTTTCTTTCTCATCATTTTTTTATTTCGATTAGTTACACATATGTTTGCTTTATTTATTTTATTATTTCTAATATATAAATAATTAAATTTTGTTGTAGAAAAATGTCCCAAGAGCGACAATCACGTGAGAAGTTACCTGATTTGTCCATATCGCTTCGTACAAACCCCGATTTAGAGATGGTACGGGGAAGAGAGGAGCAGCTAATCCAAGGAGAAGGATCATCAGCTTTAGATCGACGAAGCTCATCATCATTTTTCCTCTGACCATGGCGTGGTATGTTTCCCTCCATATCCCAAGTGTCAGAGTTCACCAGGATAGGTCCAGGTGGACGCTTTAATCGGGATGCAGGTTGGGTGAATGAAACTTTGGTAAATTTTGTTATGCCGCGTCACTGGGAGTATGCGGTCCCGACACGACATACTACCCCAGGTAATCGTGGTACGAGATGGCATGCTGTATATGCAGAGTCTCTTGATTATGGGCTTCGTTTCCCCTTTCCTTCTTGGTTATGTGAGGTAATGCAGAGATCTAATTTGACGGTGAGTACTATGACACTTGGTTTTTGGACGCTCGTAGCCGCTTTTCGGTTGGGTTGTCACAGAGCCGGTGTATCACCTTCAACGGAATTATTCCATGCATGTTTTTATCTTCATGAAGAGAGTACGAGATGGTGCCTTCACCGTAGATCTGTAGCATTTGGTCTCGCAACTCGGTATGGTCGTGCACGTCGAGGTTGGGAACGTGCGTTTTTCTACTTCCTTCCAGCTCCAGGTGAAATTTCTTATAATGGTGTAGAGGTCCCTTCCGAGTGGAGGACTATCGATTTAGGGGGATTTCAGAGACATGAAGTGCGAAGAGAACACTTAGCACGAGGAGAGCTAGCTTCCCAAGTGAGAAGGATATCAGAAGCGGGGCCGATTGACATTGAGACTCCAGAATCACGGGTTGTCTTATTCTTCAGGGTCTATAATGATGGTATGTTCATGTGTTGTTTGTTCATATTCTAGTGTTACCTCATCATTTATGTGTTAATTTTTGCAGCCTACTCGCGTTTTGGAGCATGTATGGAAATTCAGGAGAATGCCTTATTTTCCACGAGGTTACCACTACATGTCTCTAGCCCACAAGGTGGAGTGGTGATCCGTGAAAATCCCGAGGTTCCTAGACCAGCAGTGCCGACATCGATTGGTGGTCTAAACAAGCGAGCACGTCTTTTGTCTCCGCGTCAAGACAAGAGTTTTGAGCCAACTTTTAGAAGAGATTATGAAGTCGGCAGGTCGAGTCGTCCCACCCGTGAGGGTGAGCAGAACCACCCCCAAATGGCGAGGACACTGCAAAGGTCAGAGCTTCGTCCTAGAACTGATCCTGGTACTCTAGGTGGAGGACGAATAAATGCCCCGTCAGTTTTGAACTATAGCACTTTGTGTGATATGGGAGGTCAACTTCCTCCTCTTGAAGGCGAGGCTGCTGGCCTTTGTTTTGCGCGATCGCAAAACCAGGTAATTTTACTATATTTTAGATAATGTACGTTATGATGAATTTAACTAACCGTAGTATTTACTGCAGATGAATCAGTACGCCGCGGAGATGGAGAGGCGTGTGGCGAAAGCTAGGTCAGAGATTGGGACAGCTCAGCAAAATGCAGCGCGTGCGAAGCATGATCTTCGCAACCAGAATCAGAAGCTGGAGGAAGCCAGGGATCGTGTCGACAAGCTCCAGGCACTCCTCCAGCAGGCTCAAAGTCAGGCGATGATCAATTCAAAGAAGCTCCAAATAACAGAAGCTTCAGAAGTAGCGCTGCTGCAGGAGATGACAAGGCTTAAGGAAGAGCATACGGCCGAGCAAGAAGTTCTTATGGCGGAGCGCGACCATGCTCGTGCAGAGATAGTAGAATTACGGCGAGAGACAGATACCAAAGTCGGGGCAGTTTCATTTGGCGAGGCGGTGATCCAACACAACACCCACGAAACTGAGTCTCTTAGTGCAACACCGCTGTTTGGCACGGATTCTGCGACCCAATCCTTTCTTGCTGCCATGGATAGCCCGGTTCCGACAGAGCTAGCGATATCAGCTGAGCATGCTTGGGTGAGTATGGGTGAAATACTTGGTTCCGATCCTCATATGTGAGATAGCGTAGCTTTGTAGCGGTAGCATACTTTTTCCTGGTATAGGTAGTATCTTGCTCCGCATATGTATTCGGGTATATTACTTATGTATATACTAGTTTCCATAGACATGTAGTCGTGTATTTTGCCTATGTACAAATAGTAGTTTGCCATAAGTATGTAGCTGTGTATTTTGCGTTGTACATTTCAGCGGCTTTTAATAAAACTAGGTGGCGACGTATCACCTTTTTATTTCAAACCTTCTGTACATGTCGCAACAAACACGTAATACATATTATGGCATATACTATGTACATATTATGGCATACTCGTTACATATTATGGCGTAAAGTACCTTCGAAGGTGCATGGCATTCCATGTGCGGGGAATGTTTCGGCCATTAGCATCAGAAAGTTTGACAGTGTTGGGACCGAGCACTTCGCGTACTCTGTAGGGTCCTTCCCATGGTGGATTGAACTTTCCCAAGCTTGTTTTGTGATAAAAGTTGCGACGGAGAACCCATTCACCTTCGTGTATCGGTTGCTGCTTTACTTTGGTATTGTAGTAACGAGCTACTCGTTCTTTCATGGCCGTCATTCTGAGAAGAGCGTCTTCTCGACGTTCTTCGATGAGATGGAGGTCATGAATGAGCTCATGTTGACTCTCGTCGGGGTGGAATGCTTCAATTCGGTAAGTGGAAAGCTCTCTTTCCACAGGAATTACTGCATCCATGCCGAAGGTCAAGGCATAGGGCGACTCTCCTGTGGCTGTTTTATAGGTCGTGCGATGGGCCCAAAAAACATGAGAAAGTTCTTCCGCCCACTTTCCTTTTGCTTCATTCAGTCGAGCCTTTAGTTCCCAGAGGATGTTTTTGTTGACTGACTCTGCTTGTCCATTAGCTTGAGGATAGGCAACAGAGGCATAGCGGAGGAGGATGCCATATCGTGCATAGTATGCTTGAAGACTCTCACTTGTGAACTGTGTTCCTTGATCGAAGATGATGGTGTGGGGAATACTGAAGCGGCAAATGATGTTTCCCATATGAATTTCTGAACTTGTTGGGCCGTGAGCCCAGTAATGGCTCTAGCTTCGACCCATTTGGTGAAGTAGTCGATTGCCACAATGAGCCATTTTTTCCGTCCAGTGGCTTCAGGAAATGGTCCTAAGAAGTCCATTCCCCATTGGGCGAATGGCCATGGACTTATATTTCCTTGTATTGGCCCAGGCGGTGCATGTGGCACTTGGGCAGCAACTTGGCATTTGATACAAGATTTGACGTAGTCTCGTGTATCATGGCGCATAGTAGGCCAGTAGTATCCCTGTCGGAGAAGGATTTTCTCAAGACTTCGCGGGCCAGCGTGCATTCCGCATGATCCGTCGTGAGTTTCACGGATGGCAAAATTTGCTTCCCCTTCGCCAAGACACAGGAGGTACGGGCCAACAAAACTTTTTTTGTAGAGTACACCTTCAATGAGGAGGTAGCGAGGAGCACGCCTCCGAAGTTTCATGGCTTCTCTAGGGTCGGTGGGTAGAAGGTCATGTTGGAGATACTGTGTGAGGGGTGTGCACCAATCTTGTGGGGTTGATGATGAGATAATAGGGGCGCACAACAAAGGAGGGAGATGCTCAACTACCACATTCCTGTCATCGGGGAAGTCTCTGGCGGTGGAAAGCTTCGAGAGAGCATCCGCATGGATATTTTCTTCTCGTGATACATGTTTTATCTCAACATGTGCAAACTCGGCTATATTAGTTCGAGCGGCGTTGACGTAGGCGGTTAGTGCTGGTTCACGAGCCTCGTATGCCCCCAGAACCTGGTTAACGACAAGGGCAGAGTCTGAGTGCACCAATATTCGTTGAACTCCTAGTTCTTGAGCCATGGTCAAGCCAGCTAGGAGGGCTTCATATTCAGCAGCATTATTAGTTCTGGAAGTTGTGAAGCGGACAGCCAGCTCATGGGTAACATTCAATGGACTGATGAGAAGAACTCCTGCTCCAGAGCCGGCTTTTCTTGAAGCTCCATCCACAAATAGCCTCCATGTTTCAGACTCGGAAGGTGTGGTAGCTCGAATTCCCTCAGCCACAAAGTCAGCAAGCACCTGTGATTTGATGGCTGTACGAGATAGGTAAGTGATATGATACTCACTTAATTCAATGGCCCAATTGATCATTCGACCCTCTACGTCAATACGTTGGACTAGCCTTCGAAGTGGCAATTGTGTGAAAACACAAATAGCGTGACTTTGGAAGTATGGGCGTAGTTTTCTGGAGGCCACGACCACAGCTAAAGCAGCCTTTTCAACGGGCGAATACCTGGTCTCAGCATCAAGTAGAGTTTTACAAGTATAATATATAGGATGTTCCGTGTTGTCAGCATCTCGGCGAATAAGTACCGAGCTCACTGCCTTCTTGGACACGGCGAAATACATGAAAAGGGTTTCATTATTCATCGGGGCAGAAAGTACCGGAGGTGTCACCAGAAATTCTTTGAGCTTAGTAAAAGCTTTTTCGCACTCAGGTGTCCACTCAAAGTGTTTCCCAGCACCCTTCAAAGTGGCAAAGAATGGGGCACAACGATCGCCGGTACGGGAGATAAACCGATTGAGTGCGGCGATGCGACCGGTAAGAACTTGTACTTCTTTGCCTCTGGTTGGAGAGGAAATTTGGAGTATGGCATCAATTTGTCGAGGGTTGGCCTCGATCCCATGCCGGGTTACCATAAACCCTAAGAACTTTCCAGCAGTCGCCCCAAAAACGCACTTCTTAGGGTTGAGGCGAAGGGCATATGCACGAAGTGTGTTGAATGTTTCTCTAAGGTCTTCTAGATGCTCGTTGATACTGTTACATTTTACCAAGATATCATCAACGTAGGCTTCCAGGTTCCGTCCAAGTTGACGTGAGAAGACACGATCAACCATTCGTTGATAGGTGGCTCCAGCATTCTTTAAGCCAAAAGGCATAACTTTGTAGCAGTAATTACCAACCGGGGTCATGAATGCCGTTCTTTCTTGATCTTCCTTCTTCATGGGAATCTGGTGATAACCAAAGAACATGTCGAGGAAAGAAAGAAAGCGGTATCCAGAGGTAGCATCAATCAATCGGTCAATTTTGGGCAGAGGATATGGGTCTTTTGGGCATGCCTTGTTGAGGTCGGTGAAGTCTACGCACATCCTCCACTGCCCATTGGCCTTTTTTACCATAACAACGTTGGCTAGCCAGGTGGGGTAGAGGATTTCTTGGATGAATCCTGCTTGAGCGAGCTTGACAACTTCTTCTGCAACAGCTTGACGTCGTTCCCATGCGAAGTTCCTTCTTTTTTGTTGTATAGGGCGACACCCTGGGAGAACCCCGAGGGCATGTTCAGCTACCCGACGATTAAGTCCAGGCATGTCTTCGGGACCTTGGGCAAGTAGCTCCTTAAACTCCCGGACTAAGTCGAGAAGCTGAGGAAGAGCTTCTTTAGGCCATGAGGTTGATACACGGATGGTAAGGTCATCTTGAATAGCTTGTTCCTCATCAAGGTCGACAGGAATAGGGCGAGCTATCTCTTCTCGAGTGTCGACGGTAGTGACATGTCTATCGTTGAGGGAGAATGCACAACATTGCTTAGCGATTGATTGATCCCTTTGGACACAACCTACTCCAGACGGAGTAGGGAACTTCAATTTGAGATGAAGTGTAGAAGGGACGGCGCGAGCTTTGGGTAGAAACGGTCTTCCAAGAATTCCATTGTATGCAGAGGAACAGTCAACCACGTGAAAGTTAACCAACGTCTCAGTTGTTTGGTCGCCAAAGCCGATGCGTACGTGCAGAGGTAGAGTTCCAAGTACTGGGACTTGGTTGCCAGAGAAACCCAAAAGAAAGATGCTGGAAGGTTGACAACGATCCAAGTGAAGACCCAACGAGCAAAAAGCAGGGTAAAAAAGTAAATTGGCTGAGCTCCCTCCATCAATGAGAACTCGTTTCACGGTGTAATTGGCGATTATAGCCTCAATTACCAGAGGGTCATTGATAGACCGTTATTTACACATGTTTTTACCCTCGTTCTTACACCGTTTGAGGTGTTGATTCTCGTGTTTTAGGCCGATTTCACGCTAGGTTGTGCTTGTTTGTGATATTTCAGGTCCTAGTACGTGAATGAAGGCTTAGGAGCGAGTCTGGGGTCGATTGGACGAAGATCGGACGAATGGCGAGGTTTCAAGGAAGCTGCACGGGCAGACCATGGCATCGCACGACCGTGCGAAGGCCAGTCCAGGCCGTGCAGAATTCTACGAGAGCAGGCACGGGCAGGCCAGAATTCTCACACGGCCGTGCCATTGAGCCGCACGGCCAAGGTGGTGATCTGCACGGCCGTGCGGCCTGGCCGTGCGAGTCGGAAAATCCTGGTTTTAGAGCCTATTCCGAGCCAAAAGTGGGAGATTCGATTTTCTGGAGCAAAAATAGAGTTTTAGAGAGAGAAAGAGCGAAGAACAAACCCTAGGAGCTATTTTGGAGTGGATTTTTCATCATTGAAGCCCAGATTGCGTCCCTAGGAGTGAAGATTGACATCCCAGAGCAGATTTTCCTCATCTTTATGAGTATGGCTACTCTGATTTCTGTTTTCCTTTCTCTCTCTATGGAGTAGAACCTTTCTCTCACTTGGGTATGAAGAACCCTAGTTCCTTGTGTTAGGGATTTGATTGTAATGACTTGGGATGATATTATTGTTTGATTTTAATCGAATGATGCATGTTTATTGAATTGATTGGAGTCTGATCAGCTTTTCTTAATTTCTGCTGCAACCTGAGATAGATAGAATCTGATTAGGTTGTTAGAGCTTCTTCATTCGATAGTAGGAGATTGGCTATACGAGAGTTAGCCAGTTTACTGCTTTGTACTGGGATTCAATTCCAGTAGTGGAGTTCTGTGCTTATAGCCTCAGCTTTCTATCCCGGTGAAGACTAGCCGTCTGCCGGGTAGTTAGACTGAGAGGGCTTGGTCAGCTTAAGAGATTCCAAGCTACTATCGGATCTTCCGCAGTCTAATCAACAGTAAATCCAACCCAGGGAATTTCAATTGAACCTAACTAAGGGGCTAGGGGGACTCAATCCCGAGTGACTCTTTCTTGACTTTGAAAACCGAACAATTTACTGCTTTCTTGCTGCTTTTGCTTTTAACAACAATCACTCGAACTAGTTTGCTAGATAATAGAGAATCACGGAGTAAGCAGTAGATCTAGACCCCGGGTTGATAATTGGACTTGCCTGTTACTGCATTCCCGGACTGCGATTACACTTGGTCGCAGTTTGGTGTTGTGTTTTGGCGTGTCAAGGGGATATTCAATATCCTCGAGGTCCCGAGAATCAAAAAATATGGGATCCTGATCAGAGATAGTTGAGGCGGATCCGACCAAAGCTCGGGTGTAGGATTTACGGGAGGTGGAACATTCTTGTCGTAGTCCAGTTCCTCCTTGTATGTCTGGGACGACACCTAACACCGGTCCACTTCCCTGTAGAGTTTTTCCTTTGTCCGATGACGAAGGTTGTTGGATTGAGCCTTTTGAGCTTTGGATGAACTGCTTAAGTTGTCCATTTTGAATTAGTCCCTCGATGGATCTTCCCAACTTTTCGCATTCCTCGGTGTCATGCCCGTATCCCCGATGAAAGTCACAAAATTGGTTCTTTCCTTTTCTTGGTTTTATGCGACCTCGAGGTGGCCATGTCACCGGAAGCTTTTTATCTTGAATGACCTGGAGAACAGTCCTCCGTGGATTGTTGAGTGGGGTAAAATTTTGGCCGGAATGGAATGGTCCATCCCTTCTGCGATCATCTTTTTGAGCCTTGGGTATGTTATCCAAAGTTGGGCGGGGGCGTTGTAAAGTTTCTCGGTTCGGCGGAGGCGAATCCCTCCTACGCTTTGGCACCACGTAGGAAGAATCTTGTAAAGCTTCTTCTAGACCGATGTAGCTCAAACATACTCTGAGGAGGTTTCTTGATGAGGGAAGCCCGGAGAAGACTGTTTGTTGTTTCTCGTGTCAGCGTGTTGACAATTACTTCAACAGAGAGGGAAGTGACGCCTATAGCCAAGGTGTTGTACCTAGCATAATAGGCTTTTAAAGCCTCACCCTCTCGTTGCTTGGTATTCATGAGCTGATTAATGCTCACTGCCTGTCGCTTTTGGGCGTAAAACTTGCACCAGCATAGTGTGGAAAATTCGGTGAAGTTGTTGATGATACCAATACGAAGCAGAGAGTACCATCGACGAGCGTCTCCTCCAAGAGTGGCGGGAAATATTTTACACATGGTGGCATCAGAGGCACCAATAAGCGGCATCAAAATCTCAAAGGAACTAAGATGATCTTCTGGGTCGGTGGTGCCATTGTACTTCGGAGGGTTGGGTATATGGATATTTCCCGGGTATGGCTCATTTAGAATGGCCAAAGCCGGGGGCCGACCGGTACTTGGTTGAGAAAATGTCCCCGCGGGAGGGAGTTCTTCGAAGTGAGGAACAACTGGGGGGACATCCCGGGCCGCTGCTTCAGTTGCTTCCGGTATGCCATTCTAATGGTCGCTGGAGGATCCAGGGAGTCCTGTACTCCCGTAGAAAGTTTGTAGAGGGACCGGTGGCGGTTGTGGAGCCTCCGTTGCAGACCGAATGTGAGCACGCAGTCTCTCAATTTCAGCCTGCAAATCTTCAACCCTATGGGATGGCAGAGTTTGCTCAGGGTTTGGACTTGAACCTTGACCGATCACAGCTTGCAGTTGTGAATTTTTTGTATCCATCTCGACTGGTCGAATTGGCAATCTGTAGGTAGTAATCTCACCGGGCCCCACGGTGGGCGCCAATTGTTGATGCCAAGCTAAAATAGCCGACCTCGAACGTTGTAGAGTCCGGAGAGCGTTGACCTTTTGGTTGTCGTTGAATTCCAGCTCTCGAGATGAACACCTGCAAAAAAGGACCCGCCGGTTGTGGTCGGCTGGGACCTTCTCCAAAGCTCAAATCAGTATTTGGAAATAATCGGGAGCGGCATATTGAGCCGGCTCTAGGAAGAAAGCAAAAGAAATTTCAGGGTTGGAAGTTGCCAATTCGCCGAGAAGAAGTTCGTCGGGAATTCCCCTTTTCCGATCTCGTACAGAGAAAGTGAGTTCTCTATATTTAAGATGGATTGCCGAGGAAACATAAATGAGCGTCCTATTTATAGGTGCCTCCTGCTCCTGACATGAGTGGCGTGACTTGACCTGCCACTGGCTATACATGTAAAGAATTATACTTTACCTGCCATTGGCTATACATGTAGCATGCTTTGGATGGAAGACTAATACAAATCAATAGTGTAATGGTTGCTTTGAGGAAATGAAATTTTTCCACCTGGTTATTTACTACGTGTAAGTAAAATGAGGTGGGTTGCATGATATTGCTTTGCTACTCACCACCTCATTTATTCACGTGTAGCTATTTGCATACATGGTTAGTTTGGTTGGTGGGATGGAAAATGTTGGCTTGGTTATATTTCCTATTCCTATTCCTATTCCTAGTCTACGTGGAAGTGAGATGGAGCCATGTCATGAAGTGATAAAGTGGGGGAATTATTTGTCCCAAATGGTTGTTCATGCACTCTGTAGAAAGATGGTAAGTATATCTACAATCTCTCCCTCTCTCCACGTGTAGTAAATTTGGTTTCCATAAACCATCCACCACTAATTAAGCTAGATGGTTCTTACACATGGAAAGGGGAAGTTATGAGGTGCCAATTTTAGGGAGTTTGTGTATATAGATTGGTTGATGGTAATTATCAAATCATCTTCACTTAGCCATGAAGGGAAGTGGTAAATTTGCCACATGTAGCCACGTGGTGAGAATTGGGCTTACTTGTTTGATGGGAGGTTAGAGTAGTAAGAGATAGATGGGTGGTTGTAAGAATGGATCCATCACCAGTATTCCCTGGAAACCAAGGAAAAGAGGAAGACCGGCTCTGATACCAAAATGAAACACCCTAACCCGGCCGGATACGAATTTTACGAAAATCCCCTTGATGACTCATAAACCAAAATAAGAAACGAAAGACTTGTAAAAGAAAATGGAAGCTTCCCATAAATAACCATAAAAAATACTGAAATGAAATGAAATCTTTTAAAACAAAGCCCTAACACTTGGGCAAACCTCAACCATAGAATCTTAATCTGAATCTCCAGTCACTACTCATAATCGTAAATCAATAACTAAAACTCTACTTTGTTGTCCTCTCGGATTCGATCTCTGGCACCTCCAGTGACGCTTGTACTATCCTCCTCTAGCTGGCTTGCCTCGAACAGCTTTCTCGATCTTGCTGCTCACTAACTGCTCCTCTAGCTGCAACTATCGATCTAGTTCTCGCTTATTCCTTTACTATGTCCTGGTGAGTGAGATGGGGTCAGTCTACGCCCTTACGTTTTAAAATTTCTTATACTTGAGTACTTTGCTTAAACACTTAACTTTAACTGGTGGAAGTTGTTTGTACTTCCAATCTTAAAATCTTAACTCTTAAACTTTGAGGGAGTTGAAGTTACTCTCCTCTCTTAAAGCTCAAATCTTGACTTAAATACTTGACTGACACGGGGATCCCTCACTAGCTAGTCCGGTTGCCCAACTCATACGTATGAGAAGCCACCAAGGCTTTCCTTAAACTTAAACTTAGTTAGGGGAGTTGTAACAATTCATCCCCCTAACATCTTAAACTTATCGTGGTGGCTCTTCACCATGATTCTCAAAGGCATAACTGCTGCTCATCTTAAAAGTCTCAAGAGGATAACTGCTGCTCTATCTCAAAATCTCAAATGGCAACGGACTGGCCCTAGTGACTAAAAAAACTTAAAACGACTTCACCTTCTTAAAGGTGAGTTACTTCTTAAAATGAACTTGTTTCTTTAACTTAAACTTACTTGTAAGTAAAGCACACAACAACATAAAACTGAAAGCATAACTCACACAAATCATATGACATCATATAGCATACATAGGCAAGTACGACAAATAGCAGTTGATCGCCCGTAACTATCACAGGAAAAATAGGCAAGGGTACCTATCGTTCTAAGGTAGTATAGCAGGAAGCAAGGTCGTATCCACAGAGACTTCGTGTACTAGTACTCAGCTTTTACCTATTATCTAGTCAATCGTTTTTAGTTGATTTTCGTTTAGAAATAAAAACACACGCAATAATAAAAACACAAAAAAGTAGTTTTCAAAGTAAAATCAAGTGGAGAAGGCGTTGTCCCGGAAGTGAATCCCCCTAATATGCATTTTACAGACAAGTTGAATTTAACATAGATGAGTGTTAATATCTTAGACCGTGAAAATTCCCAATTTAGTGTTAACCCGTTCATACATGTATTAACACCCTTTTGACTTAAGAATCAAGTGAAATCGTGGCTTACAAAAATCTTAAACCAAAGCAATAACTAGATTTATGAACTTTCGTGTTAGGTTTTTAAGCTAATCCAGAGGAACTACGTGACCCCATCGCCGGTGGATCCGATCAATTCCTTCTTTTCACGAGGGATCTAACATGAAAAATTACCTCGAAGTCTCATTTACATGTATCAGACAAAATATACAATAGACGCGTACTATTGATACTTGCACATGATAAGTCGAGAAAAGATCGTAAGAACGAAAACAACACGTCTATATCAAAGATACCACTCAATCAAAGTAAAACATATTAGGGTTCATCAAATCCGGAAAAACTAGAAGATTAGTCGGACATGATGAGATTTAGAAAGATGAAGGTTGAGAACATTACCATGATGATGACGATGACAAAGATGGAGGGGTTGAGAATACGGTATGTATATTGAGTTAATAGACTACACCTAGCAAACATCTAACGGGGGAATAATCGTTGGGCGAAGACGGTGGAAACCGACCAATCTACCACCACAAATGATTATAAAAACCCCACAGAACAGAAGCTTACTTTGGTAATCTCAATAACGCAATATACCACGGTATTCCCAAATACGAATACGAACATGAGAACCACTATGGATGAAACACGAGATACGATTAACGAAATGAAAAGAAGTAACAAGAGTTTGGAATGAAAAGTGGATAGAGTTTCGGATAACTTCAAATACAAGAAAGGAAGAGCAATGTTTAGAAGTAGGGTGTATAGTGTGTGTGTCTTCTCTCCCCCTCTCAACACAAACCCTCCCTCTATTTATAGTACAAATTCAGCTAGTTGCTTGAGCTACTTGCTTCTAATGGCCAGCTACTTGCTTCTAATAAATGGACCAGCTAGCTTGTCTCCCAACCGATCTGATTTGCGCCAACTGCTTGCTTTCAATGGCCGAGGCAATTAGCAGTTGCTTGCTTGAGCTGCTTGCTTCTAATGGCGAGCTGCTTGCTTCTAATAAATGGACCAGCTAGCTTGTCTCTCAACCGATCTGATTTACGCCAGCTGCTTGCTTTCAATGGCCAAGGCAATTAGCAGCTGCTTGCTTCTTTGTTTGGACCAGCTTCAGCTACTAGCTTCTCACGAGAATCCCAAAATGAACCAGCTCTTTATGTTTAGCAGTAGGCAGTTTGACTCTGCAGTTTGCGGTTTGACTATATAGTGTTAATTAGCTCTCTTTCCGTGATTCATCGCCATAATACACGATGGGTCTCGTATATTGATAACAAAAGGGGACGCGGTCGGAGTGGTATGGCTCTTTGCCCTCGCCTGGGACGTCGCGGGCTCGAGTTCCACCGACGCCAGATTTCGAACCCTAACCATCTTTTTGTTGAATTGACTCATTATTCCGTTCTTATTGGATGGAATACCCTGAAACATGACTCAAACACAAAACCAAGCATAAAATCGGGAAATCGAATGAACTTGGTACAATTTATGTTATTTTGGGATGTAGAAGTGTAGGCGAATATATGTATAATTTAGGTGTTATCAAATTCCCCCACACTTGGTACAATTTATGTTATTGCACGAAAATGTAAGTTCAATCAAAACGAATTTCACAAGAACTCTAACCGTGAGTTGGGAAAATGTGAATTTCATATGATTGCTAAAGATGGTGCAATAGGTAGCGAGTTATGGATGCGTTCAACCACCACAAACAACATTCGATCGTAATACTCCTGTGACATTGGCAACTCTGACTTAGATTTATAAGAACATTCTTCTATCTTTATTAGTCATTCGACACAATCAATTGTTCAAGCATAAGGTTCACAAAACATAGCATGAGAGATCGAGCCAGTAGATCTTACTTGGGATTTTAGAACTTGGAAAGTCTCTCTCACTCGACCAGTGGGGTCAGGGTAAATGCATGTAGCATGTAATTATCACTCTTTCCCTACCATCTCTCTGCCATGAGCTTATTGTTCGAGTCTCCAAAGTTGTGTCACCACTGACTTGTCAGATAGGTCTTTGTTCGGGTGTCAAAATGGGGTTAGGGTGTCACCGAACAAAAAGGCTCGTCTCAACGGGGTTTGACTAAGGGATATGATGTTCAGGGTAGTCATTTTGGTTGTGGGGGTAGAACCTATTGCCTCCGTCATCCTTGTCAGTGGTGTCACGACTCAAACATGTATAAATCAAGCATATCATCATGCACAGAGAGGGATCTAACACACAAGAAAGAAACGATCATGCTCAAGTCTCACGTGGTTTACTATATGCTCAGTTTCCCATGCTATGCTTCCCAAACATTATGCAACAACAATCAAAGATGATAAATTTCTTTTTCAAGATTTCAGATAGTTCTTTCCATCAAAGAATGAGTAGCACGAGAAACATTTGTTTTAATCCCTTAGTCGTCATTATAGGTTGACATGCATACAAATTGCACTATTCTTGTACCAATTTTTAGACAAAGACGAGACTCAAAACAAAACACTCTTTTTAGTATTTATTTGAATTTTTTTAAATTTTATGATTTTTCAAACTTTTTTTTTATGGATGTTGAGATTATTGAAAACAATCACAGTGATTCATTGTCAAAACACATGAAAACGAACGAATATACCCCCCCCCCCCCACACTTGAATTGGACATTGTCCTCAATGGACAAAAATATAGGGAGTAAGGATTCGAACTGTTACCATTTTCCTTGTCATGGGATATAGTGGCATGATGTTCGGTGATTGTGGTTCCACTTGGCGAGTTCTTTGGTCGATGTTTCGTGACGGTTTTTATTCTTGAAATTGAAAAACTCAAAGAAATATAAAATAAAAGAAAGGGAAGGAAAATGCAAACCGGCATTGGGTTGCCTCCCAATAGCGCTTCTTTAACGTCGTATTAGCTGGACTGTAGTGTACTTCGTCAAGGTTTCTGAAGATGAAGTGCCTCGGCATTGGGGTCGAAATTGCCACCGAGGTATGGTTTCATACGATGACCGTTGACTTTGAAAGTTCCCCTCTCGGGATGCGAAATTTCAGCAATGCCGTAGGGAAATAGTTGTGTGATCACATAAGGACCGGTCCATCTGGAATTGAGCTTCCCAGGAAACAACCGAAGACGAGAGTTGTATAGCAAGACTTGATCTCCAATGTGGAAGTTTTTGTATAACTTGGTATTTTCATAGGCTTGTAGGCGCATTTCGTCAAGCTCATTGATTTGGGCCTGACGATGGTCCTTGGTAGCATCTCCGTCGAGGTTGAGGTATTTGAGCGCCCAGTAAGCTTTGTGTTCCAACTCGACGGGGAGGTGACAGGCTTTGCCATACACCAACCAATATGGTGAGGTGCCGATTGGTGTTTTGTATGCCGTATGGTAAGCCCATAGTGCAGTGTCGAGCTTTGTTGCCCAGTCCTTTCTTGATTGACTGACTGTTTTCTCCAATATCCTTTTGAGCTCACGGTTGCTGACCTCCACCTGACCACTAGTTTGAGGATGGTACGCGGTGGAGACCCGGTGAGTTACACCAAATCGTTGGAGAACTTTGTCGAATTGACCTTGGAAATGGGTTCCTTGGTCGCTGATGATTGCTCGCGGTGATCCAAACCTGGAAAACAGTTTATGCAAAAACTTTCCAACACTTCGAGAGTCATTAGTTGGCAAGGCTTGTGCCTCGGCCCACTTGGATACATAATCCACTGCCACGAGTATGTATTTGTTCCCGAATGAGGTCGGGAAAGGTCCCATGAAGTCAATTCCCCAAATATCAATTATTTCACAAACAATGGACATTGTTTGTGGCATTTCATCACGTTGGGAAATATTACCTGACCGTTGACACGCATCACATGTGCGTACATATGCATCACAATCTTTGAAGATTGTTGGCCAATAAAATCCACATTCCAATACCTTTCGCGCTGTGCGGTTGGCTCCGTGGTGTCCTCCGGTCGGACCTTGGTGGCAATGCGAAATTATGCTCCATGCTTCGGGTTGCGGGATGCATCGGCGGATGATACAATCTGCACAGACTTTAAACATATATGGCTCTTCCCAAAAATAAGATTTAACAGAAAATAATTTCTTCTTTTGTTGGTACGAGAGCCCAGTTGGCAGAGTCTTTCCCACCAAGTAATTGGCGAAATCCGCATACCACGGGGTGTCAAGTTCAACTCTTCCTACTGTGTAGATTCGTTCATCCGTAAATGATTTATTGATTTCATCCGAAACATCGTCTTTTGGATTTTCCAGTCGGGAAAGGTGATCTGCTGCCAAATTTTCTGCGCCTTTTTTATCTCGAATTTCGATGTCAAATTCTTGGAGAAGAAGAATCCATAGAATCAGACGAGGTTTAGCGTATGTCTTGTTCATTAAATACTTCAAAGCAGAGTGATCAGTAAAAACAACGCATCGTGATAAAACTAGGTATGATCGAAACTTATCAAATGCAAACACCACAGCTAGTAATTCCTTTTCAATTGTTGTGTAATTTTCTTGAGCATCATTTAAGGTTTTACTTGCATAGGAAATTGGTTTGAAATGTTTGTCATACCTTTGACCGAGGACAGCTCCTACGGCGTAGTCAGATGGATCACACATGAGTTCGAACGGGAGGCTCCAGTCGGGACCCACCATAATTCGGGCGTGGGTCAGTTTGTGCTTTAGTGCCGCAAATGCGTCGTTGCATTCCGCCGTAAAGTCAAATGGAGCATCCTTCTCGAGAAGCTTTGTCAATGGTTGAGCAATTATGGAGAAGTCTTTGATGAAGCGTCGATAGAAGCCGGCATGGCCAAGAAAACTCCTTATTGCTTTCACATTGACTGGTGGTGGAAGGTTGGAGATGACGTCAATTTTAGCTCGATCAACCTCGATGCCTTGTGATGAAATTTTGTGTCCAAGGAAAATGCCCTCGGTCACCATAAAGTGGCATTTCTCCCAATTGAGAGCGAGATTCGTCTCTTCGCATCGGATTAGAACTTTTTCGAGGTTGTGGAGGCATTTGTCGAAGGAATCTCCGAATACTGAGAAGTCATCCATGAAGAATTCCATGATATCTCCCACCAACTCATCAAAGATGGCAATCATACACCGTTGAAAGGTTGCTGGTGCATTGCACAATCCGAAAGGAATGCGCCGATACGCAAAAGTGTCGTACGGACAAGTGAATGTGGTTTTCTCTTGATCTTCTGGTGAGATGGGACTCTGAAAGTAGCCAGACATCCCATCGAGGAAGCAATAGTAATTGTGGCCGGCCAATCGCTCGAGCATTTGATCAATGAATGGGAGTGGGAAGTGATCTTTTCTGGTGGCATCATTCAGGCGACGATAGTCGATGCAGACTCTCCAACCGGTGACTGTTCTGGTGGGGATGAGCTCATTCTTTTCATTGGTGATGACGGTCATTCCGCCTTTTCTCGGGACTACCTGGACAGGGCTCACCCACGAACTGTCGGAGATGGGGTAAATTACTCCAGCATCGAGCAACTTGATCACCTCAGCTTTCACTACTTCCTTCATGTTCGGATTGAGTCGACGTTGGGGCTGGACCACCGGCTTATAGTCATCCTCCATCAGCATTTTGTGCGTGCAAAATGAGGGATTGATTCCTCGAATGTCGGAGATCTTCCAAGCCAAGGCTCGTTCATGACTTTTCAGTAGTTTGATCAATCTCCCCTTCTGCTCCTCAGTTAGGGCCGCGTTGATAATGACAGGGAGCTTGGAGTTCTCTCGAAGGAAAGCATACTCGAGGTGGTTTGGTAATTGCTTCAGTTCGAGAGTTGGTGGTTCTTCGATGGAGGACTTGATTTTCTCCGATTTAGGGAGTTCTACCACCTTCTCCTCCTGCTCCAATTCTTCGGATTCCTCCAATAGTGCAGCTTGCTCAATTTATTGGACAGATCCCGTTGTTTCCTGTCCTCGAGTAAGGAAAAGATGTAAAGCATCTGAATGAAGAATCTCAGAAACAAAGTTAGCAGTCTCAGCATCAATTATATCTGAACAAAAATTGGCATCATCATTTTCACGAGCATATTTCATGCTTTCTTGAATTTTGAATGTCATTTGTTCTTCCCCCACTCTCAAAATCAATTTTCCATCATTCACATCAATTAGAGCCTTTGCAGTTGCAAGAAAAGGTCTACCAAGAATTAATGACACATCGACATCCTCATCAATATCTAGGATCACAAAATCGAATGGGAATATGAATGAGCCCATTTTAACAATTAAATCTTCTATGATGCCCCTAGGATGCACTATGGACCGATCAGCCAACTGGATGCTCATTCGTGTAGGATTAGGTTCACCTAGCCCTAAACGTTTAAACATTTATACTTGCTCCAAGGTCAGCTAAAGATTTATCAATATAGACAGAACCAATTAAGCAAGGTATAGAAAAACTCCCTGGGTCTTTTCGTTTCTCCGGAAGCTTGTTTTGGAGGATGGCCGAACATTCCTCATTTAGCATCACTGTTGACAGATCCTCCAATTTCCGCTTGTTGGTGAGGATTTATTTCAGGAAGCGAGCATACTTTGGCATTTGAAACATGGCCTCCACAAATGGGATGTTAATATGAATTTGCTTCAGGAGGTCCAGGAATTTGTCGAAGTGTGCGTCAAGGCGATCCTTGTGGATTCGTGATGGGAATGAAATTTTCGGCTTGTATTCTGGCACCACGAGCTTTTGGGGCTGAGTGGTGTCCGCATCTTTTTCTGGATTTGTATCTTTGTCGGTTTGAGGGGAGTTGCTCGGTTGCAACTTTTTTCCGCCCCGGAGTGAGATGGCCTTCAAATGTTGCTTCTGCTTCGGATTGATTTCGGTGTCGCTTGGCAGGCTGCCTTGATTTCTCTCAGAAAGTAGCTTGGCTATTTGCCCAACTTGTGTTTCCAAATTATGCACAGAAGCTTGAAGATGTCGTTGGCCCGCTTCAAGGTTTTGGAATCGATCCTCGGAGACGGAAATGTATTTGTCCAAAGCTTGGAATTTGGAGTCGGAGGTGGAGATAAACTTGCCAATCATATCTTCGAGACTAGATTTCTTTTCTTGTGGTGGCAGTTGTCGATGGTGCTGGTTGGAATTGCTTGATGATGCTTGATTAAATCCAGGTGGAGCTCGTTGATTCCCTTGGTTGGACCAAGAGAAGTTTGGATGATTTTGCCATCCTGGATTGTATGTGCCGCTATATGGATTACCGTTCCTCTGAGGATTGTTGATATAATCAACATGCTCGGTGGTAGATGTTGAGGAGATCAACTTGCACTCGGTAGTGTTGTGGTCACCAGCACACCATTCGCACTTGAACACCTTGCCGGATACAGTGAGCTGGTCGAACTTTTTGTTGAGGTTTTCAACTTGTGCGACCAAGGATGTAACTGGGTCAACTTGGTGTAGTCCGGCACTTCTGGTTGGCGGTGGTCTGCACTTCTTTCGGGGGGAATACCATTCATAGCTGTTCATTGCCATGTCTTCGATTAGCTGCTCTACTTGGGGAGGTGTTTTGTTGTTGATGGTGCCACCCCCTGCTGCATCAATTGATTGTTTCGTCTCTGGATTTAGCCCATTGTAGAAAGTTTGCAGTTGCAGCCAATGGAGAATGCCGTGATGAGGGCATCTCCTGAGGGTGTTCTTGAATCTCTCCCAAGTTTCGTAGAGAGTTTCAGAGTCTTCTTGGCGGTAGGCGGCGATGTCGTTCCTCAGCTTCGCCGTCTTGCTTGGTGGGAAATATTTGGCTAAGAATTTTTCAGCCAACCCATCCCACGTTGTGATGGAATTCCGTGGTTGACCGTCAAGCCACTCCCGTGCTCTGTTGTCGAGAGAGAACGGGAATAGTCGAAGGCGAATAGCATCGACGGATGCACCATTGATTTTGATGGTGTCACAGAGCTCCAAAAACTTCTTGATATGAGTGTTGGGATCTTCGTCGGGCATCCCATTGAATTGTACCCGATTTTGGATCATTTGTAGCATCCCAGTTTTGATTTCGAAGTTGTTGGCTTCGATATTGGGCCTTCGGATGCTTGAGTGAGTTCCGTCCAAGGTAGGACGGGCATAATCAGACATTGTCCAATTGTTCACTTCGGCGTGTTCTTCCGCCATTGTGTGTGGCTGCACTTGTTGCTCTCTACTTCGTTGACGAAGAGTTCTCTCGATCTCGGGATCAAGGTCGACTAGTCCACGTGGGTGGTTTCGGGTCATGCACTATTTCATGCACAAAAACAAGAACAACCCGTGAAAGCCACAAGTGTGATATAACAAGTAACAAGAAAAATAAAGCGACTAAATTAATAGTTCAAAGCTTTTTCTAATAACTTAGTCCCCGACAACGGCGCCAAAAACTTGATCGCCCGTAACTATCACAGGAAAAATAGGCAAGGGTACCTATCGTTCTAAGGTAGTATAGCAGGAAGCAAGGTCATATCCACAGAGACTTTGTGTACTAGTACTCAGCTTTTACCTATTATCTAGTCAATCGTTTTTAGTTGATTTTCGTTTAGAAATAAAAACACACGCAATAATAAAAACACAATAAAGTAGTTTTCAAAGTAAAATCAAGTGGAGAAGGCGTTGTCCCGGAAGTGAATCCCCCTAATATGCATTTTACAGACAAGTTGAATTTAACATAGATGAGTGTTAATATCTTAGACCGTGAAAATTCCCAATTTAGTGTTAACTCGTTCGTACATGTATTAACACCCTTTTGACTTAAGAATCAAGTGAAACCGTGGCTTACAAAAATCTTAAACCAAAGCAATAACCAGATTTATGAACTTTCGTATTAGGTTTTTAAGCTAATCCAGAGGAACTACGTGACCCCATCGCCGGTGGATCCGATCAATTCCTTCTTTTCACGAGGGATCTAACATGAAAAATTACCTCGCAGTCTCATTTACATGTATCAGACAAAATATACAATAGACGCGTACTATTGATACTTGCACATGATAAGTCGAGAAAAGATCGTAAGAACGAGAACAACACGTCTATATCAAAGATACCACTCAATCAAAGTAAAACATATTAGGGTTCATCAAATCCGGAAAAACTAGAAGATTAGTAGGACATGATGAGATTTAGAAAGATGAAGGTTGAGAACATTACCATGATGATGACGATGACAAAGATGGAGGGGTTGAGAATACGGTATGTATATTGAGTTAATAGACTAAACCTAGCAAACATCTCACGGGGGAATAATCATTGGGCGAAGACGGTGGAAACCGACCAATCTACCACCACAAATGATTATCAAAACCCCACAGAACAGAAGCTTACTTTGGTAATCTCAATAACGCAATATACCACGGTATTCCCAAATATGAATACGAACATGAGAACCACGATGGATGAAACACGAGATACGATTAACGAAATGAAAAGAAGTAACAAGAGTTTGGAATGAAAAGTGGATAGAGTTTAGGCTAACTTCAAATACAAGAAAGGAAGAGCAATGTGTAGAAGTAGGGTGTATAGTGTGTGTGTCTTCTCTCCCCCTCTCAACACAAACCCTCCCTCTATTTATAGTACAAATTCAGCTACTTGCTTGAGCTACTTGCTTCTAATGGCCAGCTACTTGCTTCTAATAAATTGACCAGCTAGCTTGTCTCTCAACCAAGGCAATTAGCAGCGGCTTGCTTGAGCTACTTGCTTCTAATGGCCAGTTGCTTGCTTCTAATAAATGGACCAGCTAGCTTGTCTCTCAACCGATCTGATTTGCGCCAGCTGCTTGCTTTCAATGGCCGAGGCAATTAGCAGCTGCTTGCTTTCAAATAATGGAGCTGCTTGCTTCTTTGTTTGGACCAGCTTGCTTCTTTGTTCCCACGAGAATCCCAAAATGAACCAGCTCTTCCTTATGTTTAGCGGTAGGCAGTTTGACTCTGCATTGTTAATTAGCTCTCTTTCCGTGATTCATCACCATAATACACGATGGGTCTCGTATATTGATAACAAAAGGGGACGCGGTCGGAGTGGTACGGCTCTTTGCCCTCGCCTGGGACGTCGCGGGCGAGAGTTCCACCGACGCCAGATTTCGAACCCTAACCATCTTTTTGTTGATTTGACTCATTATTCCGTTCTTATTGGATGGAATACCCTGAAACATGACTCAAACACAAAACCAAGCATAAAATCGGGAAATCTAATGAACTTGGTACAATTTATGTTATTTTAGGATGTAAAAGTGTAGGTGAATATAAAAGTGTAGTCAAATCTCAAAAACTTAAATATCGTAAGGCGTAGAATTTACCCCCTTTACACTCACCTTACTTCCGTCGGAACTGGCTATGATTTTGTTCCAAAGTTTCCATACTCGCTTTCAAATATTACACTCGTACTTTGTTGGAGTATGATAGACCGTTAATTGCACATGTTTTTACCCTTATTCTTGAGCCGTTTGAGATTTCGATTCTCGTGTTTTAGGCCGATTTCACACTATGTTGTTCTTGTTTGTGATATTTCAGGTACTAGTACGTGAATGAAGGTTTAGGAACGAGTTCGGGGTCGATTGGACGAAGTTTGGACGTTTGGCGAGAAGCTGAGAAGCCACACGGGCATGCCTAAAAGCCACACGGCCGTGTAGGGGACCCCTTGTGGCCGTGTGGAAATTCCAGGGAACTCACACGGGCACCCTGGAAAGCCACACGGCCGTGTGGGTCGTGGCCGTGTAGGAAGCCTGAAGCCACTTATCTAAACTCAAGTTTTGACACTCACACGAGCAGCCTAGGAGAGTCACACGGCCATGTGGCCTGGCCGTGTGAGTCAAGAAATTCTGGGTTTTAACCCAATTTGCAGCCAAAGGAAGGGGGTTCCGAGTTTTAGAGAAAGAAGGCGATTCCTAGAGAGAGAAAGCGATGAACCAGAGTTCCCAAGTGCCCCAGCTTGATCTTCATCACCATTGGAGCTCGGCTCACACTTGGAGAAGTGCTGATTGACGACCAGGAGCAGATTCTCATCCTTCACAGCATGATTTCTGCATCTGAGCTTGCCTTTGCTTTTCTCTCCATGGAGTAACTTCCTCATTCATCTGGGTATGGAGAACCCTAGATGTCTTAAACATATCCATGGGTATTATAACCAGTCCAGGCTTAGTTGGACCTAAAACAAATATTATATGTCTTAAACATATCGTGTAATAATCACATTAAGCACACAAAATCAATATATTTTCGACAATTATCACAACCCCACACTGAATACTTGCTTGTCCCTAAGCAACAACTTGAACAAGAGAACGATAATTGGAGGAAACCCAACACTGGCCAGGAGATACAACCTTCCTCAAAACACAAAAACCCATGACACACAAAACACAACATCAACAAAAAAAATTTTTCATTGTACTCTTGTGATAATCAGTAGTTTCTTTCTCAATTGATAAGTTGTGCTTTAATGATCATACCTTTCACCCCACACTCAAGGTCTTGCAACCCTTTAACATTGACTGACTCAAATCCACTAAAAATTCAATTAGCAAGCACTCAATTCAGATCGTCGGTAGTGGGTGATTAACAACTTATGGTGCAACAGTTATTAGGAGAGTCTGACCACATCAGTGAGGTGCATATCTCGTGAGGAAAATCTGGCTTACTCACACCAATTATGAGCAATTTACTAAGTATGAGTCTCAAAAACAAATGGGGTAAGCTTTTAGCAAACTTGCTTTTAACTTTAAGCACAACACTACCTTTTTGACAAGGAGAGGCTTTCTCTCTTTCTGCTTTTGCTTGCCGAGTGGTCGTATTTAGTACAAGTGGGATTTGTTTCTTACTACCGGTGACCAAGCAAGAGCAATTTCTGCTTCTTAGCACTCGCATAAGGGCTTCTTTTAACTCCTTTTCCTCGGTCCGTGTGGAGGGTCACTACACATCCTCAAATGGCACTTCACTCAACAGGGAATCGTACTTATAAGCAACATCGTACGGTCGCGAACCGATTCTCAATTGAACCTTTCCTAATCCCCTTGTGCAATGAGTGATTGCCTCACACGATCTTGGCATTTTACCCACACTTTAATTGTTATGGCAACTTTATTATATTTTACTTGTCAGGTAGTGTTTTCTCATTTATAAAGATACAGTTCACCCCATCATAAAACCTTTTAAAACAGATAGACTCAATGCAAAGTCACAAGCTCACAACAAATGCAAGTAAGCACGGTATCCAAACATGTCGAATGGTCAATGTTCTGCACCTAACTATTTCACCAAAAGTCATTACACTATCCTCACAAAAGAGAATGTTGCCAAAAGAGTTTGCTAATTAAAAGCATATCAAATCAGTCAAAACATCAAGCTCATTGTGAAGAACTTTGCAATTCAACACTAGTGGGGGGTGATTTTGATGATTTCATTCAAGCACAAACTCATTTCACACGCATCACGGTCATTTACATCATGTTACCACAAGAGTATACAAGGTTTTGTTTTAAAATTTTCTGATTTTAGGTGTTTTTTAGCCATTAGGTTAGCACAGGCAGATTGCACCAGCATAGGTAGACTGCATGCAGTTTGGCTGTGCATAGCCAAATGACAGATTTTTTTTTAGGGTTTTTTTTACCACATGCAACAGGGACAAACAACACTAAGACCCACCACCCCACACTCAGGATGGAACATTGTCCCTAATGTTCAACTCCTAATCTAAACATGCATGGGTTTGACACAACAAAAAAGAAAAATAAAGAAAAGAAAACTCACCTTGGGTTGCCTCCCAAGAAGCGCTTGTTTAACGTCCTCAGCCTGACGTTCATGGATTTTTCAACCAATGGGTATGGAAAGGTATCCAGAATACCCTCCCGAGCAATGATAGAACGCATAACCTCCATCCAACATATGAGTCGCCTCTGCAGGGCCAGGTGTGCGAAAATTTGGTATGACCTTCTTAGTTGGCATGTTGGATCCTTTAGGGAGGCGTAGGTGGTATTGCAGCGCCTCAAGCAAGTACTCTTCCTGTTTCAATGTCAGTGAAGAAGGAATAATAACAGGAAGATTGAAATCCTTACCCAAATATCTATACTTGAGGTGACCTGGCAAGGATTTCTGTCCTTGCTTAGATTTCAGACTTTGAGCTGCTAGGACATGTGATACTTCGCTGATCCACTATCACAGGAAGAGGAATTTTTTCTTTCTCGAGCTCCACTTTCAAAGTCATCAAATGCATAATGATTATGATCAACTTGAAAGACATTAAAAATTTCCTCCTCCTTACCTACTCGGAATGTCAACTTGTCTATCCCGACATCAATAAGTGCATCTCTAGTGGCTAGAAAAGGTGTACCAAGTATGAGAGGCAATCCCCGATCTTCTTCCATCTCCAGAATCACAAAATCTGTTGGGAGAATAAACTTCCCCACCTTCACCAATACATTCTCCACCACTCCTTTTGGAATTTTTACTGATCGATCAGCCAATTGGAGAGTGATCCGAGTAGGCTTAAGAACATCTCCCAATCCCAATTTCTTGTAGACTGAGTATGGCATTAAATTTATTCCTGCTCCAAGATCACAAAGTGATTTATCGAACTCTCTACCTCCAATGACACATGGAATGGTGAAGCTGCCCGGATCATCCCTCTTTTCTGGTAATTTATTCTGAATCACAGCACTACATTCACAAGTAAGGGTTACCTTCTCTAGATCAGTCCATTTGCGCTTCTTTGTCAGCAACTCCTTTAAGAATTTAGCATATGTAGGCATTTGTTCAAGTGCATCCGCCAATGGTATGTTTATCTGAAGTTGCTTGAACAGATTCACAAATTTCTTGAAGTTTGGGTCTTCCATGGGCTTCATTAATCTTTGATGCGACCCCGCTCACCCCGCATGACGTCACACGAGCTCAAACTAGATATCTACATGGACCATGGTTCAAGAGACGATTTAAGAGGTTTAAAGAGAGCTTGGAAGCATTCAAGGTGGAAGAAAAGGTCATTTCAAGCAAGGCCTACGAGTTTGTTGATGTGAAATCCATTGGCAGAATATATAATTCTCGTGGTCCAAAGATGAAGGTCCGAGTACGACGATACAAGGATCAAATGGGATCATTCTTGATGGACGTGGACTTGCTAGAAGGAAAGTCCATCACATTGCTACGATTTATGGACTAGAATGAAGAGAAGATGGGCTTGGTAGAAGGAAGGAAGATCTCCCATGGTGTGAACACAAGGTGTGAAAAGGAGTACAAGTGTGAAAGGAATATCAGGTGTGAACACAAGCCATGTGAGGGAGGATTGCAAGGCTAGAATCTAGGGAGTTGTTGACCAAGTCTTTTACTTGTCTTTTAAGGATTGTGTTTTTTCCTTTTACTTGTAGGATTTGTTTTTCATTTTAAGCTTTGGATTTGTGTTAGCTAGTCTATAAATAAGAGGTTGAGTTCCTCATTGTAACTCATTCAATTATCAATCAACTTTCAAGTTACAAGTTCATACGAACTAGTTCTTTGTGCAAGCTTCTGTTGAGAGTGCTCCAGGAGTTTCACGTGTCTCTTATCAACTAGAGAACGCGTCTAGTTGTGGCGAGCTTCTACCCAATAGCGATTGGCCTTATTCACGAGTGGGTGATTGTTTGATTGGTTTCATATACCAATTGGCCTTTCACACGAGTTGGAATCTGTTTGATCGTGTTCCATCATTATCTTTTGTTCGAGTTCTTGTTCGTTGGAGAAAAGCTTCGAAAACCCATAAAAAGTAGGAAAGCTGCGTACTTTGGTCACATCAATCTTTGAGGGAATGGTGCGGGAGGTTCATAAGGCTTTACCTCTTCATTATTGAATTTTTCCACCTTTGGAGGTGCACATGCAGAATGCTCATGCGCAGGCAGATTGCATGCAGTTTGCCTGTGCAAGTCAGATTTTTCAGCTTTTGCACTTTCTTCCTCTACAGCTGCTTTGCCCTCCTTTTCTACCGGATTTTCTTGCTCTTTGGATCCTCCAACTCCTTCCCACTCCTCAATGTGACAGCTACAACCATGGCGTCCTTCGGATTCCTCTCAGTATTTGCTGGTAAAGTCCCGGGAATCCTGCCTTGAATATCCGCCAAAGTTTGAGCCATCTGTCCCATCTGCCTCTCCATAGCTAGCATAGACGATTGTAAATTATTGTTGATATCTAGCTGTTGAGTGAAAAATTGATCCAGGCCCTTGAAATTATTGTCTGTTTTCTGCATATGAGCCAAAATCAACTCCTACAGCTGGGGCTTCTTCTCTGGTTGAGGTTGTTGCTATTGAAAACCAGGAGGTGGGATGTTTCGAACACCAGCTGGATTATTATTAGACCATGACATGTTGGGGTGATGTCTCCATTGAGGGTTGTATGTATTTGAATACATACCACCCTGGCCTTGACTTCGCGGATTATTGATATTCTGGACATCTTCCAACTGAGCAGCTCCCAGTGGACACATATCCCTATGATGAGCACCCTCACAAAGTTCACATAAGGCAACCTCCTCTTGTCTACCCAGAGCAATCTTGGCCAGCCTTTGTTCGAGTGCATCGAACTTAGAATCTAAATTGGCATCTATCTTGGCTTCTAGAATTGTAGCTCTGTCAACCTCATGCAAGCCTCCTCTTCTTCGAATACTGCTTTCACTACCCCATTCAGTGGCTTCTGAACATATCTTCCCTACTAGATCATATGCTGCTGGTGCCTCCATGCTTGTGAAATCATTCCGCGAAGCATTATTAAGGGCATCCCGGAACTCCCTTCTGATTCCATTGAAGAAAATAATGATCACGTTCCAATCTTCAAGACCATGGCTTGGGCATCTCATCAATAGCCCCTTATAGCGCTCCCATGCCTCAGTCAGACTCTCATCATCATCCTGCTTAAAAGTAACAATTTCCTCTTGCCTCTTCATTGCCAAGGCAGGTGGGAAGTACTTATCCAGAAAGGCCTTCTCAAGCTGAGCTCATGTCGTGATGGAATGTGGTGTTAAGTTCTGAAACCAGTGTGATGCATTCCCTATCAGAGAGAATGAGAACATCCAAAGATGAATTGCATCATCAGACACAGTTGGGCTCTTCATCGTATCACATATGTTTGCGAACCGACGAAGGTGTTCATGAGGATCCTTAATGCTAGCCCCGGAGAAAGTGTACCCGTTGGTGATCATATTGATAAATGCTGGGGTAATCTCCATGGTTGCATCCCCAGCCGGAATGACAACACATGAAGCTCGGGCTCCAGTCCTTCGATTCAAACGAGCCCTGATCGAACGATCCTTGTCTGCCATGATGACAGGCTCGATGTCTCGCGGTGGTGTGGTGTCGGTGGTGTCGGGACGACAGGTGATGAAGCCTGCCCTCTCTGTTGAGGATTATGGGTTAAGGAAGGCCTAGGAGTTGTGGTTGGCTGCTTCCCTAACTTGACCTGCTTCCTGTTCTGTCGACAGGTCTTCTCGATCTCCGGATCTAGTGGCAGTAAATCGCCGGTCGTCCTCCTAGGCATGCACAGGGAGGATAAACCTGAAAATTCTCCTGCACACTAACACCCAGATCAAAATAGTTCACTCACTAAAATCAATAAAAGTAAGGTATGGCAGTCCCCGGTAACGGGGCCAAAAATTTGATAGGGCAAAAGCGTAAAGCTCAATTCCTATCTTGTAGTAAAACCGGAAATCCGGGTATCGTCTCTCAGGGACTGGTACAACCTTATAATTTATCAATTTTATAAAGCAAACTATAGGTGAAAATAGTTTAATGAGACTAATTTCTAAAAGCAAAATAAAATAAACAAAGTAACTAAATGAAAACTGTCGGGAGAAATCAATGGAGAAAGCTCTGGGTGAAACACCGGGACTCGCTACCTATCTTATCCAAACTAGTTCACATTTTCTATCAGTTTAATCCATATTTCTACAGCCATGATATCACTACTGTGCTAGCTATCCCTGTCGGGAATTACTACGTACTAAACAATTAAATCAAATCCTACTGTCGTAGCTCAATGACTTAATTATTTAGCCTGAAGATCGATATCCTATTTAAGACCGCATAGCACCTTATTTAATCCAATGTCGCTTCGATAAGTTACTATGTCACATGAAATATGTTCAGTCATTAGGGTTTCACTGTCGCTAATAACCTAATTAACTACAAATCAATGTATTGGTGGCCAGTCAACACAAAGCATTAAGTAATTCCAAACTCCCTGCTTGCTCCGCCAAAAAAATAATTCCAGTCCACTCCCCGAGATGTCTCCTTCCTTTTTTCTTTTCCAAGCCTCTCACCCTCCAAAATTAGTTCCGCCCCAATTCTCGGGTCCAAAAAAATATATCCCCTTGCAATTTAATTCCTCCCGTGTCCAATTATTCCCCCTGGCCCAAATCCCTTCCTTAATTCCCTTCTCCTTTGCAATTAAAATGCCCCCGACAAAATTCCTCCATCCGCCCAGGCCAAAGAGAATCCCTAGCCCACAAAAGTACAGTCCTTGTTCAACTCCTCAGTAAATTCCGGTCCAATGTACATCCCGTCCACTTGAATTATTCTACCCACCAATGAAAATTTCTCGTTTCATTTACATGAAATATATAAAATATTTGGCACTTGATGGTAATGGTTTTATAACCATTCCAGGCTTAGTTGGACCTAAAACAAGTATTATATGTCTTAAACATATCGTGTAATAATCACATTAAGCACACAAAATCAATATGTTTTCGACAATTATCAACTGCCGTTGGATCCGGAGCTCGAACGCACCTGTCGCCAACTTAGGAGACAACAGTGAGCTAGACTGGCTACGAAGGAGCGCATAGACGGCCACTTGAGCAGCGATTCTGAGGAACAATACGAGATGGAAGGCGAACACAACCCACCCCAGGGGAATCCTCTCCAGGTTCCCCCGGTGAATCATTTCTTGGGGAACAACCCCATACCCCAGGCAGATGGGGTTCATCATCCACCACCGCCGCCGGGTCCCACCTTGGAGTACTACTACACTCCACGGGTTGCTGACATCCGCCCTATCATCCTCTACCCGCCCATTCCAGCGAACAACTTCGAGATCAAGCCATGTTGGATTCAACTCATTACATCCTCTATCCAGTTTCATGGCTTGAAGGATGAGGAGGCAAGGGTGCACCTTTCCCGTTTTCTGCAGCTGACAAACGGGTTCAAGCTGAACGGTGTCCCTGATGATGCAATCCGCCTTCACCTCTCCCCCCATTCTCTGGCGGGGCATGCTAAGAGGTGGTTGGAGACCCAGCCCCCATTGTCCATCACCTCTTGGGACGATCTGGCTGACAACTTCGTGCACAGGTACTATCCGGCATCGAAGACCATAGAGATTCAGCGGGAGATCACCCACTTCCGCCAAGAGCCAGACGAGTCACTTCATGATGCATGGGAGCGGTACATGGGATTTTTCTGGCAGTGTCACCATCATGGCTTTAGTGATGCATTCACAGTGGGGAATTTCTACAGTGCTCTCTCTCCGGAAAGCCGGAGGGTGATTGAGTCTCTATGCCCAGGAGGGGACATTCTTACTAAGACTCCACCCGAACTGAACCAGATGATCAGTACATTGGCTGCCAGAGATCATTCCTGTGGGTAGAGCACCAGAGGCAGGAATTCCCGGGACTGTGGTGTGCACGCCATGGAGGCCAGGTCCGGGCTCGAGCAGCAGGTGGCTGAGTTAGTGCGGACATTGAAGCAGCCCAACCGTCTTATTCCGGGCAGAGGTTTGGCGGTACCTCCAGTAGCTCAATGTTAGTAATGTGAAAGTTCGAATCATCTGGTTGAGGACTGCCAGGCTATGCGGGAGTCCTCTACCCCCCAAGAGTAGTTGGACTTCATCGCCAATGCTCGGCGCCTCGATCCATATAGTAACACATACAATGGGGGGTGGCGCCACCATCCCAACTTCGCTTGGAGTAGCAACACCACTAAACCACCTGGTTTCCCAACACCAGCAGGTGGTTTTCAGCAGAGGCAGCCTTTCCAGGCTAGGAAGGGGCCACCCCCTCAGCAGCAGCCCTACCAGCCTAGGCAGGGGCAGCGATTCCAGCAGCCCCAGCGTCAGTATGCCGAGCCAGCAGCAGCTCCAGCTCCCGATAAGCAGATGACCGAGGTGAAGAACATTTTGGCGGCATTCATGACTACCAGTCAGGCGAATTTCACGAGGATGAACCAGAACATAGCCTCACTGGAGGCAGGCCAGAGGAACCAGGGTGCCATTTTGCAAGATTTACAGAACCAGGTTGGTGACATAGCTCGCCAAATTAATACCCGGGCCCCGGGAACTCTACCTGCCACTACCATCCCCAATACACGGGAGCCACACCAGCAGCTGGATGCCATTTTTACCAGGAGCTGTAAGATCATATCCGCTGATCCTGCCCCGGCCAGGCAGGAGGAACCACTACCTGCTTCAGCACTTCCAGCCGACGATGCAGAAGTGCGGGCTGAGAAGGAAGCCCCTGCTCCCAAGCCACAACCAGTGGTTAAGGAGCATGTACCCCAGCTTCCCTTCCCCACTCGCCTACACAAAGACAGGCTGGAGACTGAGTTTGCCAAGTTCATGGCAATGTTGACGCAGTTCAACATCAGCATGCCGTTCGTGGAGGCATTGTCGAAGATTCCCAAGTACGCTAAGTTCATGAAGGATTTTCTCTCCAACAAGAAGAAACTTGGGGATCTCTCGACATTGCTGCTGAGCGAGGAGTGTTCTGCTATCCTGCAGAACAAGCTGCCCGAGAAGCGCAAGGACCCAGGGATTTTTACTATCCCTCTTACTATTGGCAGCATGCATGTAGGCAAGTCCTTGGCGGACCTAGGCGTTAGCATAAATGTCATGCCATATAAGTTGTTCAAAAAGCTAGACTTAGGTGAACTTAGCCCTACTAGGATGAGCATCCAGTTAGCTGATCGCTCTATTGTGCATCCTAGGGGTATCATAGAGGATCTGCTTGTTAAAGTAGGCGCATTCACATATCCTGTTGATTTTGTTATTCTAGATATAAATGAGGATGTGGATGTGCCTTTGATTCTGGGTAGACCATTTCTTGCCACCGCCAAGGCACTTATTGATGTGCATAGTGGTAAACTGATCTTGCGTGCTGGGAATAAACAGGCCACGTTTTCTGTTTCGGAATTAGATCATTGTGATATGCCTGCCGTCACTCCTATGCATGCTATTTCTCATCAGGTACACGAGCCTGTCGTGTATCCCTCTGTGCCTCTCGTTTTGCAGGATCCCCCTCTCACACCTTCGCCGCCACTCCTGTCAACCTCACCGCCAAACAAAAAGATCAAAGAGGAGTGGCGGCCGAAGCAACAGGTGGCTACGCCTTCTCGGAAGAAAGGTGGAGTCCACTATGAGCTGGTCCCACCTCCTGCACCACGAAAACCCTGGCCATCCGAGTACTCACTCGCTTGCATCCTGCCAGATGGCCAGGTCGAGCTGACTAATGCTAGTGGTCGCACCCGTCGGGTGCATGGCCACCATCTGAAACTGTATCTCAAGAGCGATGTGGATCCGCTCTTGGAGGTACATGTTCATGCACCTCTCTGAGAATCCACCATGGGCGTCCAGCTAAAAGACGGTAAAGAAGCGCTTGTGGGCAGGCAACCCCACCTAGGTTTGCATTTTCTTACCTTTTTCCTTTTGATTTTTATTTTTATTTTTTGTGTTTTTGAGTCTTGAGGTGTTGTCCAAGAGTCGAGTGTCGTTTTTTAGTAAAAACAGGTCAAATTCGGGGTTCTGGCAACCCACACGGCCAGTCCTAAAAATCACACGGTCGTGTGAAATTGGGTTTTGGCCGTGTGGAGGCCCTGGACTTTTCACACGGGCAGGAGGGGACCCTCACACGGCCGTGTGGATTTGGCCCTTGCCCGTGTGAAGGCTCGGCAATTTCCACACAGCCAGTTTTGCATTTCACACGGCCAGGCCGTGTCGGACCACACGGGCACCACTGCACCTCACACGGCCGTGTGGCCTTGCCTGTGTGGCCGACCCAGCGCCTTTAAATTCGGCCGACACGACCGCGTGGCCAGAAAACCCAAAATCCTCTCCCCCTCACCGAAAAACCGCGACCTTTCGCCTTTTTGTGGATTTTCCGGCAATTTTTGGTCGATTTTTCAACAAACCAACACCACACTCAACCTTTCCTCCCCATTTTCGGCCTATCCCTCGATTTTGAGGCGATTTGGACCGAGTTTGAGTCGATGGAGGCAATTTCCGACGAGCAATTTTGGGCAGATTTTGGGATTTTCGTCGCTTCCATTGCCTTCCCCTCATCATCCCCTACACCTCTACTTGTGTCTCCATGTTCGATTTTGACCTTAACCTTGTGAATTGTGGAGAATTGGGTGTTAGGGTGTATGTCTAGAGAACCACTTTGCATTGTGTGAATCGTGTGCAATTGATTGAGGGGAAGGCTTGGTTTATGTGTGAATTGTGTTGGGCAATGTCCCCCATGCTTTTTTGAGCCCTTGTGTGCAAGAAATTTGTCAATTCCATGCTTAACTTAATAGTGCACACAAGGTTGGGGCCCTTAATGATGTGCTTTGAAGGTGTATTTTCTATGGATGTGAACCTTAAGTTGCCTAATTTATCATGGATGTGCACCCCCACCCAGATTATGCTTGTTTGATCGAGTTTTTGACCCCCAAACTATTGATGAAACCATGCTTCGGCTGTTTTCTGTTCTCAAGTGTGGGGCTGTGTTTAACCTTTTCTTTGGCTCTTTTGGCTCCACTTTGGGTTGCTCTTTTGCAGGACCATGAAAAAACCCGACCTCAAGCACCCGTTCATCCGGGATTTGAAGAGGAGCCCCCACCAGGATCGTTTTAAGCGCGTCCTGGCCTGCTCGTTTGGGCAGCATCACTGCTGGTCCAGGCAGGAGTTTGAGAAGCTGAATTGCTATGATCACTTCTCCGCCATTGTCACCAACCGCCCGTGGCGCCGTCTGCTCTCCATTCGCGAGAAGGTCTACCACGAGCTCGTGCTTGAGTTCTATACGACCTTCAAGCACGAAGAGACGGAGGATTGGGCAGAAGGTGAAGCCGTCAAGTTCAGGCTCGGCGGTTCACCCCGCTCCATGAGCTACCACGCCTTGGCGACCGCTCTCGACCTAGGCCTGGCCGATGATAGGGACTACGTAATCGAGCTCACCGATCCGGTGGGAGTGAACTTCAAGACGCTGTACACCCGCCTAGCTCAGCCAGGCCAGCGTCCCTTCGTGGCCGGGCGGACGAAGGACAACACCCTGCAGCTCGATAACCGCATTCTCCACCACTTGCTGGCGAAGTCCTACACTCCAGCTCGGGAAAGTGCCAGCACCATCACCAAGAGAGCCATGTACTTCATCCAGTCCATCCGCCAGGCGAACCATCTTCTCCACCTGGGTTCTGTGGTGGCCAGAACCTTTGACAAGAGTACTTCCGAATTGAAGAGTCTACACTGCACTCCCCTCATCACCCGCCTGGCCACCTACTTCCAGATATCACTGCACGGTTGCACAGAGCTGAGGGGGCACCAGTGCCTTTGGCGAAGAAACGATCCAGCACATGCACCTGCTTCGAGTCGAGCGCGACATCAAGTGGATCGCGGGGTTTCCTCAACCTCAGATCCTAGTGGAGGACCAGCCCAATGCTCTTGAGGATGAGGCTGCTGCGGATGCCCACCCCGAGGATGTGGATGATGCTACTGCCCCCAGCCCCACCACCTTCGAGTACGGGGGTGGCAACTCCACTTTCCCCGGCTAGGACTACTTCACTCACCAGTTCGAGCAGCTGCGTCTCCAGAATCAGCAGCTCCTCGACCATCAGCTCCAGTTCCAGCAGCACTATTCGGCTCACTAGGCCGAGTATCAGACCCGGATGGCTGCTTATGATGAGCGCCTTGACCGTATGGAGACCCAGCAAGGGGTGACCCTGGCTCACATCGAGCGGGAGAAGGCCCGATCTCGACGCATGCAGGAGGTCCAGCAACACCTGCTCCAGTTGCTACCGGGCGAGCAGCCAGTCTGGAGGACTCCCTGGGAGGACTCTCCACTTCCACCTCCACCAGTTGATGATGATGACGCCTTCATGAACGACATCGATCTGGACAACCATGGCGACGAGTAGGCTGTACTCGTCGCCCCTCTGAGTGTGTGTTCATTTCAGACTTTTCAATTTTTTGCTCCATGTGTGTGCGGAGCTTGAACTTAGTCTGTCGTTTGTTTTTGTTTTTTTTCCCTCTTTTGTGGATTGTCTATTTTGTGGCCATCTAGGCTAACTCTGATCCCTAACGCACAGTGTGCTAGTGTGTTCTTGCTGTTCCCTTCATGCAGCACTGTTCCGTTCGTCCCATTTGTTTCCCGCTGACTGGTCCACTTCCAGTCTCCCGACAGTATTTCAATCCGGTAACATCGTTCTCCTATCTCTCCCTATGCTCCATTGAGGGCAATGTCATGCTTAAGTGTGGGGGGTGCTTTGTATCGGTTGGAATCTATATATGTGTGCTTGGAGCCTAGTCCACTGTCCAAATCTTGAGATTTGAGGGCTCAAGTACTACTGTTCGTATGATCGTATTGGCACTGTGTTTTGAATGGTGAATTGGATGGTTTTCGGATTAATGCATGACAACTGGATTGTGCTAGGACAACCTATAACGATGACTGAGACGTGCAGTAGAGTTGTGTAGGGGTTCAGTTTTTCAACTGCTTGCTTACCAACTGTGACTTGGATTGATCACTTTTTCTTGACAGTCGTTTATGCATCTAGTTCAGGGAATCAGAATGAGAGATAGAGCATATAGGTAGCCATGTGAGATTTGAGCCTTCTCGTTTCTTTCTTGTGCGATAGATCCCTCTTCCATGATGTGTAGCATTCTCGTTGTCATTAGCTAAGATGATGGAGGCATAGGATTAGCCCACGACCAAATTGACTGTCCTGGTGTGTCATACCCCCTAGTCAGCCCCTTTGAGCCATGTGTTATCCTTTCTTTCGGTCTACAATGAAAAATCACCCTTTTGCAACTCTTAGAAGGTTCCACAGAGTGGTTTTTACATGTTTTCTGCTGTTCTGCTAAATGTAATGTGAGGGTTGGAGGTAGTTCTTAAAAAGTTGGGCACGTGTTTGTAAAAAGTGAATAGGTGGTGGTTCTCTCAAGAAATGGAAAAAAGAAAAAGAAAAAATGAATGAAAGCAAAAGAGAGCCACCACCAAAAATCTGAATAATGCCCATTAAGTAGTGTTTCTTAGCAGTTTGGCTTGGAAATACTAGCATTTATGTGACCTCTTTCGCTCTTGTGCTCTAAAGAATTTGAGTAATGCAGAATGGCAAGAAAGAAAGTAAGTAGTTTGATTGGCTGTGATTGTGTTGGGTTGGAATTATGGAACCTTGTGCTATGAATACTTCCACCACCAAAAAGTCCTTTTCCCCATGTCCAAGACCCTAGCCAGTCATTTGACCCTGTGTCTAAGACCTCCGAATTAGTTAGTGATCACACCCCATATGTGAACTCTAGCATTTAGAGGCTGCCGTCATGGTGAAGAGATGTTAGGGATTGAGAGAATAAGCATGCACATTTTTCGCATCAAATTGTCCTGAACCCATTGGTCGAGAGTGAGCGATTCATTTTCTCATACTCTCTATACTCTTTATCCCGGTGAGGACCTAGATTGCTCGGTCTCAATTCTGATATCTTGAGTTTTGTGCATGAGGCGACTGTCTTGAGTAAGTGGTTGAGTCAAGTCTATGTTGGTTGATGAACAGAAGGGAGACTCCTCCTTTACTCGATTTTGCTGCACTCAAATGTCCTCTGTGGTGGTTGTCCAGGTTTCTATTGAAGTTGTTCATGTATTGATGTTTGGAAGCCAGTACGATTCACGTGCTCTGTGCCTATATGATTTGTCCCCAATGTTGGTATGATTGAAATATGTGAGCTTACCTTGTGTCTGACTTGGTTTGCTTGGGGACAAGCAAACGGTTAAGTGTGGGGGAGTTTGATAGACCGTTAATTGCACATGTTTTTACCCCTATTCTTGAGCCGTTTTAGATTTCGATTCTCGTGTTTTAAGTCAATTTCACGCTAGGTTGTTCTTGTTTGTGATATTTCAGGTACTAGTACGTGAATGAAGGTTTAGGAACGAGCTCGGGGTTGATTGGACGAAGTTTGGACGTTTGGCGAGAAGCTGAGAAGCCACACGGGCATGCCAAAAAGCCACACGGCCGTGTAGGGGACCCCTTGTGGCCGTTTTGAAATTCCAGGGAACTCACACGGGCACCCTGGAAAGCCACACAGCCGTGTGGGTCGTGGCCGTGTAGGAAGCCTGAAGCCACTTATCTAAACTCCGCGTTTTAACACTCACACGAGCAGCCTAGGAGAGTCACACGGCCATGTGGCCTGGCCGTGTGAGTCGGGAAATTCTGGGTTTTTAACCCAATTTGCAGCCAAAAGAAGGGGGTTCCAAGTTTGAGAGAAAGATCCCGATTCCTAGAGAGAGAAAGCGACGAACCAGAGTTCCCAAGTGCCCTAGCTTGATCTTCATCACCATTGGAACTCGACTCACACTTGGAGAAGTGCCGATTGATGACCAGGAGCAGATTCTCATCCTTCACGGCATGATTTATGCATCTGAGCTTGCTTTTGCTTCTCTCTCCATGGAGTAACTTTCTCATTCATCTGGGTATGGAGAACCCTAGATTTGTGTGTTAGGTCAGATTGTATGAACCCAAGTATAGATTCTTTTATATGATTATGTTCAATTGAGGTTTGGTTTGTTGAATGGCATGAATTCTGATCAAATTCCTGTTGTTTCTGCTTTAACCTAGAAAGAGAATATCTGCCTAGGTTGATAGAGCACCCTTGATTGAAGTTAGGGAGTTGGTGACTTTAATCGAGGAGCCAACTCACTATTCTGTACCGAATTCACTTCGGTAGTGGAGGTTTTCTTCATTAGGGCCTCAATCTGTTTACTCCGGTGGAGGTTAGTCGCCCGCTAGAGACTCAGATTGAGAGGGTCTGGAGACCTTTAGTCGAGACTTCAGGCTATTTAAGAACCTCCAGCAGTGTAACTATCATGGAAACTGAACTTGGTAAATTACAATCCGGCTTAACTGCAGTCTAGGGGGGAACCATATCCGGGTGACCTCTCTCGACTTGAAAACAACTGTTTAATTGCTTTGCTTGTTTGCTTATTTGAACCTGCACTAAAGTTTCACTACTAGATAATAAGAATTCACTGAGTAGTCTTTACATCTAGGACCCGGGTTGACATTAAAACCCAAACCTGCTATTCTACGCTTTAGGAAGTGGTTACACTTTGCCATTTTCTAAAGTGATGGTTAGATAGAGTCAGACCAGCTTGCTTTGGTCGTTATTGGCCGCCGCTGGCAATAACAACCCCTCGTCGTCCGTCCGTGTGCAGAGATCAAGTCACCTCATGCTTGGTTAAGTGACACCTCCTGTTTGCTTAATCATGGCCACCTGCATGCTCAATAATGGTCCTGCTTGCTTGTGTGGGGGTGATTACGGCGCGTCTTTCACTTCGCAAGCGGATGAGCATTGCCTCCTACTTGCTTAAGCTAGCACCTCTCGTAGTGGAGATAGTAGATAGCGCCTCCCAGGAGAGCATCGCCTCCTGATTGCTTAAGCTAGCACCTCTAGTACGAGAGTACATTGCGCCGCTTCGACGATAACCATGACACCAGCAAGCTTCATTCCTCTACCATCCGACCTCGCCTCCTGCTTGGTTAAAAGTCCCGGCCTCACACCTGTTGATTTTGCTCCACTTCCGCCTTTAGTTACAGGCAGGCCGCGCGCCTGCTTTCATCCGCCTTCGAGGACATTCGCACATCCGCCACAATCACCATCGAAAATTGGTGCTGCTGAGTTCCCCCTCCTGCGTGCTTAAGCAAGCATGTCCCATGATAACACCTAAATTATACATATATTTGCCTACACTTTTACATCCTAAAATAACATAAATTGTATTAAGTTCAATCGATTTCCCGATTTTATGTTTTGTTTTGTGTTTGAGTCATGTTTCAGGGTATTCTATCCAATAAGAACGGAATAATGTGTCAATTCCACAAAAAGATGGTTAGGGTTCGAAATCTGGCGTCGGTGGAACTCGAGCCCGCGACGTCCCGGGCGAGGGCAAAGAGTCGTACCACTCCGGCCGCGTCCCCTTTTGTTATCAATATACGAGACCCATCGTGTATTATGGTGATGAATCACGGAAAGAGAGCTAATTAACAATGCAGAGTCAAACCGCAAACTGCCTATTGCTAAACATAAGGAAAATCTGGTCCATTTTGGGATTCTCGTGTGAAGCTAGTAGCTGAAGCAAGCTGGTCCATTTTGGGATTCTCGTGTGAAGCTAGTAGCTGAAGCAAGCTGGTCCAAATAAAGAAGCAAGCAGCTGGAGGATGGTTGGTGTCAAATTTTGGTCCCAAAAATAGAAGCTAGCAGGTCCATTATTCGGGAAGCAAGCAGCTGCATCGTCCTAAGCAAGCAGCTCCTCCTCCCTTGCCTTCTGAAGCTAGTAGCTGAAGCTAGTAGCTGGTGCAAATCACGACGTGGGAGCAAGCTACCAGGTCAATTTAATGGAAGCAAGCTGGAGAATTAAATGGACAAGCAAGCTCGTCCAAATAATGAAGCAAGCACGTCCATTAAGCTCGTCCAGAAATGAAAGCAAGCAGCTGCCTCGTCCAGAAATGAAAGCAAGCAGCTGCCTCGTCCAGAAATGAAAGCAAGCAACTGGCCATTGAAAGCAAGCAGCTGGTCATTATCAAAGCGGGACAAGCAAGCAGCTGGTCCATTTATTACAAGCAAGTAGCTCAAGCAAGTAGGTCATTTTGTACTATAAATAGAGGGAGAGGACACACACTAGAGAGCCTACCATTTTTCTTCACTTTGCTCTTCCTTTCTTGTATTTGAAGTTAGCCAAAACTCTGTCCACTTTTCATTCCAAACTCTTGTTACTTCTTTTCATTTCGTCAGTCATATCTCGTATTTCATCCATCGTGGTTCTCATGTTCGTGTTCGTATTTGGGAATACCGTGGTATATTGCGTTATTGAGATTACCGAAGTAAGCTTCTGTTCTGTGGGGTTTTGATAATCATTTGTGGTGGTAGATTGGTCGGTTTCCACCGTCTTCGCCCAACGATTATTCCCCCGTCAGATGTTTGTTAGGTGTAGTCTATTAACTCAATATACATACCGTATTCTCGACCCCTCCGTCTTTGTCGTCGTCATCATCATGGTTATGTTCTCAACCTTCATCTTTCTAAATCTCATCATGTCCGGCTAATCTTCTAGTTGTTCCGGATTTGATGAACCCTAATATGTTTTACTTTGATTGAGTGGTATCTTTGATATAGACGTGTTGTTCTCGTTCTTACGATCTTTTCTCGACTTATCATGTGCAAGTATCAATAGTACGCGTCTATTGTATATTTTAACTGATACATGTAAATGAGACTGCGAGGTAATTTTGCATGTTAGATCCCTCGTGAAAAGAAGGAATTGATCGGAGCCACCGGCAATGGGGTCACGTAGTTCCTCTGGATTAGCTTAAAAACCTAATACAAAAGTTCATAAATCTGGTTATTGCTTTGGTTTAAGATTTTTGTAAGCCACGGTTTCACTTGATTCTTAAGTCAAAAGGGTGTTAATACATGTGCGAACGGGTTAACACTAAATTGGGAATTTTCACGGTCTAAGATATTAACACTCGTCTATGTTAAATTCAACTTGTCTGTAAAATGCATATTAGGGGGATTCACTTCCAGGACAACGCCTTCTCCACTTGATTTTACTTTGAAAACTACTTTATTGTGTTTTTATTATTGCGTGTGTTTTTATTTCTAAACGAAAATCAACTAAAAACGATTGACTAGATAATAGGTAAAAGCTGAGTACTAGTACTCGAAGTCTCTGTGGATACGACCTTGCTTCCTGCTATACTACATTAGAACGATAGGTACCCTTGCCTATTTTTCCTGTGATAGTTACGGGCGATCATCCCACAGTAGAGAGACCACCTCGAGGTAGAAGAGAAATCACAGAACGGCTGGCTGCCGCCTTCGCTACTAACGCGTGAAGAAAGGGATTAGGGTTGGATTTTAAGGTGAGGCCGAGTAGACTTTAGGGTTTAATTATTCAGGGTATTTTTTGGAATTTCACAATTACGGGTGAGTTTAATCCGAAACTCAATTAACGTCTGTAATTTTCTCACTTCGTGTCGAAACTCGACAACGTTTGAACTATCATTTCACATTTGTAATCATCTTCGATGATACGACGGAACTTGACCCAGGGGTATAATAGTCATTTTGACTTTTGGAAAGAGCGGGTTGTAAGAAACACTCAACAATAACTCATAAACGGCACAACACAACTAAATTATTCCAACAATGCCTCCCCTGAACTGAAGACGGCTACGGCTCCAGCTTCCTCCTTTCAATCACCAGCTGATCCATAGCTTCTAACTACTAATGCTAACAAAAGTCTCCCCTAAACCGAAGCGTTGTAAACCTTCAGTTTAATATTCAGTCTTTCATAAGCTTCACAATTGAACCACCAAATTCACACGTATCAACCTTCTTCCTTAGTCCCCTTCCATACATAATATGATTTTGAGTTCTTGTGTCTCCCATCACATTGAGCTTCCATTCTATATAATTTAGGATTCTTCTCATCTAACTGCATTGTTTTGAATACCCAGCAAACACCACAACCTTGTTTTCTGTGGATACCAAAGTAGCCATTCCCTGCTTCTGTCACCCCAAAGACAACTTCTATTGCTTCTTGGAATACATGATCATCCAAGCTTTCAGACTGCTCACAATTTTCAAACTTTCTTCTGAGCTTCTCTCGTACGTCCACCTTTATTTCCAAAGTAATTAAGGACAGTTGCCAACTAATTTCCTATCCCATAATGCATTTAATTCACTAAAGGAATTTGATTAGCATCTGTACTTAATCTTCCAACACCACCATTAGTAGACTCACAAGTTTCAAGCTTTCTCTTTAATCTTTTCAAGCTTTCCAAGTCCATTGCTCGAGTTACAATGCCAAAGTGCATAATCCCTTCAGGGGTTGAATGCCTTAGAGAGTGAAAATTGGCACCCATACACTTGCTTCCTGGATTCAAAATGTTGTTGTGCATTTCTACTCATCCTCTCACTCCTGCCTTCCATTCTAGATCTTTTGAAATTCTCTTAATAGTGTTGGTCTTCATCATGTTAAAGCGAGTTGCAGCACCAACTGCAAAGCTGACAAGAACAGCCACAACACTGCAAAAACTTGCTGCAAAAACTGTTCTGGAACTACTGAATTCCGGTGGAAAGTGACCAAACTAACTACATTCAATTAATTGACAACAACATTTGAAGTTACCCACTTAGATCTTGATGTTAGCATCAACCCAACTGCAAAACTAGTACAGTGAAGCTGAAAACTTTCTAACAACTTCATAGCAATGTTCTTTTGACATTTGAAGATCCATTGATCACTTTGAGAGACTTCAACACCATTCCACCCGGGTCTATTAACTCAACCATAGATTTCATTGAGGTTTTAACCTCCTTAACCAGTAGTTCAATACTTTTGCCATACATCCCATCATCCACATACAACCTAACTAGGATCAAATCATTCTCATCCTTCACAAATAGTATGTGTTCATACTAGCATTTGATAAAATCCAGTAGCCAAAAATACCTTTCAGTTCTACAGGACAACATCCTGCAATTTTGCTTCACTCCACAGTTTGCTTTCTCCAACTTAAGTACCTTATCTCTCTCTCTCTCTCTCTTTCAGCAACTAAATCCACTGTTTTTGGTTCATCAGCTCCTGACACCCTTTTAGCAGCTACTAGAACTCTTGTTACTTCATTATAACTTGTCACTCCTGATGGATCAGTTGGTATATGATTACCACTACCTTCATTTGCTTCAGAATGTGGAGTTTTCAAGCACAACCGGCTAGTGATTATGTTTGGAACATTCATATCATAATGCAGCACAAATGTGCGATCAATTATGATCTTTGTTCGCAGTGGAAACCCTTTCTCATCATGAGACACCTTGCACACTCTCCCTTTGGTGAGAAGAGTGGGACTCTTCTCTTGAATTTTGCCTCCACTGTACCTATCGCCAAAAGCACCAAAATCCCTTTCTCAATTCATATTCCTATCACAAGCCATTCTCCTATCTATACCAAGTTGAGACCGTTCCCAACCTAAATTTGGTCTTCCTCTAGTATATACACCATTCACTCTCACAGGTCTTCCATCAATTGTCTGGCAATTCATATAATCAATTGCATCAAACACTAACCTGGGATTTTTAAAAGTCACGAAGCCACAGCGTCGTAGAAACTAAAGACTCTGCGAAGGGTTTCTTCGGTGATGCTGTAGGAAAGTCCTCCAACGTATATGGATTTTTCTTTATCCACCATCATCGTTCCAAAACGTCTCAAACTGAATTGGTGATGCCGCATGAGTTCGCTGGAAACCTTGCACCGCCAGAGGTGGCGGTCTTCCGCAACTCTTCTTATAGTATCCAGAGGAGCTTGAGCCTCCTCTTCACGCTCGGTAACTGCCTCTAAGAACCACTCACACATCATGATGGACCACAATTTCTTTTTCCTCTTCTTTGTCTACAATAGCCATCAACGACATGATTTCCTTCATATCTCCAACGTTTTTGTTGTTTGATCCTGCTAGTGCATTAGAGATATACACTCGATTTTTATGCAGATCTGGACACTGATTATGAAAGAGTCCCAGCTTATGACAATTATAGCATTCCGCTAATGCACAATCCCAGGTTCTTCCACCTCTTCCACTGTCTTTCCCTTGAAAAACACCTCTTCCACCTCGTTTATGAAATACATTCAGGGATTGACTATCTTGAATAGAGCGTTTGTTGAACTTTTGCTCATGAACAAGCAGCGAACTCTGTACAGCATCAACAGTCAAAGTATCAATATCTTTAGACTCCTCAATACTACAGACTATGTAATTGTACTTTTCAGTCAACGTCCTCGAGATCTTTCAACAATCCTGACTTCAGACATCGATTCTCCACAATTTATCATGGCATTTACTCCCACCATCACCCTGCCAAAGTACTCGGTTACCGTTTCTCCATTATGCATCTCCAGAACTTCAAAATCCCTTCTCAGAGACTGTAATTGAGCCTTTTGAACCCTCACATTCCCTTGGAACTTGGTCTTCATAGAGTCCCACAGCTCCTTTAGAGTTTCCTTCCGAGTGATAGTTTTCAAGATGGTCTTGTCGATGCTGTTGAAAAAGTAATTCTTTGCTTTGAGATCCTTCAGTCTCGATTCCTCCAAGGCCCTCTTCTCGGTAGCAAACAACTCAACTCCAACCTTCGGCTCCTAGATTCCATCACACACAACAGTCCAATATTCCATTGAACGTAGTACATTCTCCATCAGGAGACTCCAATGATCAAAATCTTCATCAAACTTAGGAATGAAAATTTGCACAAAGCTTGAATCTCCCCGTATCATTGCTCCCTCACACAATCGTTTTACCTCCTATGTTTCCCTCACCAATGTCAGACTACCTCACCAAATACTCTCGTGTTTCCCAATCCACTACAACAAATTCGGCCTATTATGACGAGACAATTTTGTCATATTAGATAGCAATTTTGTCATATTAGGTATAATATGACAAAAGATGTTGTCACAAAGATTTGTCATTTTATCGCCGTCAAGATAGGTCAAATGTGACAAATATTTAAAACGAAGTTGTCAAATTTGCTTTCAGTATATCTGAGATTCTGGATAGTCTATTGTGACAAACAGAGATGTTATGACGACATATTTTGTCATTAAGGTTGTCATAATCTGGTGATATTTGGAGAATTGTTCGTCATATTACACGATTGTATTTTGTCATAATTGTATATTGTGACGACTACATTTCGTCACAAGTATTTATTGTGACAACATTATTTTGTCATACCTGCATACATCAGCAAATATATTTGTCAAAAATGTGTCTTATTTGTCCCATGTCTAAAATGACATTTAATGAACACTTGGGGAATTTTTTTTTAATTAGCTTGTTGCATCTGCTTCTTGTTGTATGAATATGATATTGGAGACTTAGATTTTATATCAATCATCTCTTTTAAATAAGACAAACATATTACATGGAGTTCATTTATAGAACTAATGGCAAAGTAAACAGACATTAAAAGGAAAAGAAATAATATAAAGAAGCTACATGTAAAAAAAAAAGCAATTGGAACAACAAAAGAGTACTGCAGAATTGAAATGAACAGAGGCAACAAATGGAGTAGATAACTCATGCAAACGTCTCTTATCGCCTTAAGCTTCAGATTGTTGCTCCTCGTCCTGCACGCCTTGAGGGAATATTGGACAAAACTGATTCATACAAAAAAATTCAGAGGGTATGAAAATTAACCTAAACCTTGAAACGCAAATTCACTACCAAATAAGCATAACCCTTGGAACACAAATCCACTACCCAATAAAATGCGAAAGAGATCTGCAAACCAATCACTAGTAGGTAAATCCCTCAATCTAAATCCCTAAAATCCACGTCCACAACTTAATTGGGAATAGAGGATAGAGTCGGGAAAGATGGATTAGAAGAACCTCCCCTAGATCTGTCAACTTCCAAAACCAGAAATCCAAGCGCCATCTCCTCAGTTCTCTAGCCATCTTTGTCGCCAGCGGGATTGAGGGCCGCAACTACATCTTCTTTTCTCTTCCCTTTCACTAGAAATCAGAAACCAAATCCTGACAAGCAAAAACAATTAGAATCCAATTAAAAAAACAAAGTAAAGGAAGGAGGTGGTTTGCATCAAGGATTTTACCTCCGTAGAGTTGTAGGAGTTTTTGGTTGGACTTCTGCAGTTGACAACGGAAAGGAGAGAATAGGGATGGCGGCGGATGAAGAGAGGGGGAGGAATAGGTTAGTTGTGGTTCTTTAGGAACGATTGAGGGGGGGAAAAGGTCGGAATGGCAGCGGATGAAGAGAGGAGAAGGAATAGGGTTTTTTTTCTTCCAGAGAGTAGGATCGAAACGAGAGAGAAGAGAGAGAGATGGGGTGAGCGGCGGCCACCGCTATTTGTTTAGGGTCGATTTCGTCTAAGAGACGTTATTATACCCCAACGATCAAAATGACCCTTTGCCCCTTAGGGTTTCTAGAAATTAGCGAGGTCGTGCCACCGCTTTATCGTGAAATTACCACCATGCCCCCGCTTTGTCTCTGTATTAAAATGAAAATCACAAAAAATGTGCATTCTAAGCTTCGAACCCATGTACTCGAGTATATTAGTCTGGAGTATTAGTCAGTGGGCTAGGCGGCCATCATTATTAAAGTCATCATATCCATATAATTAATATTGTATTATATCCTTAATACACAATTTGTTTTTATAAAACTTAATACAAAATTTTGAATGTAGAAGAATCCATAAGTTAGGTTAATTTTGTTTCTTTCTTAATAATCTATTTAAATTTTATTAACAAAATGATTTATATGATAATCACGATAAGTGGAACGTGGTTTATAACTAAAACACCAAAGTTACCTCAACGAACTACGTGGACTTTGATCTCGTGTTACAGGTACGTAGGCAACCAAAAAGGTTCGAGTCTAACATGAGATTTCAGTCTAACACAAGCAAATCTGATGAAAATGTCTTTTGTCAAAAATGAAACCACAATATTATGACAAACATGCCTTTTGTAAAAAACGAAACCACTATATTATGACAAACATGCCCTTTTGTCAGTTCGCCGTGGGATTATTGTTATCTATTATGACAAAATATTTTGTCATTTAAACAATTTAGGAAGGCATAATATGACAAAAGCTACTCTGACGATATAATTTGTCACTTTTGTGTCTCTTACATCCCGATATGGGATACCTATTTTGACAAACTTAATTGTGACACGAAATAATTGTCACATTACTCACTTTAAATGACAAACTATTCTGACAACAAGAAATTTGTCACTGTTGAGTCTCTTACGTCCCGATATGAGATGTCTATTTTGACAAAATTAATTGTGACACAAAATATTTGTCACATTACTCACTTTAAATGACGAATTATTTTGACAACAATTATTTTGTCACATTAGACATACCAAATAGGACATATATTATTTTTTGTCATACCAAATAGGACATATATTATTTTTGTCATATTACCATACATATTATTTTTGACAAAATTAATTGTGACACAAAATATTTGTCACATTACTCACTTTAAATGACGAATTATTTTGACAACAATTATTTTGTCACATTAGACATACCAAATAGGACATATATTATTTTTGTCATATTACCATACCTATTGTGACAAACAAAAAATGACAAAATAAAATTTTTGTCCTAATAGGCCAAATCTGTTGTAGTGATCACACTCTTAAAAAAATGGTTACAGCTTGCTATTGGCTCTGATACCACATGTAGAAACCTAATAGCTGCAAACTGACAACTTTTATTGAATGATGGAATGAACAAATATATACACGGAGCCAAGCTTTTGCTAAGCTGCAATTTCGGACTCTCTAACGACCAACCCACTTCCTATAAAATAGCAACCCACTAACTATGATTACCTAATTCTACTGAACTACTGGACCGGAACCCACACCCACGTAAATAAAGTTAGGTAATTAATCCTACTCAGCAAAACAACATAAAACACTCAACAATAATAACTCAGAAATGGCACAGCACAACTAAATTATTCCAATAATGCCTCCCCTGAACTGAAGACGCTACAGCTCCAGTTCATTCTTCCTCATCACCTTCTCCAACCAATTTTCCTTCCAATCACTAGTTGTTCCATAGCTTCTAATTACTAATGCTAACAACCCAATATGTCCCTACAAGTTGACAATGAAGATCTCTAACGTTCAGCTTGGAAGAGTAGAAAACGGAAACGATTGGCACCCAACCCGTCTGTTAAGAGGTTAACTAGTTGGTGTTGTGAGCTCAACTTCATAAGTAAGATATCGCCATAAATTACATGCTCCCGAATAAAGCATCAATCAATTCTCATGTTCTTGGTACGTTCGTGAAAGCATGATTAGCTACAACTAGATATGCCTCTGGAGGAAATCGACAAGCATAAATCATCTAGAAGCTCCAATGAAGGAATTCATCTCTACTGTTCGTAGTTAGGGAGCCATTTTGAGCACATGACAATTTTTTTACAAAAGTAAGTTAGGTTATTTATCTCCCAAAATGATTTCTTCATTTTTTATGTTCCTTTATTAGAACCAATAGACCTTTTATTCCATCCGAATCTAAAGAAGCTGGTTCATTACAAAAGTGGAGCAATGTTATTGATAATTTAAACGCGATCCACTGGTAAAAAACCCACCCCAACTTGACCAACCACCCAGTCTGCACGCCAGTTCAAACATCAAGGAAAAAATTTGACATGAACTACAAATTGGTAGCTCGACAGACCCAAGGCCAAATCATAGGATCATGGTAGAAACCGAATAATAAAATTAGAGTTACTGATCTGGCTGAGTTGCGCACTATGTCACTCTCTTTAAGACGTTCGCGACACTGACTCGTTATGCGCACATCAGACTATCAGCCGGTCGCCTTCAGTATAAAACAACCACTCTTGTTTTTTTGCTCTTCGGTTTTGTGCAAAAATCGAAACTCTTTGAATCTCACTCTCTCTCGTGTTTCTGCTCTTCAAAAAAGGTGTTTTTAGAGGGTATGGGGGGTATGCTATTTATAGGAGCAGAAAATTTAGAATATTCTCTCTTTCTTTGGGAATAAGTCACCTTTTAATTAGGATGATAATTACTCCCATAATAAAAATGTATTCTATTAAGACAATTTATCCTAATTAACTCCATAATATTTCTTTTATTAATTATCCCTCTTATTTTCATATTATGGGAAAATACTGGATAATTAATTAGGAATTTCATTTATAGCTTTTCAAAGTTATTCATCCCGAAATTCCCCCACTTGAATAGTTTTGAAACTATCTCTGAGCATCAACAAATCCATAAGATCGGGCATAAGCTAAGGTATCGCGAAGATTTGAACCTTAGTGTAGTGGTTACACTTCCGATTTCATAAGGGTGACTCGTAGTCTTGAACCCTATCTCAGACAGTGTAGCATACTGGATCTTTTCATTGAGTGGTATTCTCTCATAGGTCGTGCTTTTATGGCCATGCACGTTATCCCTGTTTAGTGAACGCTCTGGCAACTTTGTGCCTCCAAAGCTCCATAGGGAGCGGCCCCTTCGTGGTATTTTGGACTTTCTCTCTAGCTAGTCCTTTCGTCAAAGGACCAACTAGATTCTTTTATAATCTCGAGTTCATCCTTTCGTCAAAGGATAAACTAGATTCTCTTTTAAGTGATCCACCCTTACTGCTCCAACAGTTAGGGACTCCTCTCTTCCAGTATAGTTCTCATGACAAACCTGTCGCCTCTAACCGTTTGTTATGGTTCTATTTAGCAATTGCTATCGCAATGGATCAATACAGGCGGATACGGTCTTTCCCATAAGGGAATCCCTAGTAATGACCCTCTCAATCAACTTTCTTCTTTACTAGCCATTTCTAGTCCTATCGTTTCTGATACCATAGTTGATTGAGCCTGACTTCTTGGACTTTCAAGACAGAACTCTTCCAGCGATGTTTAAAACATGTCCACTAGATGCCTTGGGGTCCTCTATAGGGTATTCTCATCCGCATCAATATACCCTACCAATACAGTAAGAAACCATTGATAACATATATCAAGGTCTATTGTTCTCTTAAGGCATCTCATGACCCCTTTCAATAGCATTTCAATGCTTCATACTAAGAAACCTGCTAAGTACCCTCAGTATGTCGAGTCTCATGTTTATCAGCTTCCTCTTGCAGATTGTCGATGCTAGTATGTTCTTACTTTCTTACACCGTCTTTGGTGCTCTTTTTAAAATTGTACTAGCATATTCAAACATTTAGGCAAGTGTACAACTTGTATTTCTTATAGATCATAACCAAACAGTTAGTTTGATCTATAAAAAATCTCTTTCACTGTCTTAGTAATTTGGATCTCTAAGTGAAACACTTGGATCCTTCTCATCAAGGTTCTCACTAAACATGGTTTTTCACATTTATTCATGTCATTAGTCATTGCAACAAAGATTAACATGTCTTTTATAGTGCAAGTGTCGTTCTCAAGTTTGTAACAAATGCACTTGTCACTTTCATTCAAAAATCATGAGAGAGAACCATCCATCCATGCCATGATCTTTAAAGTCTATTTCAAATCATACCATGATTTGTCTCACCATAGATATTAAAAGCATGTTCGGGAATAACAACCCTTAAGGTTGTCCCATGTAGATTTCTTTATTTAAACCACCATTCACGAAATAGTTTTAACAATCCATATGACGCACAATACTAGCAATCAGAACATACATGGATGTTATTCTAGATGTGTCAATAGATATCAAAGAAATCCATAATTTTTCCTTCTTCTCCTCAAGTTTTAGCTAGCAGGCGATCCTTACACTCATAAACAAAACCATCGGGTTTTAGTTTTTCTTTTTAAGAATCCATTTATTACCCATGGCTTCATTGCCAAGAGCTAACTCTCAAAGATGCCAAATCTTGTTCGATCCCATCGATATATTACCCACGGCTTACGGCCGAGAGGTAACTTTACAAGATTCCAAGTCTTATTAGACTCCAATAATTCCATTTCGTTAATAATGGATTCTCCCACAAATCTGCATCTTTATGGAAGTTCGAACTTCTAGCACTTGTAGGATCTTTCTTTCTTATGGTGTAAATAAAAAATTCATAACCAACATCCTTTCGTGATTTATGGTTCATATGTCTCTTTTGAGCTAATACTCAGATTCACCACCCCCCCACTAGTTCAATTATTTCTAATAGTAGGTAGGATACAACCTCCACTATCTCTTGATTTTGAATGGAAGTCTATTGACATCAATGGATTCCACAACATAATGAGTATTAAAGTTATGAGTCCTGTGTGTTTTTCTATAGCAAAAAAAAAAAATCATATGCTTACTTGTAATCACATTGCACTGATTCTCTAATTCTACCACTAGCTAAGCAAATAATTAGAGCAATCAATAGTAATACGAGAAAGCATTCCAAGTAAACATCTCATCACATTTATCCAAAATAAATCAAATCTAAAAATTCTGATTCTCTAGTCACATATTTATGTGTCATTTATCTTATTTATAGAAATCACATTTACCACAACCATTATGAGAATGTGACCCTAGCTATTCAATTCTTTAACATTATCATCATATGCATACTCTCATGATCATTATCAATAGTGGAGTGAGCAATACTCAACAACACTTTCTTAATAGCATACGCCTTCGTATGCTTCGAGGTACCAGTATTTAGCCACCATTCTTCAGAGTTACTAGGAAGGTTAATCTCCGCCCTTTTCACAATCATCACAACCACCAATCCTTCTTTTCAATCAAGTTAACACTAGAACCAGTGTTATAGTTGTTCATACACTTTCGTGTCATATGACCTAATTTCTCGCAACTATTGTAGAGTAATAAACCGTCATTCTTAGAGGATTGGCCGATGATCCTTTGGTTACCATGAATGGTAGCATTCTAATTGGTGTGGATCTGGTTCGACTTGCTATTATGATTCTTGAATCTTTTAGGGTTCAGAGTCGTAGAATGGTTCACTTAGTACTAACCACTACAAGAAAAAGCACATTTTGTAACAGATACATTCGTCACAAAAAGTTGCAAAATCTGTCACATAAAGATTCGGTGTCGAAATTTTGTCGTCACTAGGCTCGTAACCTATACGCTGTTGCAAAAAGTAAATGTTACGAATTTGTTGGTCTTCGTCAAGGAAGAATGGACATTTTGTGACGAGATCTTTACGTCACATAAAGATATGTCTTTCGTCACGACCCTGTTCGTCACATATTCCCACCTCTTTGTGACGCCGTTCGTCATCACTTAAAAAACATACTTTTTGCCACGATATTTTTTCGTCACAGAACCAATTTTTTGTGACCCTCCCTCATCACCTAAAATGGTGACTTTGCGTAAGGAAATTTCTGTCACAATTGCTGTGGTTTAAGCAATAACATGTGTGTCACCAAAAGTTGAGTCATTGGTCAAATGATATACTTGGTATTCCATCCAAATTCATAATGGCAAATACCTTACTAACGTTCAAGAAAACTGGAGCCAAGTCGCTAAATATTCTTTAAAAATTATACAATATCATGAGCTTTTATATACAAGATGATGTAAAGCATACATGCCGAGAGAAACAATCTGCTACAGGTCTCAAATAAAATGTTAATCCTGAGTTAACATTAACTATCACAAACATGAAACATCTAAAACTCCTATAAAAAAAAGTTATGCTATATTGCATAAGATTTGCATCTTCTATATTTACGAAGCTGGTAAGCATGTCATTAACCTCTCACTGCACTCTCTCAATCCCATATCATTAGACTACTACTTCACCTCAAATCTGAAATGAAACACTACCATATTGTTAGTAGAATACTAAGTTTCAACCAAATCATTAATGGCGTTCAGACCATTAATCAATAATGTAAGTAACCTGGTATCATTTTCTCCAAAGAAGCAAAAGAAGACCTTCCTTCTAGTCTTCTTAATCCCCTGTAGAAAATCAAGCAAACAAGTAGAGTCAGACCCAACTCTCTATATTGGAAAACCAATCCGACATATATGAACAAAATCACTTATCAAGCTTCTCAATCATCTCCCTGTTCACTACTGTCTGTGCTTCTCTTGTCTAGGACAAAAAATTTGGCATTTAAACTTATGCAGCTCCTGCACCCTGTTGCCGGTGTCAGACCATAACCCCTAGTTTATGCATTATGAGAGTAGAGCTGAAAAAGATTGAATTAATATAATGACTACTTGAGCTTAAATCAACAAGGGACATAAATGGCTTACTTAGACCTCTTCCAGCCAAAACAACTCACATATCTACCCTTAAGACAAATCAAAGAGAAAGAACAATGTAAGAATATACAAGTACAAAAGGGTATAACTCCTCTGTCATGAGTCCATTCAAAATCAATATTTACTTGACAACCATATATTTAAGAAGATGGATCTTCTATATTCTACGAAACCTGTTTAATTACTGTCAAGGAAACAAGAAAGGAAGCCATGCAAAGAATTTCCAGAGCCTAGAGAATGTCTAAATAAGAGGTAGAGGGTTCAATTATGTGGGAGTAGATATAGCTCACGCACTCACAAAGGATCAGAAACTAATGTTTTCACATTATGTTGGTGCAATTACTGACACGCTAAAACACAACACCAAACTGCGACCAAGTGTAATCGCAGTCCGAAAATGCAGTAACAGGCAAGCTCTAATTATCAACCCGGGGTCTAGATCTACTGCCTACTCCGTGTATATTTTTTTATCTAGCAAACTAAGTCGATTGATTTTGGTTTTGAATAAAAGCAGTAAGAAAGCAGGAAATGGTTCGGTTTTCTAAAGCAAAGGAAGAGTCACTCGGGAATGAGTCCCCCTAGCTCCTTAGTTAGGTCTCAATTGTAATTACCCTGGGTTGATTTACTGTTGATTAAACTGCGGAAGATCCGACAGTAGCTTGGAATCTCTTAAGCTGACCAAGCCCTCTCAGGCAGGCTAACCGGCAGGCGACTAGCCTTCACCGGGATAGACTGCTGAGGCAATAAGCACAGAACTCCACTACTGAAATTGGGTTCCAATACAAAGCAGTAGATTGATTAAATCTCGTATAACCAATCTACCACTACCGAATGATGGAGCTCTAACAACCTAATCAGATTCTATCTATCTCAGGTTGCAGCAGAAATCAAGAAAAGATGATCAGACTTCAATTGATTCAATAAATCATGCATCATTCGATTAAAATCAAACAGTATAACAATCCTAAGTCATTACAATCAAGATCCCTAACACATGGAACTAGGGTTCTTCATACCCAAGTGAGAGAAAGTTCTACTCCATAGAGAGAGAGAGAGGGAAACGGAATACAAAGTAGTCATACTCATAACAAATAGCTCCTAGGGTTTATTCTTCACACTTTCTCTCTCTAAAACTCTGTTTTTGCTCCAAAAAGCCGATTCCCTCTCTTTTGGCTTGAATCTGCCTCAAAAAGTCGACTCTGGGCAAAACACGGTAGAGGGCACGGCCATGTTTTGCTTTTGCCCGTTCGTGCCCTTGCCACGTGTTAAAAACACGCCCACATCGGCCAAAACACGGTCGTGCCTAAAGATGGACACGACCGTGTTTTGTGTCACTTCCGCCCGTGTTTTGGACATCGCAGGAGCCCCTTCAATCCAGCCTCGACATAAATAACACGACCCAGGAACACGACCTTGTTTTGTATTTAGTCCAGCCCGTGTTTTTCTTCCTCATCAGTTCAGCTCTCGGCATAAAAAACACCGGCGTGCTCTTTTCGTGTACACGGCCGTGCTTTTCAGGCCTCCTGCCCGAGCTTTGGCCCCAGCTCCACCGAATGACCTCCAAACGCCCCGAATCTCTTGCTTAGCCTTTCCTTTGACGTCTGGGACCTGAAATATGACAAAGTAGCACAACCCAACGTAAAACGGACAAAAAATACATGGCTACGAGCCGCAAACGTATAAGATCTAGGGGTGCAAACATGTGCAAATACATCGTTATGAAATTCCCCCACACTTAACCGTTTGCTTGTCCCCAAGCAAACCAAGTCAGACACAAGGTAAGCTCTAAATATTTTAATCAAGCAGGCTTTAGGGACATACCATATCAGCACAAAACACGGGAATCATACTGACTTTCAAATATCAACACATGAAAAACTTCCACATCAACCTAGACAACCACCACAGAAGACATTCGAGTGCAGAAAAATCGGGTAAAGGAGGAATCTCCCTTTTGTTCATCAACCAACATAGACTTGACTCAACCACTTACTCAAGACAGTCACCTCATGCACAAAACTCAAGATATCAGAATTGAGACCGAGCAATCTAGGTCCTCACCGGGGTAAAGAGTATAGATAATATGAGAAAAAGAATCGCTCACTCTCGACCAGTGGGGTCAGGACAATTTGATGCGAAAAATGCGCATGCTTATTCTCTCAATCACTAACGTCTCTTCACCATGAAGGCAGCCTCTAAATGTTAGAGTTCACATATGGGGTGTCACCACTAACTAATCCGAAGGTCTTAGACACAGGTTCAGATGACTGGCTAGGGTCTTGGACATGGGGAAAAGGCCTTTTAGGTGGTGGAAGTATTCATAGCACAAGGTTCCACAATTCCAAACCCAACACAATCACAGTCAACCTAACCACTTACTTTCTTTCTGCCATTCTGCATTAGTCACATTCTTTAGAGCACAAGAGCGAAGGAGGTCACATAAATGTTAGTATTTCCAAGCCGCACTGCTAAGAAACACTACTTAATGGGCACTATTCAGATTTTTTGGTGGTGGCTCTCTTTTGCTTTCATTCATTTTTTTTTCTTTTCTTTTTCAATTCTTGAGAGAACCACCACCTATGCACATTTTTCAAACACATGCCAAACTTTTTAAGAACTACCTCCAACCCTCACATTTTATTTAGCAGAAACAGCAGAGAACATGTAAAAACCACTCTGTGGAACCTTCTAAGAGATGCAAAAGTTTAGTTTTCCATTGTAGACCGAAAGAAAGAATAACACACGGCTCAAGGGGCTGACTAGGGGATATGACATATCAGGACAGTCAATTTGTTCGTGGGTTAATCTTATGCCTCCATCATCTTAGCTAATGGCAACGTGAATGCTACAAATCATGGAAGAGGGAACTATCGCACAAGAAAGAAACGAGCATGCTCAAATCTCACATGACTACCTATATGCTCTATCTCTCATTCTGATTCCCTGAACTAGATGCATAAATGACTGTCAAGAGCAAGTGATCAATCCAAGTCACAGTTGGTAAGCAAACAGTTGAAAAACTGAACCCCTACACAGTTCTACTACACGTCGCAGTCATCATTATAGGATGTCCTAGTTACAATCAAGATGTCATACAATAATTCGAAAACAATTCGATTCACCAATCAAATCACAGTGCCAATATGATCAATCAAACAACGGTACTTGGAGCCCTCAAATCTCGAGATTTGGACAGTGGACTAGGCTCCAAGCACACAAACTCATCTAGCAGTCAACAACAGATAAACACCCCCCACACTGAAGCGTGACATTGCCCTCAATGGAGCAGAGGGAAAGATAAGGGGAAACGATGTTACCGGGAATACAGACTGTCGGGGGACTGGAAATGGGACCAGTCAGTAGGGCTAGAGTCATCAAAACACACTGGGTGATAAAAACCATAGTTCCAAGTGGACAAACCAAAAAACAAACGAAAGAAAAACAAACCTTGGTGGGGTTGCCTCCCCACAAGCGCTTCTTTACCTTCTTTTAGCTGGACGCCAGTAGGGTGGATGCTCAGAGAGGTGAAGGAACAGGTGCCTCCAAGAGCGGATCCACATCGCTCTTGAGGTACAGCTTTAGGTGGTGGCCATTAACACGACGAATGTGGCCACCAGCACTCGTCAACTCGATCTGGCCATCCAGCAGGATGCAAGCGAGTGAATAATCGGATGGCCAAGGCGGTCGAGGCTCAGGAGGCGGGACCAGCTCATAGTGGTCTCCGGTTTTCTTGCGAGCAGGCTTAGCTACCTGCAGCTTCGGCCGCCACTCCTCCTTGATCTTGTCTTTTGGTAACGGAGTGGATGGGAGTGGTGGCGAAGATATGTGAGAGGGGTCCTGCAAAATGGGAAGCACATAAGGATACACGACAGACTCGTGCTCCTGGTGAGAAACAACATGCAAAGGCGATGAAGTAGGGAGAGTATTAGCAATGGAAAAGGTTATTCGCTTCTCGCCATCCCTCAAGACTAAGGTCCCATCATATACATCTATGAGAGCCTTGGTGGTGGCTAGGAAAGGCCTTCCCAATATAAGGGGCACTTCTGTGTCCTCATTGATGTCCAAGACAACAAAATCCACAGGATAAAAGAATCTGCCAACCTTAACCAGAAGGTCTTCCACTATGCCCCTAGGGTGAACTATAGATCGGTCAGCTAATTGAAGACACATCCTAGTTGCACGGGGTTCACCTAGGCCTAGTTTCTTGAACAATTTATATGGCATGACATTGATACTAGCACCTAGATCCGCCAAGGACCTCTCTACATGCAATTTACCTATAGAGCACGGGATAGTAAAACTACCTGGGTCCTTCTGCTTTGGTGGAAGCTTGTTCTGCAGAATGGCCGAGCACTCCTCGCTGAGCTCCACAGTGGCCAGCTCGCTCAGCTTCTGCTTCTTTGAGAGAAGATCTTTCAGAAACTTCGCATACTTAGGCATTTGAGATAGTGCCTCCAGGAAGGGCACTTGGACATTCAGCTTTCTAAGCATGGACATTAAGTTCTCGAACTCTGCCTCTAGCATGTCTTTGTGCAACCGAGTAGGGAAGGGGAGTTGAGGGATATACTCCTTCACTACTGGTTGCGGCTTAGGCGCAGGCACCTTAACCTCCTTCTCCGCTTCTTCTTCAACCGCTGGAGATGCCGAGGCAGATCTACCTCGCGCTTGTCTGGCCAGGACAGGTGGGTCTGCAGTCTCTTTGCCGCTCCTTGTTGTGATGGCATTACAGTGGGCATTCGGGTGCTTCGGATTAGGAATGGTATGACCTGGCAAGGTACCTGGAGCCCTTTGTGCCACTGCTTGAGCCACACTCCCCAGCTGGGTTTGTATATCCTGCAAGACAGCCTGTGTGTTACTCTGGCCAGCTTCAAGAGCCAGGAATTTACCCGAGGCCTTTTTCATGAACTGCTCGATAGTGTTGAGCACTTGAACTGGCAAGAGAACCCACCAAGTCCCGCAATTCAGCTATCAGATCATTATGCACTGGGGTTGCAGGGGCTGCACCTGGCTGTTGGAAGGGTCGCGGCTACTGGTAGAGAGTCTGCTGCTGCTGCTGGAATTGCCCTGTCTGGGCTTATATGGCGGCCTCTGGAAGCCTGGCGGTCCTTGGGAGGCTGGTGGTCTAGGATTGGCCCTAGCCAAGGAGAAGTTGGGATGCTGGCGCCACCCCTAGGTGTACGTGTTACTGTAGGGGTCATTGCGCCTAGCATTAACGATGAAGTCCACCTGCTCTTGGGGAGTAGAAGACTCCCTCATTGCCTGACAGTCCTCCACGGTGTGATGGGAGCTCTCACACCACTGGCAGTGCATCGCCTGCTGCTATCCTGTACCTGCAATCATCCCAGAGCGATCGATGGCTGAAACCAGCTGCGATACCACCTGCACCAAATCAGATGACTGGGTGGCTACAGCATGCACACCCAGCCATGGTGCTCGACTCGATCTCCTCGTAGTTCCCCAATCATAGCCCTGCTCTGCCATCTCTTCAAAAAGTTGATTCAGCTGTGCCAGTGTTTTGGTGAGCATATTCCCGCCACAGACAGAGTCAATCAGCTGCTTGTCTTTCGGGAAGAGGGCATGGTAGAAGGTGCCCACCTTGAAGGCGTCAGTAAAACCATGGTTGGGACACTTGGACGGGGGATGGTAGCGAGTGAGGAACTTGTCCGCCAGGTTGGCGAACGTGGCGATCGATCCAGGGGGCCTGGTGTCCAGCCACTCCTTGGCCTGCCCCTCCAAAGTGAATGCGAAGTACCTCAGCTGGATGGCATTGGCTGGGACCCCATTTATCTTGATTCCATCGATGAGCTCGTGGAATCGCCTCAAATGTGATCGGAGGCACTCCACCTCTTTACCATGGAATACTACCAAGCCGCGCAACATAGAGATGACCGAGGTGCTCACCTCAAAGTTGTTGGCTGGGACTTGAGGGTGCTAAATGGGAGACAACATGTCCACGGCTCTGGCGGTCCAGTAGTACCCCATGGTTTGCTCCTCGGGAAAGACCACATCATGGTTCTGTGGGTCACCCATCTCTTCCTCCTTGGTGATTTGCAACTGTGCTAAGGCCTCCTCCGCAGCCAGTCGCGCCTTTAGAGCCCGCTTGAAGTTCCTACAGGTCCGTTCAAGCTCCTGGTCTAATGGTAGAAAATCTCCCGACTGGCTACGGGTCATGCACTACCTGCACACAATCAGCAAAAGCAACTCGTGAGGGCACACAGGTGGAAGAGAGAAAATGCAGTAAAGAAAAAGCTAGAGTAACAAACTTTCACGTTTTCCCCAATAACCTAGAGGTCCCCCGGCAACGGCGCCAAAAACTTGACACGCTAAAACACAACACCAAACTGCGACCAAGTGTAATCGCAGTCCGGAAATGCAGTAACAGGCAAGCTCTAATTATCAACCCGGGGTCTAGATCTACTGCCTACTCCGTGTATATTTGTTATATAGCAAACTAAGTCTATTGATTTTGGTTTTGGTTTTGGTCTATTGATTTTGGTTTTGAATAAAAGCCGTAAGAAAGCAGGAAATGGTTCGGTTTACTAAAGCAAAGGAAGAGTCACTCGGGAATGAGTCCCCCTAGCTCCTTAGTTAGGTCTCAATTGTAATTACCCTGGGTTGATTTACTGTTGATTAAACTGCGGAAGATTGACAGTAGCTTGGAATCTCTTAAGCTGACCAAGCCCTCTCTGGCAGGCTAACTGGCAGGCGACTAGCCTTCACCGGGATAGACTGCTGAGGCAATAAGCACAGAACTCCACTACTGGAATTGGATTCCAGTACAAAGCAGTAGATTGATTAACTCTCGTATAACCAATCTACCACTACCGAATGATGAAGCTCTAACAACCTAATCAGATTCTATCTATCTCAGGTTGCAACAGAAATCAAGAAAAGATTATCAGACTTCAATTGATTCAATAAATCATGGATCATTCGATTAAAATCAAACTGATGACTCGATATTTGCACAGGTTTTCCCCTTTGTTCCTTGATCGTTTAAGCTTGCATTATTGCTTCTTTGGCCTATTTTACGCTAGGTTGTGTTCCTTTGTCATATTTCAGGTCCTAGCACATAAAGTGAAGCATAGGCGCAAGTTTCAAGTCAATCAGAGATCAATTGGCGATTCGGGAGAAGAAACTCTGGCATGACCTGAAGAAGAATGGATTTCTACCTCACTTAATGGACAAAGAATCGTGCAAGTTTGACATGAAAAGAAAGAGGACGAGACTACGAGCGTCTGGGATCAAACGGCGACTGATTCGGAGTCCGGACAAGGGAGAAACGAAGCATTGAATATAGGGGAACAGGTTCGGCAGTAAAAACACGGGCAGGAGGCCTTCAAAACACGGCCGTGTTCTGTGACCGTGCTTTTACTGCCGAGAACAAATCCGAGTTTGGCAGACATGAGCTGATTACACGGGCAGGGCCGAGACAAAGCACGGGCGTGTTTTCCCAAAGCACGCTCGTGTTTTCACCAACAAGATGGCCGTGTAATTAACCCTAGCCAAAGCACGGGCGGGCTGAGGCAAAGCACGGCCGTGCCCTCGACCGTGCTTTGGCCACTGATGCCTTTTTAGGCAGATTTTCAGCCAAAAGAGGGGGGATTCGAGTTTTAGAGAGATAGAGTGATTCCTAGAGAGAGAAAGCGACGAACAAGAGCATCCAAGCGCCCTAGATCGATCTTCAACACCATTGGAGCTTGGTTTGAGCTTGGAGAAGTGCCGATTCAACGTCCAGGAGCAGAAATCCATCTTCACAGTATGATTTCCGCATCTGATTCTGCTTTTGCTTCTCTCTCCATGGAGTAGTTCTCCCATTCATCTGGGTGTGGGAAACCCTAGTTCTGTATGTTAGGTTTGATTGTATGAACCCAAGTACTGTTTCTATGAATTGATTATATTCGATTGAGGTTTGAATGATTGAATGGCATGAATCCTGATCAAATTCCTGTTGTTTCTGCTTTAACCTAGAATGAGAATATCTGACTAGGTTGATAGAGCATCCTTGATTGAAGGTAGGGAGTTGGTGACTTTAGTCGAGGAACCAACTCACTATTCTGTACCGGTTTTACTCCGGTAGTGGAGGTTTTGTTCTTAGGGCCTCAATCTGTTTACTCCGGTGGAGGTTAGTCGCCCGCTAGAGATTCAGATTGAGAGGGTCTGAAGACCTTTAGTCGAGACTTCAGACTGTTTGAGAACCTTCCGCAGTATAACTTTCATAGAAATCGAACTTGGCAATTACAATCCGGCTTAACTGCAGACTAGGGGGAACCATATCCGGGTGACCTCTCTTAACCTGAAACCAACCGTTTAGTTACTTTGCTTGCTTGTTAGTTTAGATCTTCACTAAAGTTTCATTGCTAGATAATACGAATTCACTGAGTAGTCATCACATCTAGGACCCGGGTTGACATTAAAACCCAACCCGCTATACTACGCTTTAGGAAGTGGTTACACTTGGCCAATTTCTAGAGTGACAGTAACAGCTAGTCACAAACAGTATAACAATCCCAAGTCATTACAATCAAGATCCCTAACACATGGAACTAGGGTTCTTCATACCCAAGTGAGAGAAAGTTCTACCCCATAGAGAGAGAGACAGGGAAAAGGAATACAAAGCAGTCATACTCATAACAATGGGAAGAATCTGCTCTGGGATGTCAATCTTCACTCCTGGGGATGCAATCTGGGCTTCAATGGTGAGAAATCCACTCCAAATAGCTCTTAGGGTCTGTTCTTCGCGCTTTCTCTCTCTAAAACTCTGTTTTTGCTCCAAAAAGTCGATTCCCTCTTTTTTGGCTCGAATCTGCCTCAAAAAGTCGACTCTGGGCAAAACACGATCGTGGGCACGACCGTGTTTTGCTTTTTCCCGTCCGTGCCCTTGCCACGTGTTAAAAACACGCCCACATCGGCCAAAACACGGTCGTGCCTAAAGATGGACACAACCGTGTTTTTTGTCACTTCCGCCCGCGTTTTGGACATCGCAGGAGCCCCTTCAATCCAGCCTCGGCATAAATAACACGGCCCAGGAACACGGCCGTGTTTTGTATTTAGTTGAACCCGTGTTTTTCTTCCTCATCATTACAGCTCTCGGCATAAAAAACACTGGCGTGCTCTTTTCGTGTACACGGTCGTGCTTTTCAGTCCTCCTGCCCGTGCTTTGTCCCCAGCTCGACCGAATGACCTCCAAACGCCCCGAATCTCATGCTTAGCCTTTCCTTCGACGTCTGGGACCTGAAATATGACAAAGTAGCACAACCCAGCGTAAAACTGACAAAAAATACACGGCTACGAGCCGCAAACAGATAAGAACTAGGGGTTCAAACATGTGAAAATACATCGTTATCAATTACGGTCGGACCGTAACTTCCCCATGCAGCCCATAACTTTGGGTGAATTAGGCCAGGAGTCCAAAAGAACATTTGAAGTTACAGCCTCTCCTTCCAAGTTACGGTTTATAAGCTATAACTCTTGGTTTACGGATTGTAGGAAGCGTCATCGTTTTACGGAAAGTTATGGGCTGGGCAAGGGAGTTACGGTCGTAACTCGCGAATCGCTATCAAGTAAAAGGGCAGCTCGGGCAGATTGAAAGGGATTCGGATTTTCAAGTTCAGAAATAGCTACAGAGAGCCCTATAGAGAGAAAGTGACGAAGAATAATATTGAGAGTGGATTGGAGCTTGATCTTTCACCCTCGGAGTGCCGATTTCCAGCTTGGAGTAGATTTTCATTCCTCTTATGATGATATCTCTTCCAAAATTGGTGTTTTCCCTTCTCTCCATGGAGTAAAATCCCTTTTCATCTTGGTATGAAGAACCCTAGTTTTGTACGTTAGGAACGGTTGTATGAACCCCATTTCTGAATGATTGATTTGATATATTCAATTGAGGCAATAATCAGAATTGCATGATTCTTGATCAAACTTTTGTCATTTCTTGCTTTAACCTAGAACAATAGTCTCTGCATAGGTTAATAGAGAAACCTTAATTGGAAGTAGTGAATCGGTTGCTTCAGTCGAGAAGTCGATTCACTACTCTATACTGGAACTAAAACTAGTAGACGAAGTCTAGTGTGTTATTGCCTTGGTTAGTTTATTCCGGTGGAGGTTATTCGCCCGTCAAGTATTCATACTGAGAGGGTCTGGATTACTTTTGTCGAGATTCCAAATTTGTTAAGAACTTTTCACAATGTATCTATCAATTGGAGCGAATTGAGAACATATCATCTGAAATAGCTGCATACTAGGGGGACTCATATCTGAATGACCTTTTGGATGCTTCAAACCATAACATTTCCTACTTTCTGTTAGTTTTTGCTTTTCAGAATCTTAAGTCAAACTGAACGGCTAAATAATAGAAATTTACGGAGCAGACAGTACACCTAGGGTCGGAGTTGATAATTAGAACCTGTACCCACTATACTGCATTTCCATTCTACGATTATACATGGTCGTGGTTTGGTGTTTTGTTTTAGGAAGTCAAGGTTTAGGCGCGGTTGCCGAGGATGGCTAGGTTATTGAAGAAACGTGAATATTTGTTCCTTTAGCTTTACTTTTCTGGTTTTTCTTTTCTCTCATGTTTGCCTTCATGGGTTGTGTTTGGAGTCTATGTGCAGGTAGTGCATAACCATAGCTAGTCAGGAGAACCACTACCTCTGGACCCATAAATCAAACGGACTTGTCGCTGGCTCAGAGCACTCAAATCGAGATGGGCTACGGAGGAGGACTTGGACAAGGTTGTTGTCGCCAACTGATCTGAGAGCGAGGAAGAGTCGAGAAGAAGGATCCTGTGAATTAGTTGGGGACCCAATTGGGAACCAAGACCAGCTTGAGGAGTAGACCATGGGGTATTACTGGACCGCCAGGGCCGAGGATATGAGGTCAAGCATCCGACATCCTCAAATTGTTGCTAACAACTTTAGGGTGAATACCTCAATCATCACCATGCTAAAGGGTTCTGTGGTCTTCCATGGAAAGGTAGACGAGTGCCCACGCGAGCACCTATGGCGCTTGCTCAATCAGCCATCCATTTGTGCTACTTCTCATTCACTCTGGAGGAATAGGCCAAGATGTGGCTCGATAACCGGTCGTCAGGGTCTATCACCACATGGAACGACATGGCCAATTAGTTTCTTCCTAAAGTGTCCCAACCATTGTTTCAATGACGCCTTCAAGGTGGGAACCTTCTATCGGGCTCTCTTTCCTAAAGACAAGCATTTGATTGACTCATTCTGTGGCGGGAACATGTTCACCAAGACACCACCGCAGTTCAACTAGCTCTTTGACGAGATGTAGAGAAGGGTTATTATTGGGGCTCTGTAAGGAGATCTCGACGATTACTGGGTCGTGGTGTGCATGCCGTGGATACGTAGTCGTCCGACCTGGTGACTATGGTGACTAAGTTGGTCACAACAATTGACTGGAATGGGATGGTTCCTAGTGCAGGTCAGCAGCAGGCAATGTACTGCCAGTGGTGCGAGAGCATCAACCACATGGTAGAAGACCGCCAGGATATGAGGGAGTCTAACTCACCTCAGGAGCAGTTGAACTTCATCAGCAATGCTCGGCGCATACTCCCATACAGTAACACATACAATGAGGGTTGGCGCCAACATCCCAACTTCTCTTGCGGTGGAAATAATAATCTCAAGCCATCTGGCTACCAGGGACCACCAGGCTTTCCGAGATAGCCAACTAGCCCCGTCCGGGGCAGTACCAACAACCGTAACAGCCTCTATATCCGCCCTGATAAGGGCAGTCACTTCCCCAGCAAGAGAGACTACAGTTCCAGTATTAAGGTGCAGTCTCAATGGCCCCAGCTTCACGTAATCTGATGGCCGAGTTGCACGACAACGTGGGTGCCCTTGACAACAATAGCACCCAAAAATTCAGCAATATGGAACGGTTCATGGAGAAGGCCTCATGACAGTTCCTGGATCTTGAAGGTGGTCAGAAGTCCCTTGAAGTTAGTCATAGGAACACACATGTTGTTGTGCAGTGGGCTCCAGGTACCCTACTTGGTCATACCAAGCCCAATCCCAGCGAATAGGACGACCACTTGAATGTTGTAACTACCAGGAGCGGTAAGGTGATTGCAGATATTCCCGTCCAGGCCAGGCAGGGGGGGGGGAAGAAAGACCTGCTTCAGCACTTCAAGCAAATGATGAAGAAATGGAGAAAGAGGTTGAGGTTGAGGTGTCTACTCCCCTTCCCTTCCCCATTCGGATGCACAAAGACCATTTGGAGGCTATGTTTGCTAAATTCATGGCAATGCTGAAGCAGATGAATATCAACATGCCTTTTGTTGAGGCATTGTCGAAGATGCCCAAGTATGCCAAGTTTATGAAAGACCTCCTCAACAACAAGAGGAAGCTTGGGAGCTGTCAACGATGATGCTCAACGAGGAGTGTTCTGCTATCCTACAGAACAAGCTACCAAAAAAGTGCAAAGACACAAGGAGTTTTACTATCCCTGACATTTTAGGTAGTTTGCATGTAAGAAATTCCTTGGCGGATTTACGTGCTAACGTAAATTCCATGCCTTATAAACTGTTTAATAATCTAGACATGGGAAAAAATTCAAAAGTACGAGAGTTTAAAAAAAATTACAAATCTACCACCTAAACCGAAAAAATTCCAAATCTACCACCATAATTTCAAACCCGCCTGGGGAAGGGGCGGTTATAGCAAAAAAGCATGTGGAAGGGGTGTTTTCTCTTGTGGAAGCCCAAAAACTGCTCCTCAAGGCAGCGTTTCTACTAACCGTTGGATAAGGAGGCGATCCAACGACGAGACCGCATTCCAACTTAACGGTCTGCGTCTCCCACAGATAACCGCATCTCGGGAGCGCGGTTTGCGCATTGGGTAATGAAAATCGTGGTCTTGGGGAGCGGTTTTTATTGATGTAAAATTAAAAAACCGCCCCCTGACCAGGCGGTTCGAGCTCTATAAACCCCCATCCTCCTCATTTCTTCACACCAAAATCCATTCTTCTCTCTCTCTCTCTCTAAGTTTATCTCTCTATCCATCCCCTATCCACCCAAAAACCTTAAAAATAGTGGTACGTTGGTTGATGTTAAGTCTGAACTGCCATCAGAAAATATTTTTTCGATTTTTCCTTCAAAACCCGTCAGAATCTCTGTCCGGTTCCTGAAAAGATGGCCGGTATTTTCGAAGATGAGGGTATTTATTATGATGACTATCCATAGGTATGTACTCATTTAACCTAAATTTTGTTGTTATTATAATGATTTCATTTAATCTATATACTAATTAATTTATGTTATTCTTATGCTATTGTAGATTGGGGAGGACGTTGATATCTACAATTAAAGATATTATGTTGATCAAGGACCGATTGATAACGTAAGTTAGTGATTTGTAAAATAAATTTAGTAATAGTTAATCGTATTAATTATTTTTAATTATTAAAATAATACAATGTGCCACTTATTTATACTCTATATAAAGAGATGCATGCCTAAGAAAATGGGGTCTTAAGCGGGTTCTAAGTGATCCTCGGATCCCCCCTTTTTCTGTTAAAAAGGTTGTGTTTCTAAGGAGATGTATACTTCTCCTAAGAGTCTAACGAGCTCAGTACACATTTGATGGAGCTCTTCAAGGTTCGGTCTCATAGTGACCTTGACTTTATGAAAATTACCACCGACGTAATGTATCCCCTTTCGTGTCTCTTCCGTATAGTCATTCCACCGTAACCCAAGAGTGAAGTTTTGAAATGACATCTGCAATAAAGTCGTATCTAAATTAATACCATCAAAATCAAAAATCACAATAAAAAGTACAACAAAACAAACTACGAAGTAAAGTTAATCGCAAAAACTCCAAAAAAGTAAGATGCACTACAGAAATATGAAGAAGAATAATGAGAGAGGTGATGAGCTGAGGTTCTCAAAACTGCCTTTTATAGGCAAATTTTTTACTGAAAACTACAGGTGGGCGGTTTTAGTCTGCCATGCATACAGCCCCACCCCTTGCATGCCGACATGTCAGATGTCAGGGGAAGTGAGACGCCAAAAAAACCGCTGGGGGAGGGAGCGGTTTGTGTTTCGACAATACAAATCGAATCCTCAAGGAGCGGTTTATATTTTCGACGTAAAACCGCTCCTTGAAGAGGCGGTTTGTTTGTCGGAACACCAATGAACCGTACCTCCAAGTGGCAGTTTGTACAAATAATAAAAAATGCCTATTCCCCATGCATTTCTCCCATGAACCGCCACCTCAGCAAGTGGTTCATATGCAATACAACAGACAATACTAGGATGAGCATACAACTAGCAAATCAATCCATTGTGCATCTTAGGGGCATTGCAGAGGATCTGATAGTTACTGTAGGGTCATTTGCATATCCTGCTGACTTTGTTATTCTTGATATAAATGAGGATGTGGATGTACCTTTGATTTTGGGTACGCCTTTTTTTGCCACTGACAATGCACTCATTGATGTGAATGATGGCAAGTTAATTTTGAGGGTTGGGGGTGAACAAATCACCTTCTCTATTTCTAATAATATGAAAGACTCCCAACTCCATGATGATGTTGATTACTGTGATGTGGTTGCTAATTATGAGATCGCACTCGCCATCACGAGTGCGGTGACTACTGATTTCCTCGAACGTTGTCTTTTGCTAGGGGAACATGCATCACATGAGCTGCATTTGGTGAAGCAGCTCGCGAAGTTGGAAGACAAAGCGATCGAGGACTGAGAGAAGCCATTTAAGCCGATCCACGTCCCACCCCGGATCGCTACATCATTGGAGGAGCAACTGGAGCTGGACCTTAAGCCCCTCCCCTCTCATCCGGAGTATGCATTTCTCCGAGAGGGGAATAAGCTCCCGGTTATCATCAGGTCAGAACTGACTCCCTACCAAAAGAGCATTATGGTGTCTCTGTTCAAGAAATATGTCCGGGCCATGGTGTGGAAGATCACAGATATCTAAGGCATTACCCAATCTTTCTGCTCCCACAGAATTCTGATTGAGGATGAGGTTAAGCCAGTCAGGGTGATCTTGAGAAAGTTGTGATCTTGTTTGCTTTGCTGAGTGCGGAACAGTCTCCTCCGATTCACGAAGGGATGTAGAGTTAGGAGGAGCAAAAGATGGGAAAAGGAGGTCCATCTTGCGATTACGTCTCTCGGTGTCCCGAGCAAACTACTCCACGAGAAGCCTCAATTTATAGTTTGGATCTGGTCGTGGAGTGTAGCATGGCTCTGCAGAATGGCCCATGAAGGTCGCCATGGCTAACTCCAGCTCCAATGGCCCTTTTGGTTGTGGGAGGAATTCTTCTTCATAAGGATATTGTTCTTGAAATGTCCAAGGGTCCAGTTGTTCTCCATAGTAAGGGGGTTGGTACTGGCACCCGAATCCATAGTCTTCTCCTCCTTGATCGCTCCTGGAAATCTCGGGGTAATACCACTCGGGCGGTGGTGGATACCCCAATGGTTGGAGAAGCCATGAGGATCCATGATTCAGATCTACACCAACAAAAACAAAAATACCCAAGTGAAAAGCAGGGGTGGCAAAGAAAAGAAAAATGCTAAAGTAACAAACTTCTGCCTTTCCTAATAATCTAGAAAGTCATTGGCAACGGCGCCAAAAACTTGACTCGCTATGACACTACTCCAAACAATGGCCAAGTGTAACCAATGAAAGGGACTACAGTATAGTGGCTCAAGTAAAAATATTTAATCCACGGGTCTCTAGAGTTACTATTACTCAGCTTCAGTTCATTATCTAGCAAACCAGATTAAGAGGGAAGAACTAAAACTACTATAACAAACTACAGTTAAAGTTAATCTAATTACAGGCTGGGAACTCACTTAGGTATGATCCCCCTAGCCACTAGCCAGATTGATGATTTCTAACTTGTTTCACTTTCATTCACAATGCGGAGAATCCTTGACTAGACCTTGAATCTCGAATAAAGGATCAAGGCCCTCTTGAGTCGATTCCCTAGAGCGACGTATCCTTCTCTAGAACAACCGATCAAGGCGTTCTGAACTAGACTCCCTCTTTCAAATGAGGTTCTCAATCGATAAAAAGTAGTGAATCGACCCTCAACTAAAGCAATCGATCCAATACTATCAATCTGTGGTGCTCTATTTACCTAATCAGGTATTCGCTCTCATAGGATCAAAGCAGAATCAATAATCTCGACTAAAGCAGAATTGAATCATGAAACGTACATAGATTGAATATGAACTCAAGATTATCAAGTAGGAGTACTCATACAATCATCCAATCAAACAAACATAGCTAGGGTTCCTCAAAACCTAAGTGAATGGAAGTTACTCCATAGAGAAGAGAGAGAGTGCAGTAAAAATATTAAGATGATCAGTCTTTAATTATGGGCTTGTTTCTCGAGCTTAAAGGCAAAGAAATCCTCCAATTCCACTCCAATAATGTCCTCCAATTGCCCTCTCTCTCTCTTTGGTTCATCCCTTGGGTGTTTGGGATCCAAAACCCAGCTCTCCCCCTCCAAAAACGCACAAAACATGCTTTTAACAGCCTGCATTCGCGACCCGATTGGGTATTTTGGGTACCCGGCCGGATATTTTGGGTACCCGGCGGGGTATTTTGGGTTCACGATCGGGGGGGCCTTCTGATGCTGTCAAAAATACCCTATCAGATGGTCAAAATACCCGGTCGGGTATTTTGCAGTTCCGGGTCCCCTTTCTTTGATTCTTCGTTTCTCCCTCGTTCTGACTCCAAATCAGGTGTCGTTTGATCCCAAAGACTCGTAGTCTCACCCCCTTTCTTCTCATGACAAGCTTACATGATTCTATGTTAAAAAACGGAGGTATAAATCCATTCTTCTTCAATTCATACCTGAGTTTCTTCCCCCGAGTGGCCAATTGATCTCCAATTGACTTGAAACTTGCGCCTACGCTTCAATTTATGTGCTAGGACCTAAACTGTGACAAAGGAACAAAACCTAGCATAAAATAGGCCAAAGAAGCGATAATGCAAGCTTAGACGATCAAGAAATAAAGGGGAAACATGTGCGAATATCAAGTCATCAAATCCCCCACACTTAACTGTTTGCTTGTCCCCAAGCAAACCTTACTCAAACTAATGCTGCTCTCCAGACCTCTATAGCAAAATGCACACTCAATCGTTGATAGAGGATTTTCTAGATCATTTAGCAGCTTACGAGGTCAACCGACGCACTAGTCATCTCATAGCTTCTTCGGCGAGAATGCTAGTCTCGAGTTGGCATCAAGGCAAATTGTGATCAGAGGACAAATGAATCGTGGACCAATGGACTCTCAAAAACAAAAGATCACGGACTCGCATTTTTAAGGTCTCTATTTTCTTCTTGAAGATGGTTGGAACCCCTTCTTTTTACTTTTTTTCTTGTTTTTCTGTTTTTTTTTTTTCAAGGGTCCCAACCTGTTATTTCAGAAAATGGGGGCTCCCACCTAGCAAAGATTTTGCGGGAGCCCGGCTCTTACCGGCCATGCCAGGAGCGGATGTCTCGAGCCTCGTGCGGGGGAAAGAAATGTAAGGGGACTGGAGGTAGTAGGTGGAAATTGGGAACAGATTCCCGTCTCCCCTTACACACTTTCGCCCTATTCGCACTGGAGACGTTATTTTAAAGCACATTTTTGAGCACCTTTTATTTAAAAACATGATACAGGAGTCCATGACAAGTAGAGAGTCCACAACACCATACAATTCAAGGGTCCTAAGATCACTAATTCACACAATCAACCAACATAATATGAAGAAGAAAGGAGACTTCTTAAATGCATCAACATCCACCATGACAAGTAGAGACTATCAATTCAAAGCATACTGAGCAAGAAATTGCAAGGAACACATACTTGGAGCCCTCCAATCGAAATTTGGACAGTGGAATAGGCTCCAAGCACACACATATCAGCCAAACATTCACACGCATACATAATCGAACATCCCCCCACACTTAAGCACGACCTTGTCCTCAATGGAGGAAAGATAAGGAGGGTACAACGAAGTTACCAGATCAAGAATGAATGATGGTGGATAGGGAAGGCGGTGCATTCCAGGAGGAGAGAGTAGTCGGAACACAAACACCACAAAAAATCTCACAAAGGTTGAGTTATTAAATTTAAAATCAAAGAACAAAACTTACTCAAACGAGGAGAAATAGAGAAAGAAATGCAAACCGACTGGTTGGGTTGCCTCCCAACAAGCGCTTCTTTCACGTCGTGAGCCGGACGATGGCTCCTAAGTTTCGGTCCACCCCAAAACCTCTTTGAAGTTGAGGTTCTCGTCGATGAGGTGGAGTCTCAAGTCACGAACATATGGTATGACAGGTGATGGAAGCTCGTGCACTTGATCCAGATGAAGTCTCCACCCTCGAGACCTCTTCTTATCTTCTCTCGTCTCATTGCCCCAAACCAGATATGACAACATCGATTGACCATCATCGTATCCACTAAGAGGGGTCGATGTCGATGTGGCCTTGGTCTGGCAAAGAGACACTGCATATGGGTCCTTGCTAAGAAGTTCCTCGAAGTTTGGTGGGGATATTACTTGCAACATAAGGCCGGTGCAAGCCTCTTCTACCTCAACATCGTCCCTAGCCTGGACGCCAATTGCTTCTTCAACCCCCCCCCCCCCTTCCTTCTTCATAATTTAATTCCTCCCTTCGAAAAAGATCAAGAACTTCCTCTAGTTCACTTCCGTCATCCTCCACAACTTCTTTCCTCATCCTTTCTCGCTCTTCTTCTTCTTCTAGCACGGATTGGAGAGCAAGTTGCCAAGAAATTTCTCTCATGAGATCATCTTACATCTCCTTGCTCATGCCCACCTTTTCAAAGCTCGGTGTGGGATGTGTGAAGGTGTGGTCGGCTACAACAGGACATTTTTTATCATGATCTTCACGGAAGCTCTTCGTGACAACTTCTGTTTTCTCCACAATGTTCTTGTAGCCTTCGTCTTCCTCCTCCTCTTATGGTATGGTAGCAAAAGGGTGATCTTGAGCAAGTTGTGCACAAACTTTCTCAACCCGCTCTGTTTGCTTTGCTGAGTGCGAACACTCTCCTCCGATTCACGAAGGGATGAAGAGTTAGGAGGATCAAAAGATGGGAAAAGGAGGTCCATCTTGCGATTGCGTCTCTCGGTGTCCCGAACAAACTGGTCCACGAGAAGCCTCAATTCATAGTTTGGATCTGGTCGTGGAGTGTAGCATGGCTCTGTAGAATGGCCCGTGAAGGCCGCCATGTCTAACTCCAGCTCTGATGGCCCTTCTGGTTGTGAGAGGAATTCTTCTTCTTAAGGATACTATTCTTGAAATGTCCAAGGGTCCGGTTGTCCTCCATAGTAAGGGGGTTGGTATTGGAACCCGAATCCATAGTCTTCTCCTCCTTGATTGCTCCAAGAAGTCTCGGGATAATACCACTCGGACGGTGGTGGATACTTCCAATGGTTGGAGAAGCCATGAGGATCCATGATTCAGATCTACACCAACAAAAACAAAAACACCCAAGTGAAAAGCAAGGCTGGAAAAGGAAACAAAAACGCTAAAGTAACAAACTTCTGCCTTTCCTAATAATCTAGAAAGTCCCCAGCAACGGCGCCAAAAACTTGACTCGCTATGACACAACTCCTAACAATGGCCAAGTGTAACCAATGAAAGGCACTGCAGTATAGTGGCTCAAGTAATAAATATTGAATCCACGGGTCTCTAGAGTTACTATTACTCAGCTTCAGTTCATTATCTAGCAAATTAGATTAAAATGGAAGAACTAAAACTCACTTAGGTATGATTCCCCCTAGCCACTAGCCATATTGATGATTTCTAACTTGTTTCACTTTCATTCACAATGCGGAGAATCTTTGACTAGACCTTGAATCTCGACTAAAGGACGAAGGCCCTCATGAGTCGATTCCCTAGAGGGACGTATCCTTCTCTAGAACAACCTATCAAGGCATTCTGAACTAGACTCCCTCTATCGAATGAGGTTCTCAATCGATACAAAGCAGTGAATCGACCCTCGACTAAAGCAATCGGTCCAATACTATCAATCTATGGTGCTCTATTGACCTAATCAGGTATTCGCTCTCATAGGATCAAAGCAGAATCAATAATCTCAAGTAAAGCAGAATTGAATCACGAAAACATGCATAGATTGAATATGAACTCAAGATTATCAAGTAGGAGGACTCATACAATCATCCAAACAAACAAACATAGATAGGGTTCCTCAAAACCTAAGTGAAGGGAAGTTACTCCATAAAGAAGAGAGAGGCTGCAGTAAGAATATTCAGATGATCATTCTTCAAGTCCGGGATTGTTCCTCGAGCTTCCAAGGTGAAGAAATCCTCCAATTCCACTCCAAGAATGCCCTCAAATTGTCCTCTCTCTCTCTCTCTCTTTGGTTCATCCCTTGGGTGTTTGGGATCCAAAACCCAGCTCTCCCCCTCCAAAAACGCACAAAACAGGCTTTTAACAGCCTACGTTCGCGACCCGGTCGGGTATTTTGGGTAACCGGCCAGGTATTTTTGGTTCACGACCGGGGGGCCTTCTGATGCTGTCAAAAAGACCCTATCAGATGGTCAAAATACCCGGTCGGGTATTTTGGTCGGGTATAGTGCAGTTCCGGGTCCCCTATCTTTGATTCTTCGTTTCTCCCTCGTTCGGACTCCAAATCAGGTGACGTTTGATCCCAGACACTCATAGTCTCGTCCTCTTTCTTTTCATGACAAGCTTACATGATTCTATGGTCACAAACTGAGATAGAAATCCATTATTAGTCAAGTTGTACCCTAGTTTCTTCCCCCCGAGTCGCCAATTGATCTTCAATTGACTTGAAACTTGTTCCTACGAATTCATGGGTCATTTCCCTCCTTCATTCATTAATCTATATATTTTGGTTTCTGTGGATTACGTCTCGAGGTGGGAAGAAGCTCAGGACATGCCCACAATTGATGCAAGACATGTCTGCTCGTTTCTGAAGCAGCTCTTTTCCTAGTTCGGGACACCTCGAGCCATTATTTGCGATAGAGGAACTCATTTTCAAGGGCAATTCACTTGACTCCTCTCTCCCTATGATGTTAAGCATAAGGTGTCGGCGGCTTACCATCCCCAAACGAATGGTCAAGCCGACCTGATGAATCGGAAATTGAAAAGAATCACTGAAAAGGAAAAGGGGAAAAAATGGGAGAAATCCCCACAATAGGATAGGATAAAAAGGAAAAAAAAGGAAGTGGGGAAGGGAAAACCATTCGCTTGAAGTTAAAAGAAGGAGGGGAAGTGGGGACTTGTTTTTTTGTTTTTTTTCTTTTAAAAAAATGGTTGATTGGTTTTCTTATTGGTTTTTAAGGAGTTATTGGCCAACGGCCATATTCTACATCCGCCATATTTCCAACGGCTATTTTTCCAACGACCATATTTTTTCAGCTCTATAAGTAGAATTCATTCTTCACTTTCTTCCAACACTTCTCAAACTCTCTTCCTACCATCCAAACAAAAAATTATATTCTTCCCAAACTCTCTATAATCGTAATCATGGCTTATTCCGGCAGCGAGCGCAATCGAAATTGCACAACGCCTGAAGACCTTGTTTTGTGCCAAGCTTGAATGGAAGTTTCACAAGATCCTATTATCGGTCATTACCAATCTTCACCATCTTTCAGGAAAAGAATTGGAGATCGATATTCTACAAATGGTTTGTGATCAATCGTACCAATGGCGCCTTGAAGACTCTATGGCAGTTTATCAACCATTAATGTCAGAAGTGGTATGCAACATTGAGGGAAGCAAATGCTAATCCACCGAGCGGAACTAACCAAGTAGATGTGGTTAGTCAACTTCTAAAACATCTATATTTAATTAATGGTATAATTTTAGTGTTCTATGTTTTAATCATGTGTATTTTTTTCTAATTAATTGTGTAGACCCGTCACGGTAAAGATATTTTCAAGGCGGACACGAAGAAAGACTGGAAGTTAGAATAATGTTGGCAACTACTCCAAGAGTGTCCAAGATTTATGCAACAATTTTATGCTCCTGTTGCGCCCATTCCACCAATGGATGGATCTCAATCGGCTATGTCAAGTGATGAACCTGATGACCCCGGTCTTCATGCAGTTGCTGCTCCAAGAGTGCTCAATCTTCCCGAAGGCCGAGATCAACAAAAGAGGAAGAAAAGAGGAGGTGGTGAACCTGCTAGGGGTGGGAAATAGTCCGGTCACATAAGTGACACGCTAAAACACAACACCTAACAATGGCCAAGTGCAACCAATGAAAGGGACTGCAGTATAGTGGCACAAGTAATAAATATCGAATCCACGGGTCTCTAGAGTTACTATTACTCAGCTTCAGTTCATTATCTAGCAAACTAGATTAAGGATTGATTTACTAAACTACTCTACTAACTACTCTACTAATTACAAGTTGGGAACTCACTTAGGTATGATTCCCCCTAGCTCCTCAATTAGGTCCAAGTTGCAATTACCTTTGGTTGATCTACTGTTGATTAAACTGCGGAAGATCCTAAATTAGCTTGGAATACCCGGCAGGTGACTAGCCTTCACCGGGATAGACTGCTAAGGCGATTCACACAGATCTCCACTACTGGAATGAGTTCCAGTACAAAGCAGTGAATTGATTGACTCTCGCACAACCAACTCACTACTATCAATCAAGGAAGCTCTCTTAACCTAATCAGATTCTATCTATCATAGGTTAAAGCAGAAATCAAGAGAATTTGATCAAGATCCAATTGACTCAATAAATCATGCCTCAATCGATTATAATCAAACACTATAGCATCCAAAACTTCATACAAGAAAGATCCTAACTCATGGAACTAGGGTTCCTCAAAACCTAAGTGAAGGGAAGTTACTCCATAGAGAAGAGAGAAACTGCAGAAATCTGATCTAGATCTTCAATCTCCATCTCCAAGCTTGATTCCCGAGCTCCAATGGCGAAGAAATCCTCCAAAATAGCTCCAAGAATGTTTCCAAGTCGCTCTCTCTCTAGGGTTCGTCCCTTGGGTGTTTGGGAACCAAAACCCAGCTCTCTTCCTTTCCTTTCGCTGAAAATCGGGTTTTAAACAACAATTCCCGACTCGCACGGCCAGGGTGCACGGCCGTGCACATCACCATTCTGGCCGTGCACCTCAAAACGCGGCGTATCAATAAGTCGAACCTCAACCAACTCGCACGGCCAGGATTGCACCTTGCACGGCCGTGCGGATTTCACTTGTGCCCGTGCGTGCCCACGCACCAACCCGCACGGCCAAAATTGTATGTTGCACGGCCGTGCGTGGCCACGCACGGTCACTTGTACGGCCGTGCGTGGCCACGCACAATCCCGTGCGTGCCCACGCACAATCCCGCACGGCCAGAATTATATGTTGCACGGCCGTGCGCCTTCCTGGTCTGCCCGTGCAGCTTGCTCAGCCTCTGTTTAATGCTTCGTTTCTCCCTCGTCCGGACTCCGAATCAGTCGCCGTTTGATCCCAGACACTCGTAGTCTCGTCCTCTTTTGTTTCATAACAAGCTTGCATGATTCTCTGTCCATAAAGTGAGGTAGAAATCCATTCTTCTTCAGGTCATGCCCGAGTGTCTTCTCCCAAATCGTCAATTGATCTCTGATTGACTTGAAACTTGCGCCTATGCTTCACTTTATGTGCTAGGACCTGAAATGTGACAAAGGAACACAACCTAGCGTAAAATCAGTCAAAGACATGGTAATTCAAGCTCAAACAATCAAGAAACAAAAGGGGAAAACATGTGCAAATACCGAGTCATCAATAAGCCAGATTAAGGAATGGGAAGACCTAGGATGTAGAAGAGCATAACATGACTGATTCGACAGATTTTGATTCCTATATATCCACTCATGGAGTACTTTACTTCATTTTACGATATATAGGCTCCATCTGTATAGATATCATCTACACCCGGAAAGCCGTATGCTTTGGAAGAAGCTTGTACAGTTTGGGAAGAGGTTTTGATTGATCAAAAAGAAGAATCTACTTCAACCGATATGCCCTTAGGCACGGCCATACATAACATAGAAATCACACTTGGAAAGGGTGGACAATTAGCTAGAGCTGCAGGTGCTGTAGCGAAACTTATTGCAAAAGAGGGGAAATCGGCCACATTAAAATTACCTTCTGGGGAGGTGCGTTTAATATCCAAAAACTGCTCAGCAACAGTCGGACAAGTAGGGAATGCTGGGGTGAACCAGAAAAGTTTGGGTAGAGCCGGATCTAAATGTTGGCTAGGCAAGCGTCCTGTAGTAAGAGGAGTAGTTATGAACCCTGTAGACCATCCCCATGGGGGTGGTGAAGGGAGGGCCCCAATTAGTATTAATTAATTAAGACAAAAATTCTGATATAAGTTTTTATTTAATTTGGGGATAATTTTTTTATCCCACTTTTCCCATCCTTTTTTTCTTTTTTCCCCTTCCACCATTGTGGATAGTCTAAGCTACCTTCTCCTATTTCTGTGAAGGGGATCCGCAACTTTCTCGATCACGCAGGCTTCTATCGGAGACTCATTAAGGATTTCTCGAAGCGCCTTGCCTTTGACCAAGCTGCTAGAGAAGGATGCACCATTCTATTTCACTCCAAAGTGCACATATGCATTTGAGACCTTGAACATGCCCCCATCATGGTGACTCCGGATTGGTTTCTACCATTTGAGCTAATGTGCGGTGCGAGTGACTATGTTGTCGCAGCTGTTCTTGGTTAGACATGCGACAAAAATTTCCAGCCCATCTACTACGTATCGAAGACCTTGGACGATGCGAAAGAGAACTACACTAACACAGAGAAGGAGCTTCTTGTAGTGGTGTATGCTTTTAACAAGTTCCGACCTTACCTGGTACTCTCTCATGTCGTGGTCTACACAAACCACTCTGCCATCCGCTACTTGATGACCAAGGCTGATGCCATGCTTCGGCTCATCCGCTATATTCTGCTGCTGCAGGAGTTTGGCATTGAGATTCGGCACAAGAAAGGAACAGAGAACATTGTTGCATATCATCTTCCACGGTTGGACACCTCTCCGGTGGACAATTTCGTGGAAGAGAACAACGAATCCTTCCCAGATGAGCGACTACTGGCGTTGTGCTTGTTGGAGAGTGTCACCCTTTGGTAGTCTGATCTTGCCAATTTTCTGGTGAGAAAGCAGTTACCTAAGGGGACGACCACTCACGCTAAGTGTAAATTCTTCTCCAACCTAAAGTATTATTTGTGGTAGGATCCAATACGCGAAAGATGCTACGATGGCGTTATAAGATGATGCGTGATGGAGCATGAGATGGGAGACATCTTGTCTCACTATCACGAGGAACCCGCTGGTGGTCCTCATGGAGGAAACCGCACGACGCGAAAGATGCTACGATTAAGCTTCTACTGGTCCATGCTTGATAGACCGTCATTTACACATGTTTTTACCCTCATACTTACACCGTTTGAGGTGTTGATTCTCGTGTTTTAGGCCGATTTCACGCTAGGTTGTGCTTGGTTGTGTTATTTCAGGTCCTAGTACGTGGATGAAGGCTTAGGAGCGAGTCTGGGGTCGATTGGACGACAAACGGACGAAGGGCGAGCTTGTTGGGGAGCCGCACGGCCAGGCCATGAAGACGCACGGCCGTGCACTTGCACCATATGGCCGTGCGCCTCATGCCGAGGCCACGCACGGGCAGAGCAGAGAACCGCACGGCCGTGCAACATACAAACTTGGCCGTGCGGGTTGGTGCGAGAGCTTGCACGGGCACAAGCCAGACTTGCACGGCCGTGCACCTGGCCGTGCAAGATGGCTGAGGTCGATTAAGTGAAACGGCGCGTTTTGAGGGTGCACGGCCAGAATGGTGATGTGCACGGCCGTGCACCCTGGCCGTGCAAGTCGGGGAAACCCGGTTTATAAGCAGATTTCAGCCAAATTGAGAGGGGATTCGAGTTTTTGAGAGAGGGATCAGTTCCTAGAGAGAGAAAGTGACGAGCAAGAGTTCCCAAGTGCCCTAGATTGATCTTCAACACCATTGGACGCCAGTTTGAGCTTGGAGAAGTGTCAATCAACGTCCAGAAGCAGGAATCCATCCTTCGCAGTATGAATTCCGTGTCTGATTCTGCTTTTGCTTTCTTCTCCATGGAGTAGTTCTCCCATTCATCTGGGTATGGAGAACCCTAGATTTGTATGTTAGGCTTCGATTGTATGAACCCAAGTACTGATTCTGTGATTGATTATATTCGATTGAGGTTTTATGATTGAATGACTTGAATCCTGATCAAATTCCTGTTGTTTCTGCTTTAACCTAGAATGAGAATATCTGCCTAGGTTAATAGAGTATCCTTGATTGAAGGTAGGGAGTTGGTGACTTTAGTCGAGGAGCCAACTCACTATTCTGTACCGGATTTACTCCGGTAGTGGAGGTTTTGTTCTTAGGGCCTCAATCTGTCGACTCCGGTGGAGGTTAGTCGCCCGCTAGAGAGTCAGATTGAGAGGGTCTGAAGACCTTTAGTCGAGACTTCAGACTGTTTAAGAACCTTCCGCAGTATAATCTTCATAGAAACTGAACTTGGTAATTACAATCCGGCTTAACTACAGTCTAGGGGGAACCATATCCGGGTGACCTCTTTAACCTGAATACAACCAGTTTACTTGCTTTGTTTGTTTGGTAGTTTAGACTTGCACTCCAGTTTTATTGCTAGATAACAAGAACTCACTGAGTAGTCAGCAAATCTAGGACCCGGGTTGACATATAAACCTAACCCGCTATACTACGCTTTAGGAAGTGGTTTCACTTGGCCAATTCCTAGGGTGACAGTAGAGTCGAGTCAAGTTTTTGGCGCCGTTGCCGGGGACGGCTAGGTTGTTGAAGAAAAGTGATTTCTGTTAATTTAGCTTTTCTTTTTGCTTTGTTTGCTTTGTCCCTCTTGTGCCTTCACGGGTTTGCTTGCTTGAGTGTGTGCAGGTAGTGCATGACCCGTAGCCAGTCGGGAGGTTTACTGCCGTTGAACCCTGAGATTGAGCGCACCTGCAAACAACTTCGGAGACAACAGCAAGCTAGATTGGCTACGGTGGAGCGCCGAGACGGCCATTTGACCAGCGACTCCGAGGAAGAGCACGAGATGGAAGGCGATCAGAACCCGCCTCCTCAGAACCAGATCCTGGGGAACGACCCAAACCCCCAGGGAGCTGGCCATCATCATCCACCACCACCGGGTCCCACCTTGGAGTACTTCTATACTCCGCGGATTGCTGACATCCGCCCGGTCATCCTCTACCCGCCTATCCCAGCAAACAACTTCGAGATCAGGCCATGCTGGATTCAGCTCATTACATCTTCTATCCAGTTCCATGGCTTGAAGGATGAGGAGGCCAGGGTACATCTGTCCCGTTTTCTGCAGCTGACGAACGGGTTCAAGCTGAATGGTGTCCCGGATGATGCGATCCGCCTTCATCTCTTCCCCCATTCTCTGGCGGGGAATGCTAAGAGGTGGTTGGAGACCCAGCCCCTATTGTCCATCACCTCTTGGGACGATCTGGCTGACAAATTCGTGCACAGGTACTATCCGGCATCGAAGACTACAGAGATACAGCGGGAGATCACTCACTTCCGCCAAGAGCCAGATGAGTCACTTCGAGATGCTTGGGAGCGGTACATGGGATATTTCTGGCAGTGTCCCCATCATGGCTTTAGTGATGCATTCACAGTGGGGAACTTCTACAGCGCTCTCTCCCCAGATAGCCAGAGGGTGATTGAGTCTTTATGCCCAGGAGGGGATGTTCTCACTAAGACTCCACCCGAGCTGAACCAGATGATTAACACATTGGCTGCCAGAGATCATTCCTGGGGGCAGAGCAGCAGAGGCAGACATTCCAGGGACCGTGGTGTGCACGCCATGGAGACCAGATCCGGGCTCGAGCAGCAGGTAGCTGAGCTAGTGCAGACATTGAAGCAGCCCAACAGTCTTATTCCGGGCAGAAGTTTGGCTACACCTCCAGTTGCCCAATGTCAGTGGTGTGAGAGCTCGAATCACTTAGTGGAAGACTGCCAGGCTATGAGGGAGTCTACTACTCTCCAAGAGCAGTTGGACTTCATCGCCAATGCTCGGCGCCTCGACCCGTACAACAACACATATAATGAGGGGTGGCGCCAGCATCCCAACTTCTCTTGGGGCGGCAACACCGCTAAGCCACCTGGTTTCCCAGCACCAGCTGGTGGCTTTCAGCAGAGGCAGCCCTACCAGGCTCGACAGGGGCCAGCTCCACAGCAGCAGCCCTACCAGCCTCGACAAGGGCAACCCTTCCAACAGCCCCAGCGCCAGTTTGCCGAGCCAACAGCAGCTCCAGCTCCAGATACTCAGATGACGAAGCTGGAAAATATTCTAGCTTCATTCATGACGAGCACTCAGGCGACTATCACGAGGTTGGACCAGAGTGTAGCCTCACTGGAGGCAGGACAGAGGAATCAGGGTGCCATTCTGCAGGATCTCCAGCACCAGATAGGGAGCTTAGCTCGCCAGAACACTACCAGGGCACCGGGGACTCTGCCTGCCACCACTGTCCCCAATCCTCGCGACCCTCACGAGACTGCCCATGCCATCACCACCAGGAGTGGTAAGACCATATCTGCTGCTCCTGCCCAGCCCAGGCAAGACGAACCACTACCTGCTTCAACACCTCCAGCTGATACTGCAGAAGGGGAGGAAGGCAGCGCACCACCTGCTCCCAAGCCACAACCTGTGATTAAGGAGCATACACCCCAGTTGCCCTTCCCCACTAGACTTCATAAAGACAGGCTGGAGACAGAGTTTGCCAAGTTCATGGCAATGTTGAAGCAGGTAAACATCAGCATGCCGTTCGTGGAGGCACTGTCGAAGATGCCCAAGTATGCCAAGTTTATGAAGGACCTCCTCACCAACAAGAAGAAACTTGGGGATCTCTCGACAGTGATGCTCAGCGAGGAGTGTTCTGCCATCCTGCAGAACAAGCTGCCCGAGAAGCGCAAAGACCCAGGGAGTTTCACTATCCCTCTTGTTATTGGCAGCATGCATGTAGGAAAGTCCTTGGCGGACCTAGGCGCTAGTATAAATGTCATGCCCTATAAACTGTTTAAGAAGCTAGACCTAGGTGAACCTAGAGCTACTAGGATGAGCATTCAGTTAGCTGATCGATCTATCGTGCATCCTAGGGGTATCATTGAGGACTTGCTTGTTAATGTTGGTGCATTCACATATCCTGTTGATTTTGTTATTTTGGATATAAATGAGGATGTGGATGTGCCTTTGATTTTGGGTAGACCGTTTCTCGCCACCGCCAAGGCGCTTATTGATGTGCATAGTGGTAAATTGATTCTGCGTGCTGGTGATGAACAGGCTACTTTTTCTGTGTCTGACAATGGGAAACATTCTCATTTGCATGATGACATAGACTACTGTGATGTGCTTGCCGATTTTGAGACCGCACTCGCCATCACGAGTGCGGGTACTGATGATGCTCTTGAGCGTTGTATTTTGCTAGGTGAGCAGGCATTGCAGGAGCCGCAGCTGGCGGAGCAGTTGGCCGCATTGGAGAGTGGCCCCTTCTTGGAGGGCGACAGGCTGTTTAAACCGATCTCATCCTCCACCCGCATCACCACTTCTCTGGAGGAACCACCAGAGCTGGAGCTTAAGCCCCTCCCTCCTCATTTGGAGTATGCATTTCTCCGGGAGGGGAATAAGCTGCCAGTTATCATCAGCTCGACCCTCACACCCGAGCAGAAGACCAGACTGGTGGCCTTGCTGAAGCAGTACGAGCGAGCTTTGGCATGGAAGATCACAGATATCCAGTGGATCAGCCCCTCTTTTTGCTCGCACCGGATACTGCTGGAGGATGAGATGCGGCCAGTGAGGCAGCCGCAGAGGAGATTGACGCCGAACCTGGAGGCTGTGGTTCGGGCAGAGATCGTGAAGTTGATGGACGCCGGGATCATTTTCGCCATTTCTGACAGCGAATGGGTCAGTCCCACCCAGGTGGTGCCCAAAAACGGTGGGATGACCGTGGTGCCTAACGATAAGAACGAGCTCATTCCGATGCGCACGGTGACTGGGTACCGTGTTTGCATCGACTATCGGCGTCTCAACGACGCTACTCGGAAGGACCATTTCCCGCTGCCGTTCATTGATCAGATGCTGGAGAGATTGGCGGGGCACGAGTTCTACTGCTTCCTGGATGGGATGTCCGGGTACTTTCAGATCCCTATAGCACCGGAGGACCAGGCGAAGACCACTTTCACCTGCCCCTTCGGCACATTTGCTTACCGGAGGATTCCATTCGGGCTATGCAACGCCCCAGCCACTTTTCAGCGATGCATGCTCGCCATCTTTGACCGTCTGGTCGGCGAGATCATGGAGGTGTTTATGGACGACTTCTCGGTTTATGGAGACTCCTTCTCTCACTGTCTCCATAACCTGGAATTGGTCCTTAAACGGTGTGAAGAAACGAACCTGGCACTGAGTTGGGAGAAGTGTCACTTTATGGTTCGAGAAGGCATAGTTCTTGGGCACAAGATCTCCAAGATGGGGATCGAGGCAGACAGAGCAAAGATCGAGACTATCAGCAAGCTGCCTCCTCCTACATCTGTAAAGGGGATCCGGAGTTTTCTTGGCCATGCAGGTTTCTATAGGCGGTTCATCAAGGACTTCTCGAAGATCGCCCTGCCCCTAACTAAGCTTCTGGAGAAGGATGCCCCCTTCCAGTTCACTGATGCTTGCACAGCGGCGTTCACCACCTTGAAGGAGAAGCTCACCCAGACTCCTATCATGGTGGTTCCTGACTGGTCACTACCATTTGAGCTGATGTGTGACGCCAGTGACTTTGCTGTTGGAGCTGTTTTGGGGCAGAGGCGAGATCAACACTTCCGACCTATCTACTACGCCTCGAAGACTCTGAATGATGCCCAAGAGAATTACACCACCACAGAGAAGGAGCTGCTTGCAGTGGTGTTTGCCTTCGATAAGTTTCGCCCCTATCTGGTCTTGTCCCATGTGACCGTGTACACAGATCACTCCGCGATTAGATACCTGATGAGCAAGGCCGATGCCAAGCCTCGGCTCATACGATGGATCTTACTGCTGCAGGAGTTCGATATTGAGATCCGGGACAAGAAGGGAGCAGAAAATGTTGCAGCTGATCACCTCTCCCGGTTGGACGCACCCCCTGCGGACAACCTCGTGGAGGAGATTGATGACTCATTCCCAGACGAGAGGTTGATGATGCTGTGCTTGGTGGAGAGTATCACCCCCTGGTACTCCGATTTTGCGAACTATTTGGTGGGCCAGCAGCTGCCCAAGGGGATGGCGACTCACGCCAAGAGGAAGTTTTTCTCCGATCTGAAGTACTACTTTTGGGATGACCCACATCTATTTCGGATCGGAGCCGACGGGATCATCCGTCGTTGTGTTATGGAGAGTGAGATGGAGGGCATTCTATCTCACTGTCATGAGGGACCTACTGGCGGTCATCACGGAGGAAACCGCACGGCGAGGAAGGTGCTCCAGTCGGGCTTTTACTGGCCCACACTCTTCAAGGATACAGACGCCTTCGCACGCAGGTGCGACCGATGCCATAGGTCAGGTAACATCTCTGCCCGTGATGAGATGCCCCAGAATGTGTTTATAACTTGTGAGATTTTTGATGTCTGGGGTATCGACTTCATGGGCCCCTTCCCTCCATCTTTTGGTAACACCTATATTCTGGTTGCTGTTGACTACGTCTCTAGGTGGGCTGAGGCGCAAGCTTTGCCCACCAATGATGCTAGACGTGTTTGTGGTTTTTTGAAGCAGCTCTTCTCCCGGTTCGGGACACCTAGAGCCATCATAAGCGATAGAGGCACCCATTTCCAGGGCCAATTTGATAAACTACTGTCTCGCTATGGTGTGACTCACAAGGTGTCCGTGGCCTATCATCCCCAGACCAGTGGCCAGGCCGAGCTGACGAACCGGGAGCTCAAGCGGATCCTGGAGAAGACGGTGGATCAGTCCCGCAAAGATTGGTCCACCAAGCTCGATGATGCTCTATGGGCGTATCGCACTGCCTACAAGACGCCTATCGGTACTTCACCGTACCGGCTTGTCTATGGAAAGGCTTGCCATTTGCCCGTGGAGCTAGAGCACAAGGCCTTTTGGGCCCTTAAGCTGCTCAACTTGGATGTTCGTGTTGCAGGTACTGAGCGTAAAATGCAGATGTTGGAGCTGGAAGAGTGGCGTTACCACGCCTATGAGAACACCAAGCTGTACAAGGAGCGCACTAAGCGCCTACACGATGCACGGTTGAGGGGTCCGAAAGAGTTTCAGGTTGGTGATCGAGTTCTCCTTTACAACTCTCGCCTGAAGCTCTTTCCCGGAAAACTCCGCTCCCGGTGGTCTGGACCGTTCACGGTCACAAAGGTGTTCCCGTATGGCACTATCGAGATTGCCAACCCGCAGACTGAGCCATTTAAAGTGAACGGCCATCGTCTCAAGCTCTACCTGGGAGACAAGGTCGAACGCGCGGAGTTGGTCGTGGAACTCGCGGACCCTTAGTTCCGCCATGGGCGTCCAGCTAAAAGACGGTAAAGAAGCGCTTGTGGGGAGGCAACCCCACCACGGTTTGACTTTCTTTCTTATGTTTCGAGTCGGATTGCGTTTTGGTTTGGTTTTGGTTTGTTTTCTTTGTTCTGGATGATATCTTATTGGGCTGACATCGGACCTAACATATTCTGGTTGAGCTCTTCTGTTTCTCTTGAGCTGTGCTGTGTTCCCGCCTGGTCCGTTTCCAGTCTCCTGCAGTCTGTGCATACCGGTAACATCGTTCCCCTTTCCTTTCCTCTTCTCCATTGAGGACAATGTCGATCTTAAGTGTGGGGGGGTGTTTATCTTTTGACTGCATTAGATCTGTTTGTGTGCTTGGAGCCTAGTCCACTGTCCGAATCTTACGATTTGAGGGCTCCAAGTACTGCTGTTTGATCATATTGGCACGGTGTTTTGATGGATGAATTGATTGGTTTTTGAATTAATGCATGACAACTTGTTTGCAACTAGGACAACCTATGATGAGGACTGAGATGTGCAGTAGAACGATGTAGGGGTTCAGTTTTTCAACGGTTTGCTTGCCAACTGTGACTTGATCTGACTTGATCTGATTACTTGTCCTTGACAGTCGTTTATGCATCTAGTTCAGGGTATCAGAATGTGAGATAGAGCATATAGGTAGCCATGCGAGATTTGAGCCTGCTCGTTTCTTTCTTGTGCGATAGATCCCTCTTCCATGATGTGTAGCATTCACGTTGTCACTAGCTGAGATGATGGAGGCATAGGATTAGCCCACGCCCAAAACTGACTGTCCTGATGTGTTATATCCCCTAGTCAGCCCCTTTGAGCCGTGTGTTATCCTTTCTTTTGGTCTATAATGAAAAATCACCCTTGTTGCATCTTTTAGAAGGTTCCACAGAGTGGTTTTTATATATTCTCTGCTGTTTCTGCTAAAGTCTATGTGAGTGTTGGAGGTAGTGCTTAAAAGTTGGGCGGATGTTTGAAATATGTGCAGGAGTGGTGGCTCTCTTAAGAAATGAAAAGAAAAATGAAAGTAAAACAAAGAAAAATTGAAAGCAAAAGAGAGCCACTACCAAAAATCTGAATAATGCCCAGTAAGTAGTGTTTCTTAGCAGTCTGGCTTGGAAATGCTGATGTTTATGCCTCCTTCGCTCTTGTGCTCGTAAGATATTGAGTAATGCAGGATAGCAGAAAGAAAATACCGGGTTGTTGACTGTGTTTGTGTGTTTGGGAAATGTGGAACCTTTGCTATGAATACTTCCACCACCTAAAAGGCCTTTTCCCCATGTCCAAGACCCTAGCCAGTCATTTGAACTTGTGTCTAAGACCTCCTGATTAGTTAGTGGTGACACCCCACATGTGAACTCTAGCATTTAAAGGCTGCCATCATGGTGAAGAGATGATAGGTATTGAGAGAAATAGCATGCGCATCTTTCGCATAAAATTGTCCTGACCCCACTGGTCGAGAGTGAGTGATTCATTTTCATTTTCTATATGCTCTTGTACCCCGGTGAGGACCTAGATTGCTCGGTCTCTATTCTGATGTCTTGAGTTGGATGCATGAGTTGACTGTTTTGAGTAAGTGGTTGAATCAAGTCTAGGTTGGCCAGTGAACAGACGGGAGACTCTTCCTTTACTCGATTTGCTGCACTCGAATGACCTTTGTGGTGGTTGTCCAGGTTGTTAGTGAGGTTGTGCATGTATTGATGTTTGAAAAACCAGTGCGATTCACGTATTCTGTGCCTTTATGACTTGTCCCCAATGTTGGTTGATTGAAATATGTAAGCTTACCTAGTGTCTGACTTGGTTTGCTTGGGGACAAGCAAACGGTTAAGTGTGGGGGAGTTTGATAGACCGTCATTTACACATGTTTTTACCCTCATACTTACACCGTTTGAGGTGTTGATTCTCGTGTTTTAGGCCGATTTCACGCTAGGTTGTGCTTGGTTGTGTTATTTCAGGTTCTAGTACGTGGATGAAGGCTTAGGAGCGAGTCTGGGGTCGATTGGACGACAAACGGACGAAGGGCGAGCTTGTTGGGGAGCCGCACGGCCAGGCCATGAAGACGCACGGCCGTGCACTTGCACCATATGGCCGTGCGCCTCATGCCGAGGCCACGCACGGGCAGAGCAGAGAACCGCACGGCCGTGCAACATACAAACTTGGCCATGCGGGTTGGTGCGAGAGCTTGCACGGGCACAAGCCAGACTTGCACGGCCGTGCACCTGGCCGTGCAAGATGGCTGAGGTCGATTAAGTGAAACGGCGCGTTTTGAGGGTGCACGGCCAGAATGGTGATGTGCACGGCCGTGCACCCTGGCCGTGCAAGTCGGGGAAACCCGGTTTATAAGCAGATTTCAGCCAAATTGAGAGGGGATTCGAGTTTTTGAGAGAGGGATCAGTTCCTAGAGAGAGAAAGTGACGAGCAAGAGTTCCCAAGTGCCCTAGATTGATCTTCAACACCATTGGAGGCCAGTTTGAGCTTGGAGAAGTGTCAATCAACGTCCAGAAGCAGGAATCCATCCTTCGCAGTATGAATTCCGTGTCTGATTCTGCTTTTGCTTTCTTCTCCATGGAGTAGTTCTCCCATTCATCTGGGTATGGAGAACCCTAGATTTGTATGTTAGGCTTCGATTGTATGAACCCAAGTACTGATTCTGTGATTGATTATATTCGATTGAGGTTTTATGATTGAATGACTTGAATCCTGATCAAATTCCTGTTGTTTCTGCTTTAACCTAGAATGAGAATATCTGCCTAGGTTAATAGAGTATCCTTGATTGAAGGTAGGGAGTTGGTGACTTTAGTCGAGGAGCCAACTCACTATTCTGTACCGGATTTACTCCGGTAGTGGAGGTTTTGTTCTTAGGGCCTCAATCTGTCGACTCCGGTGGAGGTTAGTCGCCCGCTAGAGAGTCATATTGAGAGGGTCTGAAGACCTTTAGTCGAGACTTCAGACTGTTTAAGAACCTTCCGCAGTATAATCTTCATAGAAACTGAACTTGGTAATTACAATCCGGCTTAACTACAGTCTAGGGGGAACCATATCCGGGTGACCTCTTTAACCTGAATACAACCAGTTTACTTGCTTTGTTTGTTTGGTAGTTTAGACTTGCACTCCAGTTTTATTGCTAGATAACAAGAACTCACTGAGTAGTCAGCAAATCTAGGACCCGGGTTGACATATAAACCTAACCCGCTATACTACGCTTTAGGAAGTGGTTTCACTTGGCCAATTCCTAGGGTGACAGTAGAGTCGAGTCAATGCTCTTCAAGGATGTTGATACATTAGCATGCGAGTGTGATCGCTGGCAACGGTCAGGTAACATCTATGCCCGTGATGAGATGTCCCAGAAGTCATTTGTGATTTGTGAGATTTTATATTTATGGGGCATTGACTTCATGGGTAATTTCCCTCCTTCGTTCGGTAATCTGTATATTTTGGTTTCCGTGGATTACGTCTCGAGGTGGGCAGAAGTTCAGGTCATGCCCACCAATGATGCAAGACGTGTCTTCTCGTTTCTGAATGAGCTCTTTTCTCAGTTTAGGACACCTCGAGCCATTATTAGCGATAGAGGAACTCATTTTCAAGGGAAATTCACTTGACTCCTCTCTCGCTATGATGTTAAGCATAAGGTGTCGGTGGCTTGCTATCCCCAAACGAATGGTCAATTCGAGATGATGAACCGGGAATTGAAAAGAATCAATGAAAAGACGGTAGATCAATCCCGCAAATATTGGTCTACCAAGCTCGATGAGGCCTTGTGGGCATATAGGACAGCCTACAAGAAACCTATTGGTACTTCTCCATATCAGCTTGTCTATGGAAAGGCTTGTCACTTACCCGTCTAGTTAGAGCACAAAGCCTTCTAGACCCTTAAATTGCCAAACCTTGATCTAAGCCTTGCAAGTACCGAAAGGAAAATGCAGCCGGTGGAGCTAGAAAAGTGTTGTTATCATGCCTATGAGAACACCAGACTATATAAGGAGCGGACCAAGCATATCCACGATGTTCGTCTTAAAGGACCGAAGGAGTTTCACGACTTTCAGGCATGCGACTCTTTCCGGGAAAGCTGCGCTCTCGATGGTCTGGACCATTTACGGATACCTAGGTGTTTCCCTATGGCACCATTGAAATTTCCAATCAGCAGACCGAGCCATCTGAGATGAACGAGCATCGCCTCAAGTTGTACTTGCGCGGCGATGTCGAATGAGTGGAGTTGGTAGTTGATCTTGCGGACCATTAGTTCCGTCATCTGCGTCCAACTAAATGACGATAAAGAAGTACTTGTGGAGAGGCAACACTTCGGTTTGCATTTTCTTCCATTTTTTCTTGATTTTGTATTTTTTTTGTCTGTCGTGCGTCAAGCATGGACTTGTGGTCAATTTTCATCCCTTGGACTTTTCTGCGTCATTTTTTGTGAATTTTTTAGTTTCAGGGGTCTGCGAGGTGTTTTTGGACGTCTTGTGTTAATTCTGCCTATTTTGAGCAGAAAAAGGTTGAAGGATTCCAAAATTTATGGTATGGGGCGAGAAGTTACGGTCACGACCGTAACTCTCGCTCCTCGCCCGTACTTGAAAAGTTCCTCTGGATCGTTTGGAGTTCTTCCCAGAAGCTACGGGCTGAGGCTTGAAGTTACAAGCATGAACGTAACTTTGAAGCTCGCCCATAACTCTTCCTTTTCCATGGAATCGGCGAGTTACAGTCCGAGTTACGGCCATAACTTAGTCGAAGAACCCGTAACTTACTAACTCGTCCGATTTAGCGAGTTATGACCCAAGTTACGGCCTATGTGACTTTTTCCATCACCAGCGGACTTCCCGACCTCCAATTTCTGAGCCATTTGCGGCATTAGGATCCTCATCGAGGCGCACCTCTCACTGTTGACCACTCCACTGTCGCCCCATTTTTGTCACTGCCAGAAATTGGCTCCGGCGACGTCTTTTGGGTCTAACTTTTGTTTTCTGTTTTCCCGTTGTCTCCCTCACATTGCTCTCCCACTTGTGTCTGTAGGTTGGTTGATTTTTCTCTAGTCCTATGTTTGTGGAGAATTGGATTGTAGGTTGTTAGGGAGAACTTAGTCTGTCTTTGCATGATTAGATTGTTTAGGCGGGAGAACATGTCTATGGTTGTGCTTGGTTGTTTTAACTGCCATGTGAGGTTGTGCTATCTGTCTTGTTAGTATCCCGGTGTTGCGGGATTTCATTCTGCAATATATTCATGATTGAGTTTAATTGTGGGGGATTGTTTGCTCCTCTCCCCCAATTATTTTGATACTAACGACTCTCGAGGTATGTGTTGCTCTGTTTATGCAGAACAATGGTCAACCTGGGTTACGCCATTCTGCATGGTCTCTGTTACCATGCGGATTATGATGGGCCCTTCACCAAGATGCTGGATGTGCAGATTGGGACCCACTACTGCCTCAATCTGGCTTATTTCCAGTAGTTCCTCTGTCGCGACGCCATTAAGGAGGCAGTCCCTCCCATCAGTGGAGGTGCTTGCTGTACTCCAGTACGACATTTTCGACGAGCTCACTGTGGATTTCTACAACACTTTGTGCCACAACCGGAAGCGGTAGGTTTCTAATGATGGCGCGGTTACCTTCTGGCTCGGAGGTCTGCACCACAACCTGAACTATAATGAGTTCGCCATAGCTCTCGTCCTGGACTGCGATGACATATTCGCGATGGAGCCCACCATACCTCAGGAGAACTAAGGGGCCTTCTACCAGCGGATCTTCCAGCACCAGCACGTCGCGATACCATATGCTCACAGCTAGACCTGGGCCAGTCAATTCCATACCTCGTGGAAGTTCTTACAAGCTCTGATGGCTTACTTTGCCACATGTATGCTCTACTCACCATGTAGCGAGTTCACGACTACATTAACCTCTGCTCGGTCTTGGAGATCTCCTTCGCTCGGGTGAAGAATCACTCGAAGGTGCTCATGCTGCACGGAGGGCCTTACATTACCTGACTGGCCTGGTACTTCGGCGTTCCTCTCAAAGGCTGTAGCTGGGTCGGGAGCACAAGAGACTTCACCGACGAGACCTTGTACTCCATGGGGATAATTCGGGTCGCTAGGATGGACCCCGGATTCGTTGGCTCAAGGGCCTACACCCTGCCAAGTTTGCGGAGGAGATGGAGGCTAATGCTCATGCTGTCGGTCTGGCTCTACCACATCAACCTGAGCCCGATCCGATGCAGTTCTTCTCTAGACCCTTTGGTGACGGTTCTTCATCAGGTGCGTCATTCGATGATCATTGGGCGGCCATGGAGGATTTTTTCGACCAGATCGAGGCACGCATGGACCATGAGCACGACGCCCGCCACTAATCCCATTTCTTACTATAGTGCCTATGCCAGGCGGCCCACGTTGACAACACCCAAACCTTCTGGCACCCTTCACCCGATCGGGATGCTGGCGAGGATGATTGATACTGCCCTTTGACCACGGGCTCTATGTGTTATGTTTTGTGTTTTCGTATTTGTGTGTCGAACTGGATATTTTTGAGTTTGTTTTTCTTTTCATCCTTTTGAGGCCATGGGGATGACAACTGTTATCCTCACTCTTATCCAGTGTGAGTGGGGTTTTTATCTTGCCTTGATTCTTAAAGAATGGTCCCTCTTCCAGTCTACTCATGATGACTGGTCTCATCTCCAGTCCCACTACAATCTATTTTTTCCGGTAACATCGTTACCCTTATCTTTCCCTCTTTTCGATTAAGGGAAATGTCGATCTTAAGTGTGGGGGTGTTTATCTTTGCCTACTTAGATGCGTTTGTGTGCTTGGAACCTAGTCCACTGTCCAAATTTTATGATTTCAGGGCTCTGAGCCGGTTTCGAGAAACCAGTAACGTAACTTAACACGGCCTGAACACGCCCATGTTGCGTGGCCGTTTCGCCCAGGACTATTGGAAAGTGGATGACGATTGGTGACAACACGGGGTAGACCACGACCGTGTTTCGTGACTGTGTGCAACCTGATATAAAAGACGCAAGTTTTCTGCCCTCTCTCCATTTTCGGTTTTCATCTCCGAAAAACCAACCAAACGCTCTAAACGAGCAGTGGACGAAGGAAATGAAGGAGGAATGGAAGGATCTGTTCCTCTCTCATCCGAATCGAAGTGGCACGCCGATACGACCTCCTATGTTTGTCATTTCTCATCGGAGAAGAAGAGGAGGGAAGAGAAGAAGCAAAAGAAAGGGAAAGGAAGGATTCCAAGTTGGTTAGAAACCATTCCATGGAGTCATAATCCAAGTTGGTCATTTGATGGGTCATGGGAGCTTCCTCGGAGCTTCGTAGGAGAGTCGTAGGAATCTGGAAAATTTCGAAGTTTAACTAAACTTCAAATGGTGGGTATGGTTGCATAGAGGGCAATCCCAGGATTGTCATCATGTTGACGAAATCGAATTCCAACGTCGAATGAGGGAGAACGTAATGCAGACTATTGTCGAGTGGAGTATGCAACCAGACGGCGAGACGTAACGCGGTGATTCCTTATGTTTATGTATTTGAGTTAGGAATAGAAGTAGAGAACTTCTATGAGATAAGGATAGAAGTAAAGAACTTCTATGACAACCCAGTTTCCTTCTTTTACAAGGACAATGAAACATGGGACTTGGAGGACAAGGAATTAATTACTTGGTGACAGAGTAATTAATAACCGCAACACTCCCGCTCAAGCGAAGACATGAATGAAAAGAATGCCGAGCTTGAAACTGAACAACACTTAAACAAACTCTTGCTGACAAGACGATCCAACAGGCTGTGACTTTGTTCACTTGCATGAGAGGTAGACAAATGATGAAACTACTCCATGCTTGACCCAGTTCTTTTTACAATGAACTCAGCATGGTGAAATTCCTTTATGTCTTGGATGAGACTGATCCGACTCCATGTTTGACCTAGTTTTACAATAGTAAACTCCGCATGACGAAATTACCTTGACGTCTTGGATGAGACTGGAGTCTGATGACTGGGTTGCTGACTTTGGAGACTTCTAACTGCACCGTTGACTGTGCTTCTCCGAGCAACATGATTGATAGATACACACGGTCAACTTGATGACTCAACTAGTCGACCTACGTGTGTTGATTCCTTATTATCCCCCTCAAGTTGGAGCATGAACGCACTGAATGCCCAGCTTGAAAGTTATAATGGTGAAGACTGAAAACTACCTGATTCTGAACACCGTGTAGACGATCTCTACTTGGATCGCGACTGCCTTGTTCAACGACATGATAAACTTCTTTGAAAGAAAACTGTTCTATCTCCCCAACACTAGCTATTGAAGAGATAATCAATGCAGCTCGCAATTGTCTTCAATGCCATGACATTGTTTGGTGAAGATTTGCTTTGTAAGTGACCTTGATAAAGATCACCTTGCCGTAACAACACTACAAGAAACAGATCCTTTAATCATGGGAAATCCCGTATCTGAAAGTGTGTTTCCCGTGTTTAATAAGTTTAGTCACGGGAAAATTACCGTAATATATACCTCCGTATCTAATTGTAAAGGTCACGGGAAATTGGTACCGTGAATAGTTATAACTAATCACAGTATAATTTCCCATGATAACTTGTACCTATTAATCACGGGATAAACCATATCTAGTTCAAATTTTTTCGCAAAAATCAAAGAATTTTTTTTTAAAGACGGGATGTGCTTCTTTTAAGACGGTATTAACCATGACAAAAACATTTCCCGCGACTAGTTGTCTATCTCTTGACACAGTATTTGGCTAGTTCTCCCGTAATTAAAATTTAATCACAAACTACTATTCACAAGCATATAATTTATTTATATTAAAATACAATTGAAAAACCAACATTTATAGCTTGAGAATTGAGATAGTAACATTATTGCCAATATAACATATTCCAATATCATTTATTCATCAATATATTGAATAACACATAGTTGGAAAGACTAATATTCTTGTAAGCATGAAACTCAGACTAAACAAAAACTAGTTACATGGTGGCCTAGGCTAACTGATCTTGGAATTCTGAGTCCCTCGAGAATGCTGGATTACTTTTTTTGTTGCTGCTACTACCGCTTATATGTTCACAATCTGCAGAGATAACATACATCACAGTGAAAGGGTTATTAAGAGAACTTATATAAAAAATGCACATGATAACTGCAGTTGTATTAACTTCAAAGATAACTTGACACATCATGCACACTACTGCAATACACTCAACCCAACGGAAGGAATACAAAAACCAAAAGATTGGCACAATCCGGCTCAACCATTGGTCGACAACACATACATCTGATCGACATATATGATAACATAACATAACATAACAACCAAATAGTACAGAGAGTGAACCTGGATTAGGACATTGGGTACTCAATGTTCCATTAGTATGCACACTAACAAACTGCTTCTATCGGTGCTAGTTGAGCTGTTTCTGCTGCTACTACTTTTACTGCTGCTGATTTTATTGCTTCTGCTGCTGCTTCTACGACTGGATGTACTGCTTATTTTGCTGTGATGCAGTTATTGCTGCCATTTATGCTGCTATGGCTTCAAACTGCAATAGGTAGGGATTGAATCTATTAGCCATCAAAACAGAGCACTCAAGGTTGTCAAACCACTTAATTTGCTACAATTGAGAACGTGAGTACAAATCAGCAATAAACCAAACGGCTGCGGCTCTCTGGCATAATGCATGAGCAAGCATAAGACAAATTGGTTGTCTAGCATAATAAAAGCAAACATCATAGAACAGTGAACACCTTAAGCTCGGCTTTCAAACTATATACTCAGACATTCCATACCAGTTGATGAAGTACATACAAATCCATCAAAACTTGACGCATTTCATTTACATTCTCATACGCATCGTGAATATTTTCATTGGCTGATTCAAGTTCTGGAATTGGCTATTTATCAAGAAATAAATTAACACTATAAGACAACACACCTGTAAACCAGCCAAATTGACAGAGCCTGTAAACCAGCTTATCAGCCGACATAAGAGCCTGTAAAACAACCAAATTGAAAGAAAAAATATAAACAATTATCTTAATGGCATCTATTAGATCTAGCTAGTGAGATCTATATGTTCAATTACCATGATACCAAACTTGAACAAGGCTTCCCATGTCCTTGGTTCCTGTAATTAATATGCATATGAGAAAGATGATTGGCATAAGTAGTGAAACTAATCATTATTAACTAGCATGAAATTTCAGAAAAAAGTTGATTGAAAATAAAGAAGAGGATGCATACAGAGTCAGCAGAGTTGTCCAGGTAAACAAGTTGTTATCCAAGCATAAAGAGTTGCAAACACATGGGAAGTTGAAAATGCTGTCGGACGACCTTCTCACCCTGGATCCCCCGGCGAGTTGCACTTGCGGGAAGTGTGAATGCAACATGGAGAAGAGATCTCGGGCATCTCGTGAGTTATCCAAGCAAAAGTTAGCGACTTTATCACCTAGCGGATAGAAATCCAAACAACCCAACAAAGGAAACAAGTGAAGGAAGCCAATAGGATAGAATCCCTCTATTGTGAAAAAACCCCAGCAAGCACTAACCAGATGAAGCAGAGGAGCAGAGTGAGGCGAGTAGGAACAAGAGCATGCGGAGACGAGAGGAAGCAGGTCGGAGTCCTTCCCCGCCGTCACCGGAGACCTTCTCTGGAGGGTAACCTCCTCTCCGTCAATCCCAAAAAATCAATCAAAGAAAACCCCAATCAGAACCCGAAAAAAAACAAAAAAAAACAAACAATAAAATGAAGCCAAAATCGAAGAAAAACCCTAAATCGGACATGCAATGTCCTCAATCTTACCGTCGCATTTGAAACCCTCGCCGGTGGTAGAAAGGCAGAAGCACTAACGGTGGCCGATGGGTGGTGGAGGGTAGGTTCAACTCCACTTTTCTGGAGAAGAACAAACGAGAGAGAGAGAGAGAGAGAGGGGAAAGTGAATCGAGGTGGGTAAAGGGAACTATAGGGAAGGGAGGAGATTAAAGAGAGATATGAACGGGAGTCGTATAAAAACATACCTCAGATGCAGGTCACTCTTCAGGGAAGAAGGGAAAGACTGGAACGAAGGATTGACAAAGGGAGAAGGAAGTCCATAAAAGAAGAGCTGTTTTTCCTCTCATTGGGAAGTGGGAACGAAGAGAAAGAACTTAATTGTATTTTCGTTTCTATGTGGTAGAAATTGCGGGAGAGAGCCAAAATTTGAGGATTTAGTGGAGCCCAAAATTTCGGATTTGGAGCCCAAAATTTTGTATGGAAAATTTAGGAATGTGCAGGCGGGAAAAAAATGTGGGAGATTGCTTATAAATTTTTGGAAAACCAATTTTCATGGATTTCTCAATTTAAAGGCGTATCAATTATCTAATTTATTAGTAAGAAGTAAGAACATTTTGTTGAGTTCATCTTAATTTTATCATCCATAATATTTTTATTTCTTAATTTCATTTAAAGTTTGAATAAATAAATTGTTACATTGTTCCAATGTTGTCAATCTGTGGGTCGGCCCGTTGGTTGACCCACTATGACCCTGATTGGTGAGAAAAATGGGCCGCACACACCCGTTTGGTCGACCGCCTTCAGGTATCGGGTTGCAAGTCAAATTGTGTCATTTTTACTTTTGATTTGCTAAATCCGTCTATTTTTTGTTTTCCTTTTCGCCTAACCCAATCTTTGGAATTTGAATTTAAATATTTGAATATTAATGTTATATAAATATGTATGAGTTTTCACTATACTTTGGATCCAAATACAACATTTTATTCTGGTGTATTGATATATTACTCATATCTTAGATGATATTTTATATAACTTATAAATGTATAAACAGGATAATGTCTTCTTTCAGATATTCGGGCTAAACCGAGTTAAAATAGCCGGACTATTAATCTTCAACCCACTTGGTCGACTGGGCCAACGAGTTAAACAAGGTTGACAACCTTGCATTGTTCATGATAATTAATCAGGAGTAACTGCTAGTCACATTGTTCACGGTAATTAACCGTGACTAACAATTAATCACGGGAAAATAAGACTAAAAAGTTGTTGAATTAATTCCCGTGATTAGAACTGTACAATCAAATACAGGAATTTTTCCCGTGACTACTAGTATACTTCTAAGTACAGGAAAAGTTCCCGTGAATAAGATCCCGTATCTAAAAACCAGTTTTCCTGCGGTGCAAGGACTATACTTCTCGACAAGACAAAATGATGGTGAATGCCATAGACAAACCTGGTTGCGGATGATGAAAGTGGATGAGATCCTTGACTTGTCAATAACCAGTCGGAGCGACAACATACTCCTAGGTATAATTGGCTAGTGAGAACCGGACTAGCTTCAAGATGGAAGCCAAACAACGAAACTCCAGCTAAACACAACCAAACAAAATCTAGATTGAACGGAATGACGCAACTGTAACAAGCAATCAATCTCCACCACGAACATTACGATTTTCAACTATGACCACAGAATTCCTTTGATCGAACAAATTCTTACCAACCGTTCTCCCAAACTAGATTGATCAAATGGCATAAGTACTAATCTGAGCCGATGAAAAGAGCAAACGTTGTTGCTTCCTTGCCCACATAAAAACAATCGAAGCGTACTACTAATTTGAGAGGAAACGCCTGCATGTTCTTTTGGATGGGACAAGTTGACAGATGATCATAAGGAACGAAAGGCGAGGGAGTTCCAGGTTGAATGGACAATCAACTAGAACAATCGAGGTTGAGCTTGTTGCCCTTGCTACGACTTCAGAGAAGGGGAACTTGTGATAGTCTTGGGTGAGAATAGTATGAGTAATTAGTGACAATAAGAACGCCATGATGGCTTTCTGGGACTTCATGATCAGCGGTTGTAGAAAAAATTGTTTAGGTTTTTAGATCTAAAACAGCTATGATACCATGAAGAATTTGATGACGGAGAAAAGAAAGAATACTTGAGATAAGATTTTACGTGGAATCTCGTTCTTGATTGAGCGAGACTAAACCACGATGACCTTGAAAGAACTCACGGCTTGACAATTTTATTATAGGTCTACATCTTGACGGCTTGCTTACAATAGGTTCGGAGCTAAATCTTATATGGAGAAGACTTAGCGTTAAAACCCTAATGACAATCAAGTTTCCTTATTTTACTAGGACAAAAAAACATGGGACTTGGAGGATAAGGAATTAATTACTTGGTGAAACAGTAATTAATATCCACAACAAAGCATGTCTACAAATTAATAGATCGTTAGCAATTTATCTTGATGATAAATTATTATGCCAGAGCTTGATAATGAACATAGTTTGTAAAATATAGAACAGTAATTTATGTATAAAATAAGTAAGAGTATTTTATTTCATCTTTAAGTATCCATCACATATAGGTCGTCATCAAAGAAAAAATGTGAGAGGAGGCGGCCTTTTCGACTAAACTTCACAGACTTCCAAATTTTTTAATCCACTTTGGAAGGACTCTATGTATTCTGGAAATTTTTCAACTATACCACCCAAAAAAAATCCAAAAATACCACCCTTTTTCCATAACCCGCCACCCCACCCACATGGTTAAGGTCTACACCGCCATCCCACGATGCGGTTTTCATTCTTGAGAGCAAAATTACGTTCGTTTGAAGTTTTAGTCTAGGTTAGGCATTGATTGGGAAACATATTTCATGCAAACCGTCGTGTGGGGGGACTTTTTCACCTTAATCGCTCCTTCTCCCGCGGTTAATCAGAACTCCCCAACACCATACGGTTTTTTAGCGACGGGATATTCGAGTGAATCACCTACTGAACGACCATAACATTATCTTGAGATGTTTGTTCCCACATAAAACTACTCTGAAAATGGTTAACCAGCTTCCCTAAAGGAATGCAATCTTTGACTCGGAACCGTCGTGAGGATCTTGAATACGACACACATAGCGAGATTGGTCAAAATTGGGATAAATCTTTAGGCCATTGTCAATCTTTCAGGAATGAAACTCACAACTCGATCTTTTATATCAGGCCGCAAATTTTTTTACAAAACTTGTGCTGCCTCAATATCAACAAACTTGGGCCAGCAGTCTATTCACTCTAAACTAAATTATTGTAGGCCAATACTATGATGTCATTGTAAAAAGTGCGGCACCGGTAATACGCTTTTCAATTAGACCACATGGATGTGAGGTGGCACAAAATTGGGTTGAAATGACCCATTAACTCATAGGACAAACCAAACCGTCGCTACACCGAACAGACGGAATTGTTTTCCCCATTCCGCTTTTTTTGTAATTGATATTTTCCGAAATAATTCCTTTTACCTTTACTAGTTATAAATGATCCAATGTAATTGTGTTTGAACAAAACATTATAGTCAACCTGCAGAAACATCTCATATCATATAAAGTTCTAAATTTCATTCTGCCTTAATTTTAAATAGTTTCTAGATAGATAGAAAATAAATAAAATAACAATTGTAAGAATTATCACAGACCATATGCTAGAACAAAACCTACATATTGTATGTAATGTGATCGTCAAATGAACCAACTTTAATTATTGAATGCCTAAAAAAGTTGAGCCTTACTGATCGTCTGATCCTATTATCCATGTAGTTTATTTGGGTGCAACATATTATGCTTAGCTTCTCTCATTTTGGTGGAGGAGCGAGCATAGTTACTCATGCAATTTGTTTATCACAATTAACCAAACCATGTATCTATATCTATATCTATTCATTTTAGTGGAGGAGCGAGCATAGTTACCCATGCAATTGGTTTATCACAATTAACCAAACCATGTATTTATATCTATCTATACTATATTATATATTATGGTAATTCAAAAGCAATTCAAAAGCAATCACTTCCCACATAAGCACTTGAACGATCCACAATTTGCCAAGTTTGACAACTTTTTTACAAACAAAAAAATTAGTAATGTATTTATGGAGTGATGACTTGATATATACACATGTTTTTATCCACCATTCTTATGGCGTTTGAGCCTCATTTCTCGTATCTTAGGCCGATTTCACGCTAGGTTGTTCTCGTTTGTGTTATTTCGGGTCTTAGTACGTGATTGGAGGTTTTGGGAACGAGTTCGGGGTTGATTGGACGAAAGTTGGACGTTTGGCGAGAAGTCGAGGAATCCACACGATCGTGTGGCGTGGCCGTGTGGAATCCCATTACGCGGGAAAGACCACACTGGCCGTGTACTGGGTCCCCTGAGGCCGTGTGGAAATTCCAGGGAGCTCACATGGGCAAGCCAGTTTTCTACACGGCCATGCAGCTCTAGCCGTGTAGCATTCGTGGAGGCACTCAATTGAAACGTAGCGTTTTGGCACTCACACGGGCAGCCTGGGAAACCACACGGCCAGGCCCTGGCCGTGTGGTTGGAAAATTCTGGGTTTTAACCCAATTTCGAGCCTAAGGATAGGGAATCGAATTGTTGAGCAGAAAACAAAGCTTTTTAGAGAGAGAGAAAGTGCGAAGAACAAACCCTATGAGCTATTTGGAGTGGATTTCTTTCCATTGAAACCCAGATTGCATCCCCAGGAGTGAAGATCGACATCCCAAAGCAGATTATCCTCATCTTTATGAGTATGACTACTCTGATTTCTGTTTTCCTCTCTCTCTCTGTGTGGAGTAGAACCTTCTCTCACTTGGGTATGAAGAACCCTAGTTCCATGTGTTAAGAATCTTGATTATAATGACTTGGGATTGATATACTGGTTGGTTATAATCGATTGATGCATGATTCATTGAGTCAATTGAAGTCTGATCATCTTTTCTTGATTTCTGCTGCAACCTGAGATAGATGGAGTCTGATTAGGTTGTTAGAGCTTCATCAATCGGTAATGGTAGATTGGTTATACGAGAGTTAATCGATTTACTGCTTTGTACTGGAACCCAATTCTAGTAGTGGATTTTGTGCTTATTGCCTCAGCAGTCTATCCCGGTGAAGGTTAGTCGCCTGCCGGTTAGCCTGCCAGAGAGGGCTTGGTCAGCTTAAGAGATTCCAAGCTACTGACGGATCTTCCGCAGTTTAATCAACCCAGGGTAATTACAACCTCGACCTAACTAAGGAGCTAGGGGGACTCATTCCCGAGTGACTCTTCCCTTGCTAAAGAACTTCGAACCATTTCCTGCTTTTTTACTGCTTTTATTTAAAATCACAATCACTCGACTTAGTTTGCTAGATAATAGATAATCACGGAGTAGGCAGTAGATCTAGACCCCGGATTGACAAATAAAGCTTGCCGCTTACTGCATTTCCGGACTGCGATTACACTTGGTCGCAGTTTGGTGTTGTGTTTTAGCGTATCAGGTTTTTGGCGTCGTTGCTGGGGACCATCTAGGTTATTGTGGAAACCTGAAAGTTTTTTACTTTAGCATTTTCTTTACTGCATTTTCTCTCTTCCACTTGTGTACCTTCACGGGTTGCTTTTGCTGATTGCGTGCAGGTAGTGCATGACCCGTAGCCAGTCGGGAGATTTACTACCGTTAGACCAAGAGCTTGAACGGACCTGTAGGAACTTCAAGCGGGATTTAAAGGAACGACTGGCTGCGGAGGAGGCTCTAGCACGGCTGCAAATCGCCGAGGAGGAAGAAATGGGTGACCCACAGACCAATGATGTGGTCATCCCCGAGGAGCATACCATGGCGTATTACTGGATCACCAGAGCCGCGGACATGAGGTCGCCCATCCAGCACCATCAAGTTCCAGCAAATAACTTTGAGGTGAGCACCTCTGTCATCACCATGCTGCACGCCTCGGTGGTGTTCCGTGGCAAGGAGGGGGAGTGCCCCCGATCCCACCTGAGGCGATTCCACGAGCTCATCGATGGGATCAAGATCAATGGGGTCCCATTCTATGCCATCCAGTTGCGGTACTTCCCATTTACTCTGGAGGGGCAAGGCAAGGAGTGGCTGGACACTTAACCTCTAGGCTCGATCACCACGTTCGCCAACCTGGCGGACAAGTTCCTCACCCGCTACCATCCTCCGTCCAAGAAGGCGGACCTGCAGAAGCAAATCACCCACTTTGCTCAGGATGAAGATGAGACCATCCGGGATGCTTCGGAAAGATACACCAGTCGTTTCCTCAAGTGTCCCAACCATGGTTTTACTGACGCCTTCAAGGTGGACACCTTCTACCATGCCCTCTTCCCGGAAGACAAGCAGCTGATTGACTCAGTTTGCGGCGGGAATATGCTCACCAAGACACCGCCACAGCTGAATCAACTCTTTGAAGAGATGGCAGAGCAGGGATATGATTGTGGAACGACAAGGAGATCGAGATGAGCACCAAGGCGGGGTGTGCATGTTGTAGCCACCCAGTCGTCTGATTTGGTGCAGGTGGTATCTAAACTGGTTTCAGCCATCGATCGTTCTAGAATGATCCCAGGAGCAAGACAACAGCAGGCGATGCATTGCCAGTGGTGCGAGAGCACCCATCATACTGTGGAGGACTGCCAGGCCATGCGTGAGTCCAGTACACCCTAGGAGCAGGTGAACTTCATCAACAATGCTAGGCGCAACGATCCTTACAGTAATACCTACAATGAGGGATGGCGCCAGCATCCAAATTTCTCCTGGAGTGGCAACAGCAATCCAAAGCCACCTGGCTTCCAGGCTCCTGCAACTAGTTTTCCAAACCAGAGGCAGCCATACCAGCCTCGCCCGGGCCAGATGCAGCAACAACAGCCACTATATCAGCACAGACAGGAACAGGTTTTCAAAAGCCCCCACAGCAGCAGTACCAGCAGCCTGGTGCAACTCCATCAGTCCCAGCACCGGGCGATCCCGTGTCAGAACTGAGGGATCTAGTGACTACCTTGGCCAGCACTAGTACCCAAAAGTTCAATAAATTGGAGCAATTCATGGAAGTGGTTGCAGGCAAATTCATGGAGATTGAGGCTGGCCAGAGAAACCAGCAGGCACTCTTGGAGGATATGGACAACAAAATCGGGCACCTGGCAGATGCCCTTGCTTCCAGCTGACACACTTCCTGGCCAACCCCTGCCAAATCCCAAAAATCATAAGGAGGGGTTGCACGCCATTATGTTAAGAAGTGGGACTGTGACTGCGGATGCACCACAGAAGAGTGCCAAGAAGGTGACCCAAATCACCCCAGAGCCAGAAGAAGACCTGGTGATGGAAAAGGAGTCAGAGGCAAAAGCTCCAAAGCCACAACCAGTAGTGGCTGAATATAGGCCTAAGCTCCCTTTTCTCACCAGGATGTACAAAGACAGGCTAGAGGCAGAGTTCGGCAACTTCTCGTCCATGCTTAGGAAGCTGCATGTTCAAGTTCCCTTCATGGAGGCATTATCTCAGATGCCTAAGTATGCGAAGTTCCTGAAGGAGCTTCTTTTGAAGAAGCGGAGGCTGAGCGAGCTGGCCATTGTGGAGCTCAGTGAGGAGTGCTCGGCCATTCTGCAGAACAAGCTTCCGCCGAAGCAGAAGGACCCAGGTAGCTTTACTATCCCATGCTCTATTGGTAAATTGCATGTAGAGAGGTCCTTAGAGGATCCAGGTGCTAGTATTAATGTGATACCATATAAATAGTTCAAAAAACTAGGCCTAGGTGAACCCAGTGCAACAAGGATGAGTATTCAATTAGCTGACCGATCTGTAGTCCATCCTAGGGGCATAGTGGAAGACCTTCTGATTAAGGTGGGCAGATTCTTTTATCCAGTGGATTTTGTTGTCCTGGATATCAATGAAGACGTAGAAGTGCCCCTTATACTAGAAAGGCCTTTCCTGGCCACCGCCAAGGCTCTCATAGATGTACATGATGGGACCTTAGTCTTGAGGGATGACGAGGAGCGAATAACATTTTTTATTACTAATACTCTCCCTGCTTCATCGCCTTTGCATGTTGTTTCTCACCAGGAGCACGAGTCTGTCGTGTACTCCTCTGTGCTTCCCGTTTTGCAGGATCCCTCTCCCATTTCTTCGCCGCCACTCCCATCCACTCTGTTACCAAAAGAAAAGATCAATTAGGAGTGGCGGCCGAAACTGCAGGTAGCTAAGCCTGCTCAAAAGAAAGTCGGAGACCACTATGAGTTGGTTCTGCCTCCTGAGCCTCGACCTCCTTGGCCATCCGAGTATTCACTCGCTTGCATCCTGTCGGATGGCAAGGTCGAGTTGACGAGTGCTGGTGGTCACACCCGTCGTGTGCATGGCCACCATCTGAAGCTGTACCTCAAGAGCGATGTGGATCCACTCTTGGAGGCACCTGTTCCTACACCTCTCTAAGCATCCACCCTACCGGCGTCTAGCTAAAAGACGGTAAAGAAGCGCTTGTGGGGAGGCAACCCCACCTAGGTTTGCATTTCCTTTCCTTTTTCTTTTTAATTGTTGTGTTTTTTGAGTCTCGAGGTGTTGTCCAAGGTTCAGATTCGTTTTTGTGCGAAAACGGGTTGAAACCGAGGTTCTGGAATTCCACACGGCCAGGCCTAAATTTTGCACGGCCGTGTGGATTTCCCCTTTGGCCGTGTGAAGCCCCTGGAAATCCCACACGGGCAACTGGGGGCCAATACACGGCCGTGTGCTTCTCTCGGCCAGCCCGTGTGGAATCCTCGGTACCACACGGGCAAAACCCCGCTCCACACGGCCGTGTGGCCTGCCCGTGTCGCGACCCTGGCGCCTTTAAATTCGGCCTACACGGCCGCGTTGGCTAGACAACCACCTCCGCCCTCGCCGGAAAACCGCGACCTTTCATTTTTTTTGCAATTTTCCGCCATTTTTGGTCGGTTTTTCACCAAACGAACACCATACCCAACCTTCCCTCCATATTTTCGGCCTTTCCCTTGATTTTGGGGCGATTTGGGTTGGTTTGGGTCACCGGAGGCGATTTCCGGCGAGACTCCGGCGAGCATTTTCAGGTCGAATTTCGGGTTTCCGTGGCTTCCATTGCCTTCCTCTCATCATCCCCTACACCTCTACTTGTGTCTCTAGGTTTGATTTTGCCATCTACCTTGTGAATTGTGGAGAATTGGGTGTTAGGGTGTACCTTTAGGGAACCGCTTTGAAATGTGTGAATTGATTGAAATTGATTGAGGGGAAGGTTTGGATTATGTGTGGATTATGTTGGACAATGTTTTCCTTGCTTGATTGAGCCCTTGTGTGCTAGGAATTTTCCATTCTATGCTTAACTTAAACGTGCACACAAGGTGTTCGATGAAATGCCAGTTTTTCATACCATTTTATGGGGGCCGGTTGGGGCCCTTAATGATGTGCTTTGATGGTGTATTTGCTATGGATGTGAACCTTAATTTGTCTACCTTATTGTGGATGTGCACCCCCACCCAGATTGTGCTTGTTTGCTCGAGTTATTAACCCCCGAACTATGGATGAAACTATGGTTCGGCTGTCTTCTGTTATCAAGTGTGGGGGTGTGATTGACCGTTTCTTTGGCTCTTTTGGCTCCACTTGGGTTTGCTTTCTTGCAGGACCATGTCGAAACCTGATCTCAAGTATTGGTTCATCCGTGATTTGAAGAGGGGCCCCCATAAGGATCGCTTTCAGCGCGTCCTGGCCTCTAAGTTTGGGAAGCATCACTATTGGTTCAGGAGGGAGTTTGAGAAGCTGCATTGCTACGAGCACTTCCTTGCTATTGCTGCCAACCGCACATGGCGCCGGCTGTTGTCTATTCGAGAGAAGGTCTACCACGAGCTGGTGCTCGAGTTCTATATGAATTTTCGACACGAAGAGACAACCGACTGGGCGGACAGCGAAGCCGTCAAGTTCAGGCTAGGCGGTGAGCCCCGTTCCATGAGCTACCATGATTTGGCGATCACTCTCAACCTCGGCATGGACGATGACGAGGATTATGTCACCGAGCTCAATAATCCGGCCGGTGTTAACTTCAAGGTGTTGTACACCCAGCTAGCTCAGCCCGGTCAGGTCCAATTCCAAGCAGGGTGGACGAAGGCTAGCACCTTGCAGCTCGATAACCGCATTCTCCACTACATGCTAGCGAAGTCCTTCACTCCATCTGGGGAAAGTGTCAGCACTCTGAACAAGCAGCCCATGTACTTTATCCAGTCCATCCGCACGGTGAACCATGATCTCCACCTGGGTCTGTGGTGGCAAGGACTTTGGACAAGAGTGTTGTTACTCTGGGGACCCTCCATTGCACCCCACTCATCACCCGCCTGGCAGCCTATTTCCAGATTCCATATCAGGATTGCACAAAGCAGGGCAACACTTATGTCTTCGGCGAAGACGCGATCTCGAAGATGCACCTGCTGCGAGTTGAGCGTGGCATCAAGTGGATTGAGGGTTTTCCGACTCCACCCCTCCCTGCGGAGGATCAGCCCGCAGTTCCTGAGGATGCTGCCACTGAGGATGTCCACCCCGATGATGTGGACGCTGCTACCACCCACACCGCCCCTCACCAGACCACCTTTGAGTACGGGGGTGGTAGCTCCACCTTTCCATCACAGGACTACTTCACTCACCAGTTCCAGCAGCTGAGTCTCCAGAATCAGCAACTCCTCGAACACCATCTCCAGTTCCAGTAGCAGTACTCGGCTCACCAGGCCGAGTATAATACCCGGATGGCTGCATTTGATGAGCGCCTCGACCGCATGGAGGCCCAACAGGGGCTGACCCTTGATCACATCGAGAGGGAGCTGGGTCGGTCTCGGCGTATGCGGGAGGTCCAGCAGCACCAGCTCCAGCTGATACAGGACGAGCAGCCAGTCTGGAGGACTCCCTGGGAGGACTCTCCACTTCCGAAGGGAAAAATATATGGCAGCTGGATGACTGTACAAAAAAGACCCATAGACCAAACCGTGGGGAGATGGATGGGGAACGAAGGAATGTGGGAAAGGGACCAGGGGAAAGAATGGGGACAATAACAATCATTTTACTGCTCTAGCGAAGGGAGGAGGCAGCGAATCAGAGGTAAAGGAATGGGCAAAAAAAAAGAGTAGTTAGCGGGAGGTCGATATTGCAGCATAGGAACAATTGGACAAAGGGCTCATGCAGACGTGCATGACCATGACCATGTGAAAGATATCAATTTGATTTAGGCAAAGGCACCACATCAGAAGCACCCGGAATTGGGAGAGAAGACTACAACAGAAAACTTAACAAAGAGCTGTGCACATGCCCAAAAACCCTGTTAAGGGACCGAACCAAGGGCATGGGACAAATACAGAAGGATATCAAAGAAGTGTCATGGCAAGAGTGGAAAAAAGGACGGAAATGGGATCTCAATCAAGGAACGAGAAGGAAAACCACAAGGTAAGAATGATGGAACGAAAATTGCTGATGGTGTGGGGAACCTATCCCCTTCGGGTAATAGATGAGAATCCTAAGCTACAACTGCAGCTGGTTGGGGAGAAAGCGAGCAGTTAGAACTCTCCAGGCGCTAATGCGTCGAGTATAGCCACATATAGTTTTCTTAATGGAAACTAAGCAGACTAGTGAGGAAAACGAAATCACTCGGAAGGAATTAGGTTTTAAGGGAGGAGAAAGTTGGCCATGTGCTTGCTCGGGTAAAAGACGTGCGGGGGGGCTGTGTATGTGGTGGACAGAAGGAGTTAACTTGACACTTATGGGGTCAGATTTACATTACATGGACATGAAGGTGGAGCTGAATCAAGATGAAGTATGGCAATTTACAGGTTTTTATGGATGGTCGGAAAGCCATGATAAACATAGGACTTGGGAGATGTTGTGATGACTTGGCCAGCTATGGGATGGACCTTGGTTGTGTGCTGGAGAATTTAAGCAGTCCTCATGGCAGTTGAAAAGAGAAGAGGCAGGGTTGCGAATGCTAGGGAGATGGAGGACTTTACTGACTTACTTGCTGATATCGGCCATCGTGATTTTGGGTTCACAAGATATGAATTCACATCGGAAAAAAGCCAACATCTTGGTGGTTTTATAGAAGAGAGATTGGATCGGTTCATTGCGACTACCAGTTGGCATGATCAGTTTAAGGAGGCAAGAGTTCGCTACTTGGAAAGGAGGAGATTGGACCATCACCCTATTGTGTGTGATACTTGTGGTGATGAGGATGAGAAGCCTAAGTGGGACTGGAGCTTCCCCTTCTACTCGTTTTGGACTAACCATGTTGAATGTGCAGGGGTGATTACAAAAGCGTGGAAGGCGGGTGGTGATGGGGATGCACTAGCCAAAATCTATTCTCGCCGAACGAAACTAGAAGAATGGAGCCGAAGGACATTCCAAAACTTTAAAAAGCGTCGTGAACGTATCGGTCGAGCTATGAAGGAGCTGAGAGAGTTGTAAAGATGGAAGCAATATTGCAACAGCGAAAAGACCTAGAGTCTGAGATGGAACAACTAGAGGAGGAGGAAAAGCAATACTGGCAACAACGATAGCGAACGACTAGCTGAAAGGCGGGGACAAAAACACGAATTGTTTTCAATGAAAAGCTATACAATAAAGAGATTGCAAGATGAGGATGGGCGCTTGTACCTGGGGACGAAGCAAGCCACTGATTGTAAACTTGATTATTTTAATCCTCTGTTTACCGCAGGTGTGGATCCTGTTGAGACACCGGTGTTGGACTCCATTAAAATCTCAGTTGGAGTGGAGGAGAACGCCTAGCTGCTTAAGCCAGTAACCAGGGAGGAAGCTTGGTTAGCCTTGAAACAGATGGGAGCTCGGAAGGCCCTGGGAGTAGATGGCCTACCGGTACTGTTCTTTAGAAAATATTGGGAGGTGGTCGCCACGGTCAAGGGAATTATGGAGGAAGGCATAATGCCACCTGGTATTAATCATACGCTCATTGCATTAATACCTAAGGTGAAAATCATGCTACGCAAAAGAGTTCAGGCCGATTAGTTTGTGTAATGTCATCTATAAGATGGCATCGAAGGTACTCGCAAACCGACTGAAGGTTCTGTTGGATAAGATAATCTCACCTTCGCAGAGTACCTTTGTGCCAGGGTGGTATATCACATATAATGTCATGGTGGCTTTCTAATGTTTCCATTCGATGATGAAAAGAAAGAAGGGAAAGGTTGGATATTTGTGGCAAAGATTGATCTGGCTAAGGCATATAACCGGGTTGAGTAACGTTTCTTGGAGGGCGTCTTGAGGAAGATCGTTTTTCTGGAGGCGTGGATAAGTCGAATAATGTTGTGTGTTCGATCAGTAACATACTATGTTTTGGTCAATGGACATCAATCTCAACAGTTCTCACCGGGAAAAGGGATAAGACAGGGTGACCCTCTGTCACCATATATTTTTTCTTCTTTCTGTTGAGGGTTTGTCTACATACACAGAAAAAGCAGTTAGAGAGAAACGGATACATGGGATTCATCTTACAGAGGGGGCACCAGAAATCTCTCATCTCTACTTCGCATATGATAGCATTTCCTTTGGCGGGCGACATAAAAGGAATGTAGCACATTGAAAGGTATCTTGGCAGATTATGAAAGAGAATCCGGGCAACTAGTGAGTTTTCAGAAGTCAGAAGTAGCTTCAGTAAAAATGTGTCACCGCATTCGAGACTGATAGTCGGAGGAACTTTGGGGATGACTATTATTGAGAAGAATAAGAAATACTTGGGTTTAGCGACTACAGCTGACCGGTCGAAGAAGGATCTGTTCCTTGGAATGGTGGATTGGATTCCGAAGAAGTTAAAGGGATGGAAGGAGAGGGTCGTGTTTGTGGCAACAAGAGAGATACTGATTAGTTAGTTGCCCAGGCCCAGTTAACCTACGCCATGTCGGTTTTAAAGATTCTAGATGGTATCATTGACCAGGTTAGTCTGATAACAACCTTTTGGTGGGGTAAATAAGGCTCGGAGAAGAGAGTTCATTGGACCAGAAGGGAAGAGTTTATTGGTTCTAAGTTGGAAGGAGCTATGGGTTTTTTAGATTTGGAGCGTTTCAACGTGGCGCTATTAGCTAAACAACTATGGAACTTGTACCAGCGGCCTGACTCGCTGATTGTGAAGATTCTACAGGCTAAATACCATACGAAAGCATCCATTTTGGATGCTAATGTGTGACATAGTCCGAGTTATATATGGCGAAGTTTGATGTTGGTGCAGGACTTCCTACAAAGTGGCCTACGTTGGCGCATCGTGAATGATGATAGGGTGCGCATTTGACAAGATAAATGGTTACCCAACAGCAATAAGGGATTCATTATCTCTCTCTCTCCCCCCCCCCCCCCGAAGGGACTCCCGGTGGACTCTCGAGTTAGTGAATTAATTGACCCCGAGGAGGTGATCAAACAAATCATCCAAATTCCCTTCCGTGGTATACAGGAAAATGATCATCTGTTTTGGAACTCGGCCGAGGATGGGAGATACTCTGTGCGTGCAGGTTACCAAGTCTGCCTGCAGAGTAAGAAGGAGGAACTGGGTTTCGGCCTAGCAGGAGAAGAAATGGTTTGACAAAAGCTATGGGCTATGGAGATTGCACCAAAAATTAAACATTTTATACGGAAGTTTGCGAGGGAGATTCTTCCTACAGGGGATAATATCAGTGTGAAGAGCAAACGACGCGGGAACAAGTGCCCATTTTGTGACATGGGAGAGATGCGGCTTCATCTATTTGATGAATGTTCGTGGACGTGCCGTATTTGGAGACAATTCGATGTGGCTGACTGTTTTGAGTACCAGCCATCACAAGATTGTTACCAGTGGTTGAAGCAAGTGATGGATATCGGGGATGATGCGAAGCTAGAAGGATGGTGTGTTCTCATGTGGTTTCTATGAAAAGAAAGAAATGCTCAGTTATTTAATGGAAAAAAGATAGAAGAAGACGAGATAGTAGGGCGAGCACGAAACTATCTAGAGGTCTACAAGAAACATCAGGACAATCAGCTGCAAGAGTCGAGGCTACTAGAGAATGAGATGTGAAAGGAACCAGACCAGAGCATCTTCAAATTAAACACTGACGCCGACTTTACAGATATGGTGGGTGCGAGATTAGGAGTTGTCATTCGAGGCCATGGTGGAACTTTTCTTCTTGCTACAGCTAAGCAAGTTGCGGAATGCAAGGATGTTGAAGTGGGAGAGCGTTGGCGGCAGAATTCAACCTGAAGTAAGCAAAATAATTCCAGGTTGCGAATCCAACTTTGGATTCAGATTGATTGTCACTTATTCAGAAGATACAAAACTCACAGGAGTTACAGACAGAATTAGGAGTGGTGTGCCGCAGCATTCGGAGACTTCTGTAGGAGATTGGTGGAGGCTTGTGGCGACATACAAGAAGGAAAACAAACAAAGTAGCACATATTATGGCTCAATCTCGGATTCAATGAGGTTAGTATTTGGTTGGATAGACCTCTCGTGTTTATGGTTAGTCAGTTTCAGCATGATAATGTAACGTCGAACACTGATTAATAAAGTTTCAGCAGGTTTTCAGTAAAAAAAAAAGGTGGTTTGGGTTGCTTCTAATGGGGCATCGAAATTGGGTTGGGATTTAATAATCCAGTCAGTGTCAAGTCAGTCCACATGGACCAATTAAAAGCTACGTTACCGGTGCCGCACTTTTTATAACGACATCATAGTATTGGCCATTGTTGTAATCCATAAGACATAAATTCATATACATATCTCTAATTTGTTAAATAATTTTTAGCACTTGGTTGAAATTGGACTCCCTAGTAGTGGGTTATTAAGCCCAAATAATGTTACTGTAATCCAGGTCAATGAATACAAACCGAATGTCAAACATGTTGAACAGTATTGTTGAGATGGCCGAGTTGGTCTAAGGCGCCAGATTAAGGTTCTGGTCCGAAAGGGCGTGGGTTCAAATCCCACTCTCAACATTTTGTTTACTTTAACGAATTATCAGGGTTCAAGAAGGCGCGCCTAGGCGCACGCCTAGGCTCAATTAGGCACTAGGCGGTGGAGGATCGCCTTGACTTGGCTATAGGCGTTGTAAAAGGCGCTGGTAGCGCTTAGTAGGTAGGAATAGCGCTTAGTTTGCGCCTAGTGGAGAGAAGGAGTGGCTGGGCGTTCCTGGGCTAGCTTAGGCGGTTAAACCCAATACTCTTCGTTTTGTCCTAGAAAATCATAAACTTGCCTCTTGCCCTAGAAAATCAGAAACACG